>OV725079.1:180256093-180897246 GCA_928085145.1 Nezara viridula | reverse complement strand
TCATACCAGACTGAAACGACAAGAAATAGCTCGTTTCCGACTACTTCAACACTTACTAGACAAACGCTCTAGCCTTCCAATTAATTATAAAAGACTAATTTACATGACTATAATAAGGCCTATTTGGTATATTACCTAGTTTTACACCAAGTTGAAGTGGCTTTATCCATCCAACCGCCGTCAGTATTTCCTTGCTACCTTCCTACACCAGGCTATTAGAACTCAGCGACCTGCCTATATTCTACAGGTACTACAATTCAAACGCTCCTTTCAACCACGTCCCACCAGATCCCGTGCGTCCGACCTCTATCCTCCTCCTCACCGAACTGCTGCGTTTGATAAATCCTTTTTAATTCAAGTTGTCTCCCTCTGGAACTCTATCCCTTCAGATATTCGTCACGCAAAATCAATATCCTCTTTCAAATCTTTCCTCTTCAAACACCTACTCCATTCCCAATCCGATTCATCACGAAATGCACTTCATGCCAGATTGAAACGACAACGAACCATTCGACGTTTCCGATTACTACAGCACTTACTAGACAAACGCTCTAACCTTCCAATTAATTATAAAAGACTAATTTACATGACTATAATAAGGCCTATTTGGACTTAGGGAGTTGAGCTATGGGGCTCCACCAAACCTTCAAATTCCTCTCGTATCCATTCCAAAATCCTTCGTAAAATCCTCAATGCTCCTTACTTTGTTACAAATAAAATCATCCATAATGACCTTAATGTTCCTTATGTATCAGATTTGGCCCAATCCAGATATCTGTCCTTCCATAATAAACTTCATAACCATCCCAACCCTCTTGTTTCTAACCTTGCTTCCTCTTCAATTCCTGATAATCCTCCGAGGCGTCTGAAAAGAAGATGGCCACGTGATCTCCTAATATAGACATATTATTAGAGTGCTCCCAATGGGTAGTTTCTCAACATGTGTTTCGTGTCATTATATCCATGTGCGAATTTACCAGATGTATTTTTTGTATACAGTTGTAAATATCATATAAATAAATTTAAAAAAAAATGTTTATATTTAGTTAAGAAATTTCATTTTATATCATTGGAAAAATGTAATTTCTTTTAAATAATAATAGCTGATGTACCCGTTGTTGTCGGGTGTATAGTTAAAATTTGAGAATCTTTTTTTTTTTTAGATGCATTTCGTATTATGGGGGAGGGTCCAAATTCAATTTCATAAAATTTAGTCGGAAGAGGGTAGGAGGGTTTTTTTTAATTTTTTTATGGCGGGGCTTATGGAAGTCAAGGTTTAGCAATAGTCATAACAAAAGATTTGTTATTCGAATATTTGTTTACGTACCACACAACTAAACCGACCACCACATATCCATTAAAATTTGTTAGGTGTTTAATTTGTATTTATGATGAAGCGAGGACGTTAATCATTTTTATTTATATAGATGTTCTTTAACTTATAAACATATGTTTATTATTAACATTAATTATCAACATTAACCGAGCTATCTAGACAAATTACTCACTTTATTTTATTTATATAGATTAGTTTTCAGAAATTATTATTTATAATTTGTTGTCACTCTCTATTACCTTCTACGACTTTCTAAATTTGCTTTCTACTTGGTAAGATAATTTGACTACAAAATCGAGAAAAAAAGGGGGCCTTCAAAAATATTGAGCCGTTTGGCGTGACCTACACCCCTAAATTTTCAACATAACGAGGTTTTATAGGACCTTTTTTTATCGATTTTTTGATCAAGTTATTTTACAATCGAAGTAGAAAGCAAATGGGTATTTACGAGTTTTTAGTACCTAATTAAATAGACAAAGTTTGCCCCCCTCCAGATTGAAAACGACACAATATCAAGAGTTAAATAAAATAGTTGTAGGTTACGATGCGATGAAACTATTTACGAAGTTTCGATAAAAAGAGGTCTGTACCACGGACTATGATGTCAAGGACTTTCATTTTTAGATTTTTTTCCGCCTCTGAACCACTGTGCGTTGGTATATTGTAAAAATTCATTTAATGGATTTGTGATTAAGGTTAACTTTTAATATGTTTGTGTATAATTTATGGATTTTATTTATCCATACAAAACCACCGTAAGTAAATGAAAATGAAAAGAAATCATATTTGAAATATAATTACAAGTCCACAATTTTGTGATTCCATAAAGGGAAAATCCTTCGATGTTCTCAATTATTTAAGATTATCAAATGTCACTTAATGGCGCGGCAAGGAACCATTAAGTATACAACGTACAGTGAAGAAAACATCTATGAGAAATAATATATCATCTGGATAATTTAAAAATTATTTTATAATATAAAAATTTATAACCTTAGCTATGTACTGACAAAGCCATAGCAATCGTTTAGCCACTCCCTGACCAGATAAGAAAATGTTGCTTGTATGCAAAGACAAAAAAAAGAAGGTAAGTTTTAAAAATGAATATTTCTATAACATACAGAAAAAAAAAAAAAAATTGAAAAACATGATAGTAAAAGAAAACAGAAGATAATTCGTTTAGTAACAGACGGTTAAAATGTAATGTTTTATTGAGGAAGCATTGGCCACTTAATGCACTGCCCGCGTTTACACATTTCACAAACCAAGAAACTCACTCTGAAGTAGTATTTGTGTTTCTCTGTTTATGGCTAGATGTGGGCGTCTACTTTTGAAAAACATAAATGAACTGTTCGTTGACCAAAAACTGTTGAAAAAAAAAAAGTTCATAGAACAGCAAAACGATTCATGGAGTAATACCTAATCGTTTAATAACAAGTCTGGAAATGAATGAATCGTTTTATGTATAAAGTTTTGCATTGTTCGAGTCTGAAATTTATTTGTAATATTACATGAATGTTTAATCTTAAAAATTTCGATACTAGTTCACAAGAGTTCCGCACGGATTACGCGTGGTTCACAATCACTTCGATCACACTTGTTCATGGAATCCCGAATGCCTTCGGGTTTATCCGACAGAGAACGAAGGCGACCGATCTCTTGAATTAGTTACGATTAACTTTCCCACCATTTAAGTACTTCTATAACCTTAACCATGTTCAGTTATATTAACGTTATTTAAGGTATTGACTTAAATTCGAAATTTATACTACACATTATGAAACCTGAATCGAACATGCACATATATTATATATATGTGAAAAAGGAATATTAATAGATAAAAACATTTAATTATTACATCTCTGAATGCTATTTCACGACATTATTTTTCTTATTGATGATTTCCATTATTCATTATCTCGGAATTATCAGATATTCTTCTTCAGTTCTTTTCTCAATACGTTAATTCCTTTCTCGAAAATAAACACGATTTTTTTATTTTATGAATGACTACAATAATCGCCATTCGGATTATTTATTATCCAAATGATAAAAAACTCTTTTATACAATTTATAATAGATAATATATAACAGTATATGCTTATTTATAGCCACTACATATAAGCACGGGTCAATAAAAATTTTATTTCTAAAAGCATTTTTTTTTTAAAGGCCTTGAAGAAAGACTCAAACATTATTTTATATATGTTTTCTTTTTCTTTCACAGTAATGACCGTTATAATGCAAATTAATAATTAACTAATTAAGTAAATACACAATTTGTTAATACATTTTTAATAAGGAAGTTCCACGAAGGGAATACGTTTTTTTTCTTTCAAAAATGCATTAAGAGGGACAATAGCTGACGTCATAAAAGACGACAACATTCGGCTGTTTTCGGGATTCCATGAACAAGTGTGATCGAAGTGATTGTGAACCACGCGTAATCCGTGCGGAACTCTTGTGAACTAGTACTAAAATTTCTTTTAAATAATTAAAACTAAAAATTATTTTTTACACATAGAAATATTTTTATTTTAATAATATTTTGACTTTCTTGTATGTTCGAAGTTTGAAATTATGCTGCTTAGCCATCATGCGTCTTTTAACTGTAGTTCTAACAATGCTTCAATTGTTTGCATTTTTCAATTTGTATAGAACATAATAGTGTGTAATTTTATTTACGCAATTAAATTGATTTATGTGAATATGAAAAATCTCGACTAGTGGCAAACGGGTGAACTAAAGAAAAACAACTTTTGTTATCCGTTTAGAAGAATAGTTCATTCGTTTGAGATCAAGAACTGTTTTTTTTCAAACGTTTAGCGTTTTTCCTAGCACCCCTATTTATGGCCGATCCATCTGCTTTCTGTTTTTAAGAGAAATCAAAGGAAATTTGGGTTTATGTTCGTGTCCATTTTACACATTTGTTTATTGTTTGCGTTGCTTAAGAGATGTTGAATTTAATTTGTGATGTGATTTAAAATTATTTTTTAATATCTAATATCTTCTTTATGAATTTCACGCCTTCTTTCATTTTTTTTATTTGAAAACTTCTTTAAGGGAGTTTTGCACTTTTTTTGTAGAGAGTAAATTAGATTGAGCCGTCAGATCTCTGATGTGTAACGCACGGGTAAAGTGGTTTTTCATATGGATTAAAATATCTCAAAACTAAAAATCAGACCTACATATTGTTGGAGAATTAAATGTTCAGCATTTTGTATCTACGAACAAAAATATCGAAAACCAAATGATAACGAGTTTTTTTGAAGATATGGATTAAAATATCTCAGACACTAAAAACTTACTGTAAGCAAGAGAAATGCCAATCATTACATCCTCTTTTTAATGGGCTATTATTTATAATTTATATTTCATACTATTAATGTTTCCTTGTTGATGTTTTAACTTCTAACGGTGGTCTAAAGCACATTAATTAGTTTCTTATTTTTTATTAGCGACACATTATATTTCCGTTGTTTTTGAAATGTGTAAAACCATGTTTACACATTGCTCAAATCATGACGAATACAAAGTTTAAAAATCTGGTGCGATGCGCGCATCACACAATTTTATTTACCACCCTTATAGCAGAAATAAATTTTCCGAAAAAGGGGAAATGAAGGTAAAAATTATAAACCCTATATTGGTTTATATTGCATTATGTGTATTATTATCTGTTTATTTATCCTTATATATACAAAATTTATTTTTATTATGTATGTCAACATAATATTGTCGGAGGCCGTATTATAATAAGTTCATATCACGTACGGAAAAATGTACTAATCTTTCGAGCGCCCTCGTACCCCTTTGGTTCCTTAGTTAATTATCAAATTCTTTCATATTTTATATTCAACCATTTTTTATATCAGAAATCAATGTGAAATGGTTAATTGTTTCCAATAACAAAAAAAATAAAGGTCCTTTAGAGGAAGCTAATATTGAAAATTAGCCATTTAAGCCCAGTTAGAAAAAAACAATGAGATTCAAACCTACATATTAAAAACTGCTTAATTTTACACTGAAATAATGAGTTTAATCAAAATTGTTAAAGCCCTTTTCGAGAAAATCGTAAAAATGTGTTTAGTTCATTATATAAAGTGCCGTATTTTGTACTCGTATATTCTGGTAAGCCGATTTTTACGAAAAACGTGCTGTAACATCCCAAGCATATAAAAACATTAATTATGCAATTTCATATTCGTACGACATTTTGTTCTGTTAACATACACACGCAGACATATATTTCCGTTGAAAATTGAGATTAGAAAACTTTAACGATCGCAATACTTTCCTTTGATATATATTAGATATATTTACTTACTTTTTTTATTATGAAAGGATAAGTATCTGGATTGGGATAGATCTGAAACATAAGGTCATTATGGATGGTTTTATTTGTAACAAAGTAGGGAGCATTGAGGATTTTACGAAGGATTTTGGATTGTAAGGATTGGATACGAGAGGAATTCAATGGCTTAGTGGAGCCCCATAGCTCAATTCCGTAAGTCCAAATAGGTTTTATTGTAGTCATGTATATGAATCTTTTGTAATTAATTGGAGCGTTAGTCTAGTAAGTACTGTAGTAATCGGAAACGGCGAGTGGTTTCTTGTCGTTTTAGTCTGGTATGAAGTGCATTTCGTGATCAATCGGATTGGGAATGGAGTAGGTGTTCGAAGAGGAGAGATTTGAAAGAGGATATCGATTTTGGGTGTCGAATATCTGAGGGTATAGAGTTCCAGAGGGAGGCAACTTGAATTAAAAAGAATTTATCAAACGCAGCAGTTCGGTAAGAAGGAGGATAGAGATCGGACGCACGGGATCTGGTGGGATGGGATTGAAAGGAGCGTTTGAATTGAAGTACCTGTAGAATATAGGCAGGTCGCTGAGTTCTAATGGCCTGATGTAGAAAGTTAGCAAGGAAATACTGACGGCGGTTGATGGATAAAACCACTTCAACTTGGTGTAAAACTGGGTAATATCCCTTGAGATCTCGAAGATAAAGCTTATTGTGCAATTCATTTAAGTTTAGCTTCGAGTTCTCCAGAGAGTTTACCATAAACCATGCATCCATAGTCGAAGTGGGAGAAAACAAGAGAGGAGACCAGGAGTTGACGGGTTTTGAACGGAAGAAGATAATGTAGATGGTTAAACTGTTTCAGGGTGGATACGGCGGGAAATTTGGGAAATGTGTAGTTTCCAGGAGAGGGTTTGATCGAGGGTAACGCCTACGTTTTTAACGGTGGTATGGAAGGAGATAGGTGAGTTGTCCAGGAGAAGATTAGGAGGTGTTGAAATGGATTTGAGGAGTGAAGAGGGTCCGATCAGGATGGCTTTTGTCTTCTCTGTATTTAATGTCAGCTTTTTAAGATTTGCCCATGAGGATATTCTATTGATGTCTTGTTGCAGTTTCAGGATGGCATTAGAGGAATCCGCCGGGTTGAAGGAAAGACAAATTTGGATATCGTCGGCATGTAGGTGATAGTGACAGTTAAATAAAGTTAAATAAAATAAAAGTAAACGAAATAAATAGAAAAACCTTCATACTTAATTACAATATTTACAATCAGGCAAGAGATGAAGGACAAAGCTAGACTCTAAGAGATCCCAGCGCTTCTCTCTCAACCTCGTCGCCGGCATTACCAGTCCGGTGGAGACTGTGAGAGGGCACTAAAACCACAAACACTCATGACTTGAGTGGAGAAACTGGCCATTGCCAGAACTCCAGTGACGTCTTTACAAGAGATCTCGAGGCCACTGCCGTTTCAACCTTCGAGGAGGATTGTAGGGATGACTGGAGCTAGATAAGGATTGTGCTAAGGGGTTAGGATGGTGGATTAGGTTCAGGTGAAAATTTGAGAATCGGGATGGAATAACTTGAAGGACATAAGGGATGTAAAGGTCATGATGTAGGGTTTTGTTTGTAACGTAATAAGGAGCATTGACTATTATACGGAGGACTTTAGACTGGAAGGATTGGATGCTTTTTGGATGTTCGAAAAATAGTTAACAACGATCCATCAATTGCATCCCAAATTCTCCAATCACACATCACAATTCTTGATGAATGGTGTCAAAACTGGAGGATTAAAATAAACTACAATAAATCCCATCAAATCACCTTTACCCTGCGTCGCAAACCTATGACCTCCTGTCCTACAGTATTCTTTAACAATTCCCCACTTATCCCAGTTGAACAAATCCGTTACCTAGGACTCCACCTGGACAAACTACTCATATGGAATCCTCATACAAGACTGAAACGAAAAGAAACCGCTCGACGTTTCCAACTACTCCAACACTTAGTAGACAAACGCTCTAAGCTTTCAGGCAATTACAAACGACACATCTATATGACAATAATAAGACCTATTTGGACTTCCGGAATTGAGCTCTGGGGCTCCACTAAACCATCGAATTCCTCTCGTATCCAATCCTTACAATCCAAAATCCTTCGTAAAATCCTCAACGCTCCTTACCTATCCTTCCATAACAAACTGCAGAACCATCCGAACCCTCTAGTTTCAAACCTTACTTCCTCCTCGATCCCTGATAACCCTCCGAGGCGTCTGAAAAGAAGATGGCCTCTTGATCTTCTAATATAGAACTTTAATTTGAGTTCTACCAATGGGTAGTTTCTCTTCATGTTTTACATGTCATGTTACCAATGTCACATTTACTTGTTGTATTTTTAATGTAATACAGTTGTTAATTTCATTAAAATAAAATAGAAAAAAAAATAAAAAGATGTTCGAAAATTTAGTTGTCCCCCAAAGTTCAAGTCCGTAGGTCCAGATGGGTTTCAGTATGGTCTTGTATATTAATAGTTTGTTTTCTACTCATTAAACTAAGACCCGCAAATTGGTTTGTAAAGTCTACCTCAAAAAAAAAAAAAACAGTCTTACGAAAGTGAAATTGTATATTTAAGATGTTTATATACTTGGGATGTTACAGTTACTTTTGGTCAAAATTGGCTAACCGGAAGTGGAACTTTATATCATGGACTAACGCACATTTTACGTTTTTTTCGAAAACAACTCTAACGATTTTTATTAAATTCATTATATCAGTTTAAAATTAAGTAGTTTTTAATATTATGTAGGCTTTATTCTCATTGATGTTCTCTAACAAGGATTAAATGGCTAATTTTCAATATCAGCTTCCCCTAAAGTAGCTTTGGGTATATAATTAACCATTTCACATTGATCTCTGTAATAATAGTTAAATATAAAGTATAAAAGAATTTGATAATTAACTAAAGGAAAAATAAGAGACCGTAACAGAGAATAGTTGTAACTAGCGAATACATCGCACAAACCTTATATTTGTAAGTTCCATTCAGTAATGTTCCTATGCAAAGGTTTAATACTTTTATTTAGTAAGTTATCAGTTTATAAATATAATAATCTATACCCATCCATAGGTTAACCCTTTCTAGTTTCATTAAATTTATAATTATAACATTATATTTTTCTTAAGTTTACAAAAGCTTCTAAGCATTGCCTTTAAATATCTGATGAAGGCTAAATACATTGAATTTAGTTCTCTGGAAGGTACGTTTTGACCTAGCTGTCTGTATTTACAGAAAATAAAAATAAAAATAAAGAAATGTTTCTTTTGTCATTAAAAATAATCAAGTAAATTTTTAAAATGATAAACATGTAATGGCTTATATATAGATAACTAGTAGGCCCGTGCGAAAAATTCTCACAGCATATTGTTATCAAATGCCAAATTAATAAGAAAATAAAATAATGCAACGTACCAAAAGATAAAGAAATCAAATTTTACTTTATTGATAAATTTAATCGACAAAGAAAACAAAAATTAATTTAAATCTTCATTTTTGTTTTGGAACTAACATGTTTACAAATTTCAGTAAGCTGTATCTTTGTTAAAAATTGTCCGTTTTCAATGATTTTTTTTTTTAATTTTGTAGGGAATTTAGTAATCTTTTATATAATCATGGGCATAACCAAGGGAAACGTGTGTAATGTTTTAGTTATTCGCAAATAAAGTATGTTTTCTTTCACAACTTGTTTGCCTGAATTTTCGGTGTGGTTGGACTATTTTGCCAGCCTGAAGGAGAAGGAAGCCTTCGAAATTGGTGGCTCAATCTTGAGATTTGGTGAAGAAATTGATCGATGATATGGCTTGCCGATCAAAATCACCATCGATAAATAACATAAACTACTCTTCTCTCGATCATAGAGACCTCAAGTCGACGAAATGAGACATGTATTCAATGACAGTACTACAATTAATGAAAGGTTGTAGTATATGCATTACGTTATCTCGAAAATAGTACGTTTTTGGACTTAAAAACGCAGGATCCGATAGTTCCAGAGGAACTATCCGGGTCTTGCTGAACGCAACAAAATCTTCAAGATCCAAATTTGTCCTGTATCCATCTACAGACCTACCACCGTTCAGGTATTGAAGCCTAGCAAAATTTTTGTATCGACTTTATTTATTTTAGAAAGAAAAACAAAAGTGGAGAATACGATTCACTAACCCCCCGTGAAATTCTGAATCCAACGGTACCACATTCATGGTATTTGAGCACGACAGGAGCTTATATTTGGTACAAAACCGATTTAGAGCCTTACTGTAATAATATATGTACGAATACGGATATTTTATTTAAAATGAATTATATAACATTCCATATTCATAGTAATATAACGAATTTAATAATTAATTTTACAAAACCAAATGTTTTGAATTTCTTGTAGGTAGCTAAAGACGTATTGGAGTTATAACATTTTTTGTGATTTCCAGAAAAAAATCAAAGGGAAAAATACATTATTTGTTTGCTATGAAAATCCGTATTTGGTGATTTTCTGAGATGCGAAATACATATCTCAACTTGTTTTCTCCTTAAAAAAATATTTGAATCCACTTTGCTCCTTGGGTCGGTACGAATTATCCCATTTCAACATTTTATCCATACTATAAAAATATGCCAAATATAAATTTGATGAAATAGAGCTCTCATGAGTAATATAAATTGAATATAAGTGTAAAAAAAAAAAGAAAAAAGAAAGTAAATATTTATCAGACACAACTGTTATCGGTTTCGATGATTTTTTTTTTTTACGTTTTGTAGGGAATTTATCCCCTACACGGTAATTCATGAATGAACGTCACAAGCTTTCAAGTACACAAATGCACAATGGGCCAAAAATTATGTCTTTTCCAAATTATTCCCCAATTTTGACTCCATTTTTAAAGTCTCATTTCGTTGAGACGGCACCATCGTACGGTTTGAAACCTCCCACATTTACATTCACTTTTATTTATAATGCTGTACTCCGATCCACATATTTCCCTGATCCTTGGAAAAATCTATTGTCAAAATGATCCACAAACCCAAAAAGCCACCAGAATATCCATCCTCTTACCGTCCCATCTCTCTGTTACCCATCATGGGAAAAATCCTGGAAAAACTAATCTTAAAACGCCTGTACCCAATCCTAGATTCTAATCACATAATCCCAGATCACCGATTTGGATTCCGCTCCTCCCATTCCACTATACAGCAATGCCATCGTGTGCTAGACGTAGTATCCTATGCATTGGACGCGGTATATACTGTACGGGAGCCTTTCTCGATGTTGAACAGGCGTTTGATAGAGTTTGGCATCCGGGACTGCTGTACAAACTCCGAAAATTCCTACCATCTACATACTTCCTCATTATCCGTTCCTACCTTACTGATAGATACTTTAAAGTAAATCACAACAATGTCTATACATCCCGTTTTCCCCAGTCTGCAGGTGTTCCTCAAGGTAGTATCCTAGGTCCTATCCTTTACACAGTTTATACAGCTGACATCCCAACACTGTCATCGCCACATATGCTGATGACACATGTATCCTATCAGTTAATAACGACCCATCTATTGCATCCCAAACCCTTCAATCCCACATCACAAACCTTGAAGAATGGTGTCAGAACTGGAGAATTAAAATAAATTCCAATAAATCCCATCAAATTACCTTCACCCTTCGTCGTAAACCAATGACTTCCTGTCCTTCAGTATCCTTTAACAACACCTCACTTATTCCTGTTGAACAAATCCGTTACCTAGGACTCCATCTGGACAAACGTCTAACTTGGAATCCTCATACCAGACTGAAACGACAAGAAACAGCTCGACGTTTCCGACTACTTCAACACTTACTAGACAAACGCTCTAACCTTCCAATCAATTATAAAAGACTGATTTACATGACTATAATAAGGCCTATTTGGACTTACGGAGTTGAGCTATGAGGCTCCACCAAACCTTCAAATTCCTCTCGCATACAATCCTTACAATCCAAAATCCTTCGTAAAATCCTCAATGCTCCTTACTTTGTTACAAATAAAATTATCCATAATGACCTTAATGTTCCTTATGTATCAGATTTGGCCCAATCCAGATATCTGTCTTTCCATAATAAACTTCATAACCATCCCAACCCTCTTGTCTCTAACCTTGCTTCCTATTCGATTCCTGATAACCCTCCGAGGCGTCTGAAAAGAAGATGGCCACGTGATCTTCTAATATAGACATATTATTAGAGTGCTACCAATGGGTAGTTTCTCAACATGTATTCCATGTCTTTATACCAATGTGCGAATTTACCAGATGTATTTTTTGTATACAGTTGTAAATATAATATAAATAAAGAATAAAAAAAAACTTTTATTTAAGTCCAGGTATGAAATTAGGAATCAAAATTACGATTCGCGCACTCTGCCTGATATTCTCTTTCTGTTGATACCTCATTCGTCAAAATTCATCATTCCTGAGAGTCGGAAAAGGGATATATATTTGAGAAATAATATATAAGAAGATAAGATAAGAAGATAAGGTGAAGGAACCGAAGGAATACGAGCTCGCCCGAGCTCTTCCGAAAGATTTGAACTAGCTTCCATTGTTACGTAACATGAGCATAACCAATACATAACGGACTCCGACAATATTATGTACATATAGAATAGAATAGAAAATAATTTTATTCTGGGACGAAGTCCCTTCAGAATAACAAAAAAGTACAGAAATTAAAATTTTATATCTGCCCAGATAAAAACAAACATAAAAAGTAAAGATAAAGATAAATCAGTAAAAAAAAAAATATATATATATATATTAGTTATACATACTATATACAAAATGAAATAAAATAATCTATATACAAAACTCTCGAAACCATACTAAGATACTTAGAACTATGTACAATGGTAAAATATAAATAAACCCTTTTAGAAAAAAAAAAATATAAATGTGAATTCTTCTTAACAGTAAAATCTGTGTTTCTGTTGAAAAAAAAAGAAAGAGAAAAAAAGAAAGTCGAATCTATAATAAGTATTTAAGTTATGAGCTATATGTGAATATATCATTATAAATGATATTTAATTTTACATAAAAGGTTAGCTGGTATATGACTGTTTTTGGAACAGGAATTGGAATAGGAGGGTTTTGAATGTAGATAAGGATGAAGAATGTCGGATTTTGATAGGAAGGTAATTCCAAAAATTAACAGAGCGAGCAATAAAGGAGTTTTGGAACGAGGCAGATCTGTGAGAAGGAATGAAAGGTCAGAAGGTCGAGATCTTGTAGAGAGGGAGTGGACTGACGACTTGAATTGGAGAAGGTTGTAGGAAGGACGATGATTGTTTGATGATATGATAGAGGAACGTACCTAGGAAATGTCTTCCAATGGAGGAGAAGAGCCACTCTTAACTCAGTGTAGTGGTGAGAGACATGGTAGTATTTCCGGGCACCAATTACAAATCTCACACAACTGCGTTCATCAAACGATACATATGCGTTTTTCATAAATGCTATCTTTAGTATTATTTAATATTTAATTGTATATATTACAGCGATATAAATATTAAAATTTGAATTTATATATGGGTAATTAAACAAATGAAAATATCCACAATTAAATATAAATAAATACGGCGTCTATAATTTTTACTTTCACTTTCCCTTTGGCGGAAAATACTTATTTCTGCTACGAAGAGGGTGTTAAGTGAAAGTTGTGTGATGCGCGCACCGCATCAGATTTTTTAATTACATATTTCATTTTTTTTAAGAGATATTTAAAATTTAATATTGATACTTGAAGCACTATTTTTATATAGATATGTATATACAATCAAGATATGTTTTCTTAGTTACTAATATATATATATACATTTTTTTTTTTTAATGTTAAGTACATAACACTTATGATGGTTATGACTTATAGCAATCACTACATAAAGGGAGGATATGGAATGGAGAGATAAAATTTGAACCAGTATTGTTTTGCGGGACTTGCGAAGGTGTTGGAAATGCTCGAATTGGACTGTGGAAACCATTGAATAATAATGATAAACTTTCGATCGATAAATCGAAAAATGTACGTAAAAGGTAATGTATATATATTTTTTATAAATAAATAATATTTATAAATTTTCTCCTTTTTTTCAAAAGTGAATTATATGCAAGTCCCCTTTAAAAATAGCAAAGTACATTCCATGCTTGTCGCTAATAAAACAAACTTTTCAAAATTCTGATAAATCTCTTTGGTTCATCTTTTTTGCTGGTTTAAAATTGCAATAAACTTATAGCAAAATAACCATCTTTTTTACTTTCCTACCTATACTAGGTAAGGAAAGTATTGCAATCGGGTCAAATTTCCAATATGCGGTTTTCGACGTATCTATACGTTTCCCAGCCCCCTGAGTCCGAAAAACACATTTTTAGCCATTGGTCTGTCTGCCTGTCTATCTGTCTGTGCCAAGATTTTCTCAGAAACTACTGAACAGTTTTTGTTGCGTCTTTTTTTATTTTGTAGGGTTTTGACTGCTGATGCCTGTGACAGAAATTCGGTGCTCCATGCGCAATAGCTTTTGCGCAATAAATGAAAAACATGTCTTTTTATAGACTATTGCGCAAAAACGACTATAACGATTTTGATGAAACTTTCCTATAATGTTCTAATCATTGTTCTTTCAATTTTCGTATATAGACTAAATTTCCGAAAAGATTCAGGAAAAAAGTTATACTGAAAAGAAAAATGTTATAGGGCCTAACTCCCTAAGGATATATTATACGGTAAAATTTATAATACAACTTTTGAAAGGTAATTAAATTGCCAGCAAAACAACAACAAAAAAAATCATCGGAATCGAACCAGTATTAGCGATGAAACGGCTTATTCTATTTTTTACATATTTTTTAGAAAGGGGTGGCAGAAAGGGGTGAATGAGAGAATAAAGATGACTAAGTGAAAGTTTTTTTTTCTTTTTTTTTTTAAATTTCTTTATTGAGTATTATAACAATCTGTCTGTTGGACATTGGTTATAGTGAGGTAGGATGACATACACACTATATGTACAAAAAAATAAAATAAATAGAACAAAATAATAATCAAAAGTATATACAATAGACAATAAAATAAAATAAAGAAAAAATAAGAAAATGAAAACTAAGAAAAAAAAAACACATGCATACCTATATACAATCAGGCGAGGGAACTCCAGGAGAACCCTGCGCTACTCTCCTAACCGCGTCACTGGTACTAAAGCCAGCGGAGATTGGTCGAGAGCACTTTAGCCACATACACTTATGTCTTGAGTGAAGAATCTGGCCATTCCCAGAAGTCCAATTTATACAATCTACAAAAGGTCGCGAGGCCACTGCCGTTTCAACCTTCTTGGAGGATTATAGGATTATTGTGCAAGAGGATTTGGGTGGTAAGTAAGGTTCTGGTGAAATTTGGAGAATTTTTCTGAGATAAGGTCTAGGACAAATGGGATGTTGAGGTCATGATGTAGGGTTTTGTTGGTTACATAGAAAAGAGCATCGACTATTGTTCGAAGGACTTTAGACTGGAAGGATTGGATGCGCTTGATGTTAGAAAATTTTGCTCATCCCCACAGTCCGTAAGTCCAAATAGGTTTCAGTATTGTCTTGTAGATCAGTAGCTTGTTTTCAATGTAAAGTTTTCTGCTTAGTAGTCGGTATAGTTGGCCGTATCGTCGGTTGAGGTAAGTGAAAGTAAAAAAATCTGTTGCCTTCATCATAAAATCTTCACTATTCTACTTTTAATCCTCTACTTTTAACAGAAATTATTGTTTGACAATACTAAGCTATGGCAAAAAGTTTTTGATCAGAAATATTAGGAAGTATTAAAATTTTACACTGATCTACCTTAAGCCGATTTACATTGCTTTAGTTTATCAAATAAATCGTACTCAAATCTTATTTTTGATCAATTTTCAGGAAAATGTATGTAGTTCAATTTTTTTTTGTTTCTTCATGAACATATGTAAAGATATAAAAACTTTTCTGAAATAGGTAGGAAAGTCGTGTGAGTGGACACACCAGATATTTTTTAAATGTAATTATAATAAAATAAAATCTTATGAATGTCGCAGTCCATTATTGAATAGATAGATTTTTAAAACGCCCATATCATTCTGAAAAAGTGCATTTGACATTCAGAAAGGCGTCACGTTTTTTGTAAGGTTCAGGGGTGCCCAAGAGAGGGTTTGATCAAGCAACTTCTGCCTTCAAAAGTTTTGCAGCGGAGCATATTTTGGTGTATTTTTGAATTTTTGAGGAGGGCACATTTGTATATGATCTAATTCTACCTTCCCTTGCTCTGTTTTTAAGAAAAGGTGAACAATAAAATATCTTGGGAGTGGGACGATAGGTTCATCTGCCATTGAGAGGGAGAGAATGAGCACATCTGGTAAACTCGCTTTTCTTTTTTTTTTTCAAGATAAATGATGGATTATTTTATTTTTTATAGAATTTATTACAAATAATTTACTTTTTTAACCAAAATAGACAGAACAAAAAATAAAAACTGTTCCATACTATGCTGCCATATATTTATTAATGGGGAGTATCCTCTAAGTCTTGGTAGAATTAAAATTAATATAAACTTTTTGTTCAAAATTGGAAGAAAAAAAAAGTATTTTATTACGGAATTGCAAAAAAAATCCAATAAGATTTTATATTTCAAGCCTACAATCCTGTTAAAAATCTGTTTCCCATTAAACAAATAAAAAAGAACAAACCATTCAAATATTGGTATTCATCCAATAATCCAAGTTTTGGATAGCAAGAAAATTAAGTTTTATCTTCTAGAAAAACTATACTTCTATATATGAAACTTTTTAAAATTCATATTTATATATATATATATATTGAGATAACAAATATTCTAACTCTATATATTTCTGCTTACCAGTTATTATGCACGGTAGATTAACATTAAATTGAAAAACAAATTATTTTTTTTTAAATTAAGAGTTGCAATATATTGCCATGTTACCATTTATATTCTATATTTTATTTGTATTTTTGTAAGATAAAAAGAACTCTATACAAGGGTGCCCACAGGAGGGTTGTATGGCGCAAATTGTGCCATCAGAATTTTTAGGACGGAGCGCACATTAAGTTTTCAATTTTAAGAGAACATAAAACCAAGAAATAAATAAAAAAAAAAAAAGGGTACCGCTTGTTTGAAATATCGGTATGCGGTACCTTTACTGTGTGTGTAAAATAAATAAAACTAATGCCTTGTCTTTGGCTATAGGACACGGAAACATTTTAAAATAAAGTAGCAACAAATAAAAAAATATTTGA
The DNA here is from genome assembly GCA_928085145.1 of Nezara viridula. Classification (NCBI taxonomy): domain Eukaryota; kingdom Metazoa; phylum Arthropoda; class Insecta; order Hemiptera; family Pentatomidae; genus Nezara; species Nezara viridula. Next base: position 180,880,263 of record OV725079.1, on the reverse strand, counting down.
CAAAGCTCTTGCAATTATTTCAGATGAAATTCTTATTTAAAAGGAAAAAATATTTTTAAAAAAATTCATGGTATGGGCATACGCAGAGGAGGGCAGGGGGGAGCCGCTGTCTCCTTTAAATACTACTGACGTTACTTATTGATTTTAATTGCCTAATGTATTGTGCCTTTAATATTCTCGAGAAATAAACCAATGTTATATCTACTATCTATTATCGAACTAACATTGATAATACATCTCATATTAATTATATAAGTGAAGGGGGCAATAATATTTTTTTGGGGGGGGGGAGAGGGGCATGCGCCATCAGCCTTGGGGAGGGGATGGGCATCCCTGACTCTATAAAATGTCAATTAATCAGTATAACATTTAGAAACTGGTCTTTCGGAGATCTCCTCCAATACAACCCTGTTCCATTCCAAGAAAATAATTTAATAAAATTAATCATTTACAATAAATAAATACGAATTCAAAAAATGTAACCTAGATAACATTTAAAAAAATACTTTTAACGATTACTTTTAATAAATATGGTACAATGCTTTTGGTTTATCCCAGAAGTAGAAATCATTTTAAAAATCTAGTCATATTTAATAAATAAAATACATACATGTTATATACTGAGAACCAATGTGTGTTTTCCAGAATAGGACTCTCCCCCTCTCAATCTCTCTCTCTCTCTCTCTCTCTCTCTCTCTATATATATATATATATATATATATATATATATATATATATATATATATATATATATATATATATATATATATACAAAAAAAAAATGAAGTATTTTAATAAAAAAAATAAAATAAATATATCCCTATTAATTTGTACCCATTTATATTTATTCTGGGAAACACACATTGGTTTTATATCTAATTTAATAACCCTATAAAAGATCTTGTGTACTATTTTCAGTATTTTATTTTCCTAATCACATATTTATCTATTTTATTAATAATTTATGATATTTCTTTTTATTTTATGAAAAATATAACTCAATTGTATGCTTATATGAATCTTTTATTTTCATTTAATATTTTATTTATTTATTATGTCTGTATAATGGCTTTTTATATTTATTGCATCTGTCTTAAAGTTCACTTTATTCTGTTCATATTTTGTAATAAAAATAGCTCCAGAATTTTTCTATTTTTTAAGTTATCAAAGTCAAATTATGACTTCTCATTGTATTATGTTGAACAAGTACTGTTTTATATAAATACTGCTATAAAAATGAATAGCGACATTTCTATTTTATACTTATTTTATTAAAATACACTTTTTTTTTTTGTTCATTAGGGATTCTCTTATTTGTTGGTAAACATAAAAAGTAAACAACAAGTATTCTTTATTTTTAATAAATTATTAACTAAAGAATAGTCAACATGAATAATACTCTTTTTGTAAAGCAACAGTTGTTTTTTACAGTAATATTCAGTTTAACAAAGGAAAGACATAATATTGAACCAGATTTTCGCAATATTATCGTGTGAATGAGCGGTCAAGGGCACTGGCAAGTTATTGTCGATGCAGCAGGCATCTCCGATATTGTGGTATCCTGAATTTTAACCAGATTCAGAAAAACTGGAAGTACCAGTTAGCGGATTTCAGCATATTATTGCACCAAGGAATGACGGAATTATTACTGCAAGAAGCAACCTTTTTCATAATGCCATACAGAGCCTAAATAAAGTGTTCAATGTTCTTGCCAAGCCCCAACCATTTGTAATAATTTGTGGAAAGTTAGCCTAACATCCTATGCCCCTTTAAGACGACCTGCAGCAACAGTGTGTCCCCAACAACTCCGTAGATCATGGTGCAGCGAGCACTTTAATGAGGATGTTGCTTTTATACAGAAAAGTTGAGTTTTATTCTCTCCCATTCATCGATGATATGGTTGAATGCTTTTCCTCCAACCTCCTCGATTTCCTCAATCGTCACGCACCTCTAAAAACACCCGCTTCCCAGAGGCTACAAGAGAACATCGACTGCATCAACAGATGGGCAGAAATAAATGAATGAAAGCTGAATGCAGATAAAACCAAGGCTATTATCATCGGGTCCAGAGATCTCATCAGCTCCCTTCCTTACTTTCCTCTACTTTACCTCAATAACCATCCCATCCATTTTTTCCCTACAGTCAAAAACCTAGGAGTAACCTTTGACCAGAACCTCTCCTGGGATAATCATATCTCCCAGATTACCCGAAAATCCATAACTGCCCTTAAACAACTCCTAAGATTCCGTGATTGTATTCCTCTAAAAACCAGACAGCTCCTTGTAACCTCCCTTGTATTTCCCCACTTCGACGGCTGCTTGGTGTATGGAGGGCTATCTGCCAGGCTGGAAATGAGACTAAAAAGACTCATGAATTGTTTCATAAGATACATTTTCGGGATCCCCTGGCGTTCACATGTTTCACTATGGTACACTGAGTTGAAGTGGCTTTATCCTATTTCCCTACGACAATTCCTTCTTGGCGTTTTCCTTTTCCAAGTCTTTAGAACCAAAAACCCTCCCTACATCCTGGAACTCCTTACTCTGCGTTCCTCTATCCAATATCTCAATACTAGGTCTCAACCTATAGACTTATATATTCCCTCCCATAAAAGTTCCTCCTTCAGCAAATCCTTCGTCATTCGTGCTGCTTCCTTATGGAACTCACTTCCTACCTCCATGCGTCAATTCTCATCCACAAATTTCTTCAAACAACTCCTGTTCCAACACCTACTCCACATTCAAACTTCCCCTAACATGTAAAATTACTTGCATCTATACAATGTTTAATTTCAATTGAAATAACAATTAACAATAAATTAGTGTGTATTTTTACTATGTCAGACTAAGATACATAAATTTGTAACTCTGTTATTATTCTTAGGGGACAGTAGTCCCAGAATAAAATTATTTTTTCATTTCATTTCAAAAGTTGAGTTTCTTTATTTAAAGTGACCGTAATGGGTTTTATGGGGCGGATAGGTATTCTGTCACAGTTTGTTCTTCCTTGCAGTCTAGAAGTGCAATTTACTCAGGAGGGCGGACTCTACTCCATAGTGTAGAAGATAATCTCATTGCTGTTCTTATGTTCGAGGAATTATAGAGGAGTACATTCCTCAAAGCAGAGTGACATATTTCCATTTTCTTGACGACAATACGCAAGAGGAAAAGTTGTTTCTTCACTATCTAGAAAATCTGGAGATTTCACATCTACTCCTTTCCATATTGTCTTCACATCTCAATCTCCATGAGCATATGTGGGATGCGCTGCAGAGAAGGCGTATTGATTACCATTTGCAGCTCAATAACCTTTAGCAATATTACCATGGTATTATGGTTTATGGTATGAAATTCCTGTGAAATCAGTGACAATATTATAAACAGTATGCACAATAGTTGCAGAGAGGTCGTGCACAACTGAGGCTATTACACAAATTATTAAATTTTAAAATTCGCAATTATAAAAACAAGATCACATAAACCTTTGATTTATTTTTTTTTTGTAGACATCTTTTATAAAATTTTCTAAGATCAAATACAATCTTATTTATATTAATTCTCAATATATTTTATGATAAAAATAAAATAAAAATTTTGGGAAAAATAAGCAACTAAAATAACATAACTAATAATATTCCTATTCATTTTTGAGCAGTATATATATTTTGCCATTTTTACAATATATTTTTTACTGCATTTATATAAAAATTGGAGCATATTCAAATATACTTCCGAATATTTTCAAATATATATATATATATATATATATATATATATATATATATATATATATATATATATATATATATATATATATATATATTGTAATGTCAACATTACACGGTATATAAATATAAATAGCGAAAGTGGCAAGAACATGAACTACAGGGAAGAAGTGGGGGAAGCAAGCTCATGTGACAGAGACTGCGACAGGCCGCCAAGAGGGAAGGTGCTAGTGGCCAAGGGAAGATGTGACAAGCTGTCAAGAGAGAAGCCAGCAAGCTGAGAAAATAGAAAGAACCACAAAGTTTAGACTGGGACAATAAAGGTTTTTGAATGTATAATTTCTTAATGTATGTATCTCGTTTCTTTATATGTATTTAGTAATTAGTGTACATTGTATTTATTAAATGTGAATGAGTGTTCAGTTGTCAGAACCCAACTTGAGATTATGTTATATGTGTAAAATAAATAGTATATTAAAAAAGGAACTCGTTTGTTTTGATTTTTGTTGACAAAGGGAACGTTACTATATATATATATATATATATATATATATATATATATATATATATATATATATATAATATATATATATATATATATATATATATATATATATATATATATATATATATATATATATATACATACAAATATATATATATTGTAATTTACACCTTTATTGGAAGTGAGTAAAAAGGTTTAAATAAACTAATGTTGAACAATTAAAAGGCAAGCTAATCTAGTTCTACTAGTGAAGGAAAAAGAAAATGGCTGCTCTGTAGTTTCCCAAGAAGGAAAATTCCAACGAGGAGAGGGACAAAAGCTTTTGTTTTGGCAAGCATTTGTTGTGTGACTGGAATGAAGAGAGGATAGGAGAAGTGATCCTGGCTGCAGTGGGAAAAACCCAGTAATAGTATTACCATTTTGGAAGTTGTGTTTGACAGAACATTGGAAAGCATTTGAAGACAAATGAATTTAGTGCAACAAAGGAAGAAACAGTGTATATAGAAAAAAAGTTAGTTGCCAATCCATATTTTAAAATCAAAATATTTAGTATAGTTAATGTTAGTTTGTCTGATTGTTTTGATCTGATTTTCAGTAACCCACACCTGAGATAAATAAATATATTAATCCTGTTATAATTTTGTTAATTATTAAACAACCTCTTATTTATTTTGGAAGTAACCCAATGGTAAGAAGTGAGCTTCCAAGGTTATGTTATTATTCTTTGAGAAATATAAGACAGATGTTACAATATATTGTAATGTAAATATTACATAATGATATTGAATAGTGGCACAAAGGTAGTGACGTCGTGAACTACTGTCAATAATGAACAAAGAATGACAGATGGTGTGGGAAGAAGAGCCGGATGGAGGCAGAAGGTAGCCAGCCGGCTAGAAAAGAGGATAGAGAAAAGAAAATGTTAGTTAAAAATAAGTTAGTGTCAACAAAGGAAGATTAGAAGATTGAAAGAAGTTGAATGCAACAATACAGAGGAAGATTCACTGCACAACAGGGTAAGTGAAAAATATATAGTGACAGTTCGAAAGCGCACCAAGAGTAGACCGGGAAATGGAAATTTATAAATGTTATGTACAATAAATGTATGATTTTATATTGTATAATTGAGGATGTGTGGTTGTTGTCTCAACCCAACCTGAGAATTGATTATTGATTAAAATAAATATTATTTGATTCAGGAACTGTTTTGTTTACTTTTCAAAGGGAACGTAACCTTACAATATATATAACATTAGTTATTTTTTAAACAATTTAAAAAAAATTACTCAAAATAATATAAAGAATTGGTTTTCAATAAATGTGAAAATAATTGTTTCAGAAGGAAAAATCAAAATAGTACATCAAAAAACAAAAGAAAATCCCAAGTTGCTGGTACAGCTCCAAGGGTAGCCAGTAAACAATCAACCATAAATAAACCACTTTATAGGATCAAATCAAAGGAAGAAAATTCAAAGGGCAATTCTTCAACCAATCATAAATCCAAATATGATCCAATCCAGAAAGAGAAGAAATCACTTCCTTCATTTGACCATTCAAAAGAAAACGAAGAATATTTCCTTCGCATCGAATCTAGCACAAGATCGAATAGATTAAAATATGGTATTGATGATATGATGACTTCAGACAGAACTAGGAAAAGCCTTTTCCCCCATAATTTAATTGAATATCAAAGCAATATTGAAGAAGAAAATAATGCGTTTAAATCGCATGCATCATCGGATTATGCAAACCAAAATAAAAATTATATCATCAGTCAATATACGACAGAATCCGAACCTTTAAAAAATATTCCAGAAGAGTTGTTGAAATCAGATTTAAAAATTATATCAAATAGTGAGAGTATTTTTCTTAATACCGAAATTCAATTTCCAAATAATGAAGGAGAAAACAAATTATTTAAATCACAAATTTCAACAGATAATACAAACCGAAATAAAGAATATGTTAGCAGTCAATTTACAACAGAAACAGAAGTATCAAAAAATATTCCAGAGAACTCGATGAAATCAAATTTAAATTATATATCAACTAGTGAAAGAATTTTTCTTAATTCTATAATTGAATTCCCTAATGACGATGAAGGAGAAAAAAAAGTATTTGAATCACTAATTGCATCAGACGATACCAAACAAAATAAAGAATACATCCGCAGTCAATTTACAATAGATTCAGAAGCTTTAAAAAATATTCCAGAGAACTCGATGAAATCGAATTTAAATTATATATCAACTAGTGAAAGAATTTTTCATAATTCTATAATTGAATTCCCTAATGACGATGAAGGAGAAAAAAAAGTATTTGAATCACTAATTGCAGCAGACGATACCAAACAAAATAAAGAATATATCCACAGTCAATTTACAACAGATTCAGAAGCTTTAAAAAATATTTCCAACAACTTGATGAAATCAAACTTAAATAATTTATCAATTAGTGAAACAATTTTTCCTAATTCTATAATTGATGTGTCTAACGATGAAAAAGAAAAAAAATTATTTGAATCACAATTTTCCTCGGACAATACAAATCGAAATAAAGAATATGTCCACAGCCCATTTATAACAGAATCAGAAATATTAAAAAATATTCAAGATAACTTGACGGAATCAGATTTAAATAATAAACAAAATAGTGGAAGCATTTTTCCTAATGATTTAAACGAATTTCCAAATAATAATGAATCAGAAAATAAAAACAATAATGAAGAATATTTCAGCAGTCATGATATAAAAAAATCAGAAACATTAAACACAGATAAATTGATTAAACCTGATTTAAATAACATATTGAACACAGAGGGCATTGTTTCTGATTTAATTGGATTACCGAGCAATAATATAATTTATCCTAATACATCAATATATACTGGTCCAAATTCCATGACATTTATTTCACTAGAAAATTTAACAAGCGAGTCAGATGAGTTTTACCAAAATATAAAGAAGAACTGGTCTTTGGACAGTTCAAAGGTATTAATGACTCCATCAAAAGGAAGTGTCGCCTCAGATAATTCTTCGAATTGTGATTCGATAAAAGTAAATGAAAATTCCAATACCGCCGATTTTATACAACTAACAGATGCTATAGAAGGTAATTTGAATGATATAATTAATGAGCATCAGTTTCCAGAGCAAACGGTATTAAAACCACAAAATGAAGAGAAAAGTAATTTAAATAATTTAAGAAATGATCATCAGCTTCCGGATGAAATAATGGAATTGCAACATAGTATAAATAATAATTTAAATGACTATCAATATAAGAATCAAACAAAGGTAAAATTGCAAGCTGGTGAAAATGATAATCAGTTTTCAAATAACATAAATGTCAAATTCGTAGTTCTAAAAAAATCACGAGAAAATCAAGAGACCATATTAGATAGCTCAGAACAAATTGAAAAAAACATTTTCACTAGAAATAATATTTCACCTGACTTTGAAAATTTGATCACTAATACTTTACCTAAAACATGGGAAAAAGAAAATAAATTATCAACAGATGAAAACAAAATAGATAATGCAGCCAAAATTCACTCGCTGGTTGATGTTTTACATGGAAAACAATCAAAAAATTATGGAGTAGTAAACATTGAAACAAAAGTTCAACTTCCAAAAGTTTCTCAGGAACCAAACATATCAATTTTGAATAATGAGAATTTTACTTACTCGAATAATTTGATGGAAGCTAAAACAGTTAAAGATTTATTTAAAAATGGAAACATTCAAGCTTCTGACGATAATATTCAAAAAGCCATTAGAGGAGAATCTAAATACGAAATGCCATTAAATAATAGTGAAGATGAAGATAAAAATATTGATTCATCATTTGTACCAACACATGCTGGTCAAAAATATTTCAATACTCTTTCAGAATATATAAACTCACTAGCAGCAACCACAAGTAATACAATAACAATGCATGATAAAGAAATTTCGGAGCATGGTTTGAAATTTGGTTTAGAAGAAACATCAGACAATACAAGTAGCAATCCTCAAAAAAAAAATATGGGAAGAAAAGAAGATATTGACGATTGCTTTTTTAAACACAGTGAAACCAATTTTCTAGGTTCAAGTAGAGGTTCCAATAATAATTTCCCAATAGAATCAAAAAAACCTAAATATCTTGATGATGACTTACAATACCATTTAATATCTAAAAGCAAACATAGCCTCATAGATATGGACAGGACATATTCTGAAATTGAAAAACGCACTGACGAAATGATAAATAAAATTATGAGAGTTAATACATATGAAGAACTGCTACTGTTAATGAAACCAAATCAAAAAACGAAAAAGGTAGAAAAAAATGACGAGGAAGAAGCTTTAATCACAAAGAGTCAACAGTCGCTTACGTTAATTGATAAAAGAGAACCAACACATTCAAAAAATGAGTTACTATTTCAATTAGGACCTGAAGGCAACCTCAGCCGACAAGATATAATTCCCAGCTGTTATATAGACAATATTATCAAAACATTTAAAAAAGAAGTATCTGATAAAGAAAAACTAAACAAACAATTTTTTTCTTCCAATTGCAGCTTAGATAACTCAAGCCATAACCTACAATCCATCTTAACAACTCCATCAAGCAGTTTAAAAGATGAAAATTTCAGGATTATAAGTGAAGAAAAAGAAAAATCAAGCCTCATAATGAACCTAAAAAAGAATCAAATGCAAACAACTCATACAGTACAAGATTCCATTATTAATGGCAGTTTATCTAATGAAAATTCAACATCAAAAAGAGAGGAAAATATTCAGAATACAAATTTATATTTTGCAAGTCATGTAACAACATCTCCTTACATGAATCAGCTTTCCAAGCATAATATAACCAATTTTGAAAACGAGAAGAAAAATTCTGTTCAAGAAAAATTCTTCAATTGTTTTAGAAAAATCAATTTTTGGTCAAAAAAAAAATCAACAACTTCCTTAAGAAAGAGTAAAAGTGACCCTAGCAAAAGTTGAATTTAAGTAGCATTCAGCACAATATCTGGTCAGGGAGGTCTTACTTTAAAAAAAAGCATAATAATAAGGAATTCATAAAATAAAATGTGTTCATATTTTATTTTATTTTTTATGAAGGTAATATATACCCATCAAACCAAAGTTGAAATCAACTTCAATATAGTTGTTAACGATTGTTAATATAGCGAGTCTTTATATAGTTATTCATGAAAGACGGCCACCAGTGTAGTCTGGTATTCCTGTTTAAACTGCTGTCTGAACCATGATCTAGAACTATGCTTTCATTATGAAAACATCTTATAGAATAGGAGCACTTTTTTTCGTTTCCCACACTCGTTTTTTAGATGGTGGCAATATTTTCCAAAATGAATTAAATTAATAATATAATTAATTTTTTTTTTCCAATTTCAAAAGTTTAATTCCAATGATTAATTCATAATTTTGAAGATTATCTTCTCCTTTAGATGAGAACAATAGACATATCCTCCCATCAAAATTTCAAGGAAAAAAATTAAGAAAAAAAACTTTAATTGCGCATAACTCAAAAAGTATGCAATTTATCATGGATTTCCCTAAAAAAAAAAACCTGTACCACTACAACCCGTGAAGGATCTTCGGTTCAGTACTATTTAGGGAAATTACTGTTTCAAGGCCAACGGTTGTGCAGGGAGGGGATCGGGCCAGGATCACGCTCAACCGCCAGGTTTTCCCCCTTAGTTAATTATTTTAATTGAGACTACCTGCTTTTTAGAGGCTGTGTGTGCCCCAGGAGGGTCTCCCTACCCCACGGCCAATGAAACAATAAATATTTTTTCTTCCCTGAGCCTTATTCGAACCTGAGACCTTGATCATTAGAAGCTTAGTGCCCTACCACTGAGCTACCCATATAAAACCAAAAACCAAAAAAAAAAAAATCATCTAAATCTGGCCATTATTAGCAAATATAAACAATAACTTTTACACATTTTGGTTTGTTATTATGAATGAACTATTGTAATTTGACTGAGAAAAATAATATTAATTCCTTTATCTGCTAATACATTGCATTAACTTATTTCTATATTATTTTGTCATTTGTTCACTGACCAATATATTATGCAAATTATTCGCACGAGGCAACTTGTTTAATATTACTGCTTGTTTCTTTCTTTGGGAAGAGCTTTAGTGATATCAATAAATAAAAATATGAAATAGTGTATGTAAATAAAAATATAAATAGTAGTTTGTTCAAAACAGCTAATCTCCGAAAGTTCTTTCCCGATTTCTTTGAAATTTTGATACAACTTCGCAATAATTTTTGTATACGTTTAATTGTCATCAGGCCTTTCCTTTCGAAATGACAGCCAAAAAAACCTGATTCACTTTAGACTGTAGCGACAATATGGCTACAATGATTTTAGTGCAACTTGGCTAAAGTCTTCACCATTAAACAGTTATAATTTATTTATATAACATACTTACCCAAAAACAAGCTACATAATTTTTTATGATTAATTCAGTATTTTATTTGTGAATAACTCAAAAAGTACACATTTTTATTGATAATACCAATTATATATTTGAAAACTTTCTGAATTCCCTACAAAATAAAAATTAAAAAAATCATCGAAATCAGACTATTTGTTGCAGAGATATATCATTATAAACATTTAGTACTTTTTCTTTTGCAAAGACGATTTCCATTATTTTGGTTTTTGATAAACCGAAAACTTCGCATTTAATGAAATAATCAGGACTATGATTTGAAGAGTTGATATCATTGAATGCTAGTGAATTGTTATCTCATAAATTAAATTTAAAGGTAAATTCTATAGTTATACTCGTTATTGACTTAAATACAGCAGAAGCATTAGTTAATGGAACACGAATGAGAGTGAAGTACTAACAGGAGCTACTTTAAATAAATGAATTTTAATTCCAAGAATTAATTTAATATTTGCTGACACAATACTTCCATTCGAATTTCAAATAACGTTTTAATTAATAGCTGCATTCGCTATGATCATAATCAAATCGCAGAGTCAAAGTTTTGGAAAAATTTGTGTATTATTGCAATGCCCAGTAATTTCGCATGGACAATTATATGTGGCAGCAAGTAGAGCACGTTCATTTAAAATTTTGGAATTTATATTTCCAATGGCAATGGGCATGGCTATGCACTAAACAATAACAGAACATTCAAAAAGAACATTGTTTACAGAGAAATTCTACATAAAAATTGATTTAAACTGAATTGAAATGGCTAATTTAAATTTATTTTTTACTTGCTTAATCATAATAATAATAACATACATAAATTAAAATTCAAATTAAATATTTTTTAATGAGTCTATTTTGTATTACTTAGTAGTTTAAGCTTTAATTGAATTTTTAATTGAAATTGAAATTTTGTTTTTATTAATAAATGAGGATTTTTTAATCGTGATTTACACTTTATTTATTTTTTATTTAATTATATGTTTTCCTCAAATTTAATGGTTATGGTCGAATTTCGTCCACTGGGCGAAAACTAGTTCATATAAATGTTAAAACACATAGGCAATGGAAAATTCCGTTCTATTGAGGTCTGTGTGATATTTCTACAATACATGTTCCATTTTATATCCGTAGCAAAATAATGACCAGTAATATGTTTATATTATTATCAATAACATTTTAAAATTGTTTTCCAGTTCTCAATTCTTCTTCAATAATTTTTTTTTTAAGTAAGCATTAAAAGTTTGTAAAACTTGACCAACAAGCAATAAAACAATAAATTATAATGGTAAGTAGTAAATATCTAACTAGATAATTTTTTTTCTGTAAAAAATATAACATTAACAAACGAATACTTTCTACAACAAATAAATATGGCATTCCACTAATCATTCACAAATTGACTTACTGGACTCTTTGCAATGTGACTTGCTGTAAGTAAATACTTCGGGCTTTCTAATTATCATCCCTCAATAGACTAAATCATTCCTCCGGCGAACATGTCTGCCGACCAAAATATTTTTCCCTAATCTCACTGTAGACATGACAGGACCCCAGGAAGTGCATCCTGTCTTCTTTTTTCTTGGAATTACAAACCGGACAATTATCATTACCCTCCTGCACCCATAGTTTAACACTTAAATTAAGTAATTCCGTCCTGCATCGAAAAAATTATATTTTAGCGCATGAAATAAGTATCGCCTCTATATATGCTTACCATGTTTTACGCTGAAAATACATTTTGATTATATTTTAAAGATTTTGGAGATGCCTGATTTCCTTTCGCCTCATATTCTAACAAAAGAAGTGATAAAAAATTAAGTTAGAATAGAAAGAACATGCTGCAAAAAAGTTAGGCCTCTGTAAAAGATGAAATACACTCTGTAGTAGACATCCGCCGGTATTTACCCCTTTATATGACATTGTGTGAGGGAATGAGAAGGAATATATAACATATAGGAATGTGAGGTTGCACGATGAATTGTACTCAATTGTGCAGTAGACAAATTATTCATTGAAAAGTCTCATATCGATAAATAATTGATGAAGAAGGAAGAAGAGAAGGTTGGAGGTACCGAAAGGTACCAGCTGGTAGCAAAAGCTAGAGAGGGTAGAGGGCATTCTAGGCCGGGACAGGTAGAAAGGAGGTTGTCAGAAGAGAGGAGGACGGACTTGAGACTGGTCATTGAGGCGGAACGACATACCTGGGAAGAGAGTCTACTACAAGATTTAGAAGATCAAGTCTATAGTTATAACACTTTTATAGAGTCAATTTATTACAGTTGTAGAAATAAATCATTTTGTTATACAGAAGTGAAAAGTCATTTATTTATTTAGTTGTCCTATATGCCTCTCAATTGAAGAATAACAAACCAGGTGAGTCAATTCATTCAAAGTGTGTTTATTAAGTCCCACATTTCATATATGTATTCTTATTGTTTCTTCTCACTCAGTGTCATAAAAGGTATTAGATTCCCGAATTCCCAATAACAGTTAAACACCCTCAAAAAGTCTGTATCCAGTGCTGGGGTTTTGTTTTAATAATCACGAGTGTAAATAACCTAGTTCCCCGATATAAAAGCGGAAGGCTATTGCCTATTCCCGGCAAACACGTTATTTAAAATTAACCATTAACAGGTTATTTACAAGCCTACATGAAATCAACAAGAAACCCACTAGAGACAATGAAAGAAATGATTAAATTTGGAAGCCACACCTTCAGGCTAGCAAACCAGTTGAAGTATTTGGGTGCTCTTGTCACATCAAAGAATGAACACCAAGAAGAAATTACTAATAGATTAGGGTTTATTATAGGGTTTATTAAGCTCTTCAAAAACGCTTAAAATTCCAGGTCTGACCAACAGAGCTAAGGTTGTATTATATAAAACAGCCATTGGTTGTGTCTTATGGATGTGAGACTTGGGTACTTTCCAAAGAAAGTGAAAGAACGTTAAAAGTTTGGGAAAGAAAAGTACTCAGAAGAATATATTGATCGGTCTGCGAGAACAGCAACTGGAGAATAAGAAAGAATGAGGAGGTGAAAGAAATGGTCCAAGAACCTGTAGTAGACATCCCCCGGTATTTACTCCTTTATGTGACATTGGGTTAGGGAATGAGAAGGAATATATAATATATATGAATGTGAGGTTGTACTGTGAATTATACTCAATTGTGTAGTGGACAAATTGCTCATTGGAAAATCTCATATCGATAAACAATCGATAAAGAAGGAAAAAGGTCCGGTCAGGTAGCTGGTTTCTTTTGTTAAATGTAATCAGTTGAGGTGGCTGGGACATGTAGAGCTGATGCCGGCAAAGGATACTCAAACAATGACTGGATGGTAAGCCTGGAGGAGAAAGAGTTAGAGGATGTCCACGATTAAGATGATCAGATGGTATGGAGAGAGTTGCAAATCAGAATATACAGGAGACTCGCCAAGGATAGAGAAGAGTGGAATAGGATTGTGGAGGAGGACCAGGCCCTCGTATGGCTGCAGCGCCATGGAGTAAGTAAGTAAGTAAGTAAGTAAGTAGACATATGGTTGAGGAAAAAAAATGCAACCTCGAAAAATTTCTGCTGTCCAATTTTTCTATATATGCAGGTTTATGTGATTTTGCCACTGTAACATCCTTTCTCCATTGAGATAGTTTTTATCTTGTATCTATAAGGTTGATTTTTTGATAATGCTATATATTATTATAATATTCATATTATTATTAGTAATATTAAAATACTATTATAATATATAGTATTATATATTGACCGCACTCCCAACCAACTCCTTTTCAAACAACTACTTGTAGTAGACAGCCCCCCGTATTTACTCCTTTATGTGACATTGTGTGAGGGAATGAGAAGTAATATATAATATATAGGAATGTGAGGTTGCATGATGAATTGTACTCAATTATACAGTGGACAAATTATTCATGGAAATGTCTCATATCGATAAACAATCGATAAAGAAGGACACTGGAAAAAGGTCAGAGCAGGTAGCTAGCAACAGCTGGCAGAAGGACGCCAAGAAGAGCACTTGAGGCCTGGACAGGAAGACGAGAAGAAGTCATCTGGCAAGAGAGGCTTACTACATTGAAGACTAAGAATATCAAGCCTACAGTTATAAGGCTTTTGTACATTAATTTATTACAGTTGTCAAAATAAATTGTTTTATTATACAGGAGTGAAAAGTCATTTTATTTAGTTGTCCTATATGACTCACGATTAAAGAATAACAAACCAGGTGAGTCAATTCATTTAAAGTGTATTTCCTCAGTCCCACATTATATATATATAATATATATATATATATATGTTCTTATTGTTTCTTATCACTCAGTGTCACAAAGGTATTAGATTCCCGAATTCCCAACAACAGTTAAACACCCTCAAAAAAGTCTTTATCTAGTGCCGGGGATTTGTTTTAATATTCACGAGTGTAAATAACCTAGTTCCCTGATATAAAAGCGGAAGGCTATTCGCCAATTCCCGCCAAAAACAAATCATATAAAATTAAACTTTTAACATGTTATTTACATACTCTTCTTAAAATTCTTTTTATTTTTTATTTATTCAATATTTACTTCAAATATTCATTCCTATGATGTTCTCTTTTACTTAAATGATACTTATTTCAATGAAGGAAATTATATTTCTCTTCAAATTTATTTATTCAATAGATTAAGATGATTCTATTGTACTTTAAAAATTATAATTAATAACAGAAAACAACGATACACATGCATTACTAACTATGATTATCTCATTAAATATACTTTAAAATCTCTCAGCTGTGATGAAGACTGCCAATAAATCATTTAATTTTAAATAAACTTACCCAGAAAGTTTTTCCAATGCCATTAAGATTCTGTAGGTCAATTCATGTTCAGTCTTCGCAATCAGTTTTGTAATTTGAAATATTGCTCTCAGTGATTCCTTCATTCATCGAGATTTCTTATCACTTTAAGTTTCAAGTTTTAACAACCTAAAATAAAAAATCATGAAAGTGGTATCAGAAAAAGAAAATTATTGTCATGAATATTGTCAAATATACATTGTCATGTTAGAAAACTAAAAAAAAAATTTTAAATAAGAAATTGATAAATTGAAATTTTTTTTTGTTATTGTTTAAAATTCATAATGAATGGTCTTAGGGTAAAAGCTCCAGTAGCTGACACTGTACCTCTTCGAAAAATGGAAATAATAAGATTTCTGAATCTCCTCGACTCCTGTTTCATAATTTTTTGTTTCTATATTTTCTCCATGTCTGCCTTGCTTTAGGCTCTCAGGAAACCATAACCAAAATAATGTGTGGCAAATGACTAAAGCCACAGTCAAATTAGTGTCCCAGCAACAACCATCTATCAGTAAGGACACCACACCTTAAGTTTGCCTTTTTCTCTTTAACTCAGGGGTGCCCATCCTCCCCCCCCCCAAGGTCGAGGGCGCAAGAACTTATCTCCCCTCTCCTTCTCTCAAGATAATTTATTGCTCATCTTTCTTAAAAACAGAGTGAGCTAAGGTAGAATTAAAAAAATGTAGATCGTATATCAATAAATTTGCTGGGGTCAGTTCCATGTGTTACTCTTGTCCATTAGTCCGGAAATTCATAACTGTTGAAATTTGATGAAACTCCCTTCTGGGCATCCCTGCTTTAACTACATTAATTTATCCCAAAATTTTTGTTTTAATTTTTCTTGAGGTATTTTATTTCTTTTTAAGTTATATTTACGAAGGAATTGGAAATCTATAAAAGCACATCATAAACATATAATTGAATTGAAATATTAAGTAATATAGTGTAATGTAAATTTTAAATAGTAACGCTAAAGCCAGAGGCAGAAGGTAAGCAGCCGGCAAGTAAAGAGGATCGAGAGTAGCAGAAAGTGACCAGCTGGCAAGGAAAGATAATTGATACCAACAGAGAGTGACAGATGACCAACAAGAAATGAGTGTCTAGGCGAAGACAGGGAAATAGAAGATTGTAAAAGTTTAATACAGTAAAGCCTGCAGCATTAATACAGAGGAAGATTCACTGCGGATCATGGTGAGTGCAAAATAAATAGTGACAATTAGAAAGTGCCAAGAGTAGACCTCGACAAAAGTGAATGGAAATTCATAAATATTTCATAGACAATTAATGTATGCTTTTAGATTATATAATTGAGGAATGTGTGTTTATTGTCTCAACCTATCATGAGAAATAATTTAAAATAGTCGTGTAAAATAAATATAATTTGGTTCAGAAACTGGTAGTTTACTTTTCAAAGGAAACGTAACCTAACTATAGATTAAGAGAATAAGACTAATTGAATAAGGTCTGATAGTCTTACAGTTTATTAATTTATTTAAAATTGATTTCTACTGAAAGTAGGATGGTAAATAGAAGTTGTGTGATGCGTGTACAACACCAGATTATAAACGTGTAAATGAAAATATCTAACATGAAAATAAGTCCTTTTCATAAGCATGTATTTGATCCTAATAATAATAATAATATATTTTACTTTTGTAATTACTAAAATAAGTTCGTGTAACAATATCTTACATAATTTAATTAGTAAATATCAAATTAATAAGAAAAATATATATATTAAAGCTGTAGTTACACCTGATGAGCCACCTTAATTCAATCAAGTGCTTGTGGTATCTTTTGTGAAAACGTGTCTTTTTTTTTTTTTTTTTTTTATGCCTTGCCAACTAGACTTGAGAACTGGAAACTACCTCTAGTATTAGAAAGACAAACTAAATACTTCAAGTTGATGTTATCTTCATTGAGAGTGATTAACATATTTTCAAATAACCCATCACCAAGACAACTTAACAATTACCATGATATTTAGAATAGATTCGGATAATATATGCAAATTCATTTATAATAACTGCGTATTTGTATATATACATAATCTACAATATATTTTACTTATGATGAGGCACAGACTTTTGAATTATGGCTTTGAGTTAAGTAATTGATTGCCAAATAATAAATGTTATTTTATTTTACATAAATTAACAAAGATAAAATATCAAAAGAATGAATAATGAAATTACCTGTGAATGTGGAAAATTTAAAGTAATAGAGAAAATTTAAAATAATCATTTGAAGTTTGAACAAGAGTTAATTGAAAATTACTTAATTAAATTTATTTCTATCGGGTTCATTAAATTTTAATACTAATTAGCCATCAACAATCATGTAATCTGAAATGAAAGTTAACAAATATTATAATATTCATTCATATAAAATATAATAAAGTGTTCAAATACTTAGAACTAGGTTCACTTACTTCACAGTTTTGAGCCATAAAAACAATGCTAACAACTCACTTTAAAAAATTAATGATAGTTGAAGTTAATGATAAGACAGATATTTATATTTCTTCATACATTTAAAATATTTATTTTAAAAAAAATAAAAGAAATTACAAAATTTAAGTTTTATATCACTGTGTAAATGACTATAATAAGAAAAAAAATTCAAAGTATTTTATAAATAATAGTGCTTATATACTAGATTCATTACAATCATATTAACATATTAGAGATATAATAAAAATATTTAACATTCTTAATAAAATACTATCAATGTTTAACAAATAAATTATTATACAAATCTGGAAGGAGTAATATTTGATATTACAGCTTTTGAGATTGGGAGGGAAAATTCCCTCATTTAGTTTTGTGTTGGGTAAAACTGTTAACCTGTCTTTGTAATTAGTTTTTTCTAAGAACAGAAAAAAATGTTCCTGATCTTTTGAATCGGAGTTATTCGGCCCTTTAAAATGAAGCAGCTATTTATTAAAAACTTAATACGCATAAAAGTAACGAAATAGTGAACTTTTTTTAACGTAACAGGTTTATTTAGTTTTCCCCTAGTTCTTCTTCACTGCTCGTTAGTGTGAGAAGTTTTCTGTCTCATTATAATTAAGTTAACCGTTTCTGTTTAATCAGAACAATTTTCAGTGAATATTTTTGAATAGAGAAAGTGAGATCTGAAAGATGCTCTTCAAGAAAATGTAAGTTTCTTTAATATCTTTTATAAAACAATTTGATTTATATGTATATGACAATGGAATAATCTTTAAATTGATTAATTAAAACTCCATAATAATTAATAGTTAATGTTCTTCTAAACAATCGAAGGTTATCTTAAGGTGCGTTTAGACATTTCCCGAACTATAGAAACCACAAAATATTTAAAGTTTTTTTTTCGGTTGAAAGTGTTTTTGTTTATTGTTTTTGATATTTCACAATAAAAATTAAGGCTTAGCTCTAATGTCTCTATCAGTTAAGTTAAATAATTATGTCATAGATTTTTTTATTTTATTTTTTTGTTCTTTTCTCTATTTTGCCAGTAAAATAGTTTAATTGACATATAATGATGAAATTACACTGAATATTTATTAATTATTCATAGGTAGATGATCACTGAATGTAACTTAAAATATAAAAAACTAATAGTTAAAAACTGAGGTGTATGTAAAATGTCTAAACCCACCTTTAAAAAAAACATTTCTAAATATTAATTGTGTCATAATAATTTGTAAAATTGATTTAACTTGTAATTTCTGCTATTTTAAAATTCTGCTAATAGCTTGTATTTATTTATACTTTCTTCCGTTTACTATCACTACAGTTCGATATATCGAACTATCGATTTGATTGCGAGGACGATGATCCCCCAACCATCCCTTCCAAAAAAGTTTCGGAAGTTTTTATTATAATAAAAATTATGAGTGATATTTAAAATAATCAACATAATGTTAGAAAACGAACAATAAAAAAGTAATATGTATTTGAAAATAAATTTATATATTAGTTGTGCTCTCAATTCTCGATGTTTCAAATTTGCTGCGAGAAATGTGGTAATATCTTAAAATAGTATTCTTTTATTAAAAAGGAAGGAGATGGTCCGAGGTGGCGGTCATAAATGGGCTAAATAGTGGCAGAAGTATTTTACTTATTTATTTATTTTTTGGTTTTCTTTTTTCTTTTCTGTCTCCACATTCATTTCATGTCTATTATTTCATATTATATCCTTCTTCCTTTTCTTTCAATCTCTCCTGTAAATATGTATAAGTATATTCACATTTTCATATATTATATATTACACTCCAACAATTTTTACCATCTATTTACTTCAGTTTAAGATCTTATTACTTAGCTTACTCTGTTTATATTTTAATGAACTTACTGTTTATAATTTTAATAAGCTTATTCACATTGTTTCATAATTTTTTGTCTAAATATTATGTAACTTCCACAATTCTCTATACATTTTTGTATCTTGTCCGTTCTAGCCCTGAAGAACACCTGTAAAGTCAGGTCGAAACGTTGGCTTTTAATAAAATAGTTGTTTATGACCGCCACCTCGGACCATCTCCTTCCTTTATAATTGCAACGGTCAACTATTCAATATTCAATATTTTTCAATATATTTTGTTCGTTTCGTAACATTATGTTGAGTATTTTAAATATCATTCATAATTTTCATAATAATATAAACTTCCGAAACTTTTTTGGAAGGTATGGTTGGGGGATCATCGTCCTCACAACCAAAATGGAAAGTTCGCACCGACGAAAGACATTATCTCGTATATATGTAATTATAAAAAATATGTTTTCAATAATTATTACTTTCAATTACCTACATACGTAATAAATAGTAAGGGCAAGTTTTGGGATCGTGAAAATTTTCGAATCTTAGTTTTCAACGGAAATACAGACTTTGAGGTCCACTGAGTCAAAATAACCTAGTCCCACAAAATGGTCTGTATGTTAGCAGTCTAGCTCAAAAACGAAAAGTCGTATTTAATAACTGATATTTCTTAGATGTGACAGCAACGTTTTCATTAAAATCGACTAACCGGGAGTGGCACTTTATATCAACGGGTATACACAATTTTACAATATTCTCTAAAACAGCTCAAACGATTTCGATTAAACTCGGTGTATCATTATAGAATTAAGTGATATTTAATATCATTTAGCTCTTATCCTCATTGATGCCACTTAAATACTTAAATGCTCAACATGTCTACCTATAAAGTAGCTTTAATTTGGTTTATTTTAAATAATTAACCATCTCTCATTATGAGGAGTTACCAAAAAAATGCTAATTATAACTTTAGAAAGAATTTGATAATTGAAAAATGGAGAAAAAAAGGGAAAATATTTATTTAGGGCGAAAATGAATTTCCGGAAATACTTCATATACGTCAGAAGATATACGTATAATATATAGTTGGAAAGCGGAGAATTTTAGGAAAACCAATATGTAATATAAAAAGTTGTAGAAAGTAATAGCGAGTGGTGAACAATTATAAATAATAACTTGTGAAAACTAATATTATTTAACGGAAATCACATGTTTTCAAGGAAATTAAATGAAATTTACTAACTAAAAGTATTTAAAATCCACTTAATCAAGGCAATTGTTTAATTGTTTAAAACAATGGCATTGTTCAAAAAACTATTTCATTGTACTTGTATGAAAGAAGAAGTGAAATATAAAAATATTTCATGGATGTATAAAGCATATGTTTATAACATTAAATACATTTACTGTAGTTTAAGAACTCTAGATCTGATATTTTATTTAAATAATTAGGTTTTGAGTTCTACCAATGGGTAGTTTCTCTTCATGTTGTACATGTCATGTTACCAATTTCACACTTACTTATTGTATTTTCTATGTAATACAGTTGTAAATTCCATTAAAATAATTAAAAAAATAAATAAATAATTAGGTATCAACGTCCGTTTATTCCGAAAAATTGTCATGTAACCTTTTAAAAAATTAAAATAGTGAATAATTTGATGAATTTTCCCTTTGTGAAATCGAAACATTATCCGTTTAAAACTAATGTAAAAACTTTTGACCTGTCTATGACAAGCAATGAAAATCTCGTAATTTCTTTGTAAGTAAACTTTACAATGCAAATAACAGTTTAATAACTAATTGTCGTACAATCTATAATCAACCAGTGATAAAATAAATATGTCTTTTTTTTAATAGTATTTATGATTTGCTAGCTGTAATCTTTTAGCTTTAGCTCGGTTAAAAATGCAATTAAAAGATTTTATAATAGACCAACATGGCCAACATACAATTTTTAATAATAGCCCATTACAAAAAAGATGAAATTCTGAACAATTATCTCGCTAAGAGTATCCAGATTCGATTTTAGTTTCTGAGATATTTTAATTTACGTCTTCAATAAAATTTGTTATCAGTTGATTTTCGACACTTTTCCCCCCTTTTCGCCTTCTCTGACATGGTGTCCTGTTGAGTTATTATTTTGAATGATAGCTCATTACAAAGAGAATGAAACGATGAACATTTCTCTTGCTAGTTAGTTTAATTACTATACGTAAAGAATTGGTATAACCAATATACTTTTGCATTTAACTCTTCCAATTTTTCTTTCAGGCTTAGTTAGGTTTCCTCTATCTCCAGAATTACATTAATATCTCTACAGTTATAGGCTAATAGGTAACTGCAAGACAGTAGCGAGACTCTTGCGCAAGACCAAGACTTGAATGCACAAGAGCAAGACTCGTCTTGGTCTAGCATATGGGCCACTAGCGGATCCAGGATTTAATTTTTGGGGGGCTTCAGCCCCAAAGCTTTTTTTTTTCATAAAAATATCGATATTTACTTTTGAAAAAAAAAGAAACAAAATAACTACTTATATGAAATGGTGTTTAAGTGATTCCCAAAGTACTTTTAAATGTAATTATACGTACAATAACACTTAAAGGGATAATTTTTTTTCCATAAAACATGTTTATATTTTACCATTTTGGGGAGAGGGGCTTCAGACCCAAAGCCCTCCTCCCCCCGCGTAGATCCGCCCGTGATTTGGGCAACACTAGAGAGGATGAAATGATGGTGAGCATTTCTCTCACTACCAATATGGAGGTCCGATTTTGAGTTTTTGTGGTATTTTCATCCATATTCAAAAGCACTTCAATTAGTCGACTCCAGCCGACTTTACCCGAGTGTTACACTTCGGAAATCTGACGGTTCAATCTAATTTACTCGACTCATAAAAGTACAAAACGCGGCTGAAGAAGTTTTCACTTGACAAAAAATATTTAGGATTTTCAAGTTAATTTATTATTAGCCATATTTACACCAATTCGCATAAGTGAAAATGACAGGTACATGATGGGTATTTTAGGTACATAATAAGTATCTTTATAATTTGAAATATGTTAAAATTTAATATATGATTGTAAATGAAAAAATTTTTTTAGACTTGAAAATGGCTCGACGAGCCGAAACGTCGTCATTTTGATGAGTAGTCATTAAGTGACAACAAATTTTTTTTAAATTGGTGTAAATATGGCTAATAATAAATTAACTTGAAAATAATAGTATGCACCGAAGAAGAATTGAGTAATATTGTGAATATTTAGGATGTTTCGTAATTGTACGGCACTATTTTAGGTATGTGTTCACTAATACAAAATAAACAAAACAGTTCATGTTAACATATATATCAAACTCATTTATTAAACGGATATGAAAGGTTAAAGATTTATTATTTATTATTACTATTTATTTATTATTAGTAAGACATTTAGAATATCTATTTAAAGGGACCTCCGTTTTGTTGAATGTAACATTCAGCACGACGAATCTATGCTTCTCTGGCTCTTCGTATCGCATCAGGATGGTGCTTTATAGTTACTGTGGCTTCCGATCCGATTTCTTAGCCCTTCTTGCGTGCCAACTGCCGAAGAATAAACCATAGACTTCATCCAGCCCCAGACAAAATAATCTAATGGCGTTAAATCCGAAGATCGTTGTGGCTATTTAACAGGTCCGTTTTGACCAACCCACCGGTCTCCATAAGTTGGATTTAAATAATCAGTGGCACTATTAGAAAAGTGAGCAGGAGTACCGTCATGCATAAACCACAGCCTTTGCCTTATGCCTTAATATCTTCTAGGAGTTCAAGAAGATTATTTTTCAAGAAAATGCAAGTAAGATATACTTGACAGCCTAGAGGGCAAAAAGAAGGGGCCGATGATGTTGTCTCTTAGAAGACCACACCAGACATTTAAAGAAAAGGTATGTTGGTAATGTCCAACAGCAGTCGTATGAGGTTTTTTGGATATGGGTATTTCAAACATTCAGAATCCCGTTTCTTGTAAAGCATGATTCGTCAGTAACCAAAATGCAGTTCAGGAAGTTAGGATCTCGTGTGCAGTGTCGAATTAACCACTGGGAGAAATTTCTGCTCTTATCTTGCCTACTCGATACGTGAAAAGGAAACGAACATGAAACATCGAAACGACGTGAGAATCTTCTGGTACTAGTAGTAGGAGATAACTGAACAGAAGCGAGTATTTATTCTTCAACGTTTGCAGTTCGTCGAAATCTTTGTCGAATGGCGTTTACTCGTGTAGGTTTTAGCGTGCCATAACCCTAAGGCGTCTTTCAGTGGCCTCAAACGTTTTACGATTTGGTATTCTTTGGTTAGGAAATTTTTATACGATATCTTCTAACAGGAGCAATACCGTTTCTATATGCCTCAGCATAAGTTAAAAACATGTCTGTCCATTCTGCAAAAGTGAATAAATTTATGGTGTCTCTCATGATAGTCATAAATTGAACCGTGTCACAGTATTCACTCACACTAAAACACACAGAACTAGACAAACAAATGAGCAACTACTGTCATTGCTTGTTTGTCAGGTGATTAAAACCTGTTATTTACTATTAAAAACGTTAAACTTTGTACAGTCAGTCTTAATGTAGTAAATAAATAAGAAATATTTAACCTTTGATATCTGTTTAATAAATGAGTTTGAGATATATGTTCATATGAACTTTTTTGTTTATTTTGTGTTATTGAACACATACCTAAAATAGTGCCGTACACTTACGAAACACCCTGTATAATTTCAATGAAAATTTATTTTATTTATTTTTGCCCTTGCTTTGCCCGAATTTTTAGATTATTATATAGCAATGGATTTTTTTTTTTTTTGTGCAGAGTAAGAAAAAAACTATTATATTAAATGAGTTATAATGTATCACAAATTACAAAAACTAAAAGGCTGTATGTAAAAAAAAGTTATATTCGTTTTCAGTTTCATAAATACGAATTTTTAATGAAATAAAATATTGATTTAGTATGACAGACAAAAATTTGAAAAAATCGTTAATCCTCTGACTGCGGTTTCTTCTTGTTATTTTATTTTTGCAATAAGCAGGCATAATAATTGTTTAACAGCCCTTTGAAATATTTAATGAATCAAAATAACGAGTAACCGAATCTAATTAAATATAATCATATGGCATTATAATAAAAAAATTTCAATTTTATAAACAAAAATTCTATTGTAGTCCAAACAATTAAATATCAAAATGACTTTACTGTGGATTACCACAAATTTTTGGACAAAATTATTTGAATTTTTTTTGAGAAGCCAATTGAAATTGAACGTCTGGATGACTGACGACTGAAAGTACGTTAACTCCATAATAATTTATAACACTGTATACATCTACTTTAAAGGATAAGTTAGCTAAGGTATGTAAATTTATGCCGTTATCACAAAGAAAGATAATAAATTGCAATTAAATCATATGTTGAGGCCGATTAAATGTTCACAGCCACTGCTGACTAGAGGTTAGTAACTATTATTATATTATATGCTTAACATATAAACCTGATTTATTTTATTTGATGTACCGATTTGGAAACTACCGGTTATATTCGAACAAATATTTATACTTTATATATATTGTTTATTCCAGAAGGCTTTTGTCAGGTCTAATAATATTACGCTTCGACCCTTAGTAAAAAAATCAGTTACCATAATATCACTTCCGAAATAGATACCTTCTCGGACCTCGGGGTGAGGGCGGAGGATTAATGACAAGTTAAAAGACCCCCTTGGCAGCGTAATTATTTTAACGTTTATAATTTCATTTATCAGTTTGCCGAGCACGTATAGGAATGTTGTAATTATTTTCTCTTTCTATTATTTCACTGTGCACGGCCACATGTTACTGTGGCTCCCTTTTGTTCAATAAAAAAACCTCTACCAAGTAAGGTCAGTATAGCTTCCTCACCGTTTTCATTGGCTAAAAAATATCTATATTACATGGTCTAAAATGTTTCACATGATAATAAGATCTCTGGGAGAAGCCGTATTTGAAAATTCAGTAATCTCTCAACACATGGGTTTAATAGTTTTGTTCATCGAATAAATAATGTGAATGAGTTCTGAATTTTGCAGATTGCATATTTGATGAATCGTGCTTTTTTTTTTCTTTTTTTATTGTCTTCATATTTCCATCCACACCTGTCATGAATTTGACAATAAGCAGATGTGCTATAACTAATAAGAAAAATTTACATTTTAGACATGAGGAAGAAATAGTACCCAACAGCACTTCTTCCTGGTCTTGATTTATGTCCTTAATACAGGAAAGGAGATCTCTCATCCAGCTCTTTAGTCGTCTCCTGATAGGCATGTCAGCTGAGGCCATATCGCTAATAAGTCCGTCGTCATGTCCTTGTAGTTTAAGATGAAAACGATAGTAGATATCACGTATGTGTTGGTCGATAGTTGGTTGTCGTTATGTTGTTTATATACGAATGAGCTCCTGTTATAAGTCGTAAAATTTTGGATTGCAATGTCTGTAGTTGTTGTAAGTACGTCTTTTTTGCAGAACCGTAAATTTGTGAGGCGTATATTCATTTGGGTTTGAGAAGGGAAATTTTATCTGATTTTCAATTTTGATTTGGAAAACATTGAGTACAGTATTTTCACTCGCTTGTTCAAAGTCTTTCATTTCATTTTGACATGTGGGCCCCAGGTCATCCTTCTGTCGAATAATAGCCCGAGATGACGTACTGTGTCTATCTGAGGAACTTTGTTGTCGCCGATATAAATTGGTGGACATGTGTCCTGTCGAAGTGTATATGTTATATGTTGTGATTTCTCATGATTTAATCTTATTTTCCGTCCCATCCTCTACACAGTTTATACAGCTGACATCCTAACCCATCCTGACACTGTCATCACCACTTACGCCGATGACACATGTTTGCTATCTGTTAATAACGATCCTTTAATTGCATCCCAAACTCTTCAATCACATATCACAAGCCTTGAAGAATGGTGAAAAAATTGGAGAATAAAAATAAATTCCAACAAATCTCATCAAATTGCCTTTACCCTCCGTCGTAAACCTATGACTTCTTGTCCTACAGTAACTTTCACTAATACTCCACTTATTCCTGTTGAGCAAATCCGCTACTTAGGACTCCATTTGGATAAACGTCTTACTTGGAATCCTCATACTAGACTGAAACGACAAGAAACTGCTCGACGTTTCCGACTGCTCCAACACTTACTAGACAAACGCTCCAAACTTTCAATTAATTACAGAAGACTTATCTACATAACTATAATAAGACCTATATGGACATACGGAGTTGAGCTTTGGGGCTCCACCAAACCATCGAATTCCTATCGTATCCAATCCTTACAATCCAAAATCCTCCGTAAAATCCTTAATGCTCCATAGTTTGTCACAAATAAAACCATTCATAAAGACCTTAATGTACCATATGTCGCTGATTTAGCTCGAGCCAGATATCTATCCTTTCATGATAAACTTCAGTCCCATCCAAATCCACTTGTTTCCACTCTTGCTTCTTTCTCGATTCCTGATAATCCTCCTAGGCGTCTGAAAAGGGAATGGCCTCGTGATCTTCTTACTTAAAATTATTTAGAGAGTGCTACCACTGGGTAGTAACTCTTCAAGCCTGTACATGCCATTATTTATATTTGCGCATATTTACTTGTTGTATTTGTATACAGTTGTAAATTCCATTAAATAAAAAAAAAAAAAAAGTCTTATTTTCCAAAGTGAGTACCAATTTTGTAAATTTAGTGAGGCTAGTCTGGGATCGTGATTTTTTGTTAAAATTGTTGTTTCGTCAGCGTAAGTAGCAGTCAATGTTTCGGAGGTGGTAGGCATGTCATGCGTATAGATAATCGTGATTAAAAAAAAATCTAGTGCAAAAGACCATATGTAAAAATTGAATGTTTTACAGCAGAGAATGAAAAATAATTGTTCCTTTATAATTTCGTATTTTATTGCTCTCCGCTTTTTTCCATTGTAGCAGACTACTTATATCAGTTACAGATTACAAAATGTCATCTTTAGCACAAATAGAATAAAAGTTGAAAATATTAACCTATGATCTTTTGCAATAACAGTAGTGATATATACTTCATCGGATAAATTCAACTTTTTTTTTTGTTCGGAGTTGACTTCACACATATGTTTATATTACAGTTAACTTTGATATTTAAGGATGAAATCGAGAACACGACGAGCTAGTAGAACTTGCATAGTAAAATAATTAAAAAAGAAAGAAGATGTTTCTAATAAATTTTGTTTCACAATACTTGTGGATATACAATATATTTTGTTGTCCATTCTTTCTTTAGATCTAGAGATTATCTGGTTTTCCAACTCTAGAACACGCAACATTTAATTGTTCACGTGAGAAGCGGTTCGTCTCTGAAAATAAATTGTTAATATTTTAATAAATAAAAATTTAAAATAAAAAAATATTTATAATAAATTATTGGGCATACTTTAACAAGCTCACTGTGAACGCCGAGAACACGAAAGCCATCTTCATCGGATCTTCCTCACTCTTCAAATCCTTTCCGGTATTTCCCAATCTTCTCCTGAACAACTCACCTATCTTATTCCATACTTCCATAAAAAACTTGGGTGTGACTTTTGATCAAATCCTCTTCTGGAAACCACACATCTCTCAAATTTCCCGTCGCACTATCACCATCCTAACATTTCTACCCTCAACGCTATCTCCTTCCATATAAGCCCCGTCAACTCCTAGTCTCCTATCTTGTTTTCTCCTACTTTGACTATGGCTGTATGGTGTACGGTGAACTCTCGGGAGATTTCGAGGACAAACTTAAACGCCTAATGAATTGCGCAATACGTTTTGTTTTCGGAATCTCAAGAGATAGAATAGAATAGAATGAGAAATTGAACTTTATTCTGGGACTGAGCTCCCTTAGAATAACAATAATGAATAAATACAAAAGAAAATACACATTTGGCCAAAAACTAATTAATTAAAGATTCTACTAATATATACAGTAATTTAATTAATAGTATGTGAACCACTACTAAAAATATAATCGATTTTTGTGATAAGACCTAAACAATAGGCTAATTAATAAAAACTTTCTTAATACAAAGTGTAATGATATGTACAGTGATTAATATAATGATCTGCAAACAATAAAAAACCATAATAAAATAAAAAACAAAAATATAAAAATTCAATAATTGTGAGGCCGCTGTATACCACACATCCATAGTCACAGTGAGTGAAAATCAATGAGAAAACGAGGAACTTGCAAATAGGTTGTGGGTGACGAGAACGATAGAATAATTTGAGTGTACCAATTGACCTTCTGGAGATATGAGCGATATGAGGTTTCCAGGATAGGTTTTGATCAATGGTAATTCCGAAGTTTTTTACAAAGAAGATGAAGGAGGAAGGAGATTGGTTGGTCATTAATAATCAAAGAAGGAAGGGTCTAAGATGGGGGTATTGGTCTAAAATACGCATATTACCCAGTATTACACTTAGTTGGTAGCGATAAGATAATGATTACAATTGGAAGAAACATTTAGTCGCCAAAATGATCGTGTCTACGCACACAAAAGAAGCCCATGAAGTCATTGGAAGAGTGCAAGGAGGTCATCAACCTTCCTCAGTCATCGCTTGGTGGGGAGTTTACTTTAATGGTACCATTTTTGTGCAAAAAGGAGTTAAAACAGCCGCTAAAAAGTATCAGGACGATATTTTGTAACTTGTTGTCAAGCCTCTAAATGATACTCTGTTTGCTGGAAGTCATCGGGTTTTCCAGCAGGATTCCTCTCCACCTCACAAGGCTAGGTTAACTCAGCAGTGGCTGGAAAAGAACATTCCAGAGTTCATCTCTGCCTCGGATTGGCCCTCAGGAAGCCCTGATCTCAACCCACTAGATTATCGGCTTTGGTTCGAACTGGAGAGGATGGCATGCCACAGAGCACACCCTAACTTGGAAAGTCTCAAACAATCTCTGGTCTGAGCAGTTGAGCACTTTCTTTAAGAAGTGCTGCGTGCTGCTATTGATGACTGGCCACGGAGATTAAATACCTGTGCCAAGGCAAAAGGGGACATTTTGAATAATTTCTTTTTTGTTTTACTCTCTATAAATACACATTTTAGTTTCTAATAAAGTTTTTGAAAAAAAATTAATTTTTCTATTGAAATCTGTATATATTTCCTTGTAACAATATTTATGACAGGACTAGGTATATATATATATATATATGTATGCTTTTATTTTCTCTTTCTCTCTCTTTCATTATGTATTTTTACTTTTAATTAACTATTATTGTAAATATTTAGTTTATTTATGACCACACAGACATGTATACTATATTTATAATTTGTTTTAAAACAACAACAGTCCCAGAAAAATTGAATATATCTCATTTCATATTGAATTGAATCGAATTGAATATATGTACATATATATATATATATATATATATATATATATATATATATATATATATATATATATTTCATTTCATTTTAAAGTTTAATTATTCGTAAATGTCAATTTTCCTATCAATCTACCAGGATGTTAAAGTTGATGCGACCCTGGGTTAAAGTTGACCGATATGAAAGTACATTTCCTTAGCTAGGATAGAATTTCTGCAATCGGTTTTTGGTTTATTATTTTCAATAATGAACCATTGTAATCGAACAAAAAATTAAAAAACTTAACCCCCTCTCAACATTTGAGGTGTTACGTTTCAGGATACGTAGAATATTTGAAAAACGAATAAAAATTTGTTTGTTCGTCCGCTGTCCGCGCATTTTTTTTTAAACTACTGGACCGATTTATTTCAAATTTGTATTTAAAGGTCATCCGAGGACACTAGCGGATGCAGGATTTAATTTTGGGGTAAGCTTCAGCCCGAATGATTTTTTTTTTCGTTTACATATAACGATAATTAATTAAAGAAAGAAAGAACTACCTATATGAAATGGTGTTCAAGGGATTCTTGAAGTCTTATTAAATGTAATTACACGAACAAGAATACTTTAAGAGATAGTTTATCATTTTTTTTTCTCTAAAACATAGTTATATTTTACCATTTTGGGGAGAGGGGTTTCTGTCCGAAAGTCCCCTTCTCCGTAGATCCGCCTGTGCCCAAGGATGATTCTCCTTCATCGACATTACTATCCGCCTTTTCCTTTCAATATAGCGGCCGAAAAACCTGCGTTACTATATAGACTGTAGCGCCTAAACGAATGGACCGATTTCAATCAATCTTAGCTAAAGTCTTCTTCTCGATGTCCTTTAAATTTATCTATACAAAATACTTCAACGAAAAGAATCTGGAAAACAGTTACGAGGGGTAATAAAATTAGATTCCGAATAACTCAAAAAGTATACACTTTTCTATCGATATTGTGATATAATGTTTCAAAGCTATTTAAATTTCTTAAACAACGAAGAAAGTTTCCATCGCAATCAGAGCACTATTCAGTGAAGATATCGCGATTTTTAAATATTTTTGGTTTATTGTTTTCAATAATGAACCGTTGTAATCGAACAAAAAGTTCAAAAACATAACTTCCTCTCAAAATTTGAGAGGATTTGGTTTTTTAAAATTTTATAAAAAGTCCTAAAAACAAAATCGTTAAAATCGGAAAATTTGAAGCAAAGATATGGCGTCTAGATGTTTTTATATGATCTACTGCAAATCCTTTGTTTTGGATCACAGGCGGATCTACCGGGGGGAGGGGAAGGCTTTCGGGCTGAATCCCCTCCCAAAATAGTAAAATAAAATCATGTTTTATGGAAAAAATATTAAAAAATTATCTCTTAAAGTATTATTGTCCGTGTAATTACATATAAAAGGACTTAAGGAATCACTTAAACACCATTTCATATAGATAGTTAGTTTCTTTATTTTTTTTCTCAAGTAATCATTGTCATTTTTATGACAAAAAAAAGGGTACTTATTTAATAGCGAGTAGCGTCAAAATCTCCCTTTTTATCTAATTTCTTTTCACATAACCTCCCTTATCTCATCTAACCTAAGTTATTCCCTTGTTTCTTTTAATTTTTTTGTTTTTGTGTTAGCTGTGAGTTAGTGTTATTTAATTATGGGTGTTGTCACATGTGGGGGTTCGAGGATTTCTTTTTAACGGCTTTGAAATTCATTTATGGGTCCCATAATTTAACAACAATACAGGGAGGGGGGGGTGGGAAAGAGCAGCTCAAACTATCCAACTCAACTATCTATAACGCAACTATCGTTTTTATTATTTCATCTATTTTTGTATATGTTTTTGCCTATTTTGTCATTTCATTTATTTTGATATATATGTTGCAATGCTTTCGTAATGTTTTTTATTATATATTTATAATATTTTGATCAATTTTAATATATATGTTGTAAAATAAAAAGTATTGTTTTATTATTACATTTGTTTTTGTTCACAATTTCAATTATATGAATACATGAGACGTTCTCGTGTATCTCATAACTACGTAGAGTTAAGGTGGCTCTTCCCCTCCTTCAGAAAACAATATTTCCTAGGTACATTCCTTTACCAAATAATCTATAATCATCGTCCGTCCTACGCATTCAATCTCCTTCAATTCAAGTCATATATCCAGTCCCTCTCCACAAGATCTCGTCCTTCTGACCTTTTTACTCCTTTTCACAAATCTGCCTCATTTCAACACTCCTTTATTGTCCGCTCCACTCCTTTTCGGAATTCCATCCCACTTAAAATCCCCCATGCACCATCCCTATCCATATTTAAAACCCTCCTATTCGAATTCCTCCTTACAATTCAATCAGATGCTGGGTAGCCATTTATCATGTAATAAAATTGCATTTTTCTCTATTTATCATTTGTATATAAATCTATGTTCTTTTTTGAGCATGGAAAAATGTCTAGTCACGTTCTGTGATGTAAATGTAATAAGGTATATACTTCTGTTATCACTTATTTTTTAGTTATTTTTTTTTATTGTAATATGTATTTTGGATGGAATGTTAATTTTTATGTACAAAATTGTTATTCTTAAGGGACTTTGTCCCAGAATAAAGTTGACTCTTCTATCTATGAATACAATACAATAAATATGAATACGAAGATATAATAATATGAATATAATACAATAAATATGAATACGAAGAGCTTATAAACATTGGCACATAGCAGTCGGACGAAGTACCCAAAAAAGCTTTCGGGCTGAAGCTCCTCCCCCCAAAAATTAAATCCTAGATGTATTTTTTTTTTTTTTTTTTTTTTTTTTTTTTTAGCAAATTGCTAATGATGAAAAAAAATGTTTAGGCAAATAATTGGAATTATCTTTTTATTTCTTTTAATTTATCAGTAGAAAGGTAATGTTACTTTAGATATATAATTGTAGGGAAATAATAAACCATTGCGAAATAATTTGCAGTGTTTTCTTTTTAATCCTTTTATTTTTTTTAATTATATATTTTACATATTATGTAATATTTAATTATAAAAACCTACTTATTATTCAAAGCTAGCTAATCCACGAAATCAGTTGGCAGAAACAGGCTGTTGCACTGAACCGGCAACAGGTGATGAAGCGATTGAGCGAGAGGTGAAGGTGCGCATGCGCCGCCCGGGCCCGCCTATCTGCTCCAGTCGATAGCTCTCCCTGCTCAGGATAAGGTCAGTTCAGTCTCAGATAATATATATATATATATATTTTATATTTATTTATTTAATATATAATTTGATATATATATATAAAATATTTATATTTAGCTAGGAAGCAATACATAAAATATTAATCAAATTTTAAATTAATATGAAATAATAAATATGTATAACAAAAATTATCTACGAAAAATTGTTAATATTAAATGACATATTATATTCATATTTGTTTATCAAGAAAGCATTTCTTAAAATATTACTCAAAATTTAGGCACATTTCTACTTACTATTAAAACTTATTTATGAATTACTAAGCATAGTATAACAATAATTAACAATAAAAACAAATATTTTTGTAATATTCAAAGATTTTATTTTCCTTTAGAAGGAATTTTCATTAACATTTTGTTTGATACAAACGTGCACGAATACAAATTTTTCTTTGCTGTGGTCTTAGAATTTGTTGATAAATAAGATAAGGTTGAAATTAGTTGCATTTTAATGGTTTTTAATATAATTTTTTTTTAAATATGCTTTTTTACTTCCCGGATGGTCACAGGTAGAGGAAGTGTAAGTTTAATATATCAGGTACCTGCTTGCTAACAAAAAGGAGCTCCATTTTAATTTTTTTTTTTAACTTAATCGTTTCTTTTATGTTTTAATAATTTAAGTTTATTATTATACGACTTAAATAAATATTCACTTAAAATTTTATTTCTCATTTAATAAAAAACAATGTGACAAGGAATGCAGACCGATGTGTCCTGAATTTATCATGTTAAAGGAAATATAAATGCCATAATAAAATACGATGTGTACAAAATGCAATAGGCTGGATATTTAGTATTATGATCCTATAAGATTTCGATGATTTGAAAAAAAAATTATAATTTAGATTTTAAAATTATGAAGTATACATATATATAACCAAACATAAATTATTTTTTACGCTATGCCCAGGTAATAGTATTTTATTCAAAACATTTTTACACTCTTTTTCTGAAAGATGAGCTTATTTTTTTTCGCGTAAGCAAGAATTCGCAAATAATGGCGAACATTTTATATACTTGTAAGGTTTTAGAGATAAGCTGTATATTTTTGAACTCTCCATTTTATTTGAAATATTTTACATTTATTTATACATTTTCAGTTTTTGTTATAGTTAACAGTTTTTGTATCGTCGTTGATAGATATTTTTTTTTCAACATTGGTGTATGTCGTGTATAACGCTCTAGGATATCTTTATAGAAATTTAACAAAATAGAGTCAACTCGTTTCAGAACAAAAAAGTTGCTCTTGTAAGTTCAAAAAAAAAAAAAAACATTTGCGATTTATTTTATCTGGAAGATCAAATATTCTAGCGTGGTAAGACGATGGATGACTATCCACAGACAAAAATAATGCTGCCCGAGATCTTCCAACCGATTATGTGAGCCCGTCAGCCTACTGGAGGCAATATACAATCTGTATTGCAAATGTATTGCAGTAAACATAATTGCCTAAATACTCTTTTTCTATATAAAAATTGAAAATTTATAAATAATGATTTTTCAAATATTTTTCAAGTATACTGATTGCTTCAATTATTTTAATGAAAACTTAAATATTTGAGCTAGAAACATTAAGTTAGTCAGTTATAAATACCGACCGATTCATATGACAGAGATCTGAGAGAAAAAAAAAAACATTTTCATAACCACTTTACATGAAAATATTTTTAAATCATTATTTTTTATTTTGTTATTTTTATAAATAAAAAGTGTATTTAGGCAATTATATTTATTACAATACATCCCAGATCATTGAAAAATAAGAAATAAAATTTAAAACTCTTATAAAAAATAAACTCTTGTTGTCATGATAGAAAATCACATGATTTTTACTTTCACTTACCTCTATATGAAATATACAGTAAAAGAAAGTATTGCGATCGTGATAATTTTTAAATCTCAGTTTTCAACGGAAATACAAGTTTTGACCAAATAACCATATCCTGCAAAATGGTCTGTGTGTGTGTTAACAGGCTAGCTCAAAAACGAAAAGTCGTACGAAAGTTAAATTGCATATTTAAGGTTTTTATATACTAGGGATGCTACAGCAACTTTTTCGTCAAAATCGGCTAATCGGAAGTGGCACATCGAATAAACACATTATTACGATTTTCTCGAAAACGGCTCTCAAGATTTTGATTAGTTTCATTATATCAGTGTAAAATTAAGCAGTTTTAAATAAAATATAGTTTTTAATCTGATTGATGTTCTCTAACAGGGCTTAAAAGGCTAATTTTCAATATTAGTTCCTCTAAAGTACCTTTATTTTTTTTTATATGAGACAATTGACCATTTCACATTAATCTGTAATATAAAATATAGTTAAATATAGATTAGAACAGGCTTCCACACGTAACATAAGCTTAATATAACACGGACTCCGACAATATTATATAAATATACATATGCGGTTTTCATACGTATTCATATGTGTTGGTATTATTTAATATTTAATTGTATAGATTACAACGATTATAGATTATTTATGCTAAGAAGAGGGTGATAAGTAAAAGTTGTGTGATGCGCGCAACGCACAAGTTTTTTTTACATAACTTAAGGTGAATCTCATTTTTTTGCCGAATAAACCATAAGTTACTTAATATTAATTTAATTCATATTACATGATGTGGTTTTTCTAAAAGTGGGGTATGAGTTGTATAGTTGACTAATGACGAAAAAAATCACGAATAATTTATGATTTTTTTAAAAACAGGACTTTCCTTAGTTTAGCCACTTAAGAATCATCTTTAAATGGTGTTAATAATAAAAAAAATCTAGTTTGGCTTCAAGTAAATTGTATCTAGTTTACAGTGAAGTAATTTTTAATTAATCAAATTAAACATTTCTATTGTTATCTATTAATATTCAACAAAATGGGTGGCTTACTTAAAAAAAAACACAACACATGAATTTCCTACATTTCGGCTGAAAATTATCCCATTGTTTATATGGGAGTTTTTTGTAACTCTTGAGCTCTTCTATGATTTCTATAAAAAATTTCCCTCTATTTACTCTTCTCTCTCTCTCTCTCTCTCTATATATATATATATATATATATATATATATATATATATATATATATATATATATATATGTATATATATATATATACATACAGGGAACAAATATATATAATATATATAACAAAAGGGACTTTAAATTTACTGAGGTCAATGATAAAAAGGACTTTCAAGAGGTCTAATACGGCCACTGTACTACAGCAATTACAGTACCCATACAGGAGCAGTATATTTCTGTACAGTGGTCGTTAGATCTCTGGAAACTCCATTTTATCGTTGACCTCACAAAATTTAATCACCTATTTCTCAACAAAAAAAAAATGTGTATTTTACGATAATGGTCTAGAAATTTTATCATCTACAGTTTTTGAACAATTTCTTCTTATTCAATAAAAACCATGATCATCTTAAAAAATGTTGTGCGGTGCTCGCATCACATAACTTTCACTTACCGCCCTCTTCTTAGCAGAAATAAGTATTTTCAGACGAGGAGAAGTGAGAGTAAAAATTACAATCAGTATATTGATTTATATTTCATTATGGGTATTATTACTTGTACATACCCTTATATATATAAATTTTAAGATTCATATCGCTGCAATATATATACAATTCAATATTAAATAAAAATAGCAATTATGAAAACTATATATGTATATTTGCATAATATTGTCTGAATACTTATTATATTAATCTCATGTTACGTTTGGAAGCGTGTTCTGATCTTTCGGGCGAGTTCAAATGAGCTTGTGTGAGGTCGTATTCCTTTGGTTCCTCCATTAGTGGCTCCTTATTAGTGGCTTTATCCTATTTCCCTACGACAATTCCTTCTTGGCGTTTTCCTTTTCCAAGTCTTCAGAACCAAAAACCCTCCCTACATCCTGGAACTCCTTACTCTGCGCTCCTCTATCCAGTCTCTCAATACTAGGTCTCAACCTATAGACTTATATATTCCCTCCCATAAAACTTCCTCCTTCAGCAAATCCTTCGTCATTCGTGCTGCTTCTTTATGGAACTCACTTCCTACCTCCATGCGTCAATCCTCATCCACAAATTCCTTCAAACAACTCCTGTTCCAACACCTACTCCACATTTAAACTTCCCCTAACATGTAAAATTACTTGCATCTATACAATGTTTAATTTCAATCCATTGCATAATTGAAATAACAATTAACAATAAATTAGTTGGTATTTTCATTATGTCAGACTAAGGTACATAAATCTGTAACTCTGTTATTATTCTTAGGGGACAGTAGTCCCAGAATAAAATTATTTTTTCATTTTTTTTTCATTTCATTTCATTACAAATATCCTTGAGCATTAAGACAGGCTCGGCATCTTTCTTCAACAGCAGCAATGGCAGAACGGCACTGGATATGTGTTATTGTTTCACAAGATTCAATTATTCTTCTTCGTAAGGAATTAAGGACTTCTTGTTCAATGTCACCCCAAACAAAAAAATCCAGTTGTGACAGGTCTGGAGAGCGATCAGGCCAAGCCACTGATCCTGCTCTGCCAATCCATTGAGTGGAATAATCAACATTTAGTCATTAGTGGACTTTTTCCGTAATGTGCAAGACAATAATGTAATTGAAGCCACGTGTCCCTTCTGAGATGTAGTGGAATATGTTCAGCTAAATCATAGTAATCATTATTAAGAAATTCCAGAAATATGCCAATTTCGTTGTTAAAAGTAAATTTTCATCAACATTTAATATGAATGTTAATGTTTATATTTAATTAATAAAGTAGTTAGAACGAATAAATAGGTTTTATTTATTTCATATAACGTAAATAATTCATAATAACGAAAATTTTCAGGTGTTAAAATCTCCTAAACAAAGCGTTTGTGGACATATCTTCAGAGGAATTTTTTTTCATGTTTTGAGGTTCTTAGTTCATTTTTGTAGTTTGAACACTTAACCCTGAAACATCCTGTATACGAATAGCTGTGTATTTTAAAATAACTATTCACTCCTGTTGACTGTCATTCGGATCAGTAAGTCAGAGAACGCTATACCGTTTCATCAGTCAGAATAGATTGGATGGACTGTGGTTGACTGAAGAGAGCAATGAATCGTATGATTGGACTGATGGAGAATGGCTCTGAGTTAATTCTCGGTTCGTTCATTAGGAATGATCAATCTTCTCTCATTCCAACTGTGATACGTGAATTAGGATTATACATGCATGTTTTAAACCCACGAATACTTACATGACCTATGATCCACCTATTCATTTGAATAATATTTGGTGTAATAAAAAAAAAAGTATGGTGTGTGCTTTAGACCACACGATATAAGTAAAAACATCAACTAGGCGAGATTAATAATATGATATATAAATTATAAAGGTTTTTGAAAATAAAGTATTGCGTAGAATATTCGGACCGACGAAGGATGAGTTAACCGAAGAGTTCAGACGGTTACACAACGCCGAATTGCGTGAGCTGTATCCGGGTAATATAATTGAGGTAATTTCATCGCGGCGAATCAAATGGACTTGTAAAGTTTTTGTGCTTAGTAACGAGAGAATTCCTAAAAGGTTAATATGTGCGGTGCCGAACGGTAAGCGTCCGAGGGGTAGACCGAAGCGAAGGTGGGAAGATTGCATTAAAGCCGATCTGAAGGGACTGGGTTTGGACGGCGAACGGTGGAGGGAGGTGTGTAATAAGCGATTGGTGGTGTCGGCATCGAACCTTCGGGTTCGCTAAGCCTTTTATTATTATTATTATTATATAAATTATAAATAATAGCTCATTATAAAAAGGATGAAATGCTGATAACATGCAAGTCCGATTTTAGTTTTTGAGACATTTTAATCCATATGCAAAAACACTTCAATTAGTCGACTCCATCCGACTTTACCCGAGCTTTACACAAAAATGTATAATGTTAAAAATACAATGATTTCTAATTTTAAATCTTCAAATAAATATAAAACGTTTTCACAGTCCGACTATAAATGCCTATAAAAACATTCTCTATAAAATATATTTATACTTTTAATTATTAAATATATTTTTTCCAACTTTATTGCCAAAAATAATGTGAATGTAAAAGATGAATGAATCATAAAATGTAAGGATATGTTTCTATATTATTATTCCTGAATATGAATGGAAATTCAAATAATATTAATATCTAAGGCATAATAGAATAGTCAACTATCTACTTATAGGCTTTAGCCGAGCCAGATAGTAAGGCTTTTCTTAATCGATTTCAGTTTGCATATTTTATTCACTCATGTACTCGTAGCTTATTTGTTAGAAATTTTAATTTTTTTTAAGTAAAAACTTCTTTAGCCGCGTTTTGCACTTTTTTTGTGAAGAGTGAATTCGATTTATCCGTCGTAAACAGTTTCCTTTAACAATACTCCACTTATCCCTGTTGAGCAAATCCGATACCTAGGACTCCACCTGGACAAACGACCAACTTGGAATCCTCATACTAGACTGAAACGACAAGAAACCGCTCGACGTTTCCGATTACTTCAGCACTTACTAGACAAACGCTCTAAACTTCCCATTAATTACAAAAGACTCATATACTTGACTATAATAAGGCCTATTTGGACTTACGGAGTTGAGCTATGGGGCTCCACTAAACCATCGAATTCCTCTCGCATCCAATCCTTACAATCCAAAATCCTTCGTAAAATCCTTAATGCTCCCTACTTTGTCACTAATAAAATTATCCATAAAGATCTTAATGTTCCGTATGTTTCAGATCTGGCCTAATCCAGATACCTATCCTTCCATAATAAACTTCATAACCATCCCAACCCTCTCGTTTCTAATCTTACTTCCTTTTCAATTCCTGATAACCCTCCGAGGGGTCTGAAAAGAAGATGCTCCCGTGATCTCCTAATGTAGTCATATCATTAGAGTGCTACCATTGGGTAGTTACTCAGCAAGTGTATTCATGTCATTATATCTATTATGTCCAAATTTACTTGATGCATTTATGTAATACAGTTGTAAATGTCATTAAGAAATAAAATTAAAAAATAGATTTATCCGTCAGATTCCCGATGTGTAACGCTCGGGGTAAAGTCGACTGATTGAAATGTTTTTGTATATGTATAAAAATATCTCAGAAACTAAAAATCGGGTCTTCATAATATAAGTGATGAAATTATTCAGCAATTATTCCTCTCTGTAATAGGCTATAATTCAAAGTTGTATCTTAACGGCATTACGTGTTAGGGAGGCGAAAAGGAAAAAATAGTGCCGAAAACGAAATAATAACGAGTTTAGTTGAAGATGTGGATTAAAATATTTCAGATACTAAAAATAGAACCTGTATAATATGAGTGTGGGAAACGTCATGCGTTTCATCTTCTTTGTAATGAGCTATTATGCAAAGTTGTATCTTAACCCAACACCATGTTAGAGGGTAAGAGAGGGAAAAAGAGGTGTCTGAAGCCAAATGATAACGAGTTTATGCCAATATATAGTACAATTGTTAGTATTATAATAGAAGAGAAGGATGGTTGAGGTGATCAGTCAGAAATAAAAAGGCAAAAATAAATATTCATATTTATTTTAACATTTGCCGAAGTTTCTACTTGAAGTTCAGGCCTTCATCAGGGCTAAGAAAAGAACCAGATTACAAGGTATGAGAAACATGAATAAAGTAGGTAAAAAAAAAAATTAAAGTAAAATGAAGTGGGTAGAATAATGACAATAGTAAGAACTAAGAGGTAAATAATAATAACCGTTACAAAGTGTGGAATGATGAAGTAAGCATAATAAAAAAAAAGTGACATAAGTATTAAAGTGGGAATCTTAGAATAGAATGTAAAACAGAAAAAAGGAATATGAAGTCATATAAGAAATTAAATAAATAGCGCAAATGTTGAAATTGTAGTTAGTCATTCTGTCAACTGAAAGACTCATATAATGAATTGAATGTATTGAAATTTTTAAAAAAACATTTTATCGTTTTTTTTTAGATATTGTAGCTGAAAATAATTGAGGTGTGAGAACCATAATATAAATAAAAAATATTAAAGTAAAATGAAGTGGGTAGAATTATGACAATAACAAGAACTAACTCAGCTACACCGAGTGACAGACTACATTGCGACAGCACTAGAGCATAAATTATATGCATCAGGAGTATTTCTGGATGTTGCTCAAGCGTTCGATAGAGTCTGGCATCAGGGACTTCTTTTCAAACTTAAGACTACACTCCCTCCAACCTACTATCTTATTCTTCAATCTTTTCTTTCTGACAGATTTTTCTCTGTTTGCCAAGGTACAGAACTATCTACCATTAAACCAGCCCTAGCAGGAGTGCCTCAGGGGTCAGTACTCGCTCCTCTCTTGTATATTATTTACACATATGATATTCCAAATCCTCTCGATACTCTGACAGCGACTTACGCAGACGATACAACAATCTTGACAAGACATCAAAATTCAACATACGCCTCACAGACTTTACAATATCACCTAAACAATTTCTACGACTGGTGCAAACTCTGGAAAATTCGACTCAACCAAGACAAATCACTACATATCACTTTTACTCTTCGACGTGAAACTTGCCCCCCTATTTACCTTGACAATATCCAAATTCCTCAGACAGACAAAGTTCAATATCTTGGACTGACCTTTGACAGATGAATGACATGGGGCCAACATATCAAAAACAAAACAAAAACTCTAAACCTAAGACTACGTCTATTGTACTCACTCCTTGCAAGACATTCGAAATTAAAACTTAGACAGAAATTGAATACATATACTTACCTACTCAAGCCTATTTGGACCTACGCTTTACAGATATATGGGACAGCCAAAAAGACTCACTTACGTAAATTACAGACTTTTCAATCTAAAACTTTCAGGACTATCACCAAAGCTCTCTGGTACGTCAGTAACATTACTCTGCATAAAGACTTACAGATGCCAACAGTTAACGACCACCTACGAACATACTACAAACGATTTCATAATAACTTACACGGACATACCAACTCATTGATTCAAGGCATGGTCACAACTAACATGCCCGATAGCACCCGAAGGAGGCTTAAAAGAAGCTGGATGAGGGATCTCCTCCACTAACTCAAGACAGGAAGGACGCCGATGGGTACTCCTCTCCCTCACGCCTATTCCAAGACCAATCTCTTCATCTTGACATCACACTCACTGATTGTCGGAACTTCTGACAGGTGTGAGTTGA
Organism: Nezara viridula; assembly: GCA_928085145.1. Taxonomy (NCBI): domain Eukaryota; kingdom Metazoa; phylum Arthropoda; class Insecta; order Hemiptera; family Pentatomidae; genus Nezara; species Nezara viridula. Next base: position 180,837,501 of record OV725079.1, on the reverse strand, counting down.
AGAATCAAGTTAAAAAAAAAAAACTAGAACTAAGAAATAAATAATAATAACCGTTACAAAGTGTGGAATAACATATGTTACTTATGTTATGTTTACTTTATTATTCCATACTTTGTAACGGTTATTATTATTTATTTGCTTGTATTATTACATTGATATTTTTTTTCTTATTTTCTCGTCTCTACCCTAAAGGGTCATTGGCGTTTTTTATAATTTATATTCTCTAATGTAAACACGATAGAGACTTGCTCTTCATTATCTTGTAGAATATCTTTTAGTGTTTTTCCAAGATCTATTTTTTTTTCTGTGGCTTTCGAATTGGGGACATTCTACCAGAAGGTATTTCACATTTTGAGGTGTATTTTTACATGTAAGTAGAAGCTTCTTGGCCTCTTAAAAGATAGCTATGTATGAACCGGCAGTGCCCAATCCTAAGGTGGCACAGTATAATTTCTTCACGCCTGGACTTTCTGTTGCTAGTGAGCCATTTATCGCAATTGAGTTTCACTTCTTTCAGCTTACACTCTTTGATCCTCCACTCTTTTTCCCACTCTGCCAGTTGTTTTTTCTTTATTTCGTGTACCCAGTCTTCTAAAGTGATATAGTTCAATCTAATCACTTCCTCTTCTTCTCCTCCACTTCTCGCTAAATGGGCTGCATTGTCAGCATTTCCATTTCCTAAAATTCCGCAATGAGATGGTACGCATACCAAGACAACTGTTATTCCTTTATTTTTTACCTCCCACCATATTTTGTGTTTTTTTTTTAATTATAGCGTTTCTAGGATACGGAGCGTTCTTCAGGTAATTTTAACTGTAGGTGGTTCTGTTTACTCGCTAAAGCACATCCTACGTTATCTCCTTCTTTGGATTCATCCGTATATATAAAATCGAAATTTTTATATTGTTCTGTCAGTTTAAAAACAGATTTTTGTGTTTCAATTGGATATGTTTTTGAAATTTTATCATGGATTTATTAATTAAGGATTTGACTTTTTTCCAACGCGGCATTTTTAATTCTGGGATGGGTCTTATAATGTTCGTATCCATGTTTATTTTAGTTATTGCCTTACAGATTACTAGTGTTTCCCAAAATCGGTCTTGATCTTGCACTTTGTAAGACCAATACCAAGGCCTCTTAACTGTTGCAAGACCAAGACTAGGACTAGTAAAAAAAAATCGATTTTTTGAATAAAAATGAAAACAAAATAGTTACTTATACTTGAAAATCTTAGTTACTATATGTAAATAATTGGTATAACCAATGTACTTTTGCATTTAAATCTAATTTTTCATTTGGGCTTAGTTAGGTTTCTCCTGTCTAAAAAATTACAGTAATATCTCTACAGTAATAAGCTAATTAAACTAATAATTAACTGCAAGACTGTTGCGATACTCTTGCGCAAGACCAAGACCATGACCAAGACTGAGATTGCAAGACCAAGACTCGTCACGGTCTCGCATTTGGGCAACACTACAAATTACTTGTTCTAAAATGTTATTTTCTATATCTTTAAGTCCGTTACTTTCTGGTTCTTCTGCGAATAAATATGGAATTAATGGGTGGTGGGAAGATGCTTTCAATTTGGCAATATATTTGAGAGGTAGATATTCTCGTTTCAAGTTTAAGGACAAAATTTTATATTAATAACATTATTAATAATATACAAAAAAATAAGAGAAATAATATAAATGATAATAAAAGCAGGAATTCTTAGGTATAATGGAAAATAAAATAGAATAGACAATAAACTTCGATCTGGGACGCGAGGTCCCTTATGAATAACAATTATGAACCAAAAAAAATTATATTAATCAAAATTAAAGAATATATACAGTATCTTCAGTGAAAGTAAATCATAACAAATAAAAAAGTAACACCATTTTGAAAAAAACAGACATTATTTAAATGAAAAGAAAAATAAAAATCAGATAAAATAAAATATTATATGAGAAGGAGTTGATCGGGGGGTGCGGTCAAATTAATACCAAATTAAACAAGTAGAATTATTTAATTTTTGCCGACGTTTCGACCCACTTTGCAGGTCTTCGTCAGGGCTGACTGCTTGAAGTAAATCGAAGCAATAGCACGGCAAAAATTAAATAATTCTACTTCTTCAATTTATTATTAATTTGACCGCACCCCCCCCCCCCCCGATCAACTCCTTCTCATATTATTTCAACGGCCAACCATCTCTACATCATTTAAAATATTATATATAATAATAAAACATTACATAACCTTGCAATTGGAGGTTTCCACATAAATATTATACAGTCCTTGAATACAACATTAAGTAGTAAATATCACTAATTTAAATAAGTAAATTATTAATAATTAAGGACATTTTTATATTGACCTTGTTTTGATGTCTATATTTTCTATAATAAAACTTTGTTATTAACGAGTATGGAAAATATGGATTAAAATATATCAGAAACTAAAAATCGGACTTGTATACTGTAAGCGAGAGAAATATTCAGCATTCCATCCTCTTTATAATGAGCTATTATTTATAATTTGTATTTCATATTATTAATCTCGCCTTCTTTATGTTTTTACTAATATCGTTAAAGCTTAGTTTGTTTTTTTTTCTTCAAGTTATCAAAGAAGGGGGAAGGGGGCAAACGATATTCTCGTCCTCTTAACATTTTTATTTGGGGGGGGGGACAAATTCCCCCCTCGTTACTCCAAAGTCTGCGCCTATTCTTATTTAAATACATAATTAAAACTAATAAATTGAACATAGCAATATATAATATATAATAAATACCTATATAGCAATATATAATAAATATCTAGAAAATTGAAGTTGCTACAGCAAACCGGTATCAGCGTTGTATTTTTTTTATCTGTGTCGGGAAGAAGGGACGTTCCATTCTCTCTCAGCTGTTTATTCTTTGACGAAGTGAAGTAGCGATAATTTCACGCCCGATAACTTTTACGTTTCTACCTCTTTGTAAAACATCTCTTTGTTTTTTTTACGTAACTGTTATTTTATACAACGTTACGAGTTTACGGATACAGCAATAACAATCCTATATATGATTTCTAAAAGGTGTTTTTTTGTCGGTACGCCATAGCTTTGTCAATTCTTCATCAGATCCAATGATTGACCACTCATTTTGAAGATATTCTTCTCCAACACATGCGAAAAATAGTCCCATCCTCCCGAAATTCCTGGGAAAAAAGTTATGGAGGAAAAGAAACTTTATTTTGGAATTACTCAAAAAGTATGCATTTTTTTTTCTAGATTGTACCCCTGATAATTAAAAACATTACGTAATTACCTACAAAACAAAAAAATTAACAAAACTTTTTATTTATGGAAGGAGAAAAGTTTGTATTTCGCAGCTCGAAAGACCCTCGAATACTAATTTTGATTGCGATCGAAAAATAATTTTTTTTCCTACTTATTAGACCTAAGGTGGGATCCTTTGATATTTTTTTGAAAATCACAAAAAGTGTTATAACTTCAATATTCTTCCACACATTCACACGAAATTTTGCAGGGATATAGGGCCTTATAAACTACACGAAATGACACGAACATACCTTCCTAAATAATTTAGAACTCAAGTTATAAAATAAAAACCTGTTAGGAGTTTATTTATTAACCTACCTGATATATTAACTTTATTATTTCTTAAAGACATTTAGTTGTAATTACATTTAATTTTTTTTTAATAATTTAGAATATCCCATGATCTTGGCATTATTTTGTCTACATTACTTTTATTATCTTTCCAGTCAGCGTTTGAAAATAGTTCCTAGCAATTTGTACAAATATTTTGGTCTATTATATTTAATGGAATATTGTAATCGACTAAGGAAAAAATATTAATTCCTTCCTTACATAATACATAGGAACTACTTATTTCCATATTGTTTTGCTATTTCTTCATTAAACAAAATTGTCTGCAAATTTTTCGCACGGGCCAACTAGTCAATTTGAATTCCAAACAGATTAAAATATCATAAAATATATCGAGCAACTTTTTAGTGAAAGCCAAATAATTATAATTATTATTACATATATCAGGGTTCTTGGAGCTGAAGTCACCCCCTCCTCTCAATGATAAATATATATTTTTTATATATTTATCATTGGCCAGAGACGGCAGTGAGTAAACATCTACGGAGCGCTTTCTTTCAATTTGATATATTGAGCCCAATTTTGGTTTTTTCTTTCGTTGTTTCTTTTCTTAACAGCGTCATACTATCGAACGTAATCTTTAAAACTTCTTATATTTACGTATTTTCACGCTACTCAACGTAAGGAAAATATAGTGAGAGTGCTACGAGCCTTGTGAGTGTTAAGCTAATAATCCTATCAGTATTAGCAGTTGTTTGCTTGGCGGATCACAACATCAACTTAACTTGACATTAACTGTAAGTTATTTTTTATTATTAAAAATGGTCCAGTGCACGATTTGTAATAACGCTATTGCCCGTGAAGATAAATACAATTTATGTTGTACCAAGTGCAAAGTTATTTATCACGGCAAGTGTTTTAATCTCACAGACAAAGAGATAGAAGCTCAGAGAAGCACAAAAAAAACATGGATGTGCCTAAATTGCGATCAACCTAAGAAACTAAATTTAAACAATGAACCGCCTGTATCAGAAATATTAGCAGCAGTTAATAGACTGGATAGTCATGTTAGTGAGGAAATAAGGGATATGAAGACAGCCCTCGATAAATATGGAGACCTCAGCTTTGAACTGAATGAGAGGTTATCTAAATTAGAAAAACATCTCGAGGGCCAAGCCAAACATTTTGAGGAGATCATTTTGGAAAATAAAGCCCTCAAAGCTCGAGTGGGCGATTTAGAGATCCGCCTGAACAAAACAGAACAGGGTCAATTATCTAGATCGCTGGAGATCCGTGGGATCCCAGTGCGAGCAGGCGAGACGCCCGCGGCTCTGGTGACCAGTATAGCCGCGGGGCTGGGCATCAAGCTCGGAGTGGAGGATTTGGATGTCGTGCAGCGCCGCAGAAGCAAGAAGGATGACCCACGACCGCCGCCGGTAATAGCACATTTCGTCAGGCAGTCAGTGAGGGACGACCTGATAGCGAGAAGAAAAGTGAAGAGGGATTTCTCGACGCGTGATATCGGGTGGCAGGAAAACGACTGCCACCGAATTTATCTCGGCGAGGAGATGACCCCAACAAACAGGCACCTCTACTGGCTAGCCCGGCAGAAGAGAGCTGCCGGGAAGATAAGATACGTATGGTTCTCTGCCGGCATTGTGCGTTGCCGAAAAGAAGACGGCCATCAAGTAATCTTGATTAATCAGGCATCGGATCTAGAAGTTTTCGCCTGACTGCACAGGTTTCATCTCTTCTTCTCGTTCTTCAAAGTATTTTTTGTCTTCATTGGTGCCCAAATAACATTGAAGATTTTGGTTAAAATTTCTCACAGCTCCAGTTTACTAATTTGTTTATTTTCTTACTCTTATTTCTCACTTATTTTTTCATTATTCACTTTTATTTTGCCTATCAGTACTTTTCATAATTTTTTTTCAGAATATGATATATGCCTCATTTCCTCTATGCTAATTTCTGACTGTTTCCCATCAAATCCTCCCCATGTCTAGCATCCTAACCACCTGCCACGTTAACTCGCAATCCCTTCCCGCCCATTATGATGAATTCCTGCAGTACTTTTCTCAAAACTTTTTTCACATCATCGCAATCTCAGAAACCTGGCTCAAACCCTATATTCCGTCCTCATCTGTCTCCTTACCTAATTACACCCTCATCCGCCACGACCGGGTCAGCCGGACTGGTGGTGGAGTGGCCATATTTGTCCATGATAGCCTGAAGTCCCGAATCCTTGATTACTCCCCACCCTCCGAACATCCACAAGTGGAATACCTTCTAGTAGAAATTACCTGTAATAATTCACCTCTCCTTTACATAGTGATCTACCGTCCTCCCCTTGTTCCATTTGATCCGTCCTTAGAATCAACCTTACTCAACTTTGTTCCCCTCTATCCTAGAATAATCATCGCCGGTGACCTCAATACCAATTTCCTTTCTAATTCCAAAGACAAAACCTATCTAGAAAACCTATTTTTTTCCCTCCATCTCTTTATTGTTCCTTTTTATCCTACTCACCACACCCACAAGGCCGACACTTGGTTAGACTTCTTCATTATAGACTCCGAAATAAATCTCCTCTCCTCTTCTCAACTGCCAGTATCCTTCTTATCGTCTCACGACATGATCCAAATAACATATAATATCCAAACCCCTCTGATTCATCCGAGAACCTTTACTTTCCGTCAGATAGACACTCTCACCCGTGAAAAAATACTACCTGACCTTGAAACCTTAGACTTGAACGAAATATATTCCTGCTCCTCCATCGACTCCATGGTTGAAATCCTGACTTCCAATCTCCTCAATATCCTTAACACCCATGCTCCCATAAAAACATCAACCTTTCGCCGTCGGCCTGCACCCTGGATGTGTCAAGAAATCAAGGATCTGCAGAAGAGGCGTGATGCTGCCCGCAGACGCTTTAGACGTACTAGGCTTACAGATGACTATCAAGCGTTTAGGGTGCTCCGCAATTTGACACAAACAAGAATTCGGCGAGCTAAAGCTTCCTACTTCCATGAAGCCCTGTCATCTGCCCCAGATCCCAAATCTAAATGGCTAATCCTTCGCAAACTTTCCCTCTGTGAACCTTCTAGATCCCCTTCCTCACTGTTCTTTTCCGTTTCACCTGACGATTTAAATTCACATTTTATTTCTGCCTCCTCTACCTCTTCTCTTCCCTCCTCTTCCAACTATGCTCCTGAGTCATCATTTAATGATGATGACTTTTATTTCTCCTACATTTCCCCGACTGACTTACTAACCGCAGTAATGAAATCCCACACCAATTCCATAGGACCAGATGGCATTCCTGTCAAATTGATAAAATTATGTCTCCCCGAAATCCTCCCAGTTCTCCTTTTCATTTACAATTTCTCCCTACAGAACTCAATATTCCCTTCCTCTTGGAAAAAAGCCATTGTACTCCCTTTAAATAAAAAGCCTAATCCATCCTCTCCCGAAGACTTTCGCCCAATCTCAATTCTTTCCAATCTCTCAAAACCCCTAGAAAGATTGGTACAATCCCAAGTTTCCAATTTCCTAGAAAAGTCTAACCAACTCGATCCTCTCCAATCTGGTTTCCGTCCCGGCTACTCCACACAATCCGCCTTAATCAAAATTACTAATGATGTTCAGACTGCAATAGATAATAAACAACTAACTGTCCTTATACTTCTTGACTTCTCTAAAGCCTTTGATTCCATTAACCATCCCATCCTTTTCAACAAACTAAAATCACTCTCCTTCTCCAATAGCTCCATCTCTTGGTTCCAATCTTTCCTATCACAACGCACCCAAGCAGTCTCCATTCCTAATCAACCACTATCTGCCTACCTGCCTTTATCCTCTGGAGTCGCCCAAGGATCTAGCATATCTCCTCTCCTTTTTAGTTCCTATATCAATGACCTCCATGACTCAATTCTCCATTGTTCCCACCACCTTTATGCAGACGATTCTCAAATATACCTATCCTTTTCTCCCCCTGAGCTATTGGTAGCATTTACTAAGATCCAAGCAGACCTAGATCGAATCTGTGCCTGGGCAAAATTAAACGGATTAAGGTTAAATGCTTCAAAAACTCAGGCCATTGTCATTGGTTCCAAGCCCCTCCTTAGATCCTATACGGACTTTCCCATACTAAACCTTGGTGACCAGCCAATCTCCTTCTACTCCTCTGTAAAAAATTTAGGACTATTTATTGATCAAACCCTCTCCTGGAGTCACCATATTTCTCACATCTCCCGACGGACAGTCTCTACCCTCAAACTATTCCATTGCTTCCGCCATCTCCTACCTCAACATACGCGCAGACTCCTCGTTTCCTCTCTCATCTTCCCCCACTTTGACTACTGCTGTGTGGTGTATGATGGACTCTCGGTGGAGCTCCGCGACAGACTGAAAAGAATAATGAACAGTTGCGTGAGATTTGTAATTGGTGCCCCGAGATACTACCATGTCTCTCACCATTACACTGAGTTAGAGTGGCTCTTCCCCTCCATTCGAAGACAATATTTCCTAGGTACATTCCTCTATCATATCATCAACAATCATCGTCCTTCCTACGCCTACAACCTTCTCCAATTCAAGTCCTCAGTCCACTCCCTCTCCACAAGATCTCGACCTTCCGACCTTTACATTCCTTCTCACAGATCTGCCTCGTTCCAAAACTCCTTTATTGCACGTTCTGTTAGTTTCTGGAATTCCCTTCCAATCAAAATTCGACATTCTTCATCCTTATCTACATTCAAAACCCTCCTATTCCAATTCCTGTCCCAAAAACAGTCAGGCACCAGCTAATCTTTTATGTAAAATTACACATTATATATAAGACCATATTCACATATAGCTCATGACCTGAATACTTATTATAGATTCGACTTTCTTTTTCTCTTTTTTTTTTTTTTTTTTCTGTTTCAACAGAAACAGATTTTACTGTTAAGAAGAATATACATTTATTTTTTCTGTATTTTTTATTTTTTCTAAAAGGGTTTATTTATATTTTAACATCGTACATAGTTTTAAATATCTTAGTATGGTTTCAAGAGTTTTTTATATAGATTTTTATATTTTATTTTGTATATAGTATGTATAACCAATATTTTTTTCTTTTCTTTTCTTTAATGACTTATCATTATCTTAATTTGTTATGTTTGTTTTTATCTGGCCAGATGTAAAATTTTAATTTCTGTACTTTTTTGTTATTCTGAAGGGACTTCGTCCCAGAATAAAATTATTTTTCTATTCTATTCTATTCTATTCTATTCTATTCTATTTTTTAGTCGAGTCACTTATTTCCAAAGTGAATCCTAACGATTATTGACAATGTTTTAGTAAATGCGAATAAACTACATTTTCTATTCCAATTGTAATATCAAAACAAATATTTAAAGAAATAAAAAAAGATATTAAAAAATTCTTCATTTATGTAGCATATTTTTCAAAAATACTATTTATTTCAGTAGTAATTGCAAAAACATTGAAAGTTGAATAAGGTCTCGTTTGGAAATAATTAAACTTTAAAGTCCGTTTGTGAACAAAAAATAAGTACATTTGGGTTTTTTTTTAAGAGAAAAGTTGGTGTATGATTCATTTAAATTTTTTGTTTAAATAAACAGAGAGAAACACTTTATTTCCAAATAAAATATAAAAGCTGCCCAATTATATTGGGTTGCTATACACACAGCATACTCGCTAATCCGTATTAATAGGACAACGAACAAAACGTATATATAAATATACAGAAGTGGGTACTATGTATGAGTAAAATAAATTTTTTTTTTCCTTTCTTTGTTCATGCATTTTTTTTTTCATTCAATTTCCCTTTCTCTCCTTTCTCTCTCTTTATCTTTCTTTATACATCTCTTTTATAAAAAATATTAAAATGCTGAAAATTGGGAATTGATACCTATTTCATGTTCCATAAAAATATTTTATAATTCGCTTTCAAAAGATCACTGAAACATTATTTTATATAGTTTCTTTTGTTTTATTTCAGGATAATTACTTTTATTATTATTTGACTCGCCAACTGACGAAAAATTCATGAGGAAGAAAGTTCTTTAATATTACTATTATAATATATATTATTATTATAATATTTATTATTATAATTTTATTTAATAATATATGTTACTTTAATATCTTATCTTCCAAAGGCTAGAGCAATTATAACTTAATGATAAAACTCCGAAACTATACAGAAAAACTAATTTTCGATACTACACAGCTCTGAATTTGTATATAAGACAACATACATGTGTATATATTGGCTTGCACAATATGCATATTTATACTGTCTTATATACAAAAATCTGGTGCGCGTAACACACAACTTTCGCTTATCCCTCTACTGTGAATAGAAATTATTTTCTGGCAATGCTGGGCTATTATAAAATTTTAGAAGTGAATTTTAAACGGAACTATAGCTTAAAGCTTACAGATAACAAATTATTAAGACCATTATAATTACAAAATGTCTATTTATTATATCACTATGGAAACATCACTAAAATTAATAATAAAGAATGTTGAAATTGGGATTTGTCATTCTGACAATGGAAAGGCTCATATATGCCTAGAGAGGTTTGATAGTATATCTGAATATTTAAACTATAAATGATTATGGATTGTAGGACTAATAGTTATTAACCTGTTATTTTCCATTTTGTAAATTATACTAAAACGAAATCACGAGATTTTCATTGCCTGCCATGGATAGGTCAAACGTTATCACACTAATTGTAAGTGGATAATGTTGAGATTTCACAAACGGAAAATACATCAAATTATTCACTAATTTAATTTTCTGAAAGGTTACTTATTATTCTATTCTGATTTTGAGCATTTTAATATTGTCTATAAAAGAGATGTATAAAGAAAGATAAAGAGAGAGAAAGGGAAATTGAATGAAAAAAAAAAAAAAAAATGCATGGACAAAGAAAGGAAAAAACACGTCTGCCAAGTAAGGTCTGTATAGCTTTCTCACCGTTTCCGTGGCTAAAATATTAAAATATTACAAGGTATACAATGTTTCGTATGCGAATAAAATCTCGGGGAGAAACCGATTCGGAAATACAGTTACCCTTCAATATTCCCGGGTTTGATGGGTTCAATATTTACAGACTTTTTTGAAGATTCTATATTTCATTATTCTTCATTAAAAAGAAACAAATTTTAATTTATTGGGATTTAATATTGGGGAGCTTGGATTTTTTAAATATATATATTCGGTAATTATTCTGAAATAAAACAAAAGAAACTATATAAAATAATGTTTCAGTGATCTTTTGAAAGTGAATTATAAAATATTTTTATGGAACATGAAATAAGTATCAATTCCCTTTTAAAAAAAAAAAAAAAAGATTGTGTAATATTTTATTTTTAAAACAATGAAACTAATTTTATTTTCGAAACCAGCCTTTTTTTTTCAAGGAATAAAACAAATATTTCTTAAGTATTTAAAAAAATAATCCATCAAAAGATTTAATTTATGCATTTTTTTATTTAGTTAGTGAAAAATGTGTATTGTATTTGTTTTATATTAAATTGTATTTAATTCTGGATGTATAAACTTTTGTTTTTTGTTATTGTTCTATTCTGATTTTAAGCATTTTAATATTGTGTATAAAAGAGATGTATAAAGAGAGATAAAGAGAGAGAGAAGGGAGAGAAAGGGAAATTAAAAGTTAAAAAAATATGCATGAACAAAGAAAGGAAAAAAAAAAATTTATTATACTCATATATAGTGAACACTTCTGTATATTTATATATAAGTTTTATTTATTGTCCTACGGATTAACTAGTATGCTGTGTGTCTAGCAACCCAATATAATTGGGCAGCAAGCTTTTATATGAAAATAAAGTGTTTCTCTCTATTTATTTTATATTTATGATGAATTTTTGGCATAAACGGCCGATAGATACCTAATTATTTAAATATAATATCTTACGTAGAGTTAGTTCTCTATAGTAAATATATTTCACCTCACAAGTACAATGAAATAATATTTAAAACAATGGCATTGGCTTGATTTTAAATACTGTTTTTCAAACTTAAAAAAGCATTTCAAAGTTTACATATAGTGAGAAGATTTGTTAATTTAATGATTATTTATACTTTTTCGCGACTCTCCGTTACCTTCTACAACTTTTTATATTAGATATTGTTATTTCTAAAACTATTCGCCTATATATAAAACAAAAAATTGTACAATTCCTGTTTTATTGGGATTTCGATGAAGAGTAGGTTCCATTTAAGCCTCTTAATGAAATGAGAGATTAAACAATGAAGGCGATTAAAGCTTTATTCGATAAGATGATAAGCCCAAGTTGCAAATTACAGTAATTAACAGCTTCAATCCTATTAGGATTATTAATTATAGTAATTGATCATTAAACGCTATATTATATTTGTACATAATCCAAGGATTGATCAATCATTTTCCTTCCTAGAAAATAGGCACATTAAAAAGAAATTATTTTTATAATTTAATTCAAGAAGCACTCAACTTATGGTAAATTTTCTACATTTTGGTTGCACTTTCATTCATTAATCCGAACCTATCAACTACATTCGATAACCGGTTGATCTCCTGAAATAAATAAATAAATAAAGATAAGAAATAAATAAATTGGAAATTGAATAGCTGTAACTTCGTAATTAATTGTCCGAAATGATCGATTTTTATATTGTTTTGTAGGGGAATTTAATTATATATATACATAGGGGACAGAGAAACAGACTTTTTTATAGATCTGTCGAAAACGGTATATTGGAAATTTGACTCGATCGCAATACTTTCCTTACCTAGTATAGGTAGGAAAGTAATAAATTAAAACATGTGTAGAAAATAGAATAGGCTGTATCATCGCTAATACTGATTCGATTTCGATGATTTTTATTTTGTTTTGTTGGTAATTTAATTAACTTTTAAAAGTTTTATTATGAATTTTACCATAGAACATATACTTAGCGAGTTAGGCCCCAAAACATTTTTCTTTTCTTTATAACTTTTTTTCATAATTTTTTTTTTGGAAATTTAGCCCATGTATGAAAATTGAAAGAATAATTATAAAAACATTATAGGAAAGTTTCATCAAAATCGTTAGAGCCGTTTTCGCGCCACAGTCTATAGAAAGACATGTTTTTCATTTATTGCGCAGCAGCTATTGCGCTTGGAGCACTTAATTTGAGTCACAGGCATCAGTAGTCAAAACCCTACAAAATAAAAAGGGGGAAAAAATGGTTCACTAGTTCCTTTGAAAATGTTGGCACAGACAGACAGGCCAATGGCTAAAAATGTGTTTTTCGGACTCATGGGGCTCTGAAAGTATAGATCGTCGAAAACCGCATATCGGAAATTAGACCCGAACGCAATACCTTCCTTACCTAGTACAGGTAGGAAAGTAACAAATTAAAACATGTGTAGAAAATAGAATACGCTGTATCATCGCTAATACTGGTTCGATTTCGATGATTTTTATTTTGTTTTGTTGGCAATTTAATTACCTTTCAAAGGTTTTATTATAAATTTTACCATAGAATATTAGCTGATTTTAAGGAAAAAGTTGCAAGGACATCTAAGGCATATATCTATCTTAAATGTGTAATATCAGTCGTAAGTCTTTTCGGTTTCGAGCTAGAGTGTTCACAGACACACAGACCATTTTTCGGAACTAGGTTATTTGGACTCAAGGGACCTTAAAACGTTTATTTCCGTTGAAAACTCAGATTCAAAAATTTTCACGATCACAATACTTAAACTTACTATATATTTCATATATAGGTAAGTGAAAGTAAAAATACATAAGTATATTGATTTATTTAAAAAAAATAAATATATTTTTGAAGTGAAAAGTTCTATAGGCGCGTTTTGTACTGTTTTGTGGAGAGTGAATTCGGCATTAACACTCAGGTAGAGTCGACTAATTTTTCATTCATTTTTTCGTAAAATGAAAAGATACAGAGTTGGCGAGTCAAATAATAATAAAAATGTGACGCAAACATTTTATTTTCGAAATTAGTGAATTACGAAGTAGAATATCACCGGAACTATAGAGTATAGCGGAAAAACTAATGTGACCATTTCTATTGCAAATTTTTGTCAGTTTTAATTTCACATATAATATTATTATAGATGGAACGCATAGTTTCGCTGATATTAACGAAAAACCGAATAAAGTAAAGTTTGCATTGCTTAAGTTTATCAAATAAATCGTAGATCAAATATTTTCTTTGATCAATTTTCAGGAAAATAAATCTAATTTAATTTTTTTTTATTTCTTTATGGGCATATATAAAGATATAAAAACTTTTCTGAAATAAGTAGAAAAAGCCGTGTGAATGGACACACCAGATTTTTTCAATTACATCGGATGTATAATAATAAATATAAATGCATAAATACAGTTTTTATATCCACAAAAGAAATAATTTTTCTATTATTAATTACCTAAAATGGTAATGAAAATGGTAATTTTGAATAAGATCTCTATAACAGGAATTGATTCCTATATTAACAAGCAACCAACTAATTGTTTTTAATCGTAATATTTATGTTTTTATGAAAATAATTGAAGCAATAGAAATCTTAGTAAAAGACATATTTCATTACCTCTTTAGATGATGAATAATTGAAAAATTATTAACGTTGAACGTTCAACATTTTTTGTTTATAAATAAAATAAAACGCTATAATTAATCTTTCTAAAATGAGCTAAATTTCGGTATTTATAGTTATTTCTTGACATAGTAGTACGACAAAAGGTTGCTAAATTTCGCCAAAATTGCGAAACGTCTAATTCTATGAGATTTTTAGCTGCTTCTAGACATTCTTTTGAGCACTTCCAAATTTTCTTAGAGGATTCAAAATTTCTACGTGTTTCAATATTAGGTACCTTAAATAGGTAACTTTTGGTGTCTGTTTTTTTTTTTTTTTTTTAATTCCACGATCATTAAATTATAAAATAAAAAACAAAACATGACAAATAAATTCGATAGTTCGATTGATTTTGAAATTGTAATTAGGCAAACGTTAACGAAACAGGTTTTCCTTTTTTTTTTTTTTTTTTATTTGTTTGGAACAAATTGTTGTAAAATAAGACCGTAATGGAGATTTTTTTTTGTTGTAATTTTAGAAGGATAATTTCAATTTAAAAAAAAAAAGTCATGTTAATTCTTTTTTCTCATTTATCCCCGAAATCCTGTCCTACAGAATCCTTTATTAATGTTCTTGTTATCCCTGTCGCTCAAACCTGCCACTGGGGCTTTCAACTTGAAAAGCGTATTCCATGCAAATCTCCTAACAGATTGAAACGACACGAAATTGCTCGTAGATTTCCATCATTTTAACATTTATTTGACAAGCGCTTTAGATTTCCTCTTTACAGAAAAAGCTTATATACGTTACCTTTTCCAGCCCTGAGATTTTGGACTCTTTACAAAATTCAAAATTCTACATAATCCGATCCTTCCAAGAGTTCTCGATTTCCCTTATAATATTATGTTATATGATAATTATATGTGAGGTATACTTATGTACCTTAATATAACATGGGTTATTGACTTAGCGTAAAATAGACGGGCGTAAGAATTTAAATTTAGAAAACATATATCGACACGTATAGTATTGACAGTTGGAGTTCGGTTAGTACTTGGATGGGTGACCGTCTACCAGGAAAAGCCACGCTGTTCAAGATTCATCTTTCCCTTGGGAATGTGAGGCCCTCCAGCCTTCTGGAGTAAACTCACAACGACCAGGCGTAGGACTTGTGTACTTAAACGGGAGCCGGGATGTGGTTTACCAGAGTGTGAGTAGCCCTCTGAAGTTTGGTCTATGGATGATCTCTTTCAGAGAAAGAAAAATAGGTTCTTGTGCGCCTGCTGACTCTGAGCAACCATTATCCAAGGATCTAGACCTATCTATCACTATCCTTGAACCAAAGTAATTCGATGGGAAGTAATCGAAGAATACTGCCAGATTGGTCCCAAAGCGATCGGATAACAGATGGCGTTGGGTGATCTGTCCTCCTGCAAGCAACATACGTCTTAAACAAGACCAAATCTGCATGGTCTATAGCCCTAACCAAAACAAAAAGGGGGTCATAAATTGTATCCTATGACATTGTTTATCTAGTAGGAGTAAGCAAGTAACGAATGTTTATTTCTTTATTATAATCACGATACTTTTCCTTAAATATTTGTGGTAGAAAAATTAAACAAGTTTTAAAAAAACTTTATTGCCAATGATTTTTGGTTTATTTGGTTTACATTTCAATATACGTAGAATTCGAAAAACGAATACAAATTTTTTCGTCCGTCGGCCGTCCGTGCGTTTTCTCTGAAACTACTGAACCGATTTTTTTCAAATTTTAATATAAAACTAGAGGAATCTATTGTATCCCAAACCCTTCAATCCCATATCATAAACCTTGAAGAATGGTGTCAGAACTGGAGAATTAAAATAAATTCCAATAAATCTCATCAAATCAGTATCCTTTAACAACACCTCACTTATTTCTGTTGAACAAATCCGTTACCTAGGACTCCATCTGGACAAACGTCTAACTTGGAATCCTCATATCAGACTGAAACAACCAGAAACAGCTCAACGTTTCCGACTACTTCATCACTTACTAGACAAACGCTCTAACCTTCCAATTAATAACAAAAGACTCATATACATGACTATAATAAGGCCTATTTGGACTTACGGAGTTGAGCTATGGGGGTCCACCAAAACTTCAAATTCCACTCGCATCCAATCCTTACAATCCAAAATCCTTCGTAAAATCCTCAATGCTCCTTACTTTGTTACAAATAAAATTATCCATAATAAACTTCATAACCATCCCAACCCTCTTGTCTCTAACCTTGCTTCCTCTTCAATTCCTGATAATCCTCCGAGGCGTCTGAAAAGAAGATGGCCACGTGATCTCCTAATATAGACATATTATTAGAGTGCTACCAATGGATAGTTTCTCAACATGTGTTTCATGTCATTATATCCATGTGCGAATTCACCAGATGTATTTTTTGTATACAGTTGTAAATATCATATAAATAAATAAAAAAAAAACTAGAGGTCACTCGAGGATGATCCTCCTTCATGGACATTTCTATCCGCCTTTTCCTTTAAAGATGGCAACCAAAAACCTGCTTTGCTATGGACATTCGCTAAAGTCATTTGCTCGACACCCTTTAAATTTATCTATATAACATACTTCAACGAAAAGAAGCTGGAAAAAATGATAAAATTAGATTCCGAAAAGTTTACGCAATTTCCTAAAAAACAGAAAAAATGTCGTTAAAATCGGACAATTAGGAGAAATGATGTTTTTTATATGTTCTACAGCACAGGTTTTGGTTTTTGATTTTTGAATGTGTTCAAATAATCGTCCTTTCAATTTTCGTACGTGGGCTAAATTCCCCAAAAATTCATTGAAAAGTTATGAAGAAAAGAAAAATGTTTTGGAGTCTAACTCGCTAAGTGTATATTCTATGATAAAATTTATAATATAACTTTTATAAGGTAATTAAATTACCAACAAAACAAAAAAAATCGAACAGAATGATACAGCGTATTCTATTTTCTACAAATGTATTAATTTATTACTTTCCTACGTATACTAAGTAAGGAAAGTATTACGATCGGATCTAAAAGAAAAAAACAGTTTGACCTGTTTTTTTTTAAAGGTAATGAAATTCTCTACAAAACTGTATGAAAATCGTTCATTTCGGACAACTATTAACGAATTTACAGCTATTCAATTTCCAATGAAACATTACGGGTTCTTATCCTGGTGTAAGAAGTGAGTGAATGAGAGATTTTTTGAGAAGAGGGACACACTATTTTTTTGTTTCTTAATGGACTTGTTTAAAGATATAAAAACTTTTCTGAAATAGGTAGGAAAGTCGTCCGAGTGAACACTAGCGGATCCAGGATTTAATTTTGGGGGGCTTCAGCCCGAAAGATTTTTTTTTCGTATATATAACGATAATTAATTTGAAAAAAAAAAAGAAATTAACTACCTATATGAAAGGGTGTTTAAGTGATTCTTGAAGTCCTATTAAATGTAATTACGCGAACAAGAATACTTTAAGAGATAGTTTATCATATTTTTTTCTGTAAAACATGGTTATATTTTACCATTTTGGGGGGGGGGGGACTTCAGCCCGAAAGCCCACTCCCCCCCGTAGATCCGCCTGTGCGAGTGAATAAACTTGATTTTTCGATTTAGTATCACCAAAAAAAAAAAAAAAAAAACCTACAGACTGTATCCTCTCTATTTGTTAGTAGAAATAGGAAAATAAAAAAGCGATCTCGTAAAATATCAACCAACACACGTAGATATACACACACGTATTTTACACACCGAAAGATAAATACTACACAGAACACTGCCTTCACGATTGCCACATCAGTGCTCACTTGATCGGGGTCAGATCGGTAGCGCCTGTCCTTGGATATAGGCACCACTGGTTAGTTACTGAAGGCACATCTGAGTCATAATTGTCTTTCTAATCTCTATGGCGATTTGTACTGATGGCACTATGGCTGAGTAGAGCTTATACTATTGTATTGGTCCATTGTATTTTTTTTTTTTTTTTTTTTTATAGGAATAAAATATCCAAGTCATAAACGCCTATTTTTATTCATTTAATTTACAACTGCATGAAATAATAAAATAAAATACATTCAGTAAAATTATACAGGGAAATACAATGGCATGAAAGACTTAGTTTCCAAGCTTAATGTTTGGGTCCCTCATATGATTTTTTTTTCGAGAAAAAAAAATGTTCAAATAACAACTTTAGCTGTCTTCTTATCTTATATATTATTTCTCAAATATATATCCCTTTTTCGGCTCTTAGGAGTGATGGATTTTGACGAATGAGATATCAATAGAAAGCAAATATCACGTAGAGTGCGCGAATTGTAATTTTGATTCCTAATTTTATACCTGGATTTAAATAAAAGTGAATGTAAAATTGGGAGGCTTCAAACCGTATGATGGTGCTGTCTCAACGAATCGAGACGTTATAAATGATAACAGTTGTGTCTGATATAAATATATTCTTTTTTTACACATATATTCAATTTATATTACTCATGAGAGCTCTATTTCATCAAATTTATATTTGGCATATTTTTATAGTATGGATAAAATGTTGAAATGGGACAATTCGTACCGACCCAAGGAGCAAAGTGGATTCAAATATTTTTTGAAGGAGAAACCAAGTTGAGATATGTATTTCGCATCTCAGAAAACCACCAAATACGGATTTTCATAGCAAACAAAAAATATATTTCCCCCCTCCCTCTCCCCGAAAACTAGGAGAAGGGGGACGATTTTTTTCTGGAAATCACAAAAAATTTTATAACTTCAATACGACTTAAGCTATCTACAAGAAATTTATCAAGAATTTAGGGCCACATAAACTACACAAAATGACATCAACTGGACCTTCGTAAACAAAATACAAATGAAGATAAAAAATAACACTATATAAGGAGTTTTTGTTTATTTATTCCTTATATAGGCATTAAATCAAAAAACATTCATATGGCTTTGAAGAGCAATAATTCAGCTTTCCAATGGATATAATTACATCGAATTTGGAGAACATCCTGAAGAGTTACAAAACGAAGAGGACAACAAACACCACTGGTTTGCAATAAAATTCATTTATTTAGAATATCGATAACATTATTGTGAGATATTTCTGACTATAAAATCAATTTTTATCAAGTTATTAGTTAGAATCTTTTCTAACCTAGATCAGGAACTGTCAAAGATATATATGTGGGATGCAAATAAATTATTATCTCGCTGAATCCGATCAATGGGTGAATGGGAGGCATAATTGATGAATAGAAAATGTTATAAATAAATTATCTATCTTTGGATGGGACCTTTTGCTTCACCCTTCCTATTCATTAGACCCAGCTCCAAGTGACTACCACTTATTCTGGTCTCTGCAGAACTCCATGAATGAAAAAAAAAATTCCAAAAGGAAGAGGACATCAAAAACCACTAGGATCAGTTTTTTAAGAATTAACTCCACACATTCTATGAACAATGGCATTATTCAGTTAGTGGAAAGATGGGAAAAAATCATATTAAATAATGGTCAATATATTGTAGATTAAAATTAATTTTACGTCTATAATAATATTGAGTTTTATTTCATCCTGAAAAA
Organism: Nezara viridula; assembly: GCA_928085145.1. Taxonomy (NCBI): domain Eukaryota; kingdom Metazoa; phylum Arthropoda; class Insecta; order Hemiptera; family Pentatomidae; genus Nezara; species Nezara viridula. Next base: position 180,817,690 of record OV725079.1, on the reverse strand, counting down.
ACGAAAGGACTTATTTTCCAACCCGATATATATTCAATGCTATTTATTTTTCCAAAACTATTGAAAAACTCTGATCTTTGTAATTAAGAATCCGTTTTATTCCTTTAATTTAATTTTATTTAAATTATTTAATATTTAATATTAAATTTTATTCAATAATAAGAAATAAAGAATGAAGTTGGATAGAAACAAAGTAGAAAAAATGAAAAGGACTCTGAGCCATTAAATGGGATCGTGGCGAAGACAATATTTCATGACAAAATAGCTTGGCGCTGTTCCCTTAGGAATTTAATATCCATGGGAGTTCGGATCTCAATGCTATTCAGAACCTATTTATTTTTTTTTCTTTATTTTTCTCTTTTTTTCTTCATTCTTTGTTTAATATTTAGCCTATTTATTGCTTAGTAATTTAGTTTTACATGTTATTTTTATACTACAGACGTTATGCCACAAACTAAATGCCTGAATGGAAAAGCCTAAATTAAAATTTAAAAATCCCATTATTTACTATCTTTCGTAGCAAATTTATTTATTTTTTTTTTAACTTTTATTATGATATTTACAACTGTATTAGTATGAATACATCAAGTAAATTTGTACAGAGAAATATTATTACTAGTAGCACTGGTAGCACTCTAATAATTTGTCTACATGAGAAGATCACGAGGGCATCTTCTTTTCAGACGCCTCGGAGGGTTATCAGGGATCGAAGAGGAAGCAAGGTTAGAAACAAGAGGATTCGGTTATGAAGTTTATTATGGAAGGATAGGTATCTGGATTTGGCCAAATCGGAAACATAAGGAACATTAAGGTCATTTGGATTATTTTATTGGTGACAAAGTAAGGAGCATTGAGGATTTTCCGAAGGATTTTGGATTGTAAGGATTGGATACGAGAGGAATTCGATGGCTTAGTGGAGCCCCAAAGCTCAACTCCGTAAGTCCAAATAGGTCTTATTGTAGTCATGTATTTAAGTCTTTTGTAATTAACTGGAAACTTAGAGCGTTTGTCTAGTAAGCTTTGGATTAGTCGGAAACGTCGAGCGGTTTCTTGTCGTTTCAGTCTGGTATGAGGATTCCTAGTTAGACGTTTGTCCAAGTGAAGTCCAAGGTATCGGATTTGTTCAACAGGGATAAGTGGGGTATTATTAAAGGATACTGTGGGACATGATGTCATAGGTTTACGTCGAAGGGTTAAGGTGATTTGCTGGGATTTATTAGAATTTATTTTAATCCTCCAGTTTTGACACCATTCTTCAAGGCTTGTGATGTGCGATTGAAGAGTTTGGGATGCAATGGTTGGGTCATTATTAACGGATAGGACACATGTATCATCGGCATACGTGGTAATAACAGTGTTAGGATGGGTTGGGATGTCAGCTGTATAAAGTGTGTAAAGGATATGACCAAGGATACTACCTTGAGGAACACCAGCAGACTGGGAAAAGAGGGATGAATAAGCATTATTGTGATTGACTTTTGAGTATCTATCAGTTAGATAGGAACGGATAATGAGGACGTATGTAGGATGTAGGAATTTACGGAGTCTGTAAAGTAGTCCAGGGTGCCAGACTCGATAAAAAGTCTGTTCTACATCGAGAAAGACTCCCGTGCAAACTGAAATTTAAAACTCTAATTATGTACTATCTTTCGTAGTAGATTTATTTAAGCTAATAATTGTAGTTTAATTATTTTTTTATTTCATCACTTGCGAAAGTAGGGAAGCTTTTTATTCGTGCGGGAGGGGTAATCGAAAAATTCCACTCGCGTTTTACATTTGAGACATCAATGATCAAATTTGGTTCGGCGTCTGTCTGTCTATCATCTACAACTGTTCATCTGATTTTCATGAAATTTTTTATGAATGTGCGAAATGGTATCTAGATGGTTCTATATCAATTTTATCAAATTCCATTCATCACTTACACACGCGCAAATTTCCTTAGTTATGCCAATATTTCAGAAACGGCTCGTTCGATTTGACTCAAAGTTGAAAGATAGATAGATGTTGGTAAAAAAATAATGCTGTATCCATTTCATTCCATTCCGTTAATTGCTTTCTCTTAAATATGTCCAAACGTATTTTTCGTGATACGTCTATGTCTTAAAAATTTGGAGGGAAGTTAGGAATTATGAAACAGATAATCAATTATATATTCATTTAAGTAAATTCTATCCTCTACTTTCTGAAAATACTTCCTCTTTCGAATCTGAAAACGTATAGTTTTTAACAAGCCTATATTTGGAAAACGGCTCGTTCGATTGGACCGAAAGTTGAAGGAAATGCGCAGAATTGGAATTCCCTAGTATAAATTTCATTGAATTCTATTCAACAATTAATATTAATGTAAATAACTTATTAAATTATAATAGCTATGAAATGTGGAAGGCATTGATCATGTGAAGGTTATGTTCAGAGTATTGTTTTATGATATTATAACATTTTAGACTGTATTCAAAACAGTTAATTTAAACTAGATATCATGTCGTTTACATATTACTGTCATGACTGCCGTTACAAAAAGTGTCATGTAATTTTCAGTGATTGTGGGGGTTGAAACTTAGATATATATAGATTTTGCTGAATTCCTTCACAAGCATTCGCTTAGGCATGCTATTTTCCTTTTCTATATGTACCTTATATTTGTAAATTTAAGTTAAATTTTACCCCCATACCAGACTGAAACGACTAGAAACCGCCCGACGTTTCCGACTACTCCAGCACTTACCAGACAAACGCTCTAAACTGCCAACTATTTACAAAAGACTCATATATATTACTATAATAAGGCCTATTTGGACTTACGGGATCGAGCTTTGGGACTCTACTAAACTCGTATCCAATCCCAACAATCCAAAATCCTTCGTAAAATCCTTAATGCTCCCTACTTTGTCACAAATAAAATCATCCATGATGACCTTAATGTACCATATGTTTCCGATTTAGCTCAATCCAGATACCTGTCCTTCCATAATAAACTTCAAATCATCCCAACCCTCTTGTTTCTAACCTTGCTTCCTCTTCAATTCCTGATAACCCTCTTAGACGTCTGAAAAGAAGATGGCCCCGTGATCTCCTAATGTAGTCACATCATTAGAGTGCTACCATTGGGTAGTTACTCAGCAAGTGTATTCATGTCATTATATCAATTATGTCCAAATTTACTTGATGTATTTATGTAATACAGTTGTAAATGTCATAAAGAAATAAATAAAAAAAAAGTTAAATTTTGCACAGAGTGTAAAAACTAACGTCATATTTGTGAGTTTCTTTGTTCCTTTTGAAGTTTAACCAACTGGTTCTGGTCTCGATTTCCCTCTCAAACTTCAAAGTGGTAACGGGCTTTATTCCAAATTATTATATTCAACTTTATATCACTGAAACTATGCGTTCTATCTAAAATATGATATGTACAATAAAAAGCTGATAAAAGTTGCAATAGAAATGATTATATTAATTTGTTTTCGCTATATTCTATAGTTTCCGTGAAATCCGTCCTCGTAATTCACAAATTTCGAAAACAAAAATTTTTGCATCGCATTTTTATCATCATTTGATTAGCCAACTCTTTATTTATCACTTGATTAGCCAAGACAGTATATTATGTAAGCCATTGTATACACCTGTATGTTGTCTTATATACAGATTAAGAGCTGTGTAATATCGAAATTTGCAAAAGTAAGTTTCTCTGTATAGTTTCAGAGTTTAATCATTAAGTCATAATTGCTCTATCCTTTGAATGGTTGAAGATAAGATAGTAAAGTAATATATATTCTTAAAGAAAATTTAATAATCAATTACTTTCTTCTTCTTGATTTTTTCGTCAAATTAAAATATAAAGAGTTGGTGAATCAAATAATGATAAAAATGCGATGCAAAATTTTTTTTTTCAAATTAGTGAATTACGAGAGTGGATATTACGGAAACTATATAATATAGCAAAAAAAACTAATATAACCATTTCTATTTCAAATTTTATCAGCTTTTTATTTTACATATCACATTATTATAGATAGAATGCATAATTTCACTGATATAAACGAAATACCGAAAAAACTAAACTTTTTGAATCGTTAATTCAATGTTTCGATTTGAAATCCACGGGTATGGTGTAACTGGGTATTATTTAATGTCTTAAGATTTTAAATACTATAAATTGAAATAGTTGCTACCAACGTAGCTTTATATATCTATAAACCCTTTCTATATATACGCTTACAACCTATGTTTGATCTCTATCTATCTTCACATGACCGCCATTTTGTATTCCAGCGGCTATATGCTGGCAGACGTGCATTTTTCTCATCAGGCCTGTAGATATGATAAATTTATGAGAACAAAGCTTAGTATGAAATAAGACAACTTTTTTTGCCACGGGCTCCAAGACTATATTGAGTGTTTCCGTCAAGCACATCCTAACTAGTGTTTCCCAAATGCGAGACCGATACGAGTCTTGGTATTGCAAACTCAGTCTTGGTCTTGAGCGAGAGTGTCGCAACAGTCTTGCAGTTACTTATTGGCTTATTTCTATAGAGATATTACTGTATTTTTTTTATAGTAGAAACCTAACTAAGCCCGAATGAAAAATTAGAGGAGGTAAATGCAAAAGTAAATTGCTTATACCAATTTTTAACATATAGTAACGACGATTTTCAAGTATTAGTAACTATTTTGCCTTAATTTTTAGTTGAAAAATCTCAATGTTCTCTAATTTGATACAAATAAAATTATCCATTTTTTTAAATTTACTTATTTAGAATTATAACAATCTGTCACGTGGACAATAGTATATATGACAGTTGCGTGAGATTTGTAATTGGTGCCCCGAGATACTACCATGTCTCTCACCACTACACTGAGTTAGAGTGGCTCTTCCCCTCCATTCGAAGACAATATTTCCTAGGTACATTCCTCTATCATATCATCAACAATCATCGTCCTTCCTACGCCTACAACCTTCTCCAATTCAAGTCCTCAGTCCACTCCCTCTCCACAAGATCTCGACCTTCCGACCTTTACATTCCTTCTCACAGATCTGCCTCGTTCCAAAACTCCTTTATTGTACGTTCTGTTAGTTTCTGGAATTCCCTTCCTATCAAAATTCGACATTCTTCATCCTTATCTACATTCAAAACCCTCCTATTCCAATTCCTGTCCCAAAAACCTGTCAGGCACCAGCTAACCTTTTATGTAAAATTACATATTATCTATAAGACCATATTCACATATAGCTCATGACCTGAATACTTATTATAGATTCGACTTTCTTTTTTTTTTTCAACAGAAACAGATTTTACTGTTAAGAAGAATATACATTTATTTTTTCTGTATTTTTTATTTTTTCTAAAAGGGTTTATTTATATTTTAACATTGTACATAGTTTTAAGTATCTTAGTATGGTTTCAAGAGTTTTTTATATAGATTTTTTTATTTTATTTTGTATATAGTATGTATAACCAATATTTTTTTTCTTTTCTTTTCTTTAATGACCTATCATTATCTTAATTTGTTATGTTAATGACCTTTAATGACCTATCATTATCTTAATTTGTTATGTTTGTTTTTATCTGGCCAGATGTAAAATTTTAATTTCTGTACTTTTTTGTTATTCTGAAGGGACTTCGTCCCAGAATAAAATTATTTTTCTATTCTATTCTATTCTATTCTATTCTATAGTGATACATGAACACATTCACACCATATATACAGAAAATATAAAATTAATAAAAGTAAAATAATAATCAAAAACTATGTACAATAAAAATATAAAATAACCTAAAGATGAGTAAATTAAAAAATATAAAAACACAAAATCATCCATATTGTCCTTAATTTTCCTTATGTTTGAGATTTGGCCCAATCCAAATACCTATCCTTCCATAATAAACTTCATAATCATCCCAACCCTCTCGTTTCTAACCTTGCTTCCTCTTCAATTCCTGATAACCCTCCGAGGCGTCTGAAAAGAAGATGATCTCCTAATGTAGACATATTGTTATTGTGCTACCAGTAGGTAGTTTCTTAACGTCATTTGATCCGTTTGTACAAATTTACTACATGTATTTCTTTAATACAGTTGTAAATATCATTAATAAATAGAAAATATGTATATATCCTTTAAAAAACATTACAGTAAACAATAAAAACATCCATTTTTTTACCAGTTATGGTCTTGGTCTTGCAATGGATATGCGGCCTTGGTCTTGGTCTTTGCAAGATTTTGGGCAACACTAATCCTAACTAGATTTTTTGGAATCCCCTGCCGATTAGAATATTATACAGCTTTTGGCGATCAAGAGAATAAGCCTTATCGAAATATAAGTTTGGTAAATTATTTTTAAAGCCAGCGAGGTAGAAAATATACTTCAGAGATGAGTGTATCGGTTAAGAAACTACTTATGTTGTGGACTTTACACAAGGGCGGCACAACACTTAAGAGGTACCGTTCGATATCGGGGTTGATTGCCACCACCTAATACGGTATATCGATTTAGCCACTAACGGGTGACTCGTGGTTCACAAAGTACTAAACACATATTAGATCCCTCCCGGATATACTACACAGAGATAATTATGTACTCGTAATGAACTAACTTCCTTCCTCTATGCAATTCGTTCAATTAGTATCGATAATAATAGGGTGTATAAAAAAAAAATGACAGTTTTCTCAAATTCAAGACTTCAAAGGACTGAAAATATTTTAATCCTATTTAATACCTACCAATACTTAATAATTCCTTTAGAGCATTCTCTAAGCTTGTTTAATCCCAAGTCAGATATCTATCCTTACATAATAAACTTCCGAACCATCCTAATTCTCTTGTTTATAAACTTGCTTCCTCCTCGATTCCTAATAAACCTCCTAGGCGTCTGAAAAGAAAATGACCTCGTGATCTACTAATTTAGATACTTTATTAGAGTACTGGCAATGTATAGATTCTCTACAAGCCTTGTCATGTCATATATTTCTTTGTATCACATTTGCTGAATGTATATTAAATTGTACAGTTGTACATTTCATAAATAATAATAAAAAAATCCCATCCGACTTTTTCTAAAAAAGCCTCAGTTTAGTTATTAGAAAGTGTCCTACGAAATTCTCGTAATGTTTAAGTTTTACAGGAAAAAAATTTCACAGCCGCTGAAGCAACTTGTGTAAGTATTAAATATAAAGGGGGTGGTGTCATTGACCAGCGCACTGCGCGGCGTTTGTTTGAAAAATTGAGCAGTGGTGATACGACGTGGGAAAGGAAGAAAGGTTCCAGGTAACCATCAATGAATTCTGTGGACAGGAATTGTTTTTGCGCATTTAGTATCCAATTAAATTAATTTGAAAACGCGTTTTTTAACTTTTTTAGAAATATTGTCAATTAGTTATCATTTTTATATACAATTATCTTTTCTTTTTTTTTCTCCTTGCCTTTTAGGCTTCGCGAGTTTTCGCCCGAGCCGAGGGAGAAGACGGAGAAATTATACCGAGTTTAAAGTCCCACTGGGCACCGGACTTCGTAATTATTCTCCTATATCCAACTTCGGTTATCAGGTTACTGTGCACACGCGTTAGTCCGCTTGGCCACCCCGCCCCACAATGTTACGAGTAAGAGAAAACTCACGACATCTATTTAAATCTGTCTAAATCTGTTTTGTTTTTTTGTTTGTTTTTCTTTTGAGCTCGAAAACTATATCAACTGTTTTATTAATACCATATGTTGTTCGTGGAATTTCCGAGCATATTTTCAGTTGGCACAATATAAATTTTTTACTGTTTTTATTGAATAGTTCAACTTAAAAAAAAAAATTGATTTAGCCGATGTCATGAGTTTCCCCTTACTCTTCCACTGTATATACAATTGTCTATAGACTTGTTAACAAGTTACTAATTCGAACTTTATAATATTTTGAAATTTTAGTTCTTAGAAAGTATTTGTCTCTTTTCAACCATTAATAAATACATATTTTTATTTTCCGTCTCTGTTTGCTATGTTATGTTTTAATTATTTTAGTTTATAAAAAAACGAAAATATTTAATTTAATTTTTAAAACATTTTCTATTATTTATTTATAACAATGCTGGTATTATTTAATATTTAATTGCATAGATTACTGCGATATAAATATTTAAATTTGTATATATATAAGGGTATTTATACAAATAAAAATACCCACAATGAAATATAAATCAATATAATGTTTATAATTTTTACTTGCACTTCTGCTTTGTCTTAAAATATATATTTCTACTAAAAAGAGGGTAGTGAGTGAAAGTTGTGTGATGCCAACACCAGATTTTTTTATTATTAAATTTTCCGAAAGGTAAAGTTGTGACAAAATGTGTCAAACGGGTGTCACATAAAGTAATAAGGGATTACTTTGGTTCTAACTCTTCAATGGATTTTTTAGGACTTTAAACAGCCTTTGGTTTCGATAGAATAATGGAAGGGTTTCGTTCTTTGAACGTGCTATAGATGACAGCACTGTGTGCCTTTTACACAGCGATATCATTCTCACTGAACGTACAAAACCCTTCTCTCTCGATGTCACGTGCTTTATGGACGTAGACATTTGCATTTAGATGGAAATTTGTTTTCCAACGGTTCCACTATCTCGAGTGAACCATAGACTGATAACGCTTTAGCTATAAAAAAGGAAATAAATTCCTACACAGCCTCCTTTATGTACCTCACTATAATCAAAATTAATACAATATGACAGCACCGTGGTCCGAATCGCGATTTAAGGGAAAAAATCGAATCAAGATTTTAATTAATTTTTTCACTGAACAATGATTTAATCAACCACAACATAAACAGGAATAAAAAAATCTGGTTAGCAGATCACACAACTATAATTTAACATTCTCCTATGAGCAGAAATTAATTAATTATTTTTACTTTCAGTTATCTATATATGTAATATATAGTAAGGGTAATTATTGCGATCGTGAAAATTTTCTAATCTGATTTTTCCACGGAAATACACGTTTTCAGGCTCCCTGATTCCAAACAACCAAGTCCCGCAAAATGGTCCTTGTGTGTATGTGTGAACAATCTTGCTCAAAAACGAAAAGTTGTACTAAAAATTTCATATTTAATTAAACGCGGTACACCATTGTATAATTGTTTGGTCTTTAATATCATTGAAGTCTTATCCTTATTGATGTCACTTCACAGGGCTTAAATGTCTTCCTCTATAGTACCAGTAATTTGGTTTATTTTAAATAAATAAACATCTCATTGTTTGGAGTAATGAAAAAAGCTAAATTTAACTTTTGAAAGAATTTGATAATCGAAAAAAAGAAAAATGCTTATCTAGGTCGAAAATGAATCTCCGGAAATAATATTCAGAAGCTATACGTATAATATATCGTTGGAGAGCAGAGAATTTTAGAAAAAAAATAATATCTAATAAATAAAGTTGTGGAAGGTAACATTGAGTGTCGAAAAATATAGAAATAATAATATCTAAAAACTAACATTATTTCAAGTTAATTACATGTTTCAAGAAATTAAATAAAATTTTCTTATTAAATCTAAACTTTAAAAATTGTTTTCTAAGTTAGAAAAAAGTATTTAAAATCCACTGTTTCACCCAGTTAACTTCTTCTTTCACACAAGTTCAATCTAATAGTTTTTATAACAATGTCGTTGCTTTGAATAGGTTGACTTTAAATACTTATTTCAAACTTAAAAAATAATTAAAAGTCTACATTTAGTTAGTAAATTTAATTTTTTTTTTTTTTTTTTTTTTTTTTTTTTTTATTATATACATTACAACATGTCATACTGATAAGCTACATGTTTATGGTTGCATTAACCTTACACATGACATAATGGTGGTTTGAATACTACTTAGAAAATTGAAATTAATTTTTTACAGTAGGAAAAATCACATAATAACCTCTTTTTATCATTTTGTTATCATTTGTTTTTCTACACTATCTTTGCCATTATGCCTCACTTACTTCGTCGCGTCAAGATAAAATTTTGAACGCACATTATATAGAAATAGGATGAAATCCTGAAAATTTATCTCGCAGTATGCAGATCCGAATTTTAAGTTTTTCAGATATTTTAATCCATATGAAAAAACACTTCGTTTAGTCGACTCAATCCGACTTAAGCGTTACATACCCGAGCGCCTACAGAATTTTTCACTTAAAAAAATAATTCAAATAAATTTAAAAATCTGTATAAAAACCAGAAAATCTGTAAATAAAACTAGACTGAGCCGGTCCAATCCTGGTTCAATTAGGGTAGGTCGTGTGGATGACATCAACAGGTTAGTTTGAGTTCAAATGGCGGTGGATGTGGAGCTTCGTCTAAGGACAACACCACAGTCGTTCGTGAGCAAATCTTCGAACAGTACCAAGGCCTTATGAATATTCAGTTGAATATGATCAGCTGTGAACAGGAATCAGCTGATGAATCTTCGTCATCGAAGCTATTTATGTGGTTGTTGTGGTCGACTCCATTTTGATATTTCAAGTTAGCTCCGTCACAGTGCAGAAGTGTGTCTCTCATTAACGTGTCTCTCATTAACACCTTTTTTTAAAAGACATTTGTTGATGTAACAGGAAAAAAAAATCTTTGTTTTTGACAATAAAGACTTCTAATTAAACAACAATTGATTCATTTGTTGTATTTCCAAGTTACATGTTTCGGGTGTCTGCCGAAAAATAAAAAAAACAATAATTGGTCTAAAGGCATGATGATGCTCTGGATATTATATACTTTAATTTATTATAACATGAATTTATAACCTAACAATGGAGCACATTAGACTTCAGCCATGAATCAACAAAGGAACATTGGGATTGTAGTTCTGAAGATGGGAGTAAATATCCCGAAACGTTGACATGTAAACATCTAACTTGGAAATACAACAAATAAATCAATTGTTTAATTGGAAGTCTATATTGCAAAAAAAAAAAGAATTTTTTTGTCCGTTACATTCAAACTTCAACAAAAAATTAAGATGAAACTTATCAGAAATTGTTCATTCCTCTCCCATAATAACTGGCAAAATGTCACAAAGAATCCCGAGTTGGGTTTTGATGAGGGTGAGGAGTAGAACAACAGAAAACTGATATGTTTTTAAGAATATCTCAAAAACTATGACTGTTTTCGCAAAGATTGTTCACTATAATATTAAAGTAGTTTAAAATCTCTGTAAAAATGACCCATATATATTTTTTAATAGTAATTAATGGTTATGAAGATATTTATGGTATTATATTTGTTGTATTTCCGTTTTAACCGAAAATCGTTTCAAACCACGAAATTGATGTTGTTCATGGTAGACGATGGCTTAAGTCTAATTTGCTCCATTGTCAGATTCTAAATTCATGTTACAATAAATTAAACTATATAATATCCAGAGCATCATCATGCCTTTAGAACAATTATTAGTTGTTTTTTTTTTCTAACACCCGAAACATATATCTTGGAAATACAACAAATAAATCCATTGTTGTTTAATTGGAAGTCTTAATAGCCAAAAACAAAGAATAACATAAAACTTCCCAGCAAAAAGAAAAAAAAAGAGGAAAAAAATGTATGCCTGCGTCTAAGATGTTTATTATATTTTTTAAAGAACATTTTATTATAGTGGGTAAATGGTTGATTGTCGTGAATAATGAAGAGAAGAATAGTTGGGGTGATCAGTCAAATAAGAAGGCAAAAATAAATGATAATATTTATTATGACATTTGCCGACGTTTCGACCTGAAGTTCATGCCTTCATCAGGGCTAAGAAAAGAACCAGATAACAAGGTATGAGAAAAATATGTAGTGTAGGTAAAAAAAATTAAAGTAAAATGCAGTTGTTAGAACATTTTATTATTTTTCTTCTCTCATTATGATATTTTATTTTGTTCTTATTTCGCTAAATATTACTTTATTTATTTATTATTCTGTAAATATTGTGTGAATGTGCTGTCTGAACTCTATTATAATTGTACTTAATTCAGGCATATTGTAATATTTCTCAATAAACAAGTTATAATAAAATGTGCGGTTCTCTTCAAGCTTATATATTAAATATGGAGTAACAGTAACTAATTTGCGATCTATTGTTACATATCAACGTTCAATTAAGAGCCGTTGAAACCAATGAGGCGGACGATTGCACAAGCTCTCGGTTGCTGTGAAATGGAATGTGAAACCACACGCCCGCATATTGATGTCAGTAGTTGGCGTCATTAGGGTTAGAGTCATTCATTTAGTTCCATCATTTATCTTCTCATTATAGAGTTGTTACTTTAAAAAGAAATAATAATCTAAACTTCATATCATAGGTGGGAAAACTTCTTATCATTGGAGACCGCAGCGATTTTTGAAGTGAAAAGTTATTTGAATGAATGAAGAAATAATTTTATTCTGGGACTACTATCCCCTAAGAATAATAACTGAGTTACAAATTTATGGGTCTTAGTCTGACATAATAAAAATACAAACTAGTTTACTGATAATTGTTATTTAAATTGTGCAATAGATTAAAATTAAACAATGTATAGATGTAAGTAATTTTACATGTTAGGGGAAGTTTTAATGTGGAGTAGGAGTTGGAACAAGAATCGTTTGAAGGAATTTGTGGATGAGGATTGACGTATGGAGTTAGGAAGAGAGTTCCAAAAGAGGCAGCGCGAATGACGAAGGATTTGCTGAAGGAGGAAGTTTTATGGGAATGAATATATAAGTCTATAGGTTGAGGTCTGGTATTTAGAGATCGGATAGAGGAGCGTAGATTAAGGAGTTCTAAGATGTAGGGAGGGTTTTTGGTCCTGAGGACTTGGAAAAGGATAACACCAAGGAGGAATTGTCGTCGGGAAGTAGGATAAAGCCACTTCAACTCGATGTACCTTAATGAAACATGTGAACGCCTGGGGATCCCGAAGATGTATCTTATGAAACAATTCATGAGTCTCTTTAGTCTCATTTCTAGTCTGGCAGATAGCCCTCCATATATCATACCATATTTGAACTTTTTTTTGTGAATAGTGAGTTAGATTGAGCCGTCAGATCTCTGATATGTAACGCTCGGGTGAAATCGGCTGGAGTCGACTAAATGTAGTGTTTTTGCATATATATTAAAATATCTCAAAAACTAAAAATCGGACCTGCATACTGTAAGCGAGGGAATCGTTCAGCATTTCAATAGGTATGTAATATAAAAAATCTCGTGTGTCCACTCACACGACTTTCCTACCTATTTCAGTTTTTATATCTTTACATATGTCCATCAAGAAAAAAAAAAAAAAATTAGATTAGAATTATTTTCCTGAAAATTGATCAAAGAAAAGATTTGAGTACGATTTATTTGATAAACTAAAGCAATGTAAACCGGCTTAAGTTAGATCAGTGTAAACATTTCAATACCCTCTAATATTGTTAATCAAAAACTTTTTGCCATAGCCTAATATGGTCAAACAATAATTTCTGTTAAAAGAAGAGAAAATAGTGAAACTTGTGTGATGTGGGCAACAGATTTTCTTAGTTTCACTTAGTCATTTTTTTCTCTCATTCTTTCTGACACAAAGATATGAATCCGTAATCTTATATTGGAAATTGAATAGATGTAACTTCGATAATTGTCCTAAATGAACGATGTTTATACAGTTTTGTAGCTAACTTAATTCCCATTTAAAGTTGTTATAAATTTTACCATAGAATATACAATTAGTGAGTTTGGCTTCAAAACATTTTTCTTTTCCTTATAACTTTTTTTCCTTATTTTTCTCTATCTAGTCTATATATGAAAATTACAATTATTAGAAAAGGACAATTATTAGAACATTATAGTAAAGTTTCATCAAAATCGTTAGAGCTGTTTTCGTCTATAGAAAAACATATTTTCATTTATTCTGCAGTAGCTATTGCGCATGGAACATCCAATTTGTGTCACAGGCATCAGTAGTTAAAACCCTACAAAATAGAAAAAAAAAAAAAGCAACAAAATCAGTTCACTAATTTTCGAGATAATCTTGGCACAGACAGACAGACCAATGCCTAAAAGTGTTTTTTTTTTTTTTACTCAAGGGGCTCTGTAAGGTATGGATCCGTCAAAAACCGCATATCGTAAATTTTACCCGATCGCAATACTTTCCTTACCTAGTATAGGTAAATTGAAAATAATTAATGAGGAGGTTATTAGGGTGCAGTTGAATAGCCTAAAGGTTGAAACGTTGGTGTAGAAAACTAAATAAAGTAGTACTATTTTGATCAAATTATTTTTTTTTATTGTTACTAAGAAATTGTTACTTTAATCAAATAGGTAAACATTAGTGTTGCCCAAAATCGGTGTGCAAGACCAAGACCAGGGCTGATATGAAAAAATCGATTTTTTAAATAAAAATTAAATCGATAGTTATTAATACTTGACAATCTTAGTTATTATAAGTTAATAATTGGTATAACCAATATATTTTTTCATTTAACTCCTCTAATTTTTCATTCGTGCTTAGTTAGGTTTCTCCTATCTAAAAAATTACAGTTATATCTCTATAGCAATAAGCTGATAAGTAACTGCAAGACTGTTGCGAAACTCTTGTGCAAGACCAAGACTTAGTTTGCAAGACCAAGACTCGTCTCGTTCTCGCATTGGGGCAACACTACTAAAGATCCAGCTCCATCGATCTTATTGAATATACTATCATAACAATATAATATTTTATCTAATAATTTACGCGTGAATGCTTAATGGAGAAGAATATCTATTAATTTCTTTTTGGATATAATATATATAAATATATAAGTTCTTACTGAGGTATAATAGTAATGTGGAATCCCTTAGTGGCGAGATAAGATCTCCCGGCCTCTTCTTTTCGGTCGGTATAACCAACCGGTCTAACTGGTTTGGGGTCCGAGCTTCTTATGAATCACAGCTTCCTTAATAATATACAATCGAATTATATTTATATAATTGGTTTATTTAAACTGTAACCAAGATTAAGGAAGCATTGAAAAAAAAAAAAGAATTCTTCTCTCTTTTGTTTCCTGTGTCTAATTATTAATTCCTATTTTAGCATGTGCATGTGCTCTTACGTCTTATATCTCTTATATCTTGCCTTTCGCTACTTAATGTATATACGTGGCATGCCATAGTATCTATATAAATAAATTAAAGATTTTGTCTATACATTGAATAGAATCAACCCGTTTTATGACATATTTCCGTTTCATACATTGCAGATACAAAATTCACTTTTAAAAAATTGTTTGTTTGCCTGTATGTCCGCATTCCAACGATATTTTGTCAGAGGTAAGCTCAGCAATGGCTTATTGTAGACTTTTGAAATTTTGACATTATATTAAGATTTGCTTGACTTAAAACATAGGCCTTTAATGAAAACAAAATATTGAGTATAACCAAAGTTATAAATACTTGAGTAATTTGTCTAGAGATCTCGGTTAATGTTGATAATAAATGTTAATAATAACATATGTTTATAGGTTAAAGAACATCTATATAAATAAAATAAAGGTTTTGCCTGTACCGTTTAATTAAATCAACCCGTTTCATGATATCTTTTCGTTTCATACATTGCAGATACAAAATTCACTTTTAAAAAATTGTTTGTCTGCCTGTATGTCCGCATCGCAACGAAATTTTGTCAGGAGTAAGCTCAGCAATGGCTTATTGTAGACTTTTAAAAATTTTGACATTATATTAAGATTTGCTTGACTTAAAACATAGGCCTTTAATGAAATCAAAATATTGAGTATAACTAAAGTTATGAATACTTGAGTAATTTGTCTAGAGATCTCGGTTAATGTTCATAATAAATGTTAATAATAAACATATGTTTATAGGTTAAAGAACATCTATATAAATAAAATAAAGGTTTTGCCTGTACATTGATTTGAATCAACCCGTTTCATGATATCTTTTCGTTTCATACATTGCAGGCACCAAATCTACTTTTAAAACATTTTTTTTTTGTCTGTCTGTATGTCCGCATCGCAACGAAATTTTGTCAGGGGTAAGCTCAGCAATGGCTTATTGTAGACTTTTGAAATTTTGACATTATATTAATGTTTACTTGACTTAATACATAGGCTTTAAATAAAACCAAAATATTGAGTCGAACCAAAGTTATGAATTCTTGAGTAATTTGTCTAGAGATCCCGGTCAGGCAGTTACTTACTTCGATTCTCATCCAAACCTGCTCTACCGCGAGACATATTTAGCAGTTGTACTATTCAACTGATTGAAAAAATTACCACAACTCAACAGGAAAAATCCGAAATTCCAAATATCTGTAACGCGTTGTCGCTTAAAACACACTCATTTTTCAACTTTTTTCGATCGCCCCGTTCCAGGTGTCATTCTATTCAATTTCCCGAGCCTAACAAATGTTGTATACATTTTTAGGATTAACCAAACGGATTAGCCGGAAACCGGAAGAAAAACTTCTAAGAATTAAAATTGCCTCTACCTCCTCACCCAATGTTATGAAATTAACTCCCCCCCCCTCCATAATGCAATATCCATCTCAAAAAAAGATTCTCATATTTTAACTATACATCCGTCAACGAGGGATACATCAGCTAGTTTTTTATAGAATAAGTATCTTTTCTGTATTTTGTATGAAAAACCTGCGTTGCTATAGACTGTAGCTCCTAAACTAATGTACAGATTTCAATGAAACTTCGCTAAAGTAATTTTTTCGAAGCCCTTTAAATTTATCTGTATAACATACTTCAACGATAAGATGCTGAAAAAAAAAAGTTACGAGTGATGGTAACATTAAATTCCGAAGAACTCGAAAAGTTTATAATTTTTTGTTGATATTGTAATATCAAGATGTTTCAAAGGTATTTAAATTTCCTAAAAAATGAAGGAAGTTTCATCGAAATCAAAGCACTATTAGTAGTGATATCGCGGTTTTTACATATTTTTGGTTTATTATTTTCAATAATCAGCCATTGTGATCGACCAAAAAATTAAAAAAGTTAACCCCCTCTCAAAATTTGAGGTTTTACGTTTTTTATATGTTCTACTGTAAAGCTTATAGTTTTTGTTTTTGATTTTTTTAAAGTCTTATACCAACTGAAGAAGTGTTATATTTTTTTCTTAGCAAATTACTAAAGATGACAAAAATATATATTTAGACCTATCTTAGGAATAACCTTTTATTTATGCTGCAAGGAAAGTAATATTAATTTTGATGTATAATTGTTTGAAAATAATAAACCATTGTGTAATAATTTTCAGTGTTGACTTGTAATTGTCCGAGATGAACGATTTTTATATAGTTTTGTAGGGAATTTCATCACTTTTCAAAAAAAAGAAAAAAAAAGTTTGTTTTCGGACAGATAGACCAAATGTGTTTAAAATGTTTTTTTTTCGGATTCAAGGAGATCTGAAACGTATAGATCCGTCGAAAACCACATATCGGAAATTTGACCGATGGCTATATTTCCTTACCTAATACAGGTAGGAAAATAAATAAAAAAGTCTTTGAATAAGAACAATTTAATGCAATAATATGACGTTCTAAATATTTTTTATATGTTCATCTGCAAAGCTTATATTTTTTGATTTTTTTAAGTGTTATATCAACTGAAGAAGTGTTATATTTTTCTTATCAAATTACTAATGATGAAAAAAATATATATTTAGACCTATCTTAGGAATAACCTTTTATTTATGCTGCAAGGAAAGTAATATTCATTTTGATGTATAATTGTTTGAAAATAATAAACCATTGTGTAATAATTTTCAGCGTTGACTTGTAATTGTCCGAGATGAACGATTTTTATATAGTTTTGTAGATGATTTCACCACTTCTCAAAAAAAAAAAAAAAAAAAAAAAAAAAAAAAAAAAAAAAAAAAAAAAAAAAAAAAAAAAAAAAAAAAAAAAAGGGCTAAACAGTGTTTTCGGACAAATAGACCAATAGCTTAAAATGTGTTTTTCGGATTCAAGGAGATCTGAAACGTATAGATCCGTTGAAAACCGCATATCAGAAATTTTATCCGATCGCAATACTTTCCTTACCTAGTATAAGTAGAAAAGTAAAAAAAAAATCGTTTAAATTGGACAATTTAATGCAACGATGTGACGTTCTAAATATTTTTTATATTTTCTACTGCAAAGCTTATATCTTTTTCTTAGCAAATTACTAAAGATGAAAAAAATATATATTTAGACCTATCTTAGGAACAACCTTTTATTTATACTGAAAGGAAAGTAATATTAATTTTGATGTATAATTGTTTGAAAATTATAAACTATTGTGTAATAATTTTATTAGAACATTATAGGAAAACTTCATCAAAATCATTATAGCCGTTTTCGCGCTACGGTATATAGGAAAACATATTTTTCATTTATTCTGCAGCGAATATTGCGCATGGAACATCCAATTCGTGTCACAGGCATCAGTAGTCAAAACTCTACAAAATTAAAAAAAAAAAGCAACTAAATCAGTTCACTAGTTTCCGAGAAAATCTTGACACAGACAGAAAAATGGCTAAAAATGTTTTTTTCGAACACAGGGAGCTCTGAAACGTATAGATCCGTCGAAAACCGCATACCAGAAATTTTACCCGATCGCAATAGTTTCCTTATTTTGTATAGGTAAATTGAAAATAATTAATGAGGAGGTTATTAAACTGCAGTTGAATAGCCTAAAGGTTGAAACGTTGGTGTAGAAAACTAAATAAAGTAGTACTATTTTGATAAAATTATGTGTTTTTATTATTACTAAGAAATTGTTACTTTAATCAAATAGATAAACATTAGTGTTGCCCAAAATCGGTCTTGGCCTTGCACTTTGCAAGACCAAGACCAGGGCTGATATGAAAAAATCGATTTTTTAAATAAAAATTAAATCGATAGTTATTAATACTTGACAATATTAGTTATTATATCTTAATAATTGGCATAACCAATATATTTTTGCATTTAACTCCTCTAATTTTTCATTCGTGCTTAGTTAGGTTTCTCCTATCTAAAAAATTACAGTTATATCTCTATAGCAATACGCTGATAAGTAACTGCAAGACTGTTGCGAGACACTTGTGCAAGACCAAGACTCGTCTCGGTCTCGCATTGGGACAACGATAGTAAACATCCAGCTCCATCGATCTTATTGAGTATACTATCATAACAATATAATATTTTATGTAATAATTTACGCGTGAATGCTTAATGGAGAAGAATATCTATTAATTTCTTTTTGGATATAATATATATATATATATATATATATATATATATATATATATATATATATATATATATATATATATATATATAAATATATAAGTTCTTGCTGGTATATAATAGTAATGTGGAATTCCTCAAGGAAAGTAATATTAATTTTGATGTATAATTGTTTGAAAATAATAAACCATTGTGTAATAATTTTCAGTGTTGACTTGTAATTGTCCGAGATGAACGATTTTTATATAGTTTTGTAGGGAATTTCATCACTTTTCAAAAAAAAAGAAAAAAAAATTTGTTTTCGGACAGATAGACCAAATGTGTTTAAAATGTTTTTTTACGGATTCAAGGAGATCTGAAACGTATAGATCCGTCGAAAACCACATATCGGAAATTTGACCGATGGCTATATTTCCTTACCTAATACAGGTAGGAAAATAAATAAAAAAGTCTTTGAATAAGAACAATTTAATGCAATAATATGACGTTCTAAATATTTTTTATATGTTCATCTGCAAAGCTTATATTTTTTGATTTTTTTAAGTGTTATATCAACTGAACAAGTGTTATATTTTTCTCTTAGCAAATTACTAAAGATGACAAAAATATATATTTAGACCTATCTTAGGAATAACCTTTTATTTATGCTACAAGGAAAGTAATATTAATTTTGATGTATAATTGTTTGAAAATAATAAACCATTGTGTAATAATTTTCAGTGTTGACTTGTAATTGTCTGAGATGAACGATTTTTATATAGTTTTGTAGATGATTTCACCACTTTTCAAAAAAAAAAAAAAAAAAAAAAAGGCTAAACAGTGTTTTCGGACAGATAGACCAAATGTGTTTAAAATGTTTTTTTCGGATTCAGGGGGCTCCGAAACGTATAGATCCGTCGAAAACCACATATCGGAAATTTGACCGATGGCCATATTTCCTTACCTAATACAGGTAGGAAAATAAATAAAAAAGTCTTTGAATAAGGACAATTTAATGCAATAATATGACGTTCTAAATATTTTTTATATGTTCTACTGCAAAGCTTATATTTTTTGATTTTTTTAAGTCTTATACCAACTGAAGAAGTGTTATATTTTTTCTTAGCAAATTACTAAAGATGACAAAAATATATATTTAGACCTATCTTAGGAATAACCTTTTATTTATGCTACAAGGAAAGTAATATTCATTTTGATGTATAATTGTTTGAAAATAATAAACCATTGTGTAATAATTTTCAGCGTTGACTTGTAATTGTCCGAGATGAACGATTTTTATATAGTTTTGTAGATGATTTCACCACTTTTCAAAAAAAAAAAAAAAAAAAAAAAAAAAAAGCGCTAAACAGTGTTTTCGGACAAATAGACCAATAGCTTAAAATGTGTTTTTCGGATTCAAGGAGATCTGAAACGTACAGATCCGTCGAAAACCACATATCGGAAATTTGACCGATGGCTATATTTCCTTACCTAATACAGGTAGGAAAATAAATAAAAAAGTCTTTGAATAAGGACAATTTAATGCAATAATATGACGTTCTAAATATTTTTTATATGTTCATCTGCAAAGCTTATATTTTTTAATTTTTTTAAGTGTTATATCAACTAAAGAAGTGTATTTTTTTTTCATATCAAATAACTAATGATGAAAAAAATTACATATTTAGACCTTTCTTAGGAATAACCTTTTATTTATGCTACAAGGAAAGTAATATTCATTTTGATGTATAATTGTTTGAAAATAATAAACCATTGTGTAATAATTTTCAGCGTTGACTTGTAATTGTCCGAGATGAACGATTTTTATATAGTTTTGTAGATGATTTCACCACTTTTCAAAAAAAAAAAAAAAAAAAAAAAAAAAAGCGCTAAACAGTGTTTTCGGACAAATAGACCAATAGCTTAAAATGTGTTTTTCGGATTCAAGGAGATCTGAAACGTACAGATCCGTCGAAAACCACATATCGGAAATTTGACCGATGGCTATATTTCCTTACCTAATACAGGTAGGAAAATAAATAAAAAAGTCTTTGAATAAGGACAATTTAATGCAATAATATGACGTTCTAAATATTTTTTATATGTTCATCTGCAAAGCTTATATTTTTTAATTTTTTTAAGTGTTATATCAACTAAAGAAGTGTATTTTTTTTTCATATCAAATAACTAATGATGAAAAAAATTACATATTTAGACCTTTCTTAGGAATAACCTTTTATTTATGCTGCAAGGAAAGTAATATTAATTTTTATATATAATTAATTTAAACTATTATATATAAAATGATAAACTATTGTGTAATAATTTTCAGCGTTTTCTTCTTTGCGGTATAATCAAAGGTATACGTTTTATGAAAAATATAATCTTTTGAAAGACCATCAATTTTTTTTTTATATTTCTTAAAAATTCGATATAATAAACATTATCTACTTTTATTTATTCTAGAATTGGTTTTAATTATTATTTACACTAGAACTTTGGATTCCTCTTTGAATTAAACTCATTTCCTCTTTTCCATCAGTATCAGCGAGACCGTGGCAATTTTCATATTTAATGAGCTAATATTTAGGTTGAGCGAATCCTTGAATTCCGTTTTAATCTGTATTCTACAGCACGGCTTCGCAGCCCTAGAACAAACTCTGATTGAGTGTCCTATTTAATCATGCGGGTCTTAATTCGATGCGGAGGCTTATCGTTATTTAATATTCAAATGGAATTAATCATTTATGCGGCGTTTATTTAATTTAATATTTTTTGTTGAATTATTGTTATCCCCACATACATTATTATAGTAAGGCTCGAAATCGGTTTTTTACCAAATATAAGCTCCTGTCATGCTCAAATACCATGAATTGGGTACCGTTGGATTCAGAATTTCACGGGAGGTTAGTGAGTCGTATTCTCGACTTTTGTTTTTCTTTCTAAAATAAATAAAGTGGATACAAACATTTTGCTAGGCTTCAATACCTGAACAGTGGTAAGTCTGTAGATCGATACGGGACAAATTGGATCTAGAAGATTTTAATGCATACAGCAAGACCCGAATAGTTCTCTCGTAACTATCGGATCCTGTTTTTTTAACGTACCATTTTCATAACCAAAACGTACTATTTTCGAGATAACGCAACGCATGGGGTTCGCATCTACACAACCTTAATTGTAGTACTGTCATTGAATACATGTCTCATTTCGTCGACTTGAGGTCTCTATGATCTGGAGAGGGGGAGTTTATGTTATTTATCGATGGTGTCTTTAATCGGCAAGCCATATTATCGTTAAGTCTTCCTTCTCCTTCAGGCGGACAAAATAGTCCTAACACTCCGAAAATTCAGGCAAACAAGTTATGAAAGAAAACAAACTTGATTTGTGAATAACTAAAAAAATACGCACTTTTTACGCCCATGATTATATAAAAGATTACTAAATGCTTTACAAAAGGAAAAAGAATCAGACAATTTAGCAAAGATACAGCTTATTGAAATTTGTAAACATGTTGGTTCCAAACATTAATGAAGTGTTAAATTAATTTTTGTTTCCTTCCTCGATTATATTTATCGATAAAGTAACAATTGATTTCTTTATCTTTTGATGCCTTGCATTATTTTATTTTCTTATTAATTTGGCATTTGAAAACGATATGCTGTGCGAATTTTTCTCACGGGCTACTAGTGTAATAATTATTTTAAGTAAAAATTACAAATTCTATATTGATTTTTATTTCATTGTGGGATCGAACTTTAGAGCTCTACTAAACCATCAAATTCCTCTCGTGCCTAATCTTTACAATCCAAAATCCTTCGTAAAATCCTCAATGCTCCCTACTTTGTTACGAATAAAATCATCCATAATGACCTTAATATACCATATGTTTCCTATTTAGCTCAATCCAGATACCTGTCCTTCCATAATAAACTTCTGAACCCTCTCGTTTCCAACCTTGCTTCCTCCTCGATCCCTGATAACCCTCCGAGGCGTCTGAAAAGAAGGGGGCCTCGGGACCTTCTAATATAGAAATATAATTGGAGTGTTACCAATGGGCAGTTTCTCTTCATGTTGTACATGTCATTTTACTTGTTCATATTTACTTGTTGTATTTATCATTTAATACAGTTTTAAATTTCAAAAATAAAATATTTTATTGTGGATATTTTTATTTGCTGAAATACCCAAATATATATAAATGTTAATATATATATCGTTTTAATCTATACAATCAAATATTAAATAATATCAACAAAAAAATTTATGAAAACCGTCGGAGTCCAAAAAATATTGTCGGAGTTCCGTATTATATTAAGCTCATGTTACCATGGAAACCTGTTATAATCTTCGGGCGAGCTCTCATTCCTTTGTTTTCTTCATTACAACTACAATCTCTTACTTCTTCTTTAGTTAATTATTAAATTATTTTCTATTTTATATTTAACTATTTTTAATATTAGAGATCAATTTGAAATGGTTAGATGTTTCAAATAAAGATAAAATAAAAGGTACTATAGAGGAAGCTAATATTGAAAATTAGCTATTTAAGGCATGTTAGAGAAAATAAAACATACATAAAATTAAAAAATGCTAATTTTTACACTGATATAATGAATTAATCAAAATCGTTAGATAAGTTTTCGAGAACATCGTAAAAATGTGTTACATCCATGATATAATGTGCCACTTCTCATTAGCCGAGTTTAACGAAAAAGTTACTGTAACATCCAGGGCATATAAAAACTTTAAATATGCAATTTTGTTGGAAGGCAGTGGATCAGCTGATGAGAAGGTTGTCTCCTCAACTCCTCTCTCAGTTTTTACCAATTTTATAGCGGAATCTCTCTGATTATTCACGTGATACAGTTAAAGTGTATATCAGAGCAGTTGATATTTACTGTTGGCATCTTTTTTTTTGTTATTTTAAGGAAAAAAAAAAAAAAAAAAAATTTTTTTTTTTCTTTTTTTTTTATTTATTTATTTATTTTTCTCTTATAATATGCGGTATGATCAGCAAGTGATGGCCAGTAAGGTGCCCAAGAGGTCTCGGTCAGACGGAGTTAGCTCACCAGCCAAACAAAGGACTCGTCGCTGCCTACGAGAAATACCTCCAGTGACCAAAATGAACACTTCAGAACCAGAACCTCAGCCCCAACCAGGTACGTCTGCACAAGAAACGATTGAAGAATCACCTTTCTTTACTCCAAACCCCTACCAAGTGCTTCAAAATGACAAAGAAGTAATGGAGTCTGCAGCAATACCCAGAGAACCAAAGCCTCCTCCGATATTTGTGAAAAATATAAAAAATTTCCAGATGTTCTGCACCCAACAAAATAAAATCTGCTCTGGCAGTTATTCATGCCTTAACAGGACCAATGACACCAAGATAACACCTGATTCTGCAGAAGCCTACCGAAAAATAGTGAAGTACTTATCAGAAACAAATGCGAATTTTCACACTTACCAGCTGAGGCAGGAAAGAGCTTTACGAGTGGTGATAAGAAATTTACATTCCTCAACCCCCACTGAAGTTATTAAAGAAGAACTAACGACGCTTGGTTTCAATGTACGCCAGGTAACAAACGTTTTGAAGGAGGACAGGGAACAGCCAGGATTACGAAATAGGATCCCACTACCATTGTTTTTCGTGGACTTGGAGCCATCACCAGGTATCGAAAAAATATATGATATCACAAGAATATACTATACAATGGTGAAAGTTGAGAAGCCATATCCCAAGAGAGACATCGTGCAGTGCCATAATTGTCAGACCTATGGCCACACGAAGACATATTGCCACCATCTGCCGCGTTGCGTGAAGTGCGGTGAACAGCACAAATCTGTAGAGTGCACCAAACCTATACAAGATCCAGCAGTATGTGCCCTATGCTTGGAGGGACACCCGGCCAACTACAAAGGCTGCCAAATTTACAAGAATCTCAAAACCAGACACCAGAAAAACCGGATTCAAGATGAAGCACTAAGAACAAGAAGAGAGAGAGAGCCTTCCAGAATTGTAAACAATGATGTATCATTCTCCCAACTACTTAGAGGTAAGACTTTAACCGATAAATGTCAAGCCCTGCCACAACAACAACCTCAAACCCAACCTCAAAATCCTCTTCATCCTAATATACCTAACCACCAACAACAAATTCCTCATATTCCTCCTCCTTCAAATGCAACAGATCTCACAAGTTTGTTAGCATCTTTCCTCACCGATTTCAAATCCCTTGTTACTCCACTCATATCACTCCTCACGAATCTCGTATCTCACCTCATCCCTCCTTTGAAAAATCCTTAAATGACTCACATCCCTAAACCCATATCCATTCTCCTTTGGAATGCGAATGGTGTTAGAAATCATACAGACGAACTATCTACTTTACTACTTGACAAGAACATTGATGTGGCACTAATTACTGAAACTCGACTAACCACTAAACAGCACTTCAATATACCACAATACCTGACATATCGTACTGACCACCCTGACGGAAAAGCACATGCCGGTACTGCTGTAATTGTACACCAATCCCTCTCCCATCACCTACTCCCATTACCAATACATGATTTCCTACAGTCCACCGCTATCGTGATAAAAACCTTCTCCTTTCCGGTCACTCTTGCATCAGCGTATTGCCCTCCTAACCGATCCATATCCAATGCCCAATTCAGTTCTCTCCTCGACTCCTTAGGACATCACTTCATCTTGGGTGCAGACCTAAATGCCAAGCACCAACAATGGGGTTCCAGAACCACGAATTCTCGTGGCCGAACCCTGCTGTCTGCACTCAATTCCCAACGTTTTCACCTCCTTTCCCCCAACTCTCCTACCTACTGGCCCACAGATCCCAACCGTAATCCTGATCTTCTAGATTTCTTTATCCACAGCGGCTTAAGTCCCCTCAATTGTTCCATTACACGTCTAAATGAACTTTCCTCTGACCATAGTCCTCTAATCCTTAATGTTTCACTTGAACCTGTTCCCAAACCTTCTCCACCGTCATTCATTAGGGGCCCAGTAAACTGGGACCTTTTCCGCCAAATAATCTCCGATAATATTGATCTCAACATATCCCTCAAAACTCCCGATGACCTTGATAGTGCCGTAAATTCCTTTACTACCACAATCCAACAAGCCGCCTGGACTGCCTCCTTTCCAAAAGACTCCTCCAGAATTCCTATAAAGACCATTCTACCCCAACACCTCCTTAACCTAATCCGCACCAAACGCCGTGCCAGATTATTATGGCAACGATCCCGACATCCTACCGACCGCTGCTCCTATAATTACTACTGCAAACAATTAAAACTGGAATTAGCCACCTTCAGATCACAATCCTTCAACTCCTACCTATCCTCCCTCTCTTCTCGCGACAATTCCCTTTGGAAAACCACAACAAAAATCCTAAATCCTCACCGCATTTCCCATCCTCTCCGACGAGGTGATGGCTCCTGGGCAGCATCTGACGAAGATAAAGCTGAGGAGTTCGCCATTCACCTATCCAATACATTTATTTCACATCCGGAATCCCATCCTGCCCACACCGTAACAGTAGAAGAACTCCTTACATCACCAATCCCACTTTCCTTGCCCCCAAAAGCTATTCATCCTTCCGAAGTAAAATTTCAATTAAAAAAACTAATCCTCCGTAAAGCTCCTGGACATGATCTCCTTACACCTCAAATCCTTCGACAACTTCCATCCAAAGCAGTCATATTCCTTACATATATCTACAATTGTATCCTACGCACCACCCACTTCCCTCTGTTATGGAAACACTCCACTATTATCCTTTTCCCAAAACCAGGAAAACCTCTCAATAGCTCAACATCCTATAGACCAATCAGCCTACTCCCAATCCTTTCAAAAATTTTTGAAAAGATCCTTTTGAAACGAATCCTACCCATTATAGAATCCCAAAATATCCCTTCCCATCAGTTTGGTTTTCGCTCTCAACATTCTACTGTTCAACAAGGACTCCGAGTCGTTGATCATATTTCCTCAGCCCTAGAAAACAAGGAATACTGTTCGGGTGCCTTTCTGGACATTGCACAGGCATTTGACCGGGTATGGCACTCCGGACTGCTCTTCAAGCTTAAAATCCATTTACCTCAGTCCTTGTACCTAGTCCTCCGATCCTACCTCTCTGACCGCTCCTTTCGAGTTCGCTGTGGAACAGAATTTTCCAATATCTACTCCGTTAAAGCCGGTGTTCCCCAAGGCAGCGTCTTGGGTCCCGTGCTTTACATCCTCTTTACTGCTGACATCCCTGTTCATCCCGATACTTTTCTTGCAACATTCGCTGACGACACCGCAATCTTATCATCCAACTCTGATCCCGAAATAGCATCCTTAAATCTCCAAAGTCATCTCACCTTGATTGAGCACTGGTGTAATAACTGGCGCATTAAAGTTAATGAATCTAAATGCCAACACATTACTTTTACACTCCGACGCAATTCCTGTCCACCAGTACTCTTTAATTCCATCCAGCTTCCTTATTCAGACACAGTCCGGTATCTTGGCTTTCATTTAGACCGAAGACTAACTTGGAACCCGCATACTAGACTCAAAAGACAAGAACTCAACCGACGATACGGCCAACTATACCGACTACTAAGCAGAAAATCTAAACTTTCCATTGAAAACAAGCTACTGATCTACAAGACAATACTGAAACCTATTTGGACTTACGGACTAGAACTGTGGGGATCAGCAAAATTTTCTAACATCAAGCGCATCCAATCCTTCCAGTCTAAAGTCCTTCGAACAATAGTCGATGCTCCTTTCTATGTATCCAACAAAACCCTACATCATGACCTTAACATCCCATTTGTCCTAGACCTTATCCCAGAAAAGTTCTCCAAATTTCACCAGAACCTTACTTACCACCCAAATCCTCTTGCACAATCCCTATCAAGCATCTCCCATCCCTATAATCCTCCAAGAAGGTTGAAACGGCAGTGGCCTCGCGACCTTTTGTAAATTATATAAATTGGAGTTCTGGCAATGGCCAGATTCTTCACTCAAGACATGTGTGTATGTGGCTAAAGTGCTCTCGACCAATCTCCGCTGGCCTTAGTACCAGTGACGCGGTTGGAAGAGTAGCGCAGGGTTCTCCTGGAGTTCCCTCGCCTGATTGTGTATAGGTATGCATGTTATTTTTTTTTTTTTCCTTAGTTTTAATTTTCTTATTTTTTAGGTTATTTTATTTTATTGTCTATTGTATATACTTTTGATTATTTTGTTCTATTTATTTTATTTTTTTTGTACATATGGTGTGAATGTCATCCTACCTCACTATAACCAATGTCGAACAGACAGATTGTTATAATACTCAATAAAGAAATTAAAGATAACAAAAAAAAAAAAAAAAAAAAAAAAAAATATGCAATTTAATTTTCGTACGACTTTTCGTTTTTGAGCTAGACTATTAAAACTCAGAGACCATTTTTTTTTTTTATTATTCATGATATTTACAACTGTATTAATAAATAAAATACATTTAGTAAATTTGATAACAGAAAATAATAACATGAAATCACTTGTTGAGAAACTACCAACTGGTAGCACTCTAAAAACAAAATGTATTCACAATAGGAGATCTCGAGGCCATCATCTTTTCAGACGCCTCGAAGTGTTATCAGGGATAGAAGAGGAAGCAAGGTTAGAGACGAAAGGATTCGGATGGTTCTGAAGTTTATTATGGAAGGATTGGTATCTGGATTGGACCAGATCTGAAACATACTGTGGTGACAAAGTAGGGAGCATTGAGGATTTACGAAGGATTTTGGATTGTAAGGATTGGATACGAGAGGAATTCGATGGCTTAGTGGAGCTCCAAAGCTCAACTGCGTAAGTCCAAATAGATCTTATTGTAGTCATGTATATGAGTCTTTTGTAATTAATTGGAAGCTTATAGCGTTGGTTTAGTAAGTGTTTGAGCAGTCGGAAACGTCGAGCGGTTTCTTGTCGTTTCAGTCTGGTATGAGGATTCCAAGTTAAACGTTTGTCCAAGTGAAGTCCAAGGAATCGAATTTGTTCAACAGGGATAAGTGTGGTATTATTAAAGGACACTGTGGGGCATGAGGTCATAGGTTTACGTCGAAGGGTAAAGGTGATTTGATGGGGTTTATTAGAATTTATTTTAATCCTCCAGTTAGGAATAATTAATGATTTTTCTTAAAACAGAACTTAACATAGTTTAATCTTCTAAAAATCATCTTTAAATGTATTTTACAATAATAAACTCAATATTCATTTTAAGTAAATTTTATCTTGTTTACAATAAAACTATTTTGAATTACTTAAATTAAATACTTCTTTAATTATTTCTAGCGAATTCAATAAAAAATACTACTCACTTAAAAAAACACTAAACTTGGATTTCTCACTTGTCTGTAGAAAATTGACCAATTGTTTATTTGTACTTTTTTGAAGCCCTTAAGATTTGTTATCACTTCTATAAAAAATTTACTCTACTTAAGGGACACCCTGTATAGACAGAGTTTGTCCCTCTCTAGATTGAAAACGCCCCATTCCGAGAATATTCGTAAATACAATATTTGTAGATTAAGATAAAATGATGCTATTCACGAAATTTTAGGCGTATGTTAATAATTTGATAAAAATAAATCAGTACCACGGATAATAATAAATAAATAAATAAAAGGCTTAGCGAACCCGAAGGATCGATGCCGACACCACCAATCGCTTATTACACACCTCCCTCCACCGTTCGCCGTCCAAGCCCAGTCCCTTGAGATCGGCTTTAATGCAATCTTCCCACCTTCGCTTCGGTCTACCTCTCGGACGCTTACCATTCGGCAAAGCAAATATTAACCTTTTAGGAATTCTCTCGTTACTAAGCCCAACAACTTTACAAGCCCATTTGATTCGCCGCGATGAAATTACCTCAATTATGTTACCCGGATACAGCTCACGCAATTCGGCGTTGTGTAACCGTCTGAACTCTCCGGTTAACTCATCCTTCTCCGGTCCGAATATTCTACGCAATAATTTATTTTCAAAAACCTTAAGACGCTGCTCATCCCTTAATGTAAGCGGCCAAGTTTCGCATCCATAAAGAACTGTAGGCAAGATAATTGTTCTATAGATTCTAATTATTAAGTTCCGGGACAAGAGGCGCGAACTAAGTAGTTTTGTCACAGAAAAATAACAAGCATTTCCCGCCTTCAGTCTAACCTTAATCTCTTCTTCAATTTCGTTTTTTATAGTTATCGTAGAACCTAGATACCTAAATTTCTCTACCTGTTCAAACATATTTATCGATATCACCAGTAGTATCGCCATTTTTGCAGCTAACCATATATTTTGTTTTATCCACGTTTATTTCGAGTCCTAGTTCTTTACCGGCTTTCATTAACGTTGTCGTATTTAGTTTTATAGTTTCAACGTCTTCGCTTAACAGTACCAGATCATCAGCATAGCCCAGCACGGATGTTGTTCCGCCCAGATCCAACCCTTTCTCGGTTCGCATTACCTCCCTAATGGCATGTTCTAATGCCAAATTGAACAGGACAGGCGAAAGAGAATCCCCCTGTTTTAAACCCGAACGAACGTCAAATTTTTCGGACAAATTATTACCGATTCTAACTTTATTGAGTGTCTCCGTCAAGCACATCCTGACTAGATTTACTGACTAGATTAAACCACGGATAATAATGAATAAGCAAAATTAAAGATGGATGTGAGAGGAAACTTCTGTTGAACAAGAAGGAATTATGATATCGTATATTTAAATTTATTTAAGCAGAGGATTTAACAAACTTCCGGAGGATCAGTTCCGTGACATTATTCCATTAAGTTTCGCTCAACCGAATAAGTTGCCGTTGTAAGATTCTGCGAAATTCAAGGAGATCTAAATTTAATTTATTCATGTTTACATCATCAGGAAATTAATTAAAATTTCCATCGCAGTTAGTCTTCTAACGATGAGGTGACAAAGAACAATCTACAGAACTGATAACGGTTTATAAGTGTTATCTTATTTACAAGTTGGTAGTGAGTTTAATTGTGTCGCTTACTTATGTCCAAAGTGAGCCCTAATAGAAAATAAAATGGAGCGCGCATTACACGACTTTCACTTATCACCCTCTTCTTAGTAGTAGCAAGTATTTTCAGACAAAGGGAAGTGAAAGTAAAAATTATATACGCTATATTTATTTACATTTCATTGTGGGTATTTTTATTACTTTAAATACCCTTATATAGACAAATTTTAAATCGCTGTATTCATTACAATTAAATTATACCAACGATATATATATATATATATATATATATATATATATATATATATATATATACATAATATTATCGGAGTTCGTATTATGCTCATGAACTCTTTCGGGCGAGCTCGGACACGCTCGTATTCCTTTGGTTCTTCTATTACAACTATTATCCGTTACGATCTTCTTTAGTTAATTATCGGATTCTTTCATATTTTATAT
Organism: Nezara viridula; assembly: GCA_928085145.1. Classification (NCBI taxonomy): domain Eukaryota; kingdom Metazoa; phylum Arthropoda; class Insecta; order Hemiptera; family Pentatomidae; genus Nezara; species Nezara viridula. The sequence goes on along the minus strand of OV725079.1, from coordinate 180,786,060 downwards.
TTAACCATTTTTTTTATAACACAGATTAATGCGAAATAGTTAATTAATAAAAGAAAAAAATAAATAAAGGTACTTTAGAGGAAGCTAACATTGAAAATTAGCCACTTAAGTCCTGTTAGAGAACACCAATGAGAATAAAACTTATATTATATTAAAAAATGATTAATAATACACTGATATACTGAGATTAATCGAAATCGTTAGAGCCGTTTTTGAGAAAATCGTAAATATGTGTTAAATCGATTATATTTAGAGTCCCACTTCCGGTTTGCCGATATTGATGAAAATTTCCCTTTAACATCCAAGGATTATAAAAACCTTAAATACTCAATTTCAGTTTTGTATGATTTTTCGTTTTTGAGCAAGGCTGTACACACACACAAACACAAATCATTTAGCGGGGCTCATGGGACCTCAAAACATGTATTTATGTTGAAAACTCAGATTCGGAAATTTTCACGATCGCAATACTCACCCTTACTATATATTGCATATATAGGTAAGTGGAAGCGAACATCTGGTGTGTGCACTCACACAACTTTCCTAACAGAAAAGTTTTTATATATTTAAATATGTCCATTAAGAACCAAAAACAAGCTAATTAAATTATTTTTCAGAAAATTGATCAAAGAAAAGATCTAAGAATTCTTACATACGAAATTGAATAGAAACATAAAATATGTGTAGAAAATATAAATACGTTATATTATCGAAAATACCGGTTCGATAACGATGATTTTTTTTTTCGTTTTGTAGGTAATTTAATTACCTTTCAAAAGTTTTATTATAAATTTTACCATATAATATATACTTAACGAGTTAGGCCCCAAAACATTTTTCTTTTCTTTATAACTTTTTTTCCTGTATTTTCTCGAGAATTTAGTACATGTACAAACATTTAAAAGACACCGATTAGAAAATTATAGGAAAGTTTCAACAAAATCGTTAGAGCTGTTTTAGCTCTACAGTCTAGAGAAAAATATGTTTTTCAATTATTGCGCAGCAGATATTGCGCATGGACCACCCAATTAGAATAGATATTAATTATCTAAATACATGACCAATTTACTTAAGAATGGGATTTAAAATTAAAATGTAAACATTAACACAAAATTAAATTTATTATAAATAATAAACAGCAAATAAGGTACTTTCCCAAATAAGTTAAACAACAATTAGGGTATATATAAGTATGTCAAATTGAAATGAGTAGACTTTCCACAAAAGTATTATTAAATATTTAATTTTTGTTTTTTTTTTATTAAAAAGAAAACTTGATCGATTTGTTAATTTCCAAAGTGACGAGTTTTGAGGAAAAACTTATATATATATATTTTTTTTTTTTTTTTTAATCTGTTTATTGAGAAATAATAAATTTTGACACACTTAAGGGCACTGAGTACTAAGGCTGAGTGGGGCACATTCATACTATATATACAATACCATAAAAAAAAAATAAAAATAAAGAGAGAAAAAAATGTATATACATCTATAACAAAAAGCAACATAACAAAGGCAAAAACTATAATAAACCAAGGAAATGTAACTTTGAGTTAAAATTAAATGAAATAAATAGAAAAACATTCATACTTAAATACAATAACCAGAGGAAAAACTAAAAATGTAGTATTAAAGCCAATAATAAAAAAAAATAATAATAATAAATTAAGAAATCCTTTATTTGTAGAACATATTTCCGAAAATCACTCATTATTTTAGTAGTAATTTAAAAAAAAACGAAACTTAAATATGGCCGCTTTTGAAACCAATTAAACCTCAAGGCTCGTTAAAAAAAAAATTTGATTTGTGGTTTGTTTAGGAGAAAAAAAATGTATGGGGGGGAGAGAAGGATAGGAAGAAGTTATGAAAATCGTACTATAAAAATTAACTTTTTGTTTATAACGTTACATTAAAATAGATTTATTTTATATAATAAACTATGATGATACAAAGATAATAAATTAGTCTGAAGATATGATCAAATAAATCCCGAAACTTCACATATAAATTATAAAAGAAATTTATGGAAGAGAAAAACAGTTTAGATTTTCATACAGAAGTGCCCAGAAGAATGTTTCATGGCGCAAGTTGTCCCATTAAAAGTTTCAAGGGGGGGCACATTTCGACGGGGTTGGATTTCCGAATTGAGAAGTTGTAACAAGGGAAAAAATACGGAGACCACATCAAGTGTTATAGAATATGATCTACAATTTTGGTTTATTATTTTAAATAATGAACCATTTTAATTGTCCAAAAAATAAAAAAATTTAACCACTCTCAAAATTTGAGGTTTTTTACGTCCGTGGCTTTCTCCGCGACTACTGGACAAATTTTTTTTTCAAATTTGGATTTAAAATTAGAGGTCACCCGAGGATGATCCTCCTACCTCGACATTTCTATCCGTTCTTATCTTCCAAGATGACTACCGAAAAATCTGTGTTGGTATAGACTGTAGAGCCTAAATGAATGTACCGATTGAAACTTGGCTAAAGTCTTCTCCTCGACGATCTTTAAACTTATCTTTATAACGTACTTCAACGAAAAGAAGATGGAAAAAAATTACGAGTGGGTGGTAAAATTAAAATCCGAATAACTAAAAAAGTGTTCTAAATATGCTTTATACGTACTGTAGTAATGTTGTCTAATTTTTAAAGCAAATTATCAATGATAAAAAATAAAATTATACTAATTGGCCCGTGCGAATTATTTGCAGACAATTTTGTTTAGTGAAGAAATAGCAAAACAATATGGATATAAGTAGATCCTATATATTATGTAAGGAAGGAATTAATATTTTTTCCTTGGTCAATTACAATATTCCATTTAACATAATAGATTAAAATATTTGTACAAATTGCTTTGCTAGGACCTATTTTGAAACGCTGACTGGAAGGATAATAAAGGTAATAAAGACAAAATAAAGAACCGATCATGGGATTTTCTAAATTATTAAAATAAATAACATGTAAGAACAAACAAATGCCTTTAAGGAATATTAAAGTTAATACATCAGCCAGGAAAAAAAGTGTAGCGAATAGTAATTACAATATATTTAAAGAGGAAGAAATTATGAAGTATACCGAAACTAATGGACTCTATCTTTGTTAATAATTGTCTGACTTTTGAGATTTTTTGGGTTTTTAGGTAATTCAGTAATCTTCCTACTTATCATGGGTACAAGAAAAAAAAATGCATACTTTTTGAGTTATTCGTAAATAAATTTTCTTTTCCTCCACAACTGTTTTTCAAAAATTTCGGGAGATAGGAGTATTTTTCGCATGTGAAGGAGAAGAATATCTTGAAAATTAATGGTCAATCATTGGATTTGTGGAATAGGTGGATGAATATTGAAGTTACAACACTTTTTGTGATTTTCGAAATAAAATCAAAGGGGGGATACAATCAAGGGACCTTATTCAACTTTGTAGAAATTGTTTTTTATTTTTCTATCGCAATGAAAATTCGATTTTTATTTGAGGGGCTTTAAATTATACATATTTCTAATCGATTTTTACAATTTTTTTTTTTTTTGTTTTGTAGGTAATTTAGTAATCTTTCTAATTATCATGGGTACAATCTTGAAAAAAATGCATACTTTTCGAGTTATTCGCAAATAAAGTTTCTTTTCCTTCATAACTTTTTTTCCAAAAATGTCGGATGGATAAGACTATTTTTCGCATGTGAAGGAGAAAAATATCCTCAAAATGAGTGGTCAATCATTGGATTTGATGAAGAATTGACGAAGTTATGGCGTGCTGACAAAAAAAGATCTTTTAGAAATAATATGTTGGATTGGCCAATATTAGGAATACCTTTTAATTTATTTTTCTTAATGTTACATGGAAAGTAATGTTAATTTTAATTTTAAATTGTTTGGAACTAATAAACCATTGTGTAATAATTTTCAGCGCTTTTCTAATTCTTATTTCGCTTGGACTGTTTATAAATACAGGAGAGAAATAAAATTTTGTTGAAAGGAGAGGAGAGATTTATGCGCCATCGCTCTTGTGGCGGATAAGCACTCCTGTTTTCATGTACCTAATTAATACCTGTATTCAGTCTTAATCTTAGATCTCATATATTGCCATTTAGTATTTAATATATATTATATTACATTAACACTATCTAATAATATATTATATTGAAATTGTTAAAAAAATCTGGTGCGCGCAACATACAACTTTCACTTAACGCTATACATTCAATAGAAATTATTTTCTGGTAATGTTGGGTTATAATAACATTTTAAGTACATTTTTAACCGAGCTAAAGCTTTATACTTACAGCTAACAAATAATTTATACCATTCAAATAATAAAAATCCTATTTATTATATCAATAGTTGATTATGGATTGGACGACTTTTAGTAATTAAACTATTATTTTTCATTGCAAAGTTTACTAAAATGGAATTCCGGTGTTTGTACTGTCTGTCATAGATAGGTCAAAAGTTGTCATACTAAATGTAAGTGGATACTGAAGGGATATCGCAAAGGGAAAATTCATCAATGATTCATTCATGATGATTTTTCGGAATTAACGAATGATACATACCTAATTATTTAAATATAATATTAGATCTAGAGTTATTAAACTACAACAAAAGTATTTAACGCTTTAAACATATCTATGAAATATTTTTGTATTTCTCTCCTTCTTTCACGTAAGTACAATTAAATAATATCTTAAAAAATTAATTTTAAATACTTTTTGCCAAACTTAAAAAAAAAATTTAAATCCATATTTAGTAAGAAAATTTCATTTAATTTCCTTGAAAACATATGATTATCGTTAGATAATGTTAATTTTTAAAAATTATTATTTATATTTTTTCGTCACTCTCCATTACCTTGTACAACATTACATATTAGATATTATTTTTTTCTAAAATTCTCAGCTTTCCGACGATGTATTATAAGTATACCTTCTGACTATTATTTCCGAAGATTCATTTTCCACCTGGATAAGCTTTTTTTCTTTTTTTTTCCTTTATTCAATTATCAATTTTTTTCAAAAATTATATCTAGTTTTTTTTTTTCATAACTCCTAACAATGAGAGATAGTTAATTATTTAAAATAAACCATATTAAAGGTACTTTAGAGGAAGATGTATATGAACATTGGGCATTTAAGCCCTGTAAAGTGACATCAATGGGGTTAAGACCTAATTTATATTAAAGACCACTTAATTATACAATGATACACCGAGTTTAATCAAAATCGTTAGAGCCGTTTTTGAGAAAACTGTGAAAATGTGTTTCAGCGTTGATATAAAGTGGCACTTCCGGTTAGCCGATTTTAAGGAAAAAGTTGCTGTCACATCTAAGGGCATATACCTATCTTAAATATGCAATATCAGTTTCGTATGACTTTTTGTTTTTGAGCTAGACTGCTAACATACACACAGACGAATTTGCGGAACTTAGTTATTTGGACTCAGGATATCTAAAACGTGTATTTCCGTTTAAAACTTGGATTCGAAAATTTTCTAGATCACTATGCCTCCCCTTACTATATATTACATATATTGGTAAGTGAAAGAAAAAAAGAATATAACCATGTAAAAATTATTTACTTATTACTAACGGCACAGACCGATAGATGTTGCCCTTTGATCAAAACAAATTGTAATTATTGGTTAATAAATTCTAAACTCTAATTTCCATCTTAACATTCCATTCCGAACGGTACAATTGAGTACTGGACCAGAAATCTTGTCTTCTTATAGTAACATCAAAGATTCTTTTTTTACCCATTGAAGAATTATATAAACATGTGTTCTCAAACGAGAAAGTGAAACGTAGTTCGTTATTTATAAATTCGAAGAAAAAAATAAAATAACGCCTTACGAAGAAGTATAAAATTTCATTACCCTGATCTTTTTACTTCTATGAAAATGAAATAATAAAAAAAAGTTTAATTCAATTTCGGTGGAATCATCCTTTATTTTTTATAATAAAAGGGAATTAAGATTAAAAATTTAATATGATATTTATTAAACTGTTTCTTAAATGAAATTTCTAAATAATTAACCATGGTGGAATTTGATATTGCCTGGATAAAACACACAAAAACAATTCTCTCTTTTCCTCTGGATTATATATTTATTTTTTTATAACTTTTCAGATATTTTTATACAATATTAAATTTTTTTTTTATGATATTTTAATTTGGAGGAACATTGGAATCTTCAAAGCAAATTAATATTTAATGAATTCGTCCTCCATGTTTTAAGAGCCATCTCCTCTAAAAAGCTTTTCCCGTTTGATCCTTTAATGAGAAGGTTTAACAACGTTATTAAAAATATCATTATGATTTAATAGAGTTTATTTTAGCATTAAGGAAATATGCATTATTCAAATTCTAAATTTTATTTCAATTATAAAATTACAATAGAATATTAGTTTATCTCTCTATTATTATTAAAACTGTTTTGTAGATTTTGTAAATTCTCTTGTTATGTAACTATAAATAACAAGAATTAACGACACTGGTTTTACCGTCAACAAGAAATTTATATTTCTGTGGCTACGTTAAGAAGATTTTATATAATTATCCTTGTCAAGCACAATATATGTATGATATATAATGATAATAGAAAATATAGTTAAAATTAACAGATGAGATACAAAAGAAAAATATTTTAAAAAATGTCTGCCAAGTAAGGTCAATATAGCTTCCTCACCGTTTTCGATTGCTAAAAAATATCTATATTAAAAGGTCTAAACATTTTCTTATGAGAATAAAATCTCTGGAAGAAGCCGTTTTTCCGAAATTCAATAATCTCTCAACATACAAGGGTTTGATATCCACGAGTTTTGTTTATCAGCAAATATTAAAATGTGAAAAAGTTCCGCATTTGTAGATTGCATATTTGATAATTCGTAATTTAAAAAAAAATTACAGTGCACACTGAATATGTATCTCGCTACAGTAAGTGCAAATGATGTACATAAAAATTAAGTATTTTACAGGAGAGCAAAGAAATTAATTATTTCTTTGTTAGTATAATTTTATATTTTATTGCTCTCTGCTATTTTTTGTAGTAGTAGACTACTTATATCAATTGCAGACTACATAATGTCAAAAATAGAATAAAATTTGAAAACTTTTACATACGACGTTTGCATTAACATTAGTGATATATACTCAATCGGTATGTTTTTAATCGTAAAATAGATGGAACAAAAATTCATAGGAAAAATTTAACTTTTTGTATGTTTGGAGTTAACGAGACCAATACTTTTATTCAGTCAGAACAAAACTAATTAAGCTGGAATATAAAAATATAAGTGAAGTTGACACAATTTTGATATTTAAGGAGAAAATCGAGAAAAAGACGAGCTGTGGTTGAATAACACTTTTTTTTTTACTTAATGGAATAATGTCTCGGAACTGATCCTCCGGAAATTTGTTAAATCCTCTGCTTAAATAAATTTAAATATAAGATATCTTAATTCCTTCTTGTTCATCAGAAGTTTCCTCTCACATCCATTTATAATTTTGCCTATTCATTATTAGTCCGTCGTACAGACCCCTTTTTATCAAATTATTAACATCCGGCTGAAACTTCGTAAATAGCTTCATCTCATCGAAATCTACAAATATTTTATTTACGAAAATTCTCGGAATTGAGGTGTTTTCTATCTGGAGGTCGGTAAACTTTCTCCATTTAATTAGGTACTAAAAACTCGTATATAACCATTTCCTTTCAACATGAATCGAAATATAACTTGAGCACAAAGTCGATGAAAAAGGTGTCCTTCAAAAATATTGAGCCGTTTGGCCTACATAACCTCGTTATTTACACAATTTGGGGGTGTATGTCACTCCAAACGGCACATTTTGTTTTAAGGCCACCTTTTTATTCGACTTTGAGCTGAAGATATCTTAAGATTCAAGTAGAAAGAAAATGGGTATTTACGAGTTTTCAAGTACCTAATTAAATGGAGAAAGTTCAGCCAATCTTCAGATTAAAAACGCCCCAATTCCGTGGATTTTCGTATATAAAATACACTGACAGGCGAAAAATTCCACCCACTTGATTTTTTCATGTTTTCATCTATAAATATTTCTGCTTTGGATTGGTCTATTGTTTTTAATGAATAAATAGGTAATCTTTTTGTTTGTTTTCAATTAGGAATGTTAATATAGAGGAAAATAACCCTTTATCCTTAATTCAATGAAATGATTCTAGATTCCAATGTTTATATGGAATAATTTATATGGAATCAAAATGTTTATTCAGTATCATTAGTTCAGTGCCGCTTCTTGCAGCAAATTTCCTAGTCTCCGGCTTTTAATTTTTTCAATGCCATCGGAGTTCCATATGAAACTTTACGAGACGCCGTCAGGCGTTTTCGGGAAACTGGTTCTTACAATAGAAGGCCCGGTTCTGGACGGCCTAGGGTAACAGAACCACGGGATGACAGGTTTTTGACTTTGAGAATTTTACGAAACCGGCACCTTACCGTTGTTCAAGCGATTCATCAGCTCGAAGAAGTTTGAGGTGTGCAAATTTCTGAATGTACCACTCGGAGAAGATTAAATGAGTATGGATTAATGGCTTTTCGTCCAGTAAGAGGACCAGAGTTGACCAGAACTCACAGAGTAACACAGCTGGCTTTTGCTCGAGAACACAGCCATTGGACTATGGACGAATGGAGTACTGTACTTTTTACAGATGAGTCAAGATTCGCTCTTCGATCTCCAGACGGGCGTGAAAGGGTTTGGAGAAGAAGAAACGAAAGATATGCAGCCTGTAATTATTCCCAGAGCCAACCTTTCCAACGTGGTTCCTTAATGGGTAACAAGTGGGTGGAAATTTTTTAACTTTCAGTGTATTTTTAGGTTACATTGAGACGAAGCTGTTAACGAAATTTCTGCCGGATATTAGTAATTTCAAAAAAGGGGTCTATAGCACGGACTAGCAAACATATTCCTTGGGAAAAAAAAGGTTTTATTAATAAACTGACTTAAGAACCTCTTTTTTTAATATTTGAAAAAAATTGCACCAAGGGATGCAATGAATGTTTTTACATGGGAATTTATCATATCTCGATTTCAAAAATATCGTTTATGGTTCACTTAGGAAAATAACTATTCAAATAAAAAGTAAAAGAAATAAGAATAGTTTTGTATTGGTGAAGATTGAAAAGGGAATACAGAGAATAGCGCCGATTTGAGAGGCATTGGTCGATACGGACTTCCTGGCTGTTACTATGGAACTACTCGATACACTAAACCGCTATCTTTATTTATTCCATGATTTTTAGATAAGGGCTCTTCAATTAAACAACTATCGATTGAACACCATTTTTATCAAACATTTATTTTACATTCTGATATTCAAACAACTAAAATCTATCTTTATATCGAGGACGTTCCGCAAATAGAGAGAATTTTTTATAGGAGTGATAGCGGCCTAGAAAAAAATTCATATAAACAATAGGCCTATTTTCAGCAGAAAGAAATCCAAATTTTGTTCTTTTTTAAGTAATTCATGCTTTTTGATGAATAGGAAGCGATAAATAAAGAAATATTTAATTTTATTAATTAACAATTGTTTCACTGTAAACAAGATAAAATTTTCTTTAAAATAAAATATAATTTGTCATTGGGAAAACCATTTAAAGTTGACTTTTGAGCGGCTAAAAAAAAGCTAAGTTCTGTTTTTAAAAAAATCATAAATTATTTTTTTTTTTTATTTATTAGGCGCCATATATTTCCCAAAATGCTGTGCTCCGGTCCACTTATTTCCCTGATTCTTGGAAATTATCTATTGTCAAAATGTTACACAAACCTAAAAAACCACCCGAACACCCATCCTCTTACCGTCCAAGAGGAAACCGTAAAATCCTGGAAAAACTCATACTAAAACGCCTGTATTCTATCCTAGACTCTAATCATATTATCCCTGATCAACAATTTGGATTCCGCACATCGCATTCCACTATCCAACAATGTCACCGTGTGGTTGATGTAGTCTCCTCTGCATTGGAGCGCGGTATGTACTGCACGGGAGTCTTTCTCGATGTTGAACAGGCGTTTGATAGAGTCTGGCATCCGGGACTAATGTACAAACTCCGTAAAGTCCTACCACCTACATACTTCCTCATTATCCGCTCCTATCTTACTGATAGATACTTAGTATAGATACAAAGTAAATCAAAATAATCTCTGCTCATCCCTCTTTGCTCAATCTTCAGGCGTTCCACAAGGTAGTATCATCGATCCCATGCTCTACACAGTTTATACAGCTGACATCCCAATCCATCCTGACACTGTCATCACCACTTACGCCGATGACACATGTTTGCTTTCTGTTAATAACGATCCTTTAATTGCATCCCAAACTCTTCAATCACATATCACAAACCTTGAAGAATGGTGTGAAAATTAGAGAATAAAAATAAGTTCCAACAAATCCCATCAAATTGCCTTTATCCTCCGTCGTAAACCTATGACTTCTTGTCCTACAGTAACCTCCAATAATACTCCACTTATTCCTGTTGAGCAAATCCGCTACTTAGGACTCCACTTGGATAAACGTCTTACTTGGAATCCTCATACTAGACTGAAACGACAAGAAACTGCTCGACGTTTCCGACTGCTCCAACACTTACTAGACAAACGCTCCAAACTTTCAATTAATTACAAAAGACTTATCTACATAACTATAATAAGACCTATATGGACATACGGAGTTGAGCTTTGGGGCTCCACCAAACCATCGAATTCCTATCGTATCCAATCCTTACAATCCAAAATCCTCCGTAAAATCCTTAATGCTCCATACTTTGTCACAAATAAAACCATTCATAAAGACCTTAATGTACCATATGTCGCTGATTTAGCTCGAGCCAGATATCTATCCTTTCATGATAAACTTCAGTCCCATCCAAATCCGCTTGTTTCCACTCTTGCTTCTTCCTCGATTCCTGATAATCCTCCTAGGCGTCTGAAAAGGAGATGGCCTCGTGATCTTCTTACTTAAAATTATTTAGAGAGTGCTACCCAGTGGTAGCACTCTTCAAGCCTGTACATGCCATTATTTATAATTTGCGCATATTTACTAGTTGTATTTGTATACAGTTGTAAATTTCATTAAATAATCAAACAAAAAAAAATTGTTAGGCGATTTTTGTTATCATTATCCACTGTACTACAAAATATCCCACTTTTAGAAAAACTTCTTCGTTTAATATCCTTCAATTCCATATTAATTGAATTGAGGTTTATTTGGCAAATTCTTGAGATTCGCTGGAAGTTGTGTAATGTTGAGTACACAAACATTATAATTTTGTTACGCGGCAAGGTATAAAACCACGGACAACCAACGATGTTTTTTACCAAATTTGTCAAAAACTGAGAAAATTACTATAAATTGCTCTGGAACTTAAAAATGAGTTCCCTAAAAAGTAAAACTCATAGAATCAAAGTTGTAGAGCATCACATTTTTCGTTCAGTGAGTACCAACTAATTTAATGTTGGCTATTTACTCCGAACAAAATTGGTAAATTCTCGATAGTTAGGAATTGGTAATGAAGGTAAACCTGATTTTCAATATTTCAACAGTATGGGTGTATATTTTACTAAGTTATTTTTGTTTAGAGTATTACATGCAGTATAAGCTTCTTTTCCACCTCTCAGCAGCGAAGGATTTCAATAAACGATGTGTCGAAAGATACCAACTTTCATAAAAGAATAACGAATGCCGATTAGAGATATATATTTCTCCTAAAATAAAAATTACAGTATTCCGTGGACGCAAAATTTGATGCTCTACAACTTTGATACTAAAGGTTTTTCCTCTTAGGGAACTCAGTTCCAAGTTACAGGGCCATTTATAGTAATTTGTCTCAATTTTTAACAAATTTGTAAAAATCAGAAATGGTTGACCGTGGTTTTAAACCTTACAAAGTAACCAAATTATAAAGTTTATGTACTCGCTTGTCGCAAAATTTAACGTTCTTCAATTTATTAAAGAGCGCATTTTTCGCTTTTAGGCATCGTTCAGGAGTTATAGGTAAAAAAACCTTAACATATCCTAAAAATTTGACTTTTTTGACTGTAAAATGTTTTCCCTTTTTGACCCGCGTCAACAATTTTTTTTTTACATGTCTAAATCCATATATACAAGTTATGAACGGCAGACAACGTTCTTTTTACTCGGAATAACATACACTTTCGTAATTTGCAATCAAACATTCGCCTGCGATGAGGTCGATTTTTAGCCCCTGTCTTCAGGGCTATGATAGATTTTGATTAATGATGTATCAAACAAAAGGGTATTTCATGGATCAGTGACGAATCATAGTAACATTCTATCGAAAAGTTTTGAATGAAAAGAAATTTTATTTGTTAATAATACAAAAATTATACATTTTTGATCATGAAAAAAACATCGAAATCGGACTATTATTAGCAAAGATAGTTGAAATTGGTGTCGGTTGTGACAAATTTCATTTATTTATCCATAATTTTGTTATTATACCAATCAGATGGAAGGAAATTGGATTTTATAGTAATTTGAAAATTTGACAACTTCTAAAACTTCGGTAGTGAGGAAGCACAAAATTAAATCGAGCCATTTTTAGCAAAGATACAGTCTGGAGTAATTCGTACACATGTTTAGCTTTGTTCTTTTTCATGAACCATTGTAATCGACCGAAAAATAGTAAATTAATTCCTCCATCTCATAATAATATTCACCAAATAAATAAATAAAACAAAAATACATTAACTTAATTAAGGTTATAATTTCTTGGGGGAAAATGACAAAGGCAAGAATTCTGACAGCTGTCCGATTAGAAAAAAACATGGGAGAGCGTCCATTAAAGCTATATATGTTTACGACTGGATTTATCTACTGAAAACTTTGTTTAAAAAAAAATATATAACTTAATATTTGTTTCCCCTGACTACCGATGTGAGGGAAGCTTAGTATTAATACGAGAGATTAAAAAAACTTGTGTGCTCTGAATAGAAAATTTCCTCACGCGTTTAACCTTTCAAACATCAAAGATCAAATTTGGTTCGGTGTCTGTCTGTCTGTAGTCAAATCGCTGTAACGGGCATATCACTTACTACCGTTTATCCAATTTTCATAAAATTTTTAACCTTCATTAAATGAAAACCTAAATTATGTTAAAACTGCTTAATTTATGATCTAACTGTGATGATATTAAACTATGGAGAGCTAATTTATATTTAATAAGAACTCAAATTCAGAAAGACATATATAATCAATATGTAATTCAAGTTCAGAATTCTAAAACTTTCACTTTTTATCCTCATTTAACTTCAGTAAATTATATTGATGACAAACGCTCATTGAAGGTGATCAAATGGGTAATTAAAATTAGAGCTGATGTTTTGAAATTAAATTATAAATATTTCAAGCAAACAAATAATAATTGTAGCATGTGTAATACAAACGAAACAGAAGATCTCTATCACTTCCTGGCTGCTTGTCCGATATTCTCTGAATTTAGAATTAAATGGTTAAAATCTAGAAATTTATCTCAGGATCAAGTAATAGATTTATTAAATAGAAACAATTGAATAGGATTTGTAAATGACTCCAATTCTGCTTTCTCCTGTAGAATAATGCACACCAGAAAAATTAACAATTAACAAATTGCAGAATAGCACGTCTGATTTTCGGTTTTAAATCCAAAAATATTATTTTGTGTTGTTTTTTAATTTATTTTATGTGATTTTGATGAATAAAAAGACTTTTTCATCTTCTTCTTTTCTTCATTATACACCGATATACTGAATTTAATCAAAATCGTTAGAGCCGTTATTGAAAAAAATGTAAAAGTTTGTTAAAATCGGTGATAATAAAGTACCACTTCTGGTTTGCCGATTTTGACGAAAATATTGCTGCAACACCCCAGGTATAAAAAAAAAATACGCAATTTCAGTTTCGTAAAATTTTTCATTTTTGAACTAGGCTGTTCACAAACATACACACATTTTGTGGAACTTGGTTATTTGGAGGATCACAAAACGTTTATTTTCGTTGAAAACTAAGATCCGAAAATTTTCACGATCCTTACCCTTTCTATATATTACATATATATGTAAGTGAAATTAAAAAATAATAAGGTTTTTTAATTTGTTTCATTTATATTTGGGAATATAAATGGTCTTTTTAAACCTTAACAATATATTTTCCATTGAAAAAAAAAACCTAAAAAGAAAATCTACAGTGAAAAACTCTGTGGGGAACTGCTAAACATTCGAATATCAAACGCATCCAATCCTTCCAGTCCAAAGTACTTAGAACAATAGTCAATGCCCCATATTATGTCACAAACAAGACCCTACACCATGACCTTAACATCCCATTTGTCCTCGACATTATCCCATCCAGATTCTCAAACTTTCACCAAAACCTTATCCATCATCCAAATCCTCTAGCTCAATCCCTACCCAGCTCCCTTCATCCCTACAATCCTCCACGAAGGTTAAAACGGCAGTGGCCCAGAGATCTCTTGTAAATATGCTTCTGGAGTCCTGGCAATGGCCAGCTTCTCCACTCATGTCCCGAGCGTCTGTGGCTCTAGTGCCCTCTTTCAGTCTCCACTGGCTTCTAATACTATTGATGCGGTTGGAAAAGTGGCACTGGGATCTCCTGGAGTCTTGCTTTGCCTTCCACATGTGGGGGAAAAAGCCTGGCTCGGAGATTCTTGGGCGAATGTATATATTGTATATAAGTATGATTGTGTTTATAAGTTTCTTTTTATGTTATTGTCATTTTTTTTTTCTTTTATTTTCTTTCTTCATCAGTATTATTTATTTACTTTTTATATTTATATTCATTTCTCTATTATTTGTATATATTGTATGAATGAGAACTCTTAGCCCTAATACTTATAGCCCTCCAGTGGCTGATTGTATTATTATTCAATAAATAGATAAAAAAAAAACAGTGAAAAACTGTCTGAGTCTCTTTTACTTCATTTATTCATACTGGGAACAAAGTATTTAGTATCGATAACATATCGTTGAGGAATCGATTTGTATACCTCCATGTCCATGAGGCTAATAGCAATCGGACATGCATCACTTCGATTGGTTCGCTGCCATCTATATTTTCTGTCACCTGCAAAAAGAAAAAATACATTTTTAATTGAACTAATCCTTCAAGAACAGCTTTGTGAATTTTGCTTATCAATTCAATAATTATATTTATTATATTTGCGATATGCAATAAAAATCTCATAACTCTATCAGTCTATTTGAACCACGTAACTTCAGCCTCTATAGCAATAAAAGATATTTGAAAGTACATATATTTAATCTATGAATAAATAAGGATTATATTACATAGTAAAACTCATAGGAATTAAATATGTAACACTTTTCACATGTATTTAAAATCTTATGTTTTCCCCTACACTAATTGTATGTGGATAATTTTAATGTTGTGGTTTCACAGAGGGAAAAAATTCTTAAAATTATTTCTCATTTAATTTTTGTAAAATGTTACTTATTACATGTTTACTTACTTATTTGTTTTACTTTCACTTACCTATATATGAAATAGAAATAGAAATAGAAATAGAAAAATCATCTTTATTCTGGGACTAGGTCCCTTTAGAATAACAGTATTGTTCATATATATTAACTATAAATCTGGTCAAAAGACTTATTACAATGAATAATAACAAAATACATGTAATACATTAAGTATTAATTAAGCTCTTAGGATAAATTAACGAGGACAGTTGGGTAATAGGGGTTCAGTACTACAATATTGGAACTAAAATAATTGCATAATAATCACTGAATGAAATTAGAAAGGAAAGTAAAATCTATTTTATAGGTAAAGCATTGTAGTGATGGAATATAAAAATTACAAAAATAATAATAACTGTTAATATGTAGGGAAAGAAATTGTAAAAACTAAAACAAAAAATATATAAAAAAAACAAATAATGATATACATATGTTCCCTAAGATATTTAAGTGATTATGCGTAAAGATTAGGAGAAGAGAAAATAAAATAAAGTATACATATACACATAGCGAGAAGTATGTTGAAGATAATTAGAAATAAAATACCTTTCACTGAAATACATTTCATGAATAACAAATTAGAACTTAAGAAAAACAAATTTTATCTACTCACAATACTTAGTGAGTGGTGATGAAAATTCACGTTCAACATAGAATAAAACAATAAAAAATAAGAGAAAGAAAAAATAATGTCTAAAGAAAATTAAATCCTTATAACATAGTATGTATTTAACCAGCGTCTGATTCGATTGTGAAGAGGAATTGGAATAAGAGGGTTTTAAAGGTGGATAAGGATGATGCATGGCGGATTTTTAGTGGGATGGAATTCCAGAATGCAGTGGAACGGACAACGAAGGAATGTTTAAATGATGCAGATCTGTGGAAAGGAGTGTAAAGGTCAGAAGGACGAGATCTTGTGGAGAGGGTGTGGATAGATGATTTGAATTGTAGGAGATTGTATGCGTAGGACGGACGATGACTATTGATCATTTGGTAAAGGAATGCGCCTAGGAAATATTGTCTTCGGAAGGAAGGGAAGAGCCATCCTAATTCAGCATAGTGGTGCGAAACACGGGAATACCTCAGGGCCCCTGTGACAAATCTTACGAAGGCATTCTAATTCTTTTCAATCTCTCCCCGAGTTCTGCCGAGTGGCCACCGTACACCACGCAGCCGTAATCAAGGTGGGTGAAGATGAGGGAAGTTACTAGGAGTCTACGTGTGGAGATGGGTAGGAGATGGCCATGTAGTAAGATAAATATGTAGTAAGATAAAGTATTTGCAATCGTGAAAATTTTCGAATCTGAGTTTTCAACGGAAATGCACTTTTTGAGATCCCCTGAGTCAAAATAACTAAGTCTCAAAAAATGGTCTGGGTGTGTATATGAACAGTTTAGCTCAAAAATGAAAATTTTTACGAAACTGAAATAGCGTATTTAATGTTTTTATACCTCAATGTTCCATATGTTTCCGATTTGGCCAAATCCAGATACCTATCCTTCCATAATAAACTTCATAACCATCCGAATCCTCTTGTTTCTAACCTTGCTTCCTCTTCGATTCCTGATAACCCTCCGAGGCGTCTGAAAAGAAGATGGCCTCGTGATCTTCTCATGTAGACAAATTATTAGAGTGCTACCAGTGGCTAGTTTCTCAACAAGCGTGTTTCATGTAATAATATTTCTCTGTACAAATTTACTAGATGTATTCATACTAATACAGTTGTAAATATCATAATAGAAGTTTAAAAAAAAAAAAAAAAAAAATGTTTTTCATATGCTTGGAATGTTACAACTTTTTCGTCAAAATCGGCAAACCAGAAATGGCACTTTATATCAGCAACCTAAC
Organism: Nezara viridula; assembly: GCA_928085145.1. Lineage (NCBI taxonomy): Eukaryota > Metazoa > Arthropoda > Insecta > Hemiptera > Pentatomidae > Nezara > Nezara viridula. Next base: position 180,768,681 of record OV725079.1, on the reverse strand, counting down.
ACATTTTTACGATTTACTCAAAAACGGCTCTAACGATGCACCATAGTCCAAATAAACAATAAACTGACTGTAACCTTTAGCAACTCAGATCTTCAAATCTTCTGCTATACATTTAGCTTTGTCCAGGATGTTCCGTAAGAAAGGTAACAGACAAAAAAAGTCTATACAAACATTCGATTTTCAGCGAAAAATTTAAGTTAGTGTTTGTTTTTTGTATTTTTGAGCCAGACACGTATTTTTTCGAAACGATAACTAAAATGATATTTAATTTAGGTAATTACCACTAGCTTCAAAGTAAATTAGGTAAAATGTATTTTAATGAATGTTGGATTTGTCATTGTTGAAACCGTTTAAAGAGAATATTATTCTAATATATTATTAGATATTAATATAATATTATATTATAGATATTAAGAGAATATTATTATAATATTATACGGCTATTATAAGCTAAGTTCTGTTTTTCATGAAACTATCGATCATGATTTTTTTTTTTATCACCCTGCAATTGATCTACAGATACCCGACTTTTATAAAAACTTCTTTGTAATCTCGCTTTTCTTACAACAAACGAAGAAGCATATAATCTTTAAAATGATGGTTCATTCAATCATACGATAAGAAGATAAGATTTACCGACAAATACGACATTTGAAAAACAATACATAAGATGTGATTGTTTCTAATTCAACATCGGATTTCTAATTTCAATACATGATAAAAAAAATCATTCCGAAATATATAGGACGAAAATATCATTTTCATAAAATTCTTTTTCCATAAAATATCAAATATTCACATTATTACACTAACAAACTATTATCACTATACAATTCCCATTCCATTATTTGCACATTTTAAAATGTTTATTTTCTTAAAAACCTTAATAATAATACAATTTAATATTTGTTACAGGGACAGGCAGGTGTTATACAAATACAGTAAGTGCATATTTATTTATTCTCTAAACTTTGACATAAATATGTGTATATATATATATATATATATATATATATATATATATATATATACTTTTAAAAATTATGCAATAATAGTGAAGAAAGAAACGACAATTACTAAGAGAGGGAGAACTAATTTTTTGAAAATAATGCAGCCATTTTGGGTTGTCCGTGGTACAAAACCCTTTTTATCAAATAATGTTTTTTATTTTTTTGTTAATTTATTGAGTATTACAACAATCTGTCACTTGGACATTAGTTATAGTGAGGTAGGATAACATTCACACTATATGTGATAAAAAATATAAAATAAATAGAAGAAAAATAACAATAAATAATAATCAAAAAGTATATACAATAAATAAAATAAATTAACCTAAAAATAAGAAACTTAAAACTAAACAAAAAACACATGCATACCTACATACACTATTTACAATCAGGTGAGGAAACACCGAGGGAGGCTTGTTCCTCCAACTATGTAGGGAAAATCTGGACTCCAGGAGAACCCTGCGCTACTCTCTTAAGCTCATCACTGGTATCAAATTATTAACATCCGCCTGAAAATTCATAAATAACTTCATCTCAGCGTAACCTGCAAGTATTTTATTTACGAAAATTCTCGAAATTGGTGCGTTTTCAATCTGGATATCGGCAAACATTGTCTGTTTCATTAGGTACTGATAGCTCGTAAATACCAATTTTCCACATTGAAAACGCCCCAAATCCATGACTTTTCGTAAATAAAATATTTGTAGGTTACGGCAAAATAAAACTATTTACGAAGTTTCAGGATGTTAATAATTTGATAAAAAGTGATCGGTATCACGGAATATTATACACAGCATACGATTAATCACATTTGGACATGGCACTTCCATTAACATACATACTTATTTTATTTATATATATATATATATATATATATATATATATATATAATATATATATATATATATATATATATATATATATATATATATATATATCTTTACAACTTTTCCTTAATCGACATATATATATATATATATATATATATATATGTATATATATTTAAATATAAGCTATGTAAACCGGTTTAAGGTAGATCAGTGTAAAAATTTCAATACCCTCAAATATTGCTAATCAAAAACTATTTGCCATAGCCTAATTTTGTCAAACAATAATTTCTGTTAAAAGAGGAATAGGAAATCGTGCAGCTTGTCTGATGAAGGCAAAAGATTTTCTTACTTTCACTTAGTTATATTTTTTCTCTCATTCAAAGCTTTCTGACACCAGAATACGAAACCGTAACCTTACATTATAAACTGAATAGCTGTAACTTCATTAATAGTTGCCTGACATGAACGATTTTCATATAGTTTTGTAGGGAATTTCATTACCTTTCAAGGTTTATTATATAGGGCTCTGAAACGGATAGATCTGTCGAAAACCGCAAATCGGAAATTTTACCCGATCGCAATAATTTGCTTTTCTTGTATAGGTAGGAAAGTAAAAAGAACCATATGGTACGGTTTGCAACTAGATGAAATTATTAATTATTTAGTGTTGTGTTTCATTGTAGTTAAAAACTAAAAAAAACTGATTTTGTTTTGTAGGTAGGTTACTGCTTTAAAATTTAATGTAGTTTGGATTCCGCAGATCCCATTCCACTATCCAGCAATGCCATCGTGTGGTGAATGTTGTCTCCTCTGCATTAGAGCGCGGAATGTACTGCACGGGAGTCTTTCTCGATGTAGAACAGGCTTTTGATCGAGTCTGGCACCCAGGACTGCTTTACAAACTCCGTAAATTCCTACATCCTACATACTTCCTCATTATCCGTTCCTATCTAACTAATAGATACTCAAAAGTCAATCACAATAATGCTTATTCATCCCTCTTTTCTCAGTCCGCTGGTGTTCCTCAAGGTAGTATCCTAGGTCCTATCCTTTACACAGTTTATACAGCTGCCATCCCAACCCATCCTAACACTGTTATTACCACGTATGCCGATGAAACATGTGTCCTATCCATTAATAATGACCCAACCATTGCATCCCAAACTCTTCAATCACATATCACAAGCCTTGAAGAATGGTGTCAAAACTGGAGGATTAAAATAAATTCTAATAAATCCCATCAAATCACCTTTACGCTTCGACGTAAACCTATGACCTCATGTCCCACAGTATCCTTTAATAATACCCCACTTATCCCTGTAGAACAAATCCGATACCTTGGACTTCACTTGGACAAACGCCTAACTTCGAATCCTCATACCAGACTGAAACGACAAGAAACCGCTCGACGTTTCCGACTACTCCAACACTTACTAGACAAACGCTCTAAGCTTCCAGTTAATTACAAAAGACTTATATACATGACTACAATAAGACCTATTTGGACTTACGGAGTTGAGCTTTGGGGCTCCACTAAGCCATCGAATTCCTCTCGTATCCAATCCTTACAATCCAAAATCCTTCGGAAAATCCTCAATGCTCCTTACTTTGTCACCAATAAAATAATCCATAATGACCTTAATGTTCCTTATGTTTCCGATTTGGCCCAATCCAGATATCAATCCTTCCATAATAAACTTCAGAACCATCCGAATCCTCTCGTCTCTAACCTTGCTTCCTCTTTTATTCTTGATAATCCTCCGAGGCGTCTGAAAAGAAGATGGCCTCGAGATCTCTTATTGTAAATACATTTTGTTTTTAGAGTGCTACCAGTGTGTAGTTTCTCAACAAGTCATTTCATGTTTTTATTTTCCGTTATCAAATTTACTTAATGTATTTAATTTTTTAATACAGTTGTAAATATCATGATAAATAAAAAAAAATAAAAAAAAAAAGATTTAATGTTTTAAATTGTAATTATTAAAGATCTTGTTTCGTAAAAGCAAAATAAGTCTGATAGTTTATCTACAGTTAACACTAAAAAAAATTATATATAAATATTGCAATAAGAATTCAAAAATTATTTTATTAATAGGAGATTTGTTGCTGTTTTATTAGAGGGACTTTACTTTGTATTCTACCGTTTTTTTAATCTTTTTCTTGTGTTTACTATTTTATTTTATCTTTTAAGCTAAGCAACGATTATTTTATTTCCGTAGTTTATTTAATTTCTTATTTGTATTGTATATAATTGTAGTATTGTATAGATAGTCTCACTGATTTGAGTTAGTATATATATGTACTTTATTTACTTAAAGCTTTTTATCAACCTATACTTTCCTACCTATACTGGGTAAGGAAAATATTGCAATCGAGTCAAATTTCCGACATGCGGTTTTCGACGGATCTATACGTTTCACAGCCCCCTGAGTCCGAAAAACACATTTTTAGCCATTGGTCTGTCTGTCTGTGCCAAGATTTTCTCGGGAACTACTGAACCGATTTTGTTGCTTCTTTTTTTTTTTTTTTGTAAGGTTTAGACTACTGATGTCCGTGACAGTAATTGGTTGCTTTATGCGCAATAGCTGCTACGTAATAAATTAAAAACAGATAAATTAAATTTTCGACGGATCTGTACGTTTCAAAGCCCCCTGAGAAAAGAAAGTAATTAAATCTGTTGCCCGCATCACACAAGCTTCACTATTATCTCTACTTTTAACAGAAATTATTGTTTGACAAAATTAGGCTATGGCAAAAAGTTTTTGCAATCAGCAATATTAGAGGGTATTGAAATTTGTACACTGTCTACCTTAAATCCGGTTTACATTGCTATAGTTTATCAAATAAATCGTACTCAGATCTTTTGTTTGATCAATTTTCAGGAAAATAAATGTAGTTCAAATCGTTTTTGTTTCTTCATGAACACTTGTAAAGATATAAAAACTTTTCTGAAATAGGTAGGAAAGTCGTATGAATGGACACACCAGATTTTTTTTTTTTTTAATGTAACAGTTGTTCTGGTCTGATGTTTTCTTTATTTTCTGTAACTTTCTAATTATTCTTAAGAGACTTCGTCACAAAATAAAACTTTTTCTATCTATCTAAAATGTTTGAGGGTGTTTTGCTGTTATTCAATTAAATTATTTCCCAAAAAACTTTTAAAAATGTCTAACTAAGAACTAATAACATCTATAGATTTTTTTTATTTTTAGAATATTTTTATATATAATGATATTATAAATTAAAATATATTTATTTTTGTATAAAAAATATTAGCGCCAACGAAACTACAGGTGTGTTTGGGCAATCCTCTCAAGGACCACGCCTTGGCCTCTCCAGCCTTCGCTCCAGGTTTCGACACAGCCTCTGTCTAAAATATTTTAGAAACCTGACCTAAATATCCCTCTCGCGAGAGTTGTATTCCTATCTGCTTCCTTTTGTCTTAACTCTATGAAAAGAGTATTTATTTTATATTTGATAACTTTAATATTGGGTTGGCTAATAAATAAGTCCTTTCGGTTTTTCAGGATGTAGTGTTGCCCGAAATCGGTCTTGGTCTTGCAAAGTGCAATACCAAGACCAAGGCCGCCCAAGTGTTGCAAGACCAAGGCCAGATAAAAAAAATCAATTTTTTTAATAAAAATTAAAGCTAAATAGTTACTAATACTTGACAATCTTAGTTACTATATGTAAAGAATTGGTATAACCATTATACTCTGTAGCATTTAATTCCTCTAATTGTTCATTCGGGCTTAGTTAGGTTTCTCCTATCTAAAAAAATACAGTAATATCTCTATACTATATAAGCTAATAAGTGACTAGAAGACTGTTGCGAGAATCTTGAGCAAGACCAAGACCATGACCAAGGCGTGAGTTTGCAAGACCAAGACTCCTGTTGGTCTCCAGTTTCAGCAACACTATAAAAGTCAATGTATTATAGACATAAAATTTATTATAATCTACAATATACTGGCGTTATTTAATATGACTTTATTCCATCTTTGCTCTAACTGCATAATGCCATGTTCATAGAATCTCTGGAGTTTATTGTTAAAAAACTGATTCAAGTTGTTTTTGATGTCCTGTTTCTTTTGGAATTTCTTTCCATTCATGGAGTTCTTAAGTAGTAGTCACTTGGGTCAGCTAGGTTTGGTGAATAGGGAGGGTGGGGCAAAAGTTTCCATCCAAGGTTCAATAATTTATTGCGAGTGACCAATGAGGTGTGGAGCGTTGTCTTGGTGGGACACAACACCCTTCCGATCATTCATATCGCCCTCGTCTCCCGTGAGTCGATAGATACCCTTAAGCTATTTCATCGCTCCCGTCACCAACTCCCACAACCCATCCACAAGCTCCTTGTATCCTCTCTTATTTTCCTTCACTTTGACTACGGCTGTATATCCCGATGGTACTCGAGAATAGAATGAAGCGACTCATGAAATCCTGTTTAAGATTTGTCTTCGGTACTTCGAAGCGGTCTCATTAGACTATAAACTAATAAATACTAATAGTTGGCCATTGTGAATAATTCGCAGAAAATTTTGTTTAGTGAAAAAATAGCGAAAGAATATGTAAATAAGTAGTTCCTATTTACTATATAAGGATGGAATTAATATTGTTCCCTTGGTAGATTACAATATTCCATTTAACATAATAGACAAAAATATTTGTACAAATTGCTTTGCTAAGATCTAAGATCTATTTTTAAACGCTGACTGGAAAGATAGTAAAAGTAATAAAAACAAAATAATGCCCCGATCATGGGATTTTCTAAATTATTAAAAAAAAAAAATAATATGTAAGAACAACCGAATGGCTTTAAGAAATAATAAAGTTAATATATCAGTCAGGAAAAAAAGTGTAGTAAACTATTCTACTCCTAAATTCAATATGTTGTTAAACAGGTATTAAGTATACCAAAACTAATGGGGTGTATATTTGTTAATAATTGTCCGATTTTTTTGTTATTTTATTTATTGAAAAATATAACAATCTGTCTCAAGGACATTTATAATAGTGTTCACAGATCACATTCACACTCTATGTACAGTAAATAAAATAAATTATACAGAAAAATAATATATATAGAATAAATAAGAATAAAATAACCTAATAATAAATGAATAAAAAGAACACATACATACTTATATAAATATTTACAATCTGGTGAGAGAACTCCAGACTTGTCACTCCAAGTGTGGAGGGAAAAGCATGGCTCCAGGAGATCCCAGCACTTCTCTCTCAACCGCGTCACTGGGGCTAATCCCAGTGGAGATTGAGCAAGAGTGCTTAAGCCACATACACTCATGTCGTGAGTGGAGAATCTGGCCATTGCCAGAACTCCAATATTTACAAACTATAAAAGGTCGCGGGGCCACTGCCGTTTTAACCTCCTTGGAGGATTATATGGATGGTTGGTGCTGGATAGAGATTGTGCAAAGATATTTGGATGATGGGTAAGGTTCTGGTGGAATTTGGAGAATTTTTCTGGGATAAGGTCTAGGACAAATGGGATGTTGAGGTCATGGTGTAGGGTTTGGTTGGTTACATAGAAAGGAGCATCGACTATTGTTCGAAGGACTTTGGATTGGAAGGATTGGATATGTTTGTTGTTAAAAAATTTTGCTGTTCCCCACAGTTCAAGTCCGTAAGTCCAGATAGGATTTTTACGATTTTTTTTTTGTTTCGTAGGTAATTTAATAATATTTCTAATTATTATGGGTACAATCGAGAACTAAATGCAAACTTTTTGAGTTATCCGCAAATAAAGTCTCTTTTCCTCCATATTTTTTTTCCTAGGATTTTCGGAGGGATGGGACTATTTTTCGCATGTGAAGGAGAAGAATATCTTCTAAATGAGTGGTCCATCATTGGATATGATGAAGAATTGACGAAGTTATGGCGTATCGACAAAAAAATACCTTTTAGAATAGAATATACAGAATTATTTCGTTAATCAGCTTTAGATAATATTTACGAAACTTTATTTTTCCTTTGCTTCTCCGTGAGTAAGGCATACTCTCTCCTGGATATATTTAGTTATTTCGTTCTTCGTACTTGATTTGAATGCTAAGCGAGTTCTATTAGCATAAGTGGCAGGGTCTAGTTCTTTTATGTAGCACGTGGAGTCATCGCTTGAATCTTAAGCAGTGAGCTTCTATGGGCTCTCTTTGAAAATTAATATACTTAATTTTTTTACTGCACATCATTTTTCATCTTTACAATTTTAAATGTTAACTATATGGGCAATTCTAAAAAAAAACAACCTCATTTTTGGTGTTGAAATTTTGTGGAAGTAAACCATCTTCAAAAATTCTCTAAAGTTCAATGTAAGATAGAGCTAAAATAATTTTTTCGATCTGATTTTATTTTTACTATATTTTATAGATATTGATATTTTGTATTTTAAAAAGATATGATATGATACAGCCATATCTGCTTTATTTTTGGTGTTGAAATTTGGTCCAAATAAACCATCTTCAAAAATTCTCTAAATTTTCATGGGGCGTCCTGGGATCATAAAGAAGTATATGCAATGTAAGATAAGATAGAACTCAAATAATTTTTTCGGTCCGATTTTATTTTATTACATTAATATTGATATTTTAAATTTTGTATTTAAAAAAAAAATGATATGATACCGCCATATCTGCTTTATTTTTGGTGTTGAAATTTGGTGCAAATAAACCATCTTCAATAATTCTCTAAATTATCATGGTGCGTCCTGAGATCATAAAGAAGTATATGCAATGTAAGATAGAGCTCAAATCAATTTTTCGTTCTGATTTTATTTTTAATTTTTTTAGTGATATTGTTATTTTGTATTTTAAAAAATATATGATATGATACAGTCATATCTACTTTATTTTTGGTATTGAAATTTGGTGCAAATAAACCATCTTCAATAATTCTCTAAATTTTCATGGTGCGTCCTGGGATCATAAAGAATTATATGCAATGTAAAATAGAGCTAAAATTTTTTTTTTCGTTCTGATTTTATTTTTATTTTATTTTAGTGATATTGTTATTTTGTATTTTAAAAAATATATGATATGATACAGTCATATCTGCATATTTTTGGTGTTGAAATTTGGTCCAAATAAACTATCTTCGAAAATTCTTTAAATTTTCATAGGGCTTTCTGGGATCATAAAGAAGTATGTTCAATGTAAAATAGAGCTAAAATAATTTTTTCGGTCTGATTTTATTTTTACTATATTTTATTGATATTGATATTTTGTATTTTAAAAAAGATATGATATGATACAGCCATATCTGCTTTATTTATGGTCTTGAAATTTGGTGCAAATAAACCATCTTCAAAAATTCTCTAAATTTTCATGGGGCGTCCTGGGATCATAAAAAAGTATATGCAATGTAAGATAAGATAGAGCTCAAATAATTTTTTCGGTCCGATTTTATTTTATTACATTAATATTGATATTTTAAATTTTGTATTTAAAAAAAAATGATATGATACCTTTATATCTGCTTTATTTTTGGTGTTGAAATTTTGTGGAAGTAAACCATCTTCAAAAATTCTCTAAATTTTCATGGGGCTTCATAATGAAGTATATGCAATGTAAGATAGAGCTCAAATCAATTTTTCGTTCTGATTTAATTTTAATTTTATTTTATTGATATTGTTATTTTGTATTTTATAAAAGAAATTATATTATGCCACCATATTTGATTAAGAACCAGTAAAAAATGTCATTAGATATTATCGAAAATAAAAACTTCAAAATTTCTTTTTTTTTTTACATACAGGTATACCCAGAACATCCACTACATCCTAGAATTCCTTACTCTACACTCCTCAATCCACTCTCTCAAAACCAGACCTCAACCTATAGATCTATATATCCCCTCCCATAAAACCACCTTCTTCAGCACCTCCTCACCCATCTCCAAACTCCAAACCACGTCAGAAAAATCCTTCAAACAGCTCCTATTCCACCATCTAATAGGCATTCAAACTTCCTCCAGTTTATAAGAATTTTTAGGTTATGTAAATACAATTGCTCAATATTATATAAATGATAAGAACCTTTTTATTTTTCTCTCTGTATTTTATGTGTTATATCCACATAGTAGACTGAAGTATATATTTTCTGAACTCTGTTATTATTCTAAGGAGACTTGAGGCCCAGAATAAAGTTTTCATTCATTCCATTAATTTACTCGGACATACACAATTTAGATTAGAAAGGTGGAGCCTCTAAGTCAAATCTTAAAAAAAGATTTTTATAAATATCTAGTATGAAATATAATATGAAGTAAATATAATGAAATAAGGCCTTCTTGCACCGGGATGCTAACTCGTAATTATTTTATTTATCTATAACATCTGTTATGAGGTTGCCGACGGGCCGACCGGCCACCTCTCCCCCAGCACCAGTACTTAATTGAGAGAGTAGCGCAGGGATTTCCTGGAATCCTGCTTTTCCCTATATAGTTTGAAGGACAAACCTAGCTTGGAGTTCCTTCACCTGATTGTAAATAGTGTATATAGGTATGTTTTTACTTTCCTAGCTCCGATCGGGTCAAATTTCCGAAATGCGGTTTTCGACGGATCTTTACGTTTCAGAGCCTCCTGAGTCGGAAAAACACATTTTTAGCCATTGGTCTGTCTGTCTGTACCAAGATTTTCTCGGGAACTACTGAATCGATTTTGTTGCTTCGTTTTTTATTTTGTAGGGTTTTGACTACTGATGCCTGTGACAGAAATCGGTTGCTTCATGCGCAATAGCTGCTGCGCAATAAATTAAAAACAGATTTTCGACGGATCTATTCGTTTCAGAGCCCCCTGAGTAAAGAAAGTAATTAAATCTGTTGCCCGCATCACACAAGCTTCACTATTACCTCTACTTTTAACAGAAATTATTGTTTGACAAAATTAGACTATGGCAAAAAGTTTTTGCAATCAACAATATTAGAGGGTATTGAAATGTTTACACTGATGTACCTTAAGCCGGTTTACATTGCTTTAGTTTATCAAATAAATCGTACGCAAATCTTTTCTTTGATCAATTTTCAGGAAGATAAATCTCTTTTTTTTTTCTTTTTTTTTTACTGAAATTTACAACTATATTACATGAAAAATACAGCAAGTAAATATGGCATTGGTAACTGACATGTACACCAGAGAAACTACCAATTCGTAGAACTCAAATTAAAGTTCTATATTAGAAGGTCCCGAGGCCATCTTCTTTTCAGAAGCCTCGGAGGGTTATCAGGGATCGAGGAGGAAGCAATTTTAGAAAAGAGAGGGTTCGGATGGTTCTGCAGTTTGTTGTGGAAGGATAGGTATCTGGTTTGGGCCAAATCGGAAACATAAGGAACATTAAGGTCTTTATGGATGATTTTATTAGTGACAAAGTAAGGAGCGTTGAGGATTTTACGAAGGATTTTGGATTGTAAGGATTGGATACGAGAGGAATTCGATGGTTTAGTGGAGCCCCAAAGCTCAATTCCGTAAATCCAAATAGCTCTTTTTATTGCCATATATATGAGTCGTTTGTAATTGATTGAAAGTTTAGAGCGTTTGTCTAATAAGTGTTGGAGTAGTCGGAAACGTCGAGCAGTTTCTAGTCGTTTCATTCTGGTATGGCGGTTCCGAGTTAGTCGTTTGTCAAGGTGTGGAAAATAAATCTAATTATTTTTTTTTTTTGTTTCTTGATGGACATATGTAAAGATATAAAAACTTTTCTGTAATAGGAAAGTCGTGTGAGTGGACACACCAGATTTTTTTTATTATTATTTAGTTATTCTTTTGGTTTATTTTATATTTTCTGTACATTTAGTGTGAGGGTAGTTTCACCTCGCTATGATTATTTTCCATGTAACAGAATATTATATTACTCAATAAATAAATTAAAAAAAAAAAATATCTCATTCATTCACCCCTATTCTATGTTTTCATACAATATAAAATATTTAATAATATATAAAAAATAAATTAATTTTGTTCGCGTTAAATATTTTTAAATTAAAACCCAGAAGGGAACAGCCCGGAGGGAACAGAGAGAGCTTTTAGGAAATGAGTTTATTTATTTAAAGAAGTTTGTGAACGGCCTCACGGATCCGGAAAAAAAGTAAAGATAAGAGACTGCGAAGACGGTGATGAATATTGAACGAGTCGTTCCTGATGGCCTGGGGAACGGCTTGTCGTAATGCAGTGCCCCCTGGATCGGGGGCAAGGAGCTAGGAATAAATCCTCCAATGAGGTAGCTTCTACCATTAGCGGGGGTCCATTCAATTAGGCATCCACTTCAGCGCAGACCTCTCGATTTGAGAGCTTTGCATTCATTGGTCCGGATCCCTCCGCTCTCGGATCGAGCGTAAATGTAAACATCAATGGCTTTGTTTGTTTTCCAAAAATATCAGGTCGTCTGTTATCTTAACTATAGAAATTAAATTATTTTCTCTTTTTAGCTGCTATATGTTTAATGTCATATTATTGTTTATTATCTAAGACACTAATAGGCCCGTTCGAAAAATTCGCACAGCATATTGTTATCAAATGTCTAATTAATAAGAAAATAAAATAATGCAACGTATCAAAAGATAAAGAAATCAATTGTTACTTTATCGATAAATATAATCGACAAAGGAAACAAAATTAATTTAAATCTTCATTTTTGTTTAGAACCAACATATTTACAAATTTCAATAAGCTGTATCTTTGCGAAACATTGACCGATTTTAATGATTTTTTTTTTTTTCATTTTGCAGACAATTTAGTAATGTTTTATATAATCATATAGAATAACCCAGGGAAAAGTATGTAATTTTTTAGTTATTCGCAAATAAAGTTTATTTTCTTTCATAACTTGTTTACCTGAATTTTCTGGATAATTGAACTATTTTGCCCGCCTGAAGGAGAAGGAAGCCTTCCAAATTGGTGGCTCAATCTTGAGATTTGGTGAAGAATTAACAATGATATGGCTTGCCGATCAAAAACATCATCGATAAATAATATAAACTCCTCCTGTCTCGATCATAGAAGCCTCAGTGACAGTATTACAATTAATGTAAGTTGTGTAGATGCGAACCCTATGCCTTGCGTTATCTCGAAAATAGTACGTTTTTCGGCTTAAAAACGCAGGATTCGATAGTTCCGGAGGAACTATCCGGGTCTTACTGTACGCATTAAAATCTTCTTGATCCAATTTGTCCCGTATCGATCTACAGACCTACCACCGTTCCAGTATTGAAGTCTAGCAAAATGTTTGTATCGACTTTATTTATTTTAGAAAGAAAAATTCGCTAACCCCTCGTGAAATTCTGAATCCAACGGTACCCCATTCATGGTATTTGAGCATGACAGGAGCTTATATTTGGTACAAAACCGAGATCGAGCCTTACTGTTATAATATATGTGGGGATTATTGGTCAAAAAATACCAATAAAAAAATACACTGTGTGCTTGAGAACACACGATAGAAATGAAAACATCGAAAAGGCGGTTTAGATTATTATATAATTTTTTTATATAAAATATAATTTTTTTTCTTGTTCTATATAATAACATCGGTATTATTTTCATAAATTAGTAACAAACTAACCAAAAGACAGAACATAAATGTTCAGTTATTCTTGGAAAATTTTCAACACAGCCTTATGTCTCCGAAATTCAGGCAAAGAAAAACCCGTCAACGTTTCGCCAATTCAGGCATCATCAGGACAGAAAAAAATCTGATGCAGTGCGCGCATCACACAACTTTCTCTTATCACCCTCTTCTTAGCATAAATCTGTTGCATTTTCAGACAAAGGGGAAGTGAAAGAAAAAAAGGCTATATTGACATATATTTCATTGTCGATATTTTTATTTCTTTAAGGAACCTCATGTTTACATATTTTACTATTTATATAGCTGTAATCTGTACAATTAAATATGAAATAATACCAAAAATAGCATTTATGAAAACAGCATATGTATATTTACATAATATTGTAGCAGTCTTTATTATATTAAGCTCATGTTACGTGTTCTAATCTTCCGGGCGAGCTCGGGTGCGCTCGTATTCCTTTGGTTCCTGAATTACAACTATAACGATCTCTTATTTCCCCTTTAGTTAATTATCAAATTCTTTCACATTTCATAATATATGAAAGCTGAGGGTTTTAGAAAAAAACAATATCTAATATAGAAAATCGTAGAAAGTAACGGAGAGTGACGAGCAATTATAAGTAATAATTAGTGAAAACTACAATTTGGGTTCCTTCACACTGCGGAATTGTCGGAAATGAACAGGCAGACAAAGCTGCAAATATGGCGAGAAGGCTAGATAGAAATCCAACAGTTATAATCAAAGAAATACCGTTAGAAGATTTCATACATCATATAAAAAAAAAAATTGCGGGTAATGTGGCAGAACGCATGGCAACAAAGAGAAACCAAATTAAAAGGAATAAAAAGCCACTGTTCCAAATGGAAAACTAGCAACCGACTCTCCAGAAAAGAAGAGACAGTCCTCTGCCGCACAAGAATTGGCCATTGTGAATTTCCACTTGCCTACTTACTAAGAGGACTAGACCCACCGACCTGCGAAAGCTGTAAGGTGCAAAGAACTGTCCAACACATCATCCAAGACTGCCCAGTATTTGAGAATGTAAGGAAAAATCTTGATATGGCTCAGAGCCTAGAAGAAAACCTCAGTGACAACGAAAACGCCGTGGAAAAAACCTTAAAGTTTTTAAAAAAAATAAAGTTCTACAATAGAACATAAATAGGAAGTGTTGCCAATGACCCTGCAGGGTAGAGGCAACAATAAAAAACAAATAAATAATACTATTTAACAGAAATCACGCTTTTTCAAGGAAATTAAACGAAATTTACTAAATTAAATTTAAACTTTTTTTAAGTTTGAAAAAAAAGTATTTAAAATCCACCTAATCAAGACAATGGTAATGTTTAAAAAACTATTTCATTGTACTTGTGTGAAAGAAGTGAAATATAAAAATATTTCATGGATGTATTGACTTATATTTCATTGTGGATATTTCTATTTGTTTAAGTACCCTCCTATATATAATTTTTAATATTTATATCAATGGAATCGATATAATTAATATATTAAATAATACCAACGAAAACATTTATGAAAACCGCATATGTATATGTCCATAATATTGTCGGAGTCCGTATTATATTAAGCTCATGTTACGTATAGAAGCCTGTTGTAATATTTTGGGCGAGCTGGGGTTTAATTTAATTTTAATTTTGAGGAATTGTTTTTCCGATTTCCGGCTAATCCGTTTGGTTAATCCTAAAAATGTCTACAACAACATTTGTTAGGCTCGGGAAGTTGAATCGAATAACGCCTTGAGGGGGAAGATCGGATAAAGTTGAAAAAATGACTGAATGTTTTACCCATGTTTTAAGCGACATCGCGTTACAGATATTCGGGATTTCGGATTTTTTCCGTTGAATTTTGATCATTTTTTCCATCAGTTGAACAGTACAACTTTTAAATGTGGCTCGCGGTAGAGTAGGTTGGAATTAGAATCGAAGTAAGTAACTGCCTAACCGAGATCTCTAGACAAATTACTCAAGAATTCATAACTTTGGTTCTACTCAATATTTTGTTTTCATATAAAGCCTATGTTTTAAGTCAAGCAAACCTAAATATAATGCCAAAAGTCTACCATTAGAGCCATTGCTGAGCTTGACCTCACAAAAAATCGTTGGACAAAGCGGACATACAGACAGACAATTTTTTTAAATGTGGATTTGGTATCTGCAATGTATGAAACGGAAAGATATCTTGAAACGAGTTGATTCTATTCAATGTACAGACAAACCCTTTATTTTATTTATATATATGATAAAAAATAATGCAATCTGTACTACAGAATCCTACATATTATTTCTAAAAGGTGTTTTTTTGTCGGTACGCCATAACTTCGTCAATTCTTCATCAAATCCAATGATTGACCACTCATTTAGAAGATATTCTTCACATGCGAAAAATAGTCACATCCCCCGAAATTTCTGGAAAAAAAATCATGCATTTTTTTCTGGATTGCACCCATGATAATTAGAAAGATTACTTACAAAACAAAAAAAATCGGACAATTATTAACAAAGATACAGTCCATTAGCTTTTGTATACTTAATAATGTCTTCCTGTTTAATGATATTGCATTCACGAGTAGAATATTCTACTACATTTTTTTTTCTTGGCTTTTATATTAACTTTATTATTTCTTAAAGATAATTGGTTGTTCTTACATTTTATTTTTTTTTAATTAAAAAATATAATTTAGAATATCCTATGATGGGGGCATTATTTTGTCTTTATTACTTTTATCTTTCCAGTCAGCGTTTAAAAATAGTTCTTAACAAAGCAATTTGTATAAATATTTTGGTCTATTATGTTTGATGGAATATTATAATCGACCAAGGAAAAAATATTAATTCTTTCCTTACATAATACATAGCACTTACTTATTTCCAAATTGTTTTCCTATTTCTTCACTAAACAAAATTTTATGAAAATTTTTCGTACGGGCCAACTATTATATGTAAGTTACATTTATACAATTTGTGCAGCGAGTAGTACAATTAAATTTATAAGTTGTAAAATGGGCGTTGTTCCGCCGTTAGGCGAACAGGGGTTCCCATCCTAGTTGTTTAAAATTTTCGTGTATGTGTGTATTATATCTTCATATAAAAATATTTATAACGTGTAATAATAATAAATTACTAAATATAATATTATAGAGTTTGAAATCATTTAACCACCTGAGATTTTACTGTATTTTCCGTCTGTCCCTTGTACCTTCTTATTGATATTCAGATGATCTCTTTTATATTTTTTACTAGATATTTTAATTTTCCGAAAATAAAGAAGATTTACTTTCTTTATTTTCGGTAAATTAATATATTTTAAATGAATAATATTGAAAATTGCTAATCAAAAACTGTGAATATCTCAAAGAAGATCCTGGGTAAAGAACACCTACAGATGAAATAGACTCCGTTTCAAGGTTGTGGCAATTTCCTCCCACTCAACAATTGCCTGATTAAGAAAACAGTGATGTCACCATGTTTGCTGAGAAACATTACTGTTTTACTTGTTTTTGTTTTCTTATATTATACTTATATAATATTATACTAGCTTTACCCGGCTACGCGTTGTTGTGACACAGTATGGCAATATGATTAAGAGAGAAATTGAAAACAGATATGAGTGGCTTAATATCAAAGGACATAATGCAACAAAAGAATAATCTACCACTACCATTAGAACAAAGGATGATGTTTGCAACATGTAAGTTGAAACAGATCAACTTAAATATAATTCAAAATTAAATATCCCCTTGGACTTTTATACAGCCTAAATTAAATCTACTGCTCTACAAATGTTTTTTATTTATTTATGTGATATTTACAACTGTATAAACAGAAATACATCTAGTAAATTCGCACATGGATATAATGACATGAAACTCATGTTGAGAAACTATCCATCCATAGGTAGAACTCTAATAATATGTCTATATTAGGAGATCACGGGGCCATCTTCTTTTCAGAAACCTTGGAGAGTTATCAGTGATCGAGGAGGAAGCAATTTTAGAAAAGAGAGGGTTCGGATGGTTCTGCAGTTTGTTATGGAAAGATAGGTATCTGAATTGGGCCAAATCGGAAACATAAGGAACATTAAGGTCATTGTGGATGATTTTATTCGTAACAAAGTAAGGAGCATTGAGGATTTTACGAAGGATTTTGGATTGTAAGGATTGGATACGAGAGGAATTCGGTGGTTTATTGGAGCCCCAAAGCTCATTCCGTAAGTCCAAATAGGTCTTATTATTGTCATATATATGAGTCGTTTATGATTGATTGAAAGCTTAGAGCGTAGGACTGAAGTAGTCGGAAACGTCGGGCGGTTTCTAGTCGTTTCAGTCTGGTATGAGGATTCCAAGTTAGACGTTTGTCCAGGTAGAGTCCTAGGAATCTACAAATTTAAAAAATAAAACACGGAACCTGCAAAGTATAAAGAATTATTCCATAAAACAATTATCTCTCTGCCAGAACACTTACTAATATTCACCGAAGGATCTAAATCGGACATATTAACAGCAATGCTACCTATAAACGTAAACTACACCCACTTCTTTCCATAGATACTGCTGAGATTGCGAAGACTACGATACATGAAATATTTGCTAGTTTTAAATTTGGTCGTGGTATCAGATTCTTTGCGATTTTCGACAGATCTATACGTTTCAGAGTCCTCTGAATTCAAAAAACACATTTTTAGCCATTGGTCTGTCTGTGCCAAGATTTTCTCGGAAATTAGTGAACCGATTTTGTTGATTCTTCTTTTATTTTGTAGGCTTTTGACTCCTGATGTATGTAACACAAATTGATAATGTTCTAATGATTTTTCTTTCAATTTTCGTACATGGACTTAATTCCCGAGATAATTCAGATCGTTATAAAGAAAAGAAAAATGTTTTGAGGCCTAACTCGCTAAGTATATATTGTATGGTAAAATTTATAATAAAACTTTTGAAAGGTAATTAAATTCCCTATAAAACAACTATTAACGAAGTTACAGCTACTCAATTTCCAATGTAAGATTACGGGTTCATATCCTGATGTCAGAAAGGGTTGAATGAGAGAAAAAAGATGACCAAGTGAAAATAAGAAAATCTGTTGCCCGCATCACACAAGCTTCACTATTTCCTCTACTTTTAACAGATATTATTGGTTGACAATACTAAGCTATGGCAAAAAGTTGTTGATCAGCAATATTAGAGAGTGTTGAAATGTTTACACTGATTTATCTTAAGCCCGTTTACGTTGCTTTAGTTTATCAAATAAGTCGTGCTCAAATCTTTTCTTTGATCAATTTTCAGAAAAATAAATCTAATTCAATTTTTTTTTGTTTCTTGATAGATACATGTAATAGATTACATAATTTTTTGAAATAGATAGGAAAGTCGTTTGAGTGGATACACCAGATTTTTTTTTTCGATTTGTAGAAACATTGGAAAAATTTCAAATTATATACTATGAAGCTCCAATAATTGTATATTTTGGTTTATTATTTTCAATAATCAACCATTGTGATCGACCAAAAAGTTAACCCCCTCTCAAAATTTGAGGTTCCACGTTTCTGGATACGTAGAATTCGAAAAAAGGATAAAAAAAATTTTTGTCCATCTGCTGTCCGCGCATTTTCTCCAAAACTACTGGACCGAATTTTTTCTTATTCGGATTTAAAATCAGAGGTCACCCGAGGATGATCCTCCTTCATCGACATTTCTATCCGCCTTTTCACTTCCAAAATGGCGGCCGAAAAACCTGCGTTGCTAAACCGTAGTGCCTAAACGAATGTACCGATTTCAATGAAACTTCGCTAAAGTCATTTTCTCTACGCCCTTTAAATTTATCTATATAACATGATTCAACGAAAAGAAGCTGGAAAAAAAGGGGGATGGTAAAATTTAATTCCGAATAACTCAAAAAGTATACGTAAGTATTAGTATAAAAGTTTACGAAATTTCCTAAACAAAAAAAAAAAATCTTTAAAATCGGATAATTAGAAGCAAAGATATGGTGTTCAGTTCTTTTTTATATGTTCTACTCATGATGTTATATCCTTTGTTTGGTTTTTAAATTTTGAATGTGTTACTGAAGTAATGCTATTTTTTTTAGCATATTACCAATGAATAAGAAAAAAAGTTTAGTCCAATAATTGGTATCACCTTTTATTTATTTTTCTTTGTAAATATGAAGGTAATGTTACTTTAGATGTATAATTGTCAAGAATTAATAAACCATTGTGGAATAATTTGCAGCGTTTTTTTAGTTATGCTCAAATAAAATTTCCTTTTCTCAGTTAATATATTTACTGTGAGAGTCCTAACTAGGATGTAATAGTATTCTAATAATAAACAATTTTATTTCAAACAATATTATTATGAAAACTATTCCCTAAATAGAAACTATTTCATTTAATAGATCTAAAATAAACTTTAAAAACAAATTTGGGTTAAATGTTTATTAATAAGACACGGCAGCGAGGTTGAAGAGGAAGTATTGGAGCGTACTAACATGCTTAACGGGGAACCTCGCTGCGAGGCCCCGCGTTCGTCGTTCGCGAATAATCCGTTCTTTAAGTGCAATTTCAAAATGGAATACCTTTATCTATATATATGAAACGAATGTATATCTGTCTGTCCGTCTGTTTGTCCTTAGTGCATTACTAAACCATTCAACCGATCGTCATGAAACTTTGGGAAGTTGTTTCGTACACTCCTGGGAAGGTTTCTGGTATAGTACTTCTGTCTCTCGATAATTTTATATATATAAAAAAAATAAAAATGTAAATTTTTTTCTATTCACAGGCGAAAAAAAAATGAGTCGCTATAAACTGTAGCGCCAAAACGGCACCGATCTTAACGAAACTTAGCTAAAATCTTCCCCTTGAAATCCTTTTAATTTATGTGTATGATATACTTTCCCGAAAACAAGCTGAAATATGTTACGATGAATTCAATATTTTATTTGACGATAAATAAAAAAGTACACAATTTTTGATCGATAATACCCACATTTATTTGAAAGATTCCTGATTTGCCGAAAAAATAAAAAAAAATCATCGAAATCGCACAGTTCGTTGCAAAGATAAAGAGTTTTAAACATTTACTCCCTGTTCATCCCGATACTTTTCTTGCAACATTCGCTGACGACACCGCAATCTTATCATCCAACTCTGATCCCAACATAGCATCCTTAAATCTCCAAAACCACCTCACCTTGATTGAGCACTGGTGTAATAACTGGCGCATTAAAGTTAATGAATCTAAATGCCAACATATTACCTTTACACTCCGACGCAGTTCCTGTCCACCAGTACACTTTAATTCCATCCAGCTTCCTTACTCAGACACAGTCCGGTATCTTGGCTTTCATTTAGACCGAAGACTAACGTGGAACCCACATACTAGACTCAAAAGACAAGAACTCAACCGACGATACGGCCAGCTATACAGACTACTAAACAGAAAATCCAAACTTTCTATTGAAAACAAATTACTTATCTACAAGACAATACTGAAACCTATATGGACATACGGACTTGAACTGTGGGGAACAGCAAAAGCTTCTAACATCAAACGTATTCAATCCTTTCAATCTAAAGTCCTTCGAACAATAGTTGATGCTCCGTTCTATGTAAATAACAAAATCCTACACCATGACCTTAATATCCCATTTGTCCTAGACCTTATTCCAGAAAAATTCTCCAAATTTCACCAAAACCTTACCTATCATCCAAATCCCCTTGCACAATCTCTATCCAGCACCACCCATCCTTACAATCCTCCTCGAAGGTTGAAGCGGCAGTGGCCCAGAGACCTTTTGTAAATAAGCATCTATTGGAGTTTTGGCAATGGCCAGATCCTCCACTCAAGCCCGAGTGTGTATGATTAGGTTAGTTCTTTTGTTTATATACATTTATTTTATTTTATTGTATTTATTTTTATTTTATTTTATTGTATTTATTATTATTAAGTTTCTGTATTATTTATTTTATTTTTTATTGTAAATAGAGTGTGAGTGTGCTTTCTCTGATCACTATTATAAATGTCCTTGATGTGACAGAATGTAATATTTCTAAATAAACAAATATATATAATTTTTATAAACATTTACTGTTTTCTCTTCAGAAAAGGCCATTTCCTTTTGCTTCCTCACTACCGAAAGTAGGCAAGAATTTTTTTTTTTATTGATTAATCGAAAATCGAAATTACTACAGTAATTGAAATTATCATTTGAAGAAGTTATATTATTCTCCTTATGTAGGTCAATACTATTATAAGTTCTTTATATTAATTTTTTGTTTTAGTTTTATAAGTTCAACTCAGACTGTTTCTGATGATTATGAATGACGGCGTATTCAATCAGATGATTATGAGAAAAAAAAACCATTAAAATTAGTTTAAATTGAAGCCATTTTACAGACAAATTTGTTTCCCAACTTTTTAAAAATGACAGATATCCTTTGCTAATTATTTAATCATATGTGCTTTCTATTTTCTTTCTTTTTCATTTTGCCAGGCTAAGCCACAGCAGCGCGTGGCCGGGCAAAGCTAGTAATAAATATAAACTTAAAAATCCATCCTGCCATTCGCTCTAAAAATTGTTACATATCTTTCAACAAACTGATTAAACAAATTTTATTCAATCACAGGTCAGTGATTTGTTTTGTAGGTAGATAATTTAGTAATCTTTCTAATTATCATGGGTACAATTGGGAAAAAAATGCATAGTTTTTGAGTTATACGCAAATAAAGTTTCTTTTCCTTCATAACTTTGTTTCAAAAATTTTGGGGTGATAGGACTATTTTTCGCACATGAAAGAGAAGAATATCTTCAAAACGAGTGGTCAATCATTGGATTTGATGTAGAATTGACGAAGTTATGGCGTACCGACAAAAAAAAACACCTTTTAGAAATAATATATAGAATGGAAGAGCTGTGCTGAGATAGTCGTCATGGCAACGAGTTCACTTTTCATTATGATGTTTTTGCCTGCCGTTAACTGAAACATTCATAACTCGTCAGGATTTTATCCTAATTCAATGTTTCTACAACCGTTGGAAAGCTGAATTATCGCTCTTCAAGACCGTATAAATAACTCTAAAGAGTAAAAAAATGAAAACTCCTTACATTTTTTTTTCATCCTACCTTGCATTGCTGGTTCCTAACAGGTTTTTATTTTATAACTTGAGTTCTAAATTATTTAGAAAGGTACAGTTTGTGTCATTTCGTGTAGTTTATAAGGCCCTATATCCCTGCAAAATTTAGTCTGAATAGAAGGAAGAATATTGAGGTTATAATACTTTTAAAATCAAATGGGGGAGGGAACCTCATCATCCTAAAAATCATTAGAATTAGTTTAAATTGAAGGCATTTTACAGACAAATTTGTTTCCCAACTTTTTAAAAATGACAGATATCCTTTGCTAATTATTTTCTCATATGTGCTTTCTATTTTCTTTCTTTTTAATTTTGCCAGGCTAAGCCACAGCAGCGCATGGCAAAGCTAGTAATAAATATTTTTTTTTTATTATTATTTTAATGGAATTTACAACTGTATTACATAGAGAATACAATAAGTGAATGAGAAATTTGTAACATGGCATGTACAACATGAAGAGAAACTACCCATTGGTAGAACTCAAATTAAAGTTCTATATTAGAAGATCCCGAGGCCATCTTCTTTCCAGACGCCTCGGAGGGTTATCAGGGATCGAGGAGGAAGCAAGGTTTGAAACGAGAGGGTTCGGATGGTTCTGCGGTTTGTTATGGAAGGATAGGTATCTGGATTGGGCCAAATCGGAAACATATGGAACATTAAGGTCGTTATGGATGATTTTATTTGTGACAAAGTAAGGAGCGTTGAGGATTTTACGAAGGATTTTGGATTGTAAGGATTGGATAAGAGAGGAATTCGATGGTTTAGTGGAGCCCCAAAGCTCAATTCCGTAAGTCCAAATAGGTCTTATTATTGTCATATATACGAGTCGTTTATAATTGATTGAAAGCTTAGATCGTTTGTCTAGTAAGTGCTGGAGTAGTCGAAGTAATAAATATAAACTTAAAAATCGATCCAGCCATTCGCTCTAAAAATTGTTACATATCATTCAACAAACTGATTAAACAAATTTTATTCAATCACAGGTCAGTGCTTTTAGCTCCAATTTTCAAATCGAAAATATACGAACTATCGATATATCGATACTATAGTCCATCTATACCTTTGGGGGATTAGAAATTCCCTCGCCCCCTTAATGTAAGTACAAATACGCCAATCCCTTCATTATTATTGCTGCTCTTGAAGAAACTTCGTTAAGTCAGCTTGAACCAGTGAGATCCAGTTCATAACCTTTACATTAATACTAATTAGAAAACGTTTCCGTGCGTTAGAAGTATTACTAGAACTCTCTCATAAGACACTCAGTTAACACGAACATTAATTAAAACAACAGTAAAAGAAAAATAGACATTATTCTTTAGCACGTAATGTTAGACAGGTAATGACGAAAACAATAAACGGAGAAGAAAGAAAGCTGTAAAAGTTTTAGAGATGCTCACAAACTCTGAATTATCTCGTTGAAAAATCTTGGATTTATAATAGAATAGTTTCTGATTGGATTACTTTTTTTTTGTTTTCTGCTATTAATCTTTTTATTGAGGTATAATACATTTTACCACATTTAAGGGTACTGAGTATCAAAATTTAAAAAAATGAAATACATAGAAATAGATATACAAAAGATAATCCCCACATATATTACTGCAGTAAGGCTCGAAATCGGTTTTGTACCAAATATAAGCTCCTGTTATGCTAAAATTCCATGAATGGGGTACCGTTGGATTCAGAATTTCACGTGGGGTTAGCGAATCGTATTATCCACTTTTGTTTTTCTTTCTAAAATAAATAAAGTCGATACAAACATTTTGCTAGGCTTCAATACTGGAACGGTGGTAGGTCTGTAGATCGATGCGGGACAAATTGGACCTTGAAGATTTTGATGCGTACAGCAAGACCCTTCGGAACTATCGGATCCTGCGTTTTTAAGCCCCAAAACGTACTATTTTCGAGATAACGCAAGGCATGGAGTTCGCATCCACACAATCTTACGTTAATTGTAGTACTGTCATTGGATACATGTCTCATTTCGTCGACTTGAGGTCTCTATGATCGAGAGAGGGGGAGTTTATATTATTCATCGATGGTGTTGTTGATCGGCAAGCCATGTAATCGTTAATTTTTCACCAAATCTCAAGATTGAGCCACCAATTTCGAAGGTTTCCTTCTCCTTCAGGCTGGCAAAATAGTCCAATCACCCAGAAAATTCAGGCAAACAAGTTATGAAAGAAAATAAACTTTATTTGCGAATAACTGAAAAATCACACAATTTTTCCTTGGTTATGCCCATGATTATATAAAAGATTACTAAATTCCCTACAAAAGGAAAAAAAAATCATAGCAATCGGACAATTTTTAGCAAAGATACAGTTTACTGAAATTTGTATACATGTTGGTTCCAAACAAAAATGAAGATTTAAATTAATTTTTGTTTGCTTTGTGGATTATATTTATCCACTTTATTTATAGACTTTTAAAAAATTTTGTCTGTCTGTATGTCCGCATTGTCCAACGAAATTTTGTCAGGGGTAAGCTCAGCAATGGCTAATGGTACACTTTTGAAATTTTGACATTATACTCAATTTTGCTTGACTTAAACATAGGCTTTAAATGAAAACAAAGTATTTAGTAGAACCAGTTATGAATTCTTGAGTAATTTGTCTAGAGATCTCGGTTAGGCAGTTACTTCAATTCTCCTCTCAACATACTCTACCGTGAGCCACATTTAAAAGTTGTACTCTTCAACTGATGGAAAAAATGATCAAAATTCAACGGAAAAAATCCGAAATCCCGAATATCTGTAATGCGTTGTCGCTTAAAACACACTCACTTTTCAACTTTGGTGTCATTCGATTCAACTTTTTGAACCTAACAAATGTTATCGTATACATTTTTAGGATTAACCAAACGGGTTAGCTGGAAATCGGAAAAAAAAGTTCCAAAAATTCCACCCCGCCCACCACAATATTCAGATCAAGTTCTAATTTTACACGGTTATAGTTGACTCAATGTTACAATACGCCCGTACCCGACGGGTACACGTGAGCTAGTAATGTATATATAACAAAAATAAAAACAAAGGAATATAGCTGGCAGTGACAAAATACAGAAAATTATTAAGAAAAAAAAAAAATAAATATTAATGATAAGAAATTATTATAAATGAGTAAATAGAAAAAACAAACAAACGAAAACAAAACTGACAGTCATACTTAATTACAATATTTACGATCAGCAAAGGGAGCTCCGAGTCCAGCCCTTTCCACCACGTGTAGAGGACAAGGCTAGGTTCTAAGAGATCCCAGCGCTTCTCTCTCACCGTCATTAGAGTCCAGTGGAGACTAAGAGAGAGCACTACAGCCACAGACGCTCATGACTTCAGTGTAAAATATCTCCAATGACATATTTACGAAAGATCTCGAGGCAACTGCCGTTTCAACCTTCGAGGAGGATTGTAGGGATGAGTGGAACTGAATAAGGATTGTTCCAAGGGATTAGGATGGTAGATTAGGTTGGAGTGACAATTTGAGAATCGTGATAGAATAATGTCCGTGACATAAGGGATGGTGTAAGGTTTTGTTCGTAACATAATAACATAATATAAGTGCCACTTCGGTTTTTTCCGATTTTAACGAAAATGTTGCTGTAACAACTAAGGCTTATAAAAAGCTCAAATACGCAATTTCAATTTTGTACGACTTTTCGAGCTATGCTGTTCACATACACACACACACAGAGTGACCATTTTGCGGAATTTCTTTATTTGGACTCAGGGGGCCTCAAAACATATATTTCCATTGAAAACTCAGATTCGAAAACTTTCACGATCGCAATACTTACTCTTCTTATATATTACACATATAGATAAATGAGAATAAAAATCTGATATTTTAAATAAATAGCAAGGCTCACTAATAAGGTGCAAGTAGGAAGTAGAAGACTTAGAGGGCGTCCTAGGAAGACCTGGGAAAGCGGAAGAAAAGAAGCATTTGACCGGAGAGGACGAGATTGGATTGGACTAGAAGAGAGCAATTGGCACAAGATAGAGGCTTACGGATCAGACTCTATAAGCGTAAGCCTTACATTGCTTAGCGGTAGATAAGGAAGTACAGAACACGGCCTTGTTAATGAGAACACGTAGATTGCATGGCCTGTTAGGATTATTGAAGGTTAAATTTAAAATCATAGAAAAATTGCAAAAGGTTACGAAAATATACAGTGACCTATATTCAAAATGATACACCTGGATATTAATATAAATTATTTAATAAATAAATATTTCAATTTATATTACATTAAAAACAATAATTTATTGTTATCTTAGTATTTTTTTTTCTTATGTTATGCTTTATGTTCTTTTCTTAAGTTATGTTTCTTGGTGTGGAGGTGTATGATGGATTGTAGTGTAGGAAATCTTTCCTTTTTATTGGAAATCCATATATAGTATAGTGAATAAACATGTTTACATAAACATTTTGGGAAGTAACATGAAAAAAATTGTGAATTTTTTTTTATCTATTTATTCAAGATATTTAATATTGTATTACAATATAAATACATCAAGTAAATGTGTATACAAGAATATAATAACATGAAAACGCTTGTTGAGAAACTACCTACTGATAACACTCTAATAATATGTCCATATAAGGAGATCACGAGGCCATCTTCTTTTCAGACGTCTTGGAAGATTATCAGGAATCGAAAAGGCAGCAAGGATAGAAACGAGAGGATTCAGATGGTTATGAAGTTTATTATGGAATCTGTAATAGGTATCTGGATTGGACCAAATCGGAAACATATGAAACATTAAAATCTTTATTGATTATTTTATTTGTAACAAAGTAAGGAACATTGAGGATTTTACGAAGGATTTTGGATTGTAAGGATTGGATACGAGAGGAATTTGATAGTTTAGTGGATCCTCATGGCTTAAAGTCATGTATATTTAGAGCGTTTGTCTGGTAAGTGTTGGAGTAAGCGGAAACGTCGAGCAGTTTCTTGTCGTTTCAGTCTGGTATGAGGATTCCAAGTGAGACGTTTGTCCAGTTAAAAATTTAAATTTTGTTTTTATGAGGATAACGACCACAAACATTCTGCCCTGTTAGTTAAGGAATGGCTACTTTTCAACTGCTCCAAAATTATAAAAACACAACCATATTCACCATATCGTAATGTGATAGAACACCTCTGGGAAAAATTGTAGGTAGAAATTAGAAAACACGAAATTTCTACTCGAAGGGTGGATCAGGTGCTGAATCCAGAATTATTCAAAAAATTGGTCGACATCCATTACAAACAGATTGAAAGGAGTGGTATAAAATAAAGGCTTGCCTACAAGATATTGAAAAAAATTAATAGTATTTAAAAATTAATAAGAAGTGAGGTGTATCGTTTTGATTGTGTGAGAACATTATCCAGTTTTTTTTAATTAATCACACTTAAATATTTTTATTTTATTTTACGAATCTAAAATCAGATTATAAATAAATCTGTAGAAGAGTTTCTGATAATTTATTCACTTTAGCCATTGACGTATTTTACTATGAATATTTGTATCTATTTCACGGTGAGCCATTGTATCATAAACACGTTGCAAACTTAAAAAATCATTTCTGACAATGATCATATCAACAATAATAATAAGAAGAAGAAGAATGAAGTTTTATTTATTATAATGCGTTGATAGCATTATAATAATAATGCTTTATTTATTCTGGGACAAGTCTCTTTAGAATAATTTACAGAGATGGAGATGTGGGCTTTGGAGCCTCAGAGAATAATCACAAAATAAACAGATTTATATAGTGAATAAATAAAAGAAAGGAGTGTTATTTACTTAGAAAACTAGAATAGAATAGAATTAAATAGAATTATTATTATTATGTATTGTAGTGGAATGAGTTGTAGCGGAACTTGGTAAGTTCTATTCTTCTATTCCGCTTCTCCATTTCAAGTCTCGTATTACAACAAACAGGTCTGCAATCCATTTCTCACTTAAGCCCTCAGTTAATAAAATCCGTTCTCAAATTGCTAAGAGGTCTTGAGCGCTGAACTCATTGATAGCATCGAAAATCATACCGTTCCTAAACCCAACGATAGAATTTTACGTAATAGAATAATAGAATTTTCTTTTTAATATAATTATTTACAAATATTTAACTCTTGAGTAATACTTATCACCGTTTATGTTCCTTTTATAAATAAGTTTTTTTATTGATTTCAGTTTATTTTATTTTTTAATAAATTCTTTTATCTAACATTATGTTGAAATAAGGTTGTGCCGTTTACCGTAGGATTTTTTTCATGAGTATGGTTTATTTTTCCACTACAATTTTTACAACTTTATATTTAATCAAGTTGTTATTAAGAAGAAGCAAGCAATCAACTATCTTAGGAGGGGTATGCGAAATCTTTTGAGGAAGGTGGGAGGCAGCTCTAATGCACACTAAATGAACGCCATGATAAATGGTATAGCACCATTTCAATGCATTTTCACGATTGATATTTGGAAATCTTTAACTTTGAAACAGTATCGTAAAATATTTTGAACCGCATGTGTTGCTTTTACATCCAACTGATGGTGCGTTTTTAATAAGTATGTGTAGTTTCACCTTATATTTTACAATAGTAGATATATTAAATCACGCCCTATTTAAGACAAAAGTTCAAGGCAATGGGTGAAGAACTTTTTGATATTTAACAGTTAGAACAACCAAACATTTACATTTCTATTTACAATAAAATTATCAACACAAAGCTGAACATTAAACAATACATTAAATATTTAAAAAAAAAAAAAAAAATTAAATATGACAATATATGAGTGGCTTGATATCAAAGGAAGGATTTCTGTCATTTTCAGAAAGCGGAGATAAAGTCAGTTTTGTAAGTTCAACTCGGACTGTTTCTGATAATTAAAAATGACGGCGTATTTACTCAGATGATTACGAATGTTCAAGGTGAATCATAAAAAAAAATCATTAGAATTAGTTTAAATTAAAGCCATTTTACAGACAAATTTGCTTCCTAACTTTTTAAAAATGACAGATGTCCTTTGCTACTAATCCACTCATATGTGTTTTTTATTTTCATTATTTTCCATTTTGCCAGGCTAAGCCACAGCAGTGCGTGGCCGGGTAAAGCTAGTATAAAAATCAAATCAAATGGGCTACATTTCTCTTGTTAATAAAATTATTAAAATGATATGTTGATATGAATATTAATTTAATTTTTAATACTTGATAGTCTATTACTAAAATTTGTAGGAGGAATATTGTGACAAGGACTATTTAGCACGTATGTTTTTATTTTTATATTAATATGCGATTTCTTCCATTGAAAATGGCCTAAGGGCTGAAATGATGAATGTAAACGAAAAATAAAATGGGATTATTTGGAACCAATTTCTATTTAAAAATGTAACAAAATACCTTCTTGATGAATTGTTAAATTTAAAAACAAAAAAAAATTTAGAAAATATCTTCTTAAATTCTTCAATAAATCCAATTATTGAGCCCTCATTTTGAAAATCGTCTTCTCCTTCAGGTGTGAAAATAGATAGATGTTCCAAGAAAAGTTATGACGGGAAAGAAATTTTATTTGCGATTAACTCAAAAAGTTTACATTTTTTTTCTTGATTACACCCATTATTATTTAAAAGATTACTGAATTTGATTTAACGCACCAGTTATGGATAGGGAGCCCAGTGATTTGGTTGGGCTTTAAATATAAATAATAAGCTTACTATTATTATTTTTCTGTATAATTTATTTTATTTATTGTACATAGAGTGTGAATGTGATCTGTGAACTCTATTATAAATGTTCTAGAGACAGATTGTAATATTTTTCAGTAAATAAGTTTAAAAAAATAAAAAAAAACTTATTGATTAATAGGTTCCAGTTCTTTCTAGATTGAGGAGTAATGCCCTCTTTTGACAACTGTATGAATAAAGTCCTAAAAAAAATACCTATTTTTTGTTGAATATGATGCGATAACATAAAACATATTTGATTTAAATAATTAAACATTGCTCCAAAACAAACTAGGAAAATTTTACTTTAAACGAAAGTAGAGTTTGTCATTGTTAAAATTATTTAAAGAGGGCAATTGAGTTGAGAAACACATCTAAGTTCGGT
Organism: Nezara viridula; assembly: GCA_928085145.1. NCBI lineage: Eukaryota > Metazoa > Arthropoda > Insecta > Hemiptera > Pentatomidae > Nezara > Nezara viridula. Next base: position 180,738,019 of record OV725079.1, on the reverse strand, counting down.
TTGAAAAAAAAAAAGTCATAAATAATTTGTGATTTCTTTTTTAACAACCTTTAACTGTACTATATTTACCCCACTTTTCGAAAAAACAAAAAAACGTTTAATAAGCTTTAATTTCATATTAATTAATTTGAGGTTAATAAGGCAAATATTTGAGTTTCACCTCATGTCGTGTAAAGAAATGATTTTCTATTCAGTCATCTAAAATCACCCGCGTTTTCATCAAAAATGACTACTAGTAGCTTTGAAAATCTTTAATTTCTTATTTTTCAGTAATATGGGATGTATTGTAATAGACATAATTATCTAAGAACACTACGTAGTTTTTGCACGGAATACTTTAATTTGGTTTATTAGGACTTGCATATTTTAAGTTAAACTTTTTGTTTATTTATTTACTAGCTGATGTACCCATCGTTGACGGACGTATAGTTAAAATTTGAGATGGATATGGTATTATGGGTGGGAAGGAGGTTAATTTCATAACATTGGGTGAGGGGAGAGAGGTAATTTTAATTTTTAGAAGTTTTTCTTCCGACTTCCGGCTAATCCATCTGCTTAATGCTAAAAATGTATATGAGAACATTTGTTAGGCTGGAGAAGTTGAATAGAATGACACCTTGAACGGGAAGATCGGACAAAGTTGAAAAATGAGTGTTTTAAGCGACAACGCGTTACAGATGTTTGGTATTTCGGATTTTTCCTGTTGAGTTGTGATAATTTTTTCCATCAGTTGAGTAGTACAACTGTTAAATGTGACACGCGGTAGAGTAGGTTGGGATGGGAATCGAAGTAACTGCCTAACAGGGATCACTAGACAAATTACTCAAGAATTCATAACTCTGGTTCTACTCAATATTTTGTTTTCATTTAAAGCATATGTTTTAAGTCAAGTAAACCTTAATATAATGTCAAAATTTCAAAAGTTTACAATAAGCCATTGCTGAGCAAACCCCTGACCAAATTTCGTTGCAATGAGGACATATAAACAGACAAAAAAATGTTTTAAAAATGGATTTGGTGTCTGTAATGTATGAAGCGGAAAGATATCATGAAACGGGCTGATTCAATTCAATGTACAGACAAAACCATTATTTTATTTATATAGATGTTCTTTAACCTACAAACGTATGTTTATTATTAACATTTATTATAAACATTAACTGAGATCTCTAGACAAATTACTCAAGAATTCATAACTTTGGTTCTACTCAATATTTTGTTTTCATTTAAAGCCTATGTTTTAAGTCAAGCAAGTACTAATATAATTTCAAAAGTTTACAATAAGCCGTTGCTGAGCTTGCCCCTGACAAAATCTCATTGCAATGCGGACATAGAGGCAGACAAATTTTTTTTTAATTGTGGATTTGGTGTATGAAACTGCAATGTATGAAACGGAAAGATGTCATAAACGGGTTGATTCTATTCAATGTACAGACAAAATCTTCATTTTATTTATATAGATTAGACAACATTTTTCGTAATACTTTTTCTTCATATATAGGTAAGTGAAAGTAGGTGTAATTCCTGAAATACAATCAACACCCACGACGATTTCCCTTCATGATTGTATCGCGTGACCAGCTCCATTATCGTAAACTACGTCACTTTTAACGATGTGCACTTGTCTCTAATTTATGTGAAAATCATCACAGATTGCTTACACATGGCTAAGCAACTAATGATTTATAAGTAGGTATGTTATATAACTCTCAAAATGAATATTAATGCTTTTTCATAAATTTTGGTTTATCATTTTCAATAATCAACCATTGTGATCGACCAAAAAATTAAAAAACTTAAAATTAAAAAAAAAAACCTCTCAAAATTTGAGGTTTCACGTTTCAGAATGCGGAGAATTCGAAAAACGAATAAAAACAATTTTATCCGTCCGCCTTCCGCGCATTTTCTCCGAAACTACTGGACCGATTTTTTTTCGAATTTGGATATAAATCAAAAGTCATCGGAGGATGATCCTCTTTCATCAACATTACTATCCGCCTTTTACTTTCAAAATGGCGGCCGAAAAACCTGCGTTGCTATAGACTGTAGTTCCTAAACAAAAAGTCGTCAAAATCGGACAATTAGGAGCAAAGATATGGTCTCCAGTTTTTTTTTATTATTTTTTTTTTATTTATGTATTACTCCGAATGTGAAGTAATGCTGTTTTTCTTTTCGCATATTACTAATAATTAAAACAAAAAGTTTAGTCCAATAATTGCAATCACTTTTTATTTATTTTTCTTTGTAACTAAGAAGGTAATGTTACTTTAGATGTATAGTTGTTTGGAATAATAAACCATTGTGAAATAATTTGCAGCGATTTTTAACTCTGTAGAATCTATTAAAATATATTCACTCAACTTAGTCTATGCAGTTCCAGGTTCGGTCTGGTTCTGTCGGAGGCCATATTGTGAAATGGGGTCTCCCAAATTGGACCTGAAGAGAACATTTACATTTCTTAAAATTTGTTTTTTTTTTGTACATGAAGTCTTTTAAAGAGTTTATCTTATTTTGTATATTTTTCTTAGTCAGGCGGTCAAGAACTGGTGGTTCGAAATAAATACGGATAATACAAAATATATGATTTTCTGCGAAAACGGCGATAATTTCGGTAATGTTGATATACACGATGTTTTATGGTTAAGTTCCTAAACTGTAAAAATGAACTAAGGACCATCAAACCAGAAAATAATTCCTTTGAAGGTGTGTTCGCAAACGCTTTGTTTAGCATATTAACATCTAAAGATTTTCGTTGTTATGAATTAGTTACGTTATATGAAATAAATAAAACCTATTTATATGTTCTAACTACTTTATTAAGGAAATATAAACATTAATATTCATAATAAATGTTGTTAAAAGTGAAGGTATGTCCGCAAATGCTTTGGTTTGGAGATGGATTAGATACCTAGTGGCTTGTTTGGGGTGGCATTAAACAAAAATTCTATGCAAGTCCAGTCAATGACCTTAATTCCTTACTACTTTTAGTCTCCACTGGCATCTAATACTAGTGATGCGGCTGGAAAAGTGGCACTGGGATGTCCTGGAGTCTTGATTTGCCTTCCAAATGTGGGGAGAAAAGCCTAGCTCGGAGATTCCTGGGCGAATATATATATATATATTGTATATAGGTATGATTGTGTTTAGAAGTTTTTATTTTATTTGTTTATTTTTATTATTTACTTTTTTCATCAGCATTAGTTATTTACTTTTTTAATACTTGTAGTTATATATCTATTATTTTTATATATTGTATGAATGAGGACTTTTAGCCCTAATACATATAGCCCTCCAACAGAAGCTGATTGTATTATTATTCAAAAAACTAGATTATTAAAAAAAAAATTCCTTACGAAAAAGGATAGTTGAATCTTGTGAAACAATAACACACATCCAGTGCCGTTCTGCCACTGCTGCTGTTGAAGACCCTGTCTTAATAAGTGTTGCCCAAAATGGTTGCAAGACCAAGACCAGACCCTGCAAGTCTTGCACATGATCTGCAAGAGTCTTACAGGTCTTGCAGTAAACTCTAACCGAGACTATTTCAGATATAGTACGTTGCTTACAAATTTCAATCATCTAATCTAAACAGCGTTTGTTTTTCTTGTGGAATTGTATATTTGAGTATAGCTTTCCAAATAATAATAAAAAATTAATCTTTTTTTCCCTCCCCCTACCTCGCCTTTTAGGTTATACGGGACTTAAAAGAGTTAAAAGACCCCCCCCCCACTCCTCCGGGCAGCGGGACGCGAACTCATAATTATTTCATTGACTCCAACTTCTGTTATCAGGTTGCCGGGCAACGCGCAGTGCTCTGCACACACATTAGTCCGCAAAAACGCGTTTTCATGAATAAAAAGTAAGACTAAATGCTTACTAATTTTAGTTACTATAATGAAACTTCTCCTCAAAAGAATCGGACACTCACGGGTAATCAAAAATTGCATTAGTCTTTTGTCTAGAAGGAAGCCAAGATACCGAACTGTGTCGGAGAGGGAAAGTGGCATGGAGTTGAAATAAACTGATGGACACGACTTGTTTGGATTCAATTATTTAGGTGCGCCACTTATTACACAATGTCAATAAGAGAGAGATGACTTTGTAGGTTAAAGGATGTTGTTTCGAGATCTGAATTGGAAGATAGGATGGCTTTGTCATCAGCGAATGTTGCCAGGAGGGTTTCGGGATGAATAGGAAAATCAGCAATGCAGACAATGTTAAGGATAGGACCCAAGACGCTCCCTTGAGAAACTCCCGCCTCAATGGAATAACAATTACCAATATTTAAAAAAAATGCTTTAAAGTTATCATTAAATGATTTCGAGGTACTTCTTCACTAGCAGGCCGGCACTGACTGCTATCTGCCAATGTTTATAAACTGAAAACTGATAATTCCTATAAGGCAGTGATAAGCCTTCTCGTAATTCCTATCTTCGTATTATTGTATTATATTCGTATTATTAAAAAGTGTAAACAGAAACAAAGAAAAAAATGTAATACAAAAAAAAATACGTCGTCTTATTTATTTTGGTACGCAAAATAGTTTTATGCTATTTAAAATAGCGAAGGACCCGTTCCTCTTCTTTGTGAAACCACCGCCACAAAAATTCGCATAAATATGAATCGAGGCTTAGTCTGTCAGTTTCTCTATGTATTTTATTTCTCCACTTAGCTGAGCCCCATAATCGTTCTATAAATTTCACGTCTCCAAGTATCCCAACGTTTTGAAAATATTCAATAGCCTGTTCTTCTGAAGATGGTAAATCCCAGAATGTAACAAGGTTCATAATTTGACGAAAATAAACACAACCGGGCCAATAATAAAGAATTTAATAAGTTAACGTAATAAGAGAATAACTGAAAAATAAACAATGTAATAACTGAAAGGTTTGGCGGGATAAGAAGAGGGAGGTTATGTGACGTGACGTTAGATAACATAGATAAGAAGTAAGGTTTCGACCCGGCCTGTTAGTGAAGTAGTACCGATATCAATTTTTTCTCACTGGCTCTCGAATTATTACGAAAATAATTTTTCGAATAGGTCATTGAATTGTTATTAGCTTTTTAATGGCTCTATAAATAATAAATAAGAAAGACAATTTAAATATAAACAGTAAGCTAATGTTCTACGAAGGGGATTTAGTTTGCTCTGTTTATATATTGCAACATCACCCCCTGGATCGACATGGGATGTAGGGAGGCAAGTTCGCCACGCTCATTACGGCAATTAGGCAAAGCGGCAGCGGTTGGAATCGCTTTCCCATTAGGCCGGTCTCAAACCCACTTACTGTCCAATCCCTCCGAGACAACTTAATTCCTTCCTATACCGAGGGGTACGCAATTACATCTCTTCGTGGAAGTTTAGATCGATTTCTAACTCCGGATTGGAAATCCTTTTTTTTACCAGGGATCATTAAACGTATCCTCGTAGTAAAATTTTATATAAAAATCTGGTGCGCGCAACACAGATCTTTCACTTCCTTGTCTACTTTGAATAGAAATTATTTTCTGGCAATGTTGAGCAATTATAAAATTGTTTAAATGCACCTTTTTACGGAGTTATAGCTTAAATCTTACAGCTAACAAATCACTAAGGGCACAAAAATAACAAAAACCCTATTAATTATATCAACGGTAGGCAATAAAAACCTCGATACTCCATCTCTTTTTGTAAACCACATAGTTCACTGAGCTATATATATATATATATATATGTATATATATATATATAACAATGGAAACAATCCAAGATAACAATTTGTAACGAATTACTTAACTGGAAAATATAAATGATTCAAAATTATACATTGGCTTCTACTTAAGAATTACTATTATAAGAAAATAAACAAGATTTCAATACTTACTTAAGGTTTTCCCCAGAGAATTCTTTATCTAAGAATTTAGCAAATTGTTCCCTTCCAACAGGATCATTTAAAAGCTCCTGGAGAGAAAATGCCCATCTCTTCACCCTCCTTGCTGATATGTCTTTGCTAAAATAAAAAAAATTTGCTTCGTTAAAATGGTTCTTTAAGGACCTCAACAACTTTTTCTCTTAGTGTCATAATAACACTTTATCATTTGATAAGAAAACTATAATTTTAAATCAATGACCAAAACTGTAACAATGTATATGAAACATTCTCATACAAATTTGCATTGGAAAAAACGTTTGTTAAAAACTCAACTTTGAAAATTAGAGGTCAATGAAACTTTGAAATAATTCATAAATAAGAGTTTGAGATATATATATATGCGTAGAGAGATTTGAAAGTATATTTCATTTTTATATTATGGATTATATTATAACCTATAAATGATTATGGATTGTACGCTTATTAGTTATTAAACTATTATTTTCCATTGTAAAGTTTTCTAAAATGAAATAACGAGATTTTCATTGCCTGCCATGGATAGGTCAAAAGTTGTCACACTAATTCTAAGTGAATAATGTTTGGATTTCACAATGGGGAAATTCATCATATTATTCACTAATTTAATTTTCCAAAAAGTTACATGATGATTTTTCGGAATAAACGGACGATAGCTACCTAAATATTTAAATATAATATCAGATCTAGAATTATTAAACTATAGTAAACGTATTTAAGGTTATAAACATATGCTTTATACATCCATGAAATGATTTTATATTTTACGTCTTCTTTCACACAAGTACAATGAAATAGTTTTTTTAACAATGTCATTGCCTTGATTAGGTGGATTTTAAATAATTTTTTTCAAACTTAAAAAAAGTTTAAATTTAATTTAGTAAATTTCATTTAATCTCATTAAAAACATGTGATTTCTGTTAAATAATATTGGTTTTCACAAATTATTATTTATAATTCTTCGTCACTCCATTACTTACTACAATTTTCTATATTAGATATTGTTTTTTCTAAAACCCTCCGCTTTTCAACGATATATAATAAAATATGAAAGAATTTGATTATTAACTAAAGGAGAAATAAGAGATCGTTACAGTTGTAATTCAGGAACCAAAGGAATACGAGCGCACTCGAGCTCGCCCGAAAGATTAGAACACGTAACATGAGCTTAAAATAATAAGGACTGCTACAATATTATGTAAATATACATATGCGGTTTTCATAAATGCTATTTTTGGTAATACTTAAGTGTATAGATTACAGCTATATAAATATTAAAATTTGTATATATCAGGATTCTTAAACAAATAAAAATATCCATAATGAATTATAAATCAATATAGCATTTATAATTTATACTTTCACTGCTCCTTTGTCTGAAAATACTTATTTCTGTTAAGAAGAGCGTGGTAAGTGAAAGTTGTGTGAAGCGCTCACCGCGCCAGATTTTTTTTTATAAAATTATTTCATGACATTATGAAATTAATGAATGAATGGAAAAATAATTTAATTCTGGGACTGCAGTCCCATAAGAATAATAACAGAGTACAAATTTATGGGTATTTTATTAGTCTGGCTTAAAATAATAAAAAATAATTAACTGCATATTGTTATTGATGCTTTTCAGAAGATTGAAATTAAACAGTATACAGATACAAGTAGTTTTACATGTTAGCGGATGTTTGAATATGGATTAGGTGACGGAACAGGAGTTGTTTGAAGGAATTTGTGGACGAAGATTGACGTATGGAGGTAGGAAGTGAGTTCCAAAAGGAGGTAGCACGAATGAGGAAGGATTTCCTGAAGGAAGTAGTTTTATGGGAGGGGATATATAAATCTATATGTTGAGATCTGGTATTAGGAGAGTGAATAGAGTAGAGTAAGGAGTTTCAGGATGTAGGGAAGGTTTCTGAGGACTTGGAAAAGGAAAATACCAAGGAGGAATTGTCATCGGGAAGTAGGATAAAGCCACTTCAACTCGGTGTACCAGAGTGAAACATGTGAATCCCTGGGGATCCCGAAGATGTATCTTATGAAACTGTTCATGAGTTTCTTCAGTCTCATTTCTAGCCTGGCAGATAGCCCTCCATACACCAGACAGCCGTAGTCGAAGTGGGGGAATATAAGGGAGGTTACAAGGAGCTGTCTGGTTTTTAGAGGAATACAATCACGGAACCTTAGGAGTTGTTTAAGGATAGTTATGGATTTTCGGGTAATCTGAGATATATGGTTATACCAGGAGTGGTTCTGGTCAAAGGTTACTCCTAGGTTTTTGACTGTACAGAAAAATGGATGGGATGGCTATTGAGGTAAAGTAGAGGAAATTAGGGAAGGGAGCTAATGAGATGTCTGGACCCGCTGAGAATAACCTTAATTTTATCTGCATTTATCATTAATTCATTCATTTCTGCCCAGCCTTAGGCACCTCAGAAGGTCGAAATGATTGTATCGACATTTCAGTTGCGATATTTTGATGGTATCGATAGTATTAGGCTGTATATAGTAATAGGTGTTCTTCGGGGCCAGAATAGACAAGAAATTGTATCTTTCTAGCCCTGAAGAAGACCTGCAAAGCCAGGTCGAAACGTTGGCTTTTAATAAAATAGTTTGGCCACTATTCAGCCTATTTATGACCGCCACGCCGGACCATCTCCTTCCATCATTTTTTCAAGTTGATTAATAAACGGCTATGAATTACAGAATTTCTATATTCTATATTTAATCAAATAACAATACATTGATAAGGGATCAAACTGGAAATAAATTCATTAGTTCGTATCAGAAGCACTTTGACAAAAATTCAGTCTTCAAAAATATAAAATTTGGAAGGACACTCCATGTCCGTATGTTTATTGGGTATACACAACCTCCTTCAATTCCGAATGTTCTAAATGATCGTTAGTAAAATTGTTTGTCTTTTAGAGAAATAGATTCGTTTTATACCGAGCGTTCTCAAATATAACATTTCTATTCTTCGCAATACTTCTAACATGCAAATTCAATATATTTGTTTTCTAATCAGTTATGACATGTTCGGTTCCCGATGAGAAATTGACACGAAATCAGCTTTAAATAAATCCGTGTAAATAGGACATGGCGTGCTAGAATGGCTTGTCGCATGCATGCATCGCGCCACAGGGACCTTTTCGTGACTTAAGTAAGGATTTGTATCTGCAATGTTCTCGTGATAAACAATTTTAGACACCTTATATTAGGGCATTATAAATAACAAAAACTGCAAATTATATCTATAATAGGAGCAGGATTTCCATTTTGGTTATGGGAGTACGATGGATACCCAAAAAAAAAAGTTTCAGGGATTTTTTTTAATAATATAATAATAAAAGGCTTAGCGAACCCGAAGGTTCGATACCGACACCACCAATCGCTTATTACACACCTCCCTCCACCGTTCGCCGTCCAAACCCAGTCCCTTCAGATCGGCTTTAATGCAATCCTCCCACCTTCGCTTCGGTCTACCCCTCGGACGCTTACCATTCGGCACAGCAAATATTAACCTTTTAGGAATTCTCTCGTTACTAAGCCCAACAACTTTACAAGCCCATTTGATTCGTCGCATTGAAATTATCTCAATTATATTACTCGGATACAGTTCACGCAATTCGGCGTTGTGTAACCGCCTGAACTCTCCAGTTAACTCATCCTTCTTCGGTCCGAATATTCTACGCAATACTTTATTTTCAAAAACCTTCAGACGCTGCTCATCCCTTAATGTAAGCGGCCAAGTTTCGCACCCATAAAGAACTGTAGGCAAGATAATTGTTTTATAGATTCTAATTTTTAAGTTTCGGGACAAGAGGCGCGAACTAAGTAGTTTTGTCACAGAGAAATAACAAGCATTTCCCGCCTTCAGTCTAACCTTAATTTCTTCTTCAATTTCGTTTTTTCTAGTTATCGTAGAACCTAGATACCTAAACTTATCTACCTGCTCAAACATATTACCATCTTTATCGATATCACCAGTAGTATCGCCATTTTTGCAGCTAACCATATATTTTGTTTTATCCACGTTTATTTCGAGTCCTAGTTCTTTACCGGCTTTCATTAACGTTGTCGTATTTAGTTTTATAGTTTCAACGTCTTCGCTTAACAGGGATTTTTTTTATTTATAAAAAATAGTAATTATAATCAACATAATTATTGTAATACGAACAATATAATACTGTATATAAAAATAAATTCATATAAGCGATTATACAGGGTGTTTCGTAATTGCCCGGCACTATTTTAGGTATGTATTCACTAACACAGAATAAACAAAGAAGTTCATATTAACATATGTCTCAAACTTATTTATTAAACAGATATCAAAGGTTAAAGATTTATTATTATTGCAACATTTAGAATAACTGTTCAAAGGGACCTCCTGTTTTGTTGAATGTAACATTCAGCACGACGAATCCATGCTTCTCTGGCTCTTCGTATAGCATCAGGATGGTGCTTGATAGTTACTACGGCTTCCACGATCCGATTTCTTAGCTCTTCTTGCGTGCCGACTGTCGTAGAATAAACCATAGACTTCATCCAGCCCCACACAAAATAATCTAATGGCGTTAAATCCGGAAATCGTGGTGGCCATTTAACAAGTCCGTTTTGACCAACCCATCGGTCTCAACAAGTTTCATTAAATAATTAGTGACACTATTACAATAGTGTTGGAGCACCGTCATGCATAAACTAAATGACTTTGCCTAATGCTTAGCGGAATATCTTCTAGGAGTTCATGAAGATTATTTTACAAAAAATGCAAGTAATATATTCCTGACAGCCTAGGTGGCAAAAAGAATGGACGATGATGTTCTCGCTTAGAAGATCACACTAGACACTTAAAGAAATGGTATGTTGGTAATGTCCAACAGCAGTCGTATGAGGGTTTTCTTCAGCCCAAATATCGGTATTTAGAAAATTATTAATCCCGTTTCTTGTTAAGCAAGATTTATCAGTAACCAAAATGCAGTTCAGGATGTTAGGATCTCGTGTGCATTGTCGAATTAACCACTGGGAGAAATTTCTGCGCTTGTTATAATCTTGTGGTAACAAATCTTGCCTACTCGAAATGTGAAATGGATACAATTGTTGTTCGCTTATAGTTCGCCATACGCTGGTAGAGGAAACATCGAAATGACGTGACAATCTTCTGGTACCAGTAGTAGGAGATAACTGAACAGCATATTTCTTCTTCAATGGTTGCAGTTCGTCGAAATCTTTGTCGACCGCCGTTTACTCGTATAGGTTTTAGCGTGCCATTATTCCTAAGGCGTCTTTAAATAGCCTCAAACGTTTTACGATTTGATATTCTTCGGTTAGGAAATTTTCCACGATATCTTCGAACAGCAGCAGCACCGTTTCTATGTACCTCGCTTTAAGTTAAAGCATGTCTGTTTGTTCTGCAAAAGTGAATACATTTATGGTGTCTCCCATGATAATCATAAATTGAACTGTGTCACAGTATTCACTCAAACTAAAACACACAGAACTAGATCGTAAGATAATTTGATCACAAAAGCGAGAAAAAAATGTGGCCTCCAAAAATATTGAGTCGTTTTGCGTGACAAACACCCTCTAATGTTCGAAATAACGAGGTTATATAGGACAAACAGCCCAATATTTTTATCGATTTTGTGATCAAATTATACTACGATACAAGTAGAAAACATATGGGTATTTACGTGTTTTTAGTACCTAATTAACTAGACAAAGTTTTTGCCCCTCTCCAGATCGAAAACACCCCAATTCCAAGAGTTTCCGTAAATAAAATAGTTGTGAGTTACAATGGGATGAAACTATTTACGAAGTTTCAGGCGGATGTTAATAATTTAATAAAAATTGGTCTGTACCACGGACTATAAATCCTGGATCCGCTAGTGGTGGTAAGTGAAAGTTGTGTGATGCGCACACCGCACCATATTTAACGATCGATATGGAAATTCGTCTTTTCTATGGACGATTTTTTGGATTCATACTGCCATATGATATAGTGTAAATAAAAAATGTAAATTTTCTGACATAAATCTTCTTACATAGAAATATTCATTAAGTTTTCGACATTAGATAAATGATCCAATATTTGTACAAAATGGTAGAACGATGGCTATTGACAACCGTGTGCAAAGGCCCAGTTGAAATGAAGAGATGTTTCAGTACAATATGAGAACTGATATGAACCTCTTTGTCTCCGATACAATGAGCTGTCCCATATTGTCTATCTCGGCCTATTGTGCGCGCTTTCAGTGGACACAGTATTGTAGCAAATACCAACTGTATTTGGAATGCCTCTCTTGTATTTCTTTCTTCTTTATGTTCTTATTATTATTACATACTAGTTGTGTTGTTGTTATCGATATACACAAGTATCGATATACAGGGTGTCTCGTAAGTAAAGAGAAATATTATAGAAGTGATAACAGATCTCGAGAGCCACAAAAAAATTTATATAAATATTATAGTCCCTGGTACAGACCCCTTTTTATCAAATTATTAACATCCGCTTGAAACTTCGTAAATAGCTTCATTTCATCGTAACCTACAACTATTTTATTTACGAAAATTCTCGGGATTGGGCCGTTTTCAATCTGGAGATCGGCAAACTTCATCTATTTAATTAGTTACTAAAAACTCACAAATACCCATTTGCTTTCTACTTGGATCGTATGATAATTTGATCACAAAATCGAAAAAAAAAGTTGTCTACAATAATATTTGGCATTTGCGTTTATGTAACCTCGTTATTTTGAAATGTTGGTTGTGTAGGTCACGCCAAACGGTCCAATATATTAGAAGGACTCCTTTTTTCTCAATTTTATAAGTATCTTACGATTCAAGAGGAAAGTAAATGAGTATTTATGAGTTTTTAGTAGCTAATTAAATAGACAAAGTATACTGTTCTCCAAGTTGAAAAACTCAATTCCGAGAATTTTAGCAAATAAAATAGTTGTAGGTTACGATGCGGTGAAATAGTTGTAGAGCTATTTACGAAGTTTCAAGTGGATGTTAATAATTTCATTAAAGAAGAGACTGTACCACTGATTATTAGTCCGATTTTGGACAAAAAAGTATGAAATTTAATTTTTTTTTTTTTTTGTCATGTTTCTGTTGAATATTAACCTATAACTAAAATAAAATTTAATAAAGATAATTAAAAAAAGATTCATCACAATAAACTAGATAAAATTTATATTAAATTAAAATAGAGTTTGTCATTGCTCAAACCATTTAAAGGGGACTTTTGAGTGTTTAAACTAAGCTAAGTTTTTTTTTTAAATAATCATAACTTATTCACGATATCTTTTTTTTTACTACCCCCTACTACTCCTTTTTTACTTTCACTTACCTATATATGAAATATATAGTAAGGGTAAGTATTGCGATCGTGAAAATCTTTGAATCTGAGTTTTCAACGGAAACTTGTGTGTGTGTGTGTGTGTATGTGTGTGTGCATGTGAATCGTCTAGCTTAAAAACAAAAAGTAGTGTGAGACTGATATTACGTATTTAAGATAGGTATATACCTTCCATGCTACAGCAACTTTTTGCTTAAAATCGGCTAATCGGAAGTGCCACTTAATATCAACGTTGAAACACATTTTCCTCAAAAACGGCTTAAACGATTTTGATTAAACTCGGTGTATCATTGTATAATTAACTGGTGTTTAATATCATTTAGGTCTTATCTCCATTGATGTCACTTTACAGAAGTTAAATGCCCAATGTACGATCTCTTAGATTCTTTAGTTAATTATCAAATTCTTTCATATGTTATATTTAACTATTTTTGTATCGAAGATTAATGTGAAAATGTTTATTATTTCAAATAAAAAAAATTAAAAGTACTTTAGAGGAAGCTAATATAGAAAATTAGCCATTTAAGCCCTGTTCGAAAACATCAATGAGAATAAAACCTATATTATATTAAAAAATGCTTAATAATACTGTGTTTAATCAAAATCTTTGGAGCGGTTTTTGAGAAAATTGCCAATTTCAATTTCAATTTCGTACGGCTTTTCATTTTTGAACTACATACACACGCACACAGACCATTTTGCGGGACTTAGTTATTTGCACTCAGGGAACCTCAAAACGTGTATTTCCGTTGAAAACACAAATTCGAAAATTTTCACGATCGCAATACTTACCCTTAGAACAATTTATTGAAGTCATGTTTGTTTAAAACACGTATATTTGACAGAATATAAATCCCATTATTTTTTTACACAACCTGAGGTGAATTTCAAATTTTTCCCTAATAAACCTTCGTTAAATTAATACGAATTTAAATCTTATTAAACGAGATAGTTTGCAAATTGATTAAACATTTTTTTTTTTTTTTTTTGTATCACGGGTCATAATTTTTAGCTCAGGTTGTTTCAAAACACTCAGGGGACCTCACAGAATAATTTGAGCCATACAACTTAAAAATCGATCCAGTCTTTCGCTCAAAAAATAATTGAATGGCTTTTAGCTGACCACCTTAACACATAATCCCTGTTTCGCTTCGCTTAGTCGGGTGGAAATATAACAAAATATAATTTCTATGTTTATTAGTATATTATAACTTAAATACCATTTTCTGATGGAATCGCTAATAGTGTTGAATATTTGTTAGCACAAAACTAACTATGTTTGCGAAAAGAATTCGAACAATGAAGAAGCGAGTTAACCTTCGGAATATTTTCACAGAATTAGAACATTCTTTATTCCTCGTCGCGTGCGCGCTCTGGTTCCAAAGCATTTAAAACTAAATTTTCCTGCAAATCGGCTGTCCCAACTACATAGAGAATACATTATTCAATCGATTGGAATCCAATCAATAAATGAATATGATTCAATATATTCCCATTGAAGTATTGTAATAAATTTGACCTCTGAAGTTTATACATAAGATAATTGAAGTTAATTTTAAATCTGATATAAATTAAATATATTTTATATAGTTTATTAGAAAGAGTTGGTCGGGGGAGTGTGGTCAAATAGATACCAAAGTTTAAAAAAATAGTATTTTTAATTGTTTCGCCGACGTTTCGACCCACCTTACAGGTCTTCATCAGGGCTACAAACTATAAAAGGTACATGGTTAAAACAAAATGAATGAATTATAAGTAGATATTAAATAAGAAACAGTTGTCTGATAAAGAAATAATAAGATGACATCAGAGATACAGTGGATGACAGTGTAGTTAAAATATCAAGTATTATATATATAGAAGAGAGAAACAAAAATAGAAAATTAGTAGGAATAAAAATATAAAACAAAGGAGAATAAAGCGTGTAAGTTAAAAGTTTTTTTTTTATTTTATTAACGAAATTTACAACTGTAATTAATAAGAAATACAACAAGTAAATATGAAGTAACATGACATGTACAACATGAAGAGAAACTACCCATTGGTAGCAAGTATATTTCTATATTAGGAGGTCCCGAGGCCATCTTCTTTTCAGACGCCTCGGAGGGTTATCATGAATTGAAGAGGAAGCAAGGTTGGAAACGAGAGGGTTCAGATGGTTCAGAAGTTTATTATGAAAGGACAGGTATCTGGATTGGGCCAAATCGGAAACATATAATACATTAAGGTCATTATGGATGATTTTATTTGTGACAAAGTAGGGAGCATTAAGGATTTTGGATTGTAAGGATTTGATACGAGAGGAAAAGTTAAAAGTAAACAGATTGTGATGAAAAATAAGAAATGAGTGTATAACAAACTGGTAAAGATTACATTTGAT
Organism: Nezara viridula; assembly: GCA_928085145.1. Classification (NCBI taxonomy): domain Eukaryota; kingdom Metazoa; phylum Arthropoda; class Insecta; order Hemiptera; family Pentatomidae; genus Nezara; species Nezara viridula. The sequence continues at coordinate 180,722,391 of OV725079.1, read as the reverse complement.
AACTGCAGATTAACAGATAAGAAAATGAATGTTGACGAATAAATAAATTGAAAAATGACGCCGTGTTAGGGAGGTGTAAAGGGAAAAAATAGTGTCGAAAAACAAATCATAACGAGTTTTATTGAAAATATGCATTTAAATACTTCAGAAAGCTGCACACTGTGAGCGAAGGAAATGATCAACATTTCATCCTCTTTAAAATGAGCTATTTTCTTTATTTTATATTTATAATATTAATTCAGCAATGTTGATATTTTCACTTATATCGTTTGGTTTAAAGCACATAACTATTTTTTTTTATATTTATTGAATTTTATTATTGTTAAATTTTATGAAGTTATTTACGGATATTTCTCCCAAGCAATATACTACGGATACGATGGATCGTCCAAGGACCCTAGTTATAGCTAAAGTAGTACTCCTTAAGGAAGGGACAGCATTCCAAAGATCCTTTAAGTCCTTTTACGATCTTCAAAGGACTTTACGATCGGCAGTTGGGACAAACTATATCCTGGAAGTGTGCTAGTTATCATAAGCGCACGTTGGAGGGGGGGGAGCGATAGCGAAGACCTCTCCCCCAAAGACAGTCTTGGGAGTTTATATTACATATATAACAAAACGTATATTTCCGTTGAAAATTTTCACGATCGCAATACTTTCCCTTGATATATAGGTAAGTAAAAGTAAAAATTAACTTAATCAGTATAATTATTGTAAAACGAACATTATAAAACATATATACAAATAAATTTATATACCTATAGTTTTTTTTTTTTAGTTTATTAATTTGTTTTCGTATGGATATATTTGAAAATATGCTAACAAAGCATTGGAATATAATAAATAAAAGGAATTCCTTCCTTTCATTTCTTTTCTCTGTTTTAACTCTTTATTGAAGAGAAGAATAGTTGGGGTGGTCAGTCAAAAAGGAAGGCAAAAATAAATGATAATATTTATTTTTTACATATGCCGACGTTTCGACCTGAAGTTCAGGCCTTCATCAGGGCTAAGAAAATAACCAGATAACAAGGTACGAGAAACATAAGTAGTGATGGTAAAAAAAATAACGAAAATAAAAAAATTAGAAAAATAAAATAAATAAATATATAGTAAAATGAAGTTGTTAGAATAATGACAATAGTAAGAACTAAGAGATAAATAATAATAACCGTTACAAAGTGTGGAATGATGAAGTAAACATAATCAAAAAAGGTGACATAAGTGTTACAATGGGAATCTTAGAATAAAATGTAAAATTTACATTGTAACACTTATGTCACCTTTTTTGATTATGCCTGCTTCATCATTCTGCACTTTGTAACGGTTATTATTATTTATCTCTTAGTTCTTAGTCATTATTCTAACAATTTCATTTTACTTTATATTTATTTATTTTATTTTTCTAATTTTTTTATTTTTTTACCATCACTACTTATGTTTCTCATACATTGTTATTTAGTTATTTTCTTAGCCCTGATGAAGGCCTGAACTTCAGGTCGAAACTTCGGCATATGTAAAAAATAAATATTATCATTTATTTTTGCCTTCTTTTTTGACTGACCACCCCAACTATTCTTCTCTTCATTATCCACGACAGTCAACCAATTACCAATTATTTAACTCTTTATTCTATTATACGTTGTCAGTACATTTTGATAGACTTTACAATATTTCATCTTTCTATCTAACTTTTCTATTTTTCAATATTTTAATTTTAGTATTTATTTCCATTTCTTATATGACTTCATACTTTTTTTTTCTGTTTTACATTTTATTCCAAGATTACCATTTTAATACTTATACCACCTTTTTTTATTATGTTTACTTCATCATTCTTCACTTTGTAACGGTTATTATTATTTATCTCTTAGTTCTTACTATTATCATGAATCTACCCACTTCATTTTAATTCTTTTTTTTTTACCTACATTATTTATGTTTCTCATAGCTTGTTATCTGGTTCTTTTCTTAGCCCTGATGAAGGCCTAAACTTCAGGTCGAAACGTCGGCAAATGTCAAAATAAATATTATTATTTATTTTTGCCTTCTTATTTCTGACTGATCACCCCAACCATTCTTCTCTTCATTACATATGGAATGTATAGCATGGGAAAGTATTGCGATCGTGAAAATTTTTTAATCTCAGTTTTCATCGGAAATACGTGTTTTGAGGTCTTCTGAGTCGAAATAAGCAAGTCCCGCAAAACGGTCTGTGTGTGTGTGTGTGTGCACAGCCTAGCTCAGAAACTAAAAGTCGTACGAAACATAAATCGTGTATTTAAGGTTTGCATATGGTTCCGATGTGACAGCAACTTTTACATTATAATCGTCTAATTGGAAGTGCTAGTTTATATCAACAGTGATACACATTTTTACGACTTTCTCGTAAACGGCTCTAACGATGTTGATTAAACTCGGTACATTAGTGTATAATTAAGTTGTTTTTAATATTAGCTAGGTCTAATCCACATTAATGTCACTTTACAGGGCTTAAATGCCCAATTTTCATAAACGGCTTCCTCTAAAGTACCTTTAATTTTGTTTATTTTTAAAAAATAACTCGTTGTTATCGACACTAAGTATAAAAAATGGCTAAAGAATTTGATTATTTAATAAAGGAGAAAAAAAGAAAAATGCTTATCAAGGTCGAAAATGAATCTCCGCAAATAATAATCAGCTGGTATACGTATAATACATCGTTGGAAAACGGAGAATTTTAGAATAAATAATATTTAACAAAGTTATAGAAGGTAACGCAGAGTGAAGAAAAAATATATATATAATAATTTCTGAAAACTGGCATTATTTAACCTAAATCACATGTTTCCATAGAAATGAAATGAAATTTTCTTACTAAATGTATACGTTTAAATTTTTAGTCCGTGGTACAGACCCCTTTTTATCAAATTATTAACATCCGCCTGAAACTTCTTAAATAGTTTCATCTCATCATAATCTACAACCATTTTATTTATGAAAACTCTTTTCGTTCGTGGTTCGTGGCATTTTCAATCTGGAGGACAAACTTTGTCTATTTAATTAGGTACTAAAGAATTGTAAATACTCATTTGCTTTCTTCTTGGTTCGTAAGATGTTTTGATCACAAAATAGATAAAAAAATATGGGCGTCAAAAATATTGTGCCGTTTGGGGTGACCTAAACCCCCAAAAGTTTAAAATAACGAGGTTATATAGGACAAACAGCCCAATATTTTTGTAGGCCACCTTTTTTATCGATTTTGTGATCAAATTATCTTACGATCCAAGTAGAAAGTAAATGGGTATTTACGAGTTTTTAGTACCTAATTAAATAGACAAAGTTTGCCCTCCTCCAGATTGAAAACGCCCTAATTCCAAGAGTTTTCGTAAGTAAAATAGTTGTCGGTTGCGATAGTTACGGAATGGACTTAATCCGTAACAACTATTAATATTAACTATTATTTAATTTAATCATTTAAATCATTCATTGACCTTTCTCATGGCCTTTATCAAAGCCCTAGATAGCCAATTCAAGCTATCTCTGATAGCTTAGAAATAGTTATCTAGAATGTACCGACTGGACACAATAAGACCCTTTATCAACAACAGATATTGGGGGACAATAAGAGATTGCAGAAAAAGGCCACTTTCTCTCATATCAATACTAAACAATAACTGATTTCAGCCAAAGGGCACTTTCTCACAGACATCTTAAGAATATTAACTATTGATAACTTCCTTTGCCGTCCTCTTCCGACTTCTCCCACAGACTTCATATCAATTCTAAAAGATAAGGATATCAATTCTTAACTTCATTCACACGCTTCCTAGACCGACCAGAATTGATTCATCCCCTCTACTATTCCTCAGCATATAACCCTATCCTGCTAAGACCAAACCACTCATACAGTTGCATTCTTGAGTCAGACTCTTCACTGTAGGAGACCTGGAGTGAACTGATGTAGTCAACTCATATATCCATACTATATTACTTATATTATATTTTAGATACCATTTGTAACATTATGAATAAATCCATTATTTATAAAGTCTCCACTGTCTCCAATTCGTTAACTGATGAGATGAAACTATTTACGAAGTTTCAGGTGAAAAGGACGAAATCATTATAAAGAGGACGAAATGCTGAACATTTTCCTCACTTATTGTATGCAGGTCTAATTTTTAGTTTCTGAGATATTTTATCCCATATCTTCCATAAAATTCGTTATAATTTGGTTTTCGACATTATTTTTTTTCCTCTTTTCGTCTCTGTAACATGGCGTCGCGATAAGATACAATTTCGAATAATAGCTTATTACGAAGAGGATGAAATTATGAACATTTCTCTCGCAAACAATTCGCAGGTCCGATTTTTAGTTTTTGAGATATTTTGATTCATATGCCAACTTTCTCCGAGCGTTACACATTGGCTCAACCACTCTTCACATAAAGTGCAAAAGGAGCCTAAATAAGTCTTCACGTAAAAAAAAAAAAAAAAAAAAAATTGTTTCAGCGTTGACATAAAGAGGCACTTCCCGTTAGCCGATTTTAAGGAAAAAGTTGCTGTCATATCTAAGGCATATACCTATCTTAAATAAGTAATATCACTTTCGTAAGACTTTGTTTTTGAGCTAGACTGCTAACATACAAACACACACAGATCATTTTTCGGGACTTGGTTATTTCGACTCAGGGTATCCCAAAAACGTGTATTTCCGTTGAAAAAACAGATTAAAAAAATTTCTCGATCGCAATACTTGGACACAAAAGTGTATAATTTTTGAGTTAATCGGAATTTAATTTTACCTCTCGTAAATTTTTTCCCAGCTTCTTTTCGTTGAAGTATGTTATATAGATAAATTTATAGGGTGTCGAGAAAATGACTTTGGGGACGTTCCATTGAAATCGGTACTTTTGTTTAGGCGCTACAGTCTATAGCAAGGCAGGTTTTTAATTTTTTCTCTCCTTTATTAATTTATAAAATTCTTTCAAAAGTTATATTTAGCATTTTTTTTCATAACACTGAATAATGTGAAATGATTAAATTTTTAAAATAAACCATATTAAAAATACTTCAGAGGAAGACGTATATGAACATTGGGCATTTATGCCCTGTAAAGTGACATCAATGGGGATAAGACCTAATTGATATTAAAGAACACTTAATTATACAATGATACACCGAGTTTAATTAAAATCGTTAGAGCCGTTTTTGAGAAAATTGTGAAAATGTGTTTCAGCGTTGATATAAAGTGGCACTTCCGGTTAGCCGATTTTAAGGAAAAAGTTGCCGTCACATCTAATCTTAAATACGTAAAATCAGTTTCGTAGGACTTTTCATTTTTGAGCTAGACTGCTAACATACACACAGACCATTTTTCGGGACTTGGTCATTTCGACTCAGGGTATCCCAAAACGTGTATTTCCGTTAAAAATCAGATTAAAAAATTTTCTCGATGCAATACTTACCCTTGTTATATATTACATATATACGTAAAAGTAAAAAAAAAGAAGGAACTTATAGGACATCCCAATATTTATTACTTTTTGATAATATTCATTACATTCATGGTATTTATCTATCAGTAGAGATTATTTTACATTCTTCGAGATATCATCATCGCTTTCTATCAAACTTGAATACAGGAGAGAATAAATAAATAAAACATGGCTGAAGGTAAACCTTAAGCAATCAATACCCAATCCACCGGGGAGCAGAAAAAGGATTCAAAGAGACAAAATTGAAAACAAGTTTAGCCCGCGGTCTGACATGAATTGAATTTTCACTGCCTCCAAAGAGCCCTTTCCGAGCAGCCTTCTGTATATATCGGATCCAATCATTTTCGCTTTTTTTTTTTTTTGTTTGTTTGTTTGGTTCTGATACGAAAATAACTTGTATATTTAAAATGAAATGTTCAAAGTGGATGTTCGAAAAACAACTCTTAACGCACAGAGTGGCCGATTGCGAATCTCCCGGAACTAAAGTCTAGAAACAATGTTATTGACAACAAAATATTTCCTCCTCATCCAGACTGTTATTAATAAAAATATCTGGTGTGTCCACTCTCAAGACTTTCCAACCTATTTCAGAAGTAGTAAATATCTTATATAACATGTGTCCATGAAGAAACAAAAAAGAACTGAACTAGATTTATTTTCCTGAAAATTGATCAAACACAAGATTTGAGTACGATTTATTTGATAAATTATAGCAATGTAAACCGGCTTAAGGAAGATCAGTGTAAAAATTTCAACACTATCTAATATTGTTGATCAAAAACTTTTTGCCATAGCTTAGTATTGTCAAACAATAATTTCTGTTAAAAGTAGAGGAAATAGTGAAGATTGACAGACAGACAGACGGACCAATGGCTAAAAATGTGTTTTTCGGACTCAGAGAGCTCTGAAACGTATAGATCCGTCGAAAACCGCATATCGGAAATTTGACCCGATTGCAATACTTTCCTTACCTAGTATAGCTAGGAAAGTATTGCAATACTGGTTCGAATTCGATGATTTTTTTTTTTGTTTTGTTGGTAATTTAATTATCTTTCAAAATTTTACCGTATAATGTATACTTAGAGATTTAGGCCCCATAACATTTTTCTTTTCTTTATAACTTGTTTTCCTGATTTTTTTTCGAAGGACGATGATTAGAACGTTAAAGAAAAGTTTCATAAAAATCGTTATAACCATTTTCGCACTATAGTCTATATAAAAACATGTTTTTCATTTATTGCACGCAAGCTATTGCGTATTGAGCACCGAATTTCTGTCACAGGCATCAGTGGTCGAAACCCTACAAAATAAAAAAAAGAAGCAACAGAATCGGTTCAGTAGTTCCCGAGAAAATCTTGGCACAGACAGACAGACCGATGGCTAAAAATGTGTTTTTTGGACTCAGGGAGCTCTGAAACGTATAGATCCATCGAAAACCGCAGATCGGAAATTTGGACCCGATTGCAATACTTTCCTTACCTAGTATAGGTAGGAAAGTAAAAAAGTTATTAAATGATTTGTAATCCAGTTTTTATCAAAAACCCGTATGTATTTTAAGCCTCACGAAAATTATAAAATCCATATATACATACCATTTCTATAGTAAAATATCACTTATACCGAGATTGTCGATTAATTTTTCACTCTCTAGTATTAAATATACATATTCCTATGGCGAGTAAGGCACTGTGCTCCTTTAATCGAGATCCCATGTTTGAGTCCAGCTGTGGCAGTAATTACTTATTTGATTATACCAGCTGAGGATCGAATAGTATTTCCGTAGATTCATTTTTGACCTGGATAAGCATTTTTATTTTTTCTCGTTTATTCAATTACCAAATTCTTTCAAAGATTATATTTAGCATTTTTTCATAACTGATAATAATTTGAGATAGTTGATTATTTAAAATAAACCATATTGAAGGTACTTTGGAGGAAGACACATATGAACATTGGGCATTTAAGCTCTGTAAAGTGACATCAATGTGGATAAGACCTAAATGATATTAAAGACCACTTAATTATACAATGATACACCAAGTTTTCGTTTTTGAGCTAGACACACACACACACACACCATTTTTCGGGATTTGGTTTTTTTGGACTCAGGAGACCTCAAAACATGCATTTCCGTTTAGAAACTCAGATTCGAAAATTTTCACGGCCCTTACTATATATTTCATGTAAGTGAAAGTAAAATTCCGCATGAAAACCGGACCGATCTCAGATCAGGGTATTAAGGCATGGAGGAGAAGGACCAATAAAGAGCGGCTTACAGAAACTGGTCAATCGATATCTCATTATATGAAGGCAAGGAGGTCAAGATTGGAGGAGCAGCTAAAAGTAGGGATGGCCATCGATAGATGATATTACCGAAATATTAATATTTTCCTTCTGATATTCGATATCTTACCATCCATAATATCTACTACGATATTATCAATTATCAATATCGTCTCTTCGATATTTTAATTTAAAAATTAAAATTAAAACTATCATTTTCGGAAAGCTCTAGAGATTATATCTGAATCTGATCGCTAGGAAAAATTATATTCATCTTGCCTGTTACATACAGAAGGTAGTGCGTAGTATAGAAAAATATCGATAACATCGACTATCGACTCTTCTCACTGAGTAAACTCAATTTGCCCAAATTTGTTAGTTAGAACCTACTCAAAAAAAGACCAAGAATTTTCAAAGAAATCTATGTAGGATGCAAACAAATCAACATTTCGCTGAATTCGATCTATGGATGAATGCGAATTTCTGGGAAAAGCCAAGGATGACGAAGATGGACAGGAACTAAAAAAGTTGGTGCGCGCGTCAAAAGATTTTCACTTACCACCCTCTTCTTAGCAGAACTAAATATTTTCAGACAAAGGGGAAGTGGAAATAAAAATGAATGACGTTATATTTATTTACAATTCATTGTGGGTATTTTTATTTGTTTAAATACTCTTATATATACATATTTTAATTCGCAGTATTTTGTACTATTAAATAATACCAACGATAGCATTTATGAAAACTGCATATGTATATGTACATTATGTTGCCGGAGTCAGTATTATATTAAGCTCATGCTACGTATGGAAGCCTCTTGTAATCTTTCGGGTGAGCTCGGGCAAGCTCGTATTCCTTTGATTCCTCCATTACAACTATTATCCGTTACGATCTCTTATTTCTACTTTAGTTAATTATTAAGGTACTTTAGGTACTTTAGAGGAATATTGAAAATTAGCCATTTGAGCCCTGATAGAGAACATCAATGAGAATAAAACCTACATTATATTAAAAACTGCTTAGTAATAGAATGATACACAGGCGGATCTACGATAAAATGGTAAAATATAACCATGTATTACAGAAAAAAATACTAAAAACTATCTCTTAAAGTATTCTTGTTAGTTTAATTACATTTCCTCGCGCGGGCTCATTACCGCGTATGGGGAGCGTCCCACGGGTGGCGGATGTGGGGATGGTCGGTGGAAATTCCTTGGAAGTTCCTCCCGGCTAAGTCCGATGGACTCGCTGACCAACAATGAGAGGGGCCCTCCAGACTTGCTGGAGGGAGGGGACCTCCAGACTTGCTGGAGGTAGGGGCCCACCAGACTTGCTGGAGGGTGTGACGTAGGATTGAACGCCCTACTCACATATCTTTAGTTCACCAAACACCACAAAAAGTCATGGATCTCCCTAAGGTAAAACGCTCATTATCCGGAGGTAAACTAGTCCCCCGTTCGGGTCTCCGGGTGGGGACTGCTTTAGGGGATTCATGGCGCAAGTTGAAATATAGGGATTTAAATATTGGTACGTGGAACGTAAGGAGTTTAAACACAGCAGGGGGGCTAAAATCGGTCGCGAATGAGGTAAATGGGTACAATTTGGATGTCGTGGCTCTGCAAGAGGTTCGCTGGCCAGGGGAGGGCTCGATGAGGGAAGGAAAGTACACTATTTGGTACGGAGGAAGCGGGAATCATTGTTTAGGTACCGGGTTTCTAATTAGGAGTAGATTACTATCCGCTTTGAGGGACGTACAATTCTTTAGTGATAGAATTTCGGTAGCTACATTTCAGGGACGTTGGTTTAAAATCGCATTAATAAACATACATTGTCCGACCGAAGACAGTGACGATGAAGTCAAAAGTGAATTTTACGATAAACTCGAATGGGTTTATGATAAACTACCGCGAAACTACATGAAAATAATTGTAGGTGACGCGAACGCAAAGGTAGGAAGGGAAGAAGTTTATATTCCGACGATTGGTAAAGAAAGTTTGCACGAATATAGTAATGATAATGGGATCCGTCTGATAAACTTTGCCATCTCGAAAAACCTGATAATTAAAAGTACGACGTTTAAACATAAGGATATTCATAAATATACTTGGACATCACCGGATTCGCAAACACGAAATCAAATCGATCATGTCTTGATACAACACAGCTGGCAAAGCAGTATAATTAATGTACGGTCTTATCGCGGAGCAGAATGTGGGTCGGATCATGAATTAGTAATCGCGAAACTTCGACAAAAACTTAATATAAAAAAGAGAAAAGAAAACCGTTTCGATTTTGAGAATTTTAATTTGGAAAAATTAAAAAATCCATCAATTAGAAACCAATTCGAGCTAGATGTTAAGAATAGGTTTGAAGCTTTAGAGCTTCCTGACGAGGACCACGAGGATATTGACAAGTTATGGATAGAGATCAGGGATAATATTAAAGCGGTCGGTAACTCGTGTCTAGGAAAAAAGGAAAATAAGAATAACAAACCGTGGTTTGATGAAGATTGCTTAAACATGTGTGAAAAAAGAAAAGCCGCTAAATTAAAAGCTCTAAATAATCCTAGCGAAGACAATCTGGAATACTTCCGAATCTCAAAGAACGAAACGACAAAATTGCTCAAAAATAAAAAAAGGGAGTATCTTAAAAATAAAATAATTGAAATAGAAACTAATAGAATCGAAAATAACGTAAGAGACATGTACAAAGGTATAAACAGATCACGTAAATATGTAGGGCCCGTAACGTCTGGAATTAGGGATGATAATAACAATATTCTGACCGATCCGGTTGACATATTGAATAAGTTTAAGGACCACTTTGACAATATTTTAAATACGGGAAATTATGATCTGTGTCCTCCTTCTGAGTACCAGAGTGCTGAACCGTTAATAGAAGGACCAAGTAAAGAGGAAGTTGAAGTAGCTATCGGAAAATTAAAATCATATAAAGCAGCGGGAACCGATAATATTCCTACTGAACTAATTAAGGCATGCGGGGAAGCTGGAGTTTCTAAAATACATCGGTTGGTTAAAAAGATCTGGGTGAACGAGAAATTACCTGAAGAATGGAAAGAATCTATTCTTATTCCGATTCACAAAAAGGGTCCGAGGACGGATTGTAATAACTATCGAGGAATTTCACTCCTTCCGGTATGTTATAAAATATTCACTTTAATCTTAACCAGTCGAATCACGGAATACGCCGAGGAAATTATCGGAGACTACCAATGCGGATTTAGACGGAATCGTTCGACTATTGATCAAATATTTTCTTTACGGCAAATATTAGAGAAAAAATTGGAGTATAACGGTATTGTTCACCAGCTGTATATAGATTTTAAAAAGGCTTACGATTCTATTGACCGCCAGAAACTGTATAATATTCTAATCGAGCAGGGGATTCCAAAAAAAACTAGTAAATCTAGTCAGGATGTGCTTGACGGAGACACTCAATAAAGTTAGAATCGGTAATAATTTGTCCGAAAAATTTGAGGTTCGTTCGGGCTTAAAACAGGGGGATTCTCTTTCGCCTGTCCTGTTCAATTTGGCATTAGAACATGCCATTAGGGAGGTAATGCGAACCGAGAAAGGGTTGGATCTGGGCGGGACAACATCCGTGCTGGGCTATGCTGATGATCTGGTACTGTTAAGCGAAGACTTTGAAAGTTCAGACGGTTACACAATGTCGAATTGCGTGAGCTGTATCCGGGTAATATAATTGAGATAATTTCATCGCGGCGAATCAAATGGGCTTGTAAAGTTGCTGGGGTTAGTAACGAGAGAATTCCTAAAAGGTTAATATTTGCTATGCCGAATGGTAAGCGTCCGAGGGGTAGACCGAAGCGAAGGTGGGAAGATTGCATTAAAGCCGATCTGAAGGGACTGGGGTTGGACGACGAACGGTGGAGGGAAGTATGTAATAACCGATTGGTGGTGTCGGCATCGAACCTTCGGGTTCGCTAAGCCTTTTATTATTATTATTAATTACATTTAATAGGACTTCAAGAACCACTTAAACATCATTTCGTATAGGTAGTTAATTTCTTTCCTTTTTTTTTTTTAAATAATCATTTTTATACTTATATGAAAAAAAATCTTTTGGGCTGAAGCCTCCCCCCAAAAATTAAATCCTGAACCCGCTAGTGCAATGATATACAGAGTTTAATCAAAATCGTTTCAGCTGTTTTTTTCTGAAAATCTTAAAAATGTGTTAAATTGATTCTATAAAGTACCACTTCCGGTTTGCCGATTTTGACGAAAATATTGCTGTAACATCGAAAGCTTATAAAAATCTTAAATTTTCAATTTCACTTTCATAAGTCTTTTCGTTTTTGAGCTAGACTGATAACATACGTACACACACACGGACCATTTTGTGAGACTTTGTTATTTACACTCAGAAACCTCAAAATTTTCATGATCGCAATACTTACCCTTACTATATATTACATATATAGGTAAGTGAAAGAAATATTTGTTTGCAATGTCTAAACACTGTTCTATATTTTTTAATTTAACATGTTTATCTTTTTATCTTCTTTGATCGCAGATTATAGTTCTGTCTCAAAAAGTGTCTCTTTTTCAGGTGCCGAATAGATTGATTGGTTTAGTACGTCGACTGCTCACTCAACCTCTTCGACATGGGAATGGAAAGAGAAGAAGCCATGAAAGCCGCAGAAAGGCTTGTTGACGAAGTGATACTTGAAGCGGAGGCTGAAGCGACAAAAAGGAAAAAGGTATTTCATTTATATAAAAAATAATAATAACATTAAAATATATTCAAAATCAAAATTGATTAAACTATTATTGTATTTACTATACAATAAATTATTGTTAACATGAAGTGTAATGGTATATAATCTACCATTTTTTTTAGGGAGCAGGATAGCTCAGTGGTAGGGCACTAAGCTTCCAATGCTCAAGGTTCCAGGTTCGAATCCCGGCTGAGGGCAGAAATATTATGTGTTCTATTTCTTTGCCGTGGGGCGACCCTGGGGTAGGGAGACCCTATTGGGGCACAATTACATATTTCCAGCCTCTACAAAGTGGGTACTCTTAATTAAATTAATGGTGAAGGGGAAAAACCTGGCGGTTGAGCGTGATCCTGGTCCGATCCCCTCCCTGCGCAATCGTTTACATTGAAACAGTACTTTCCCTAAATAGTACTGCACCAGGAGCCTTCATGGATTATAGTACTAAAGGCTTTTTTTTTGCATTGTTTTTAAGAAGAAGAGAGGAATAAAATATCTTGGAAGAGGTTGGGCAGGTTTATGCGCCATTGACCTTAGGAAAATAGGCACCTCTAACAATGACAGTTATATTATAACATAGATTTGTCCGGTACGTAATGGCTGGAAAATAATAATTAGTAAAGTGCTACTCTAAATATAAATATAACATTATGAAGTTATATGTAAATAGATGGCCGTTTTTTTACATATTTCCACGGTAAGCATTATAAATAATAATTTGATAGTAGAATAAGATTGGTCACATATTTAATTCTTATAAAATTTCGGAAAATTGAAGATTGCGAATTGGAGAAACAATTGTTTTTTAAATGAAGTCAACGATGAGATTTTACGTATGGACATGCGTATGGATAATCGATGGTACTATCGATATATCGCTAGTTTAAAACTATCGACATATCTAGGTGAATATAGATAGTTCGTATCTTCCCCTTTGGCACAAATTATTTTAATATTGTATTCACTTAATGGAACAATTTTAATAACACGCATTCATATTTCTGCCCATTCATTGATGTACGAGATATAGTGATAATATAATAATGTAACAATTAAATGTTTTATAATGGAAAATTGTTGTCTTATACAAAATGCCACATTAAGAAAATAAATGGATGGAGGTGTGAAGTTGTGTTTAAGACTATTATTATCAATATATAAAACTAAAACAAACAAGAAGAATTAAATAATTAAACAAGAAGAAGCCTTCATGATATATAATTAATTTAATTTAATCTCAAATTACTTTCTTAAAAATATTTTAACACCTCCAGTTGTGCCAATGGAAAAAAATATTACATTTAACTCATTTTTTTTTTTTTTTTCATTAAAAGAAATATATTTATAAAATCTACAAGGATGCCATTACACTTTTATTATGTTTTAAACTAGTTGCTATTTTTAAATTTAGAAAATTAGAATCTTGGGAATTAAAAGAACTATGCATTTCTCGCCTCGTTTTTTTACTAAATAGTTTTAAAAAAATATTACCTATATGTCATCGATGTTTCTTGTTTGAAATCTACAATCAGGCAAATAAATGCAATTTATTTTTCTACATAAATGTATTTTCTCGTCAATAATTGTTTTAATTATTTATTTAATAATGTTTATTAGTGCCTTAACAGAAATCTTTAAGGATGTATCCCATAAGAATGTTAATTATTGTAAAGTGTATGCAGGTTTTTAAAGTAAATAATTAAAGAATACAACGAAAATAAATCCTCTTCAAGTCTGGGTCGGGAAGTTACTGAACTATGGATACTATCGATAATTTTTGGGCTATATGTCTCACGTGTGACGTCACAAAAACTGTTGGAGCTTGGATATGAAACTGTCACATCCGCACTACTCTCCGGACCTCTCCCCAACGGAGTATTATATTTTTAGACACCTGGAACTCTACTTACATGAAAACAATTAATGGATAAAGGGAATCAGAAAATGCGGTTTTAGAATTTATAAATTCCAAAGATGGGACTAACCACAAAAATCCTGTATTACTTTCCATACAGCAAAATAATATTTAATATAGTCGATAATATAATAACAAATCATATAAGTGAATATATACGACTAGTTGGCCCGTAGGAAAAATTCGCAGAAAATTTTGTTTAGTGAAGAAATAGTAAAACAATATGGAAATAAGTAGTTCCAATGTATTATATAAGGAAGGAATTAATATTGTTTCTTTGTCGATTAAAATATTCCATTAAACAAAATAGACCAAAATATTAATACAAATTGATTCGCTAGGAACTATTTTTAAACGCTGATTGTAAAGATAATAAAAGTAATAAAGACAAAATAATGCCCCGACCATAGGGCATTATTATCCGATCACAGGATATTCTAAATTATTAAAACAAAATAAAATGTAAGAACAACTAAATGTCTTTAAGAAATAATAAAGTTAATAGAAAAGCCAGGAAAAAAATTTAGTAGACTATTCTACTCATAAAGGCATTATTAGTAAGGAAGACATTATTAAGTATACCAAAACTAATGGATTGTATCTTTGTTAATAATTGTCCGTTTGTTTAGTAATCTTTCTAATTATCATCTGTAGAATCAAGAAAAAATGCATACTTTTTGAGTTATTCGCAAATAAAGTTTCTTTTCCTCCATAACTTTTTTTCCAGAAATTTCGGGGGATGGGACTATTTTTCGCATGTGAAGAAGAATATCTTCAAAATGAGTGGTCAATCTTTGGATTTGATGAAGAATTGACTAAGTTATGGCGTACCGACAAAAAAAATACCTTTTAGAAATAATATATAGGATTCTTACCTAGAGGAAGGAAAGTAAAAAAATAATTATTTTCTATTATGTGTTCAGGAAGCTGCTGAAGAGAACGCCAAGAACACTCAGAATGCTGAAGACGAAGGCTCAGGTAATTATCGTATTTAACTAATTTATTCGAAAAACAAATCGATTAATATACCACTGTACCGCAATACACTACAACTCTAACTTAATTTTCGATATAGTTTTCGTACTTCTGTTTGAGGTATTCGGTCATGTGGGAATACTTGGTTGGTTCTTACCAGATTAGGGCTGTAACGGTTGGACCAACAAGAGCTTCAGAGCTTTGCTTATTAATTGTATTCATATATTTTAAAGCCTTTATATATATATATATATACATATATATATATATATATATATATATATATATATTTTTTTTTTTTTTTTTTTTTTTTTTTTGATAATGGATCAAGAAGTAAAATGAGTTTAATTAAAGGCACGAAATTAAATATATAAAAAAGTGAATATTTTTTTAGAAAATATTGGAAAACTTTCCATACAAATTAGAATAGCAAAATAAAATTTTTAAAGGATACAATATTCCTATCATTATTGAAAATAAACACATTATTATGACTTCACGGAAGTTGGAAATCAGGTAATATATAATTCTAAATAATAAATATTAATTTCTTATTATTATTTTTTTTTTATTCTGATTATTTATTTAAATTTATTATTATTAATATTACATAAATTTAAATATACTATTTAAATGAATTATATAATAATCGTATTTTTATGAAGAAAATAATGGATATACTTTCTTTTATTTTATACCAGATAAAAATCGAAAATATTTGGTTAAATATTACGGTAACAATTTTTTTTTTTAATTTTCTTCTCTAGAAAAAAAAAACATATACATACAATCACAGTTTTATGAAGGAAATAATATTCATACTCTAATTAAAGTAGATATAATTGCAATTTATTTGTCTATAGAGCAACATGAGTTAAATATTACATATTAATATAAATAATAACATGGTAAAAATAATTGTAAAACATGTCCTGACTTCATTCATAAAAATATAACTTTGTATACGTCAGCAAAAATCATGTACGAGATACGAAGCTAGTCTATCTTCGTACTTCGTACATAATCTAGTATAAACACGAGGATCATCGCACAGTTACGGAACGAACTTAATCCGTAACAAATAATAATATTAATTTAATTTAATTTTAATAATTGAGTTTGTTAAATATGCCAATTGGTAAATCATGTATTGTATTCACAACTCTCATAACTTAAAGTTTAAAAGAACAAAGCTATTCCTAGATAGCTAGGTAAAACTATCTCTGATAGCTTAGAAATAGTTATCTAGAAGTTACTGATTGGACACAAGAGCCATTATCAAGACTTAAGAAACAATAACAGATTTCAGCAAAAGGTCTCTTTCTCACAGGTCTCATATCAATACTAAAGGATAAAAATATCAATTATCAATAGTTAATAGCTACTGGCCTTTCTCAAAGACCTTATCTTAAGAATATCAATTATTGATTACTTCCTTATGAGGACTTTCGACTTCCCTTCATCCCCTTGCTATTCCTGGGTATATTACCCCATGCTCCTCTGGACTACTCACTCTTGCAGTTACATTCTTCAAGTCACACTCTTGTAGGAGACCTGGAGTGAACTCTGGTAGTCAACAAATATATCCATATACCCATAAAGGTGGGTTACTACCTCGAAAGGAGCAACTTTAAGAAAATATTTTCCCACCGTCCGAAGTCATTTGGATGCGAAGGGGGTTCTCCCGGATTACTGGGTCTCTCAATTCCTTACAGGGCATGGGGGTTTCTGCTCTAAGTTACATAGTTTTGGAAAGAACATAGATCTCCTATGCCCCATTTGCGGAGTGCCGGAGAATGCTGAGCATGTTATCGTCAACTCCACCGCCTTTGATGGACTAAGGACCGAAATGATGAGAAAAAATGGTGTTTATGGCCTCACGGAGGATGAATTTCCCCAGTTAGTAGCGGAGCAGAACTACCCGTATTACAAAGATTTTGTGTACGGATGGAAAGCTGTTCTGGGGCCCTTACACTTTAATTTGGGAAGAAGAGAACCTGCTAATGGAATGCCGTCAAACTGATATGTTGAGAAGAATATGTTGAAAAAAGAAGAGTCTTGAAAAACAAAACGTAATCGTTTAAGTACTTGACGTTTAATAGCAGGAATGACATGCACATTGTGAAATACCATCCCTGTAAAATCCCGTGTAGCCGAAAAGCAAGGAAGGGAATAATAAATAAATATATCCATAGTGTATTACTCTGTATATTAGATGCCATTTGTAACAGACATTATGAATAAATAATATTACTTATAAAGGCTTCAATGCCTCCGACTCATTAACTGTACGAAAGGCAACACTGATGTAAGGTTCATCATGAGTGGAATAACCCAGTCAGTCTTGTGACTGTCATTCATGAATGATCGTGTAGGGTTCGCTTTAGATTTATAGTGTATTGCGGCTCATAAATACTCATTGTTTACAATCACACATTACTTTAATATGCAATATGAAATATTGATTTAAATTTATTCTGTTTTCAGGAATATCTGCAATCATAAAGCGAGGGACTAGGCTACAGACTCGGGCCAGAGGTTTTGTCACTCGGCTTTTAACTCAGCTGAGAATATGTAAATAATCTATGTTATGTTAAATTACAGCAGCACAAAATGCTGTATTTATTCCAGAAGGTATTTTTCTAAAAGCATTAGAATGTCAGCTAAAACCGTACTTGGCCATGTTGATAAAAAAAAAAATGGATGTGTTGTCAATATAGAAAAAACGTTTAACTATGGAATATGTAGTTACCCTAACACGTATTTATAAAACGCACAGGTAGAAAATTTGAAGTGTTGTTATAGGACTTAGTTATACTATCACTTATAGAAAGTGTAAGTAATCGTCCAATTTATAATTCCATGAAGAACAAAATTACTCTGTCCCATGCATATAATATGTCCAAATACTGAAATCTTCAATTTCAGTTTTTAACCTACTCACTATAGGCCTAAAGTGAAAAACAATTATTCAAATTTCTTTTTTATTTAATGGAAGTTTAATAATGTAAGTTATAATCACTAAATAATGTTATTATGCAACAAAACAAATGGATATGATTATGTTAAAACCAACATTTTTTTTCTTTAATATTAAGTAACAATTTGATATTTATCTAATGCTGCAGCACTGATTAAGATTGTAATAATTTTAGATAAATATTATGTAATGAATGATTTGAATAAAATTACCTGTTCCATTTTTTTAAAAACAAGATAGGTTATCTTTACAGACTGTTATTATTATGTCGAGTTTACACATTTCAAAAATACCAGGAACGCAAACAGAGGAAAACTTAAGAAACAGGATGTTTACACGTATGTTGATATATTTCAACTTCTTTTGAAAAATCTATAGCATATAGAAAGAGCACTAGCAAGAAACAAAAACATTGCCTAAAGAAACAACCTGTTGAGACATTCGTATCCGCCATATTTTGTGAAATATCTAAACGTACGTTAAAAAACATCAGATACACAATCAGAAGAAAACAAAAAAACAGGATGTTTGCACGTTTCCATAGACACGAACATAGACGTCGGTGCAGTGGTCAAAGCTTAAAAAAAATCGGCATTTTGTTCGTTTAAATACAATTATATAAGTACGTACAACTTCTATTGCCGCTCAGCTTTTTTCTGAGAAAATGGCCAAGATCAAAACTGTTTTTTGTTCAGTAATTAAAGTAAGGGAAGCTAATAATTCGGTTGTGGTAATGAAAAGAGTTTTCAACTTGGTAATGACATTTTCACGTATTTTATTCGCCCAAACCTAAAATAATTCGCCAAATTATAATTTTTTTTTTTTGACTTGCTCCGAATCAATTGATTGCTTCTTTATTCAACTAAGTTGTAGAGAAGAAAAATTTTTATTATTAAATTTTCTCCTCTATACATCTAAATCTTCATGTATATATATATATATATATATATATATATATATATATATATATATATATATATATATATATATATATATATACGCACAATAACGTATATTATAAAAATTATTTTTTTCTATAAATTCTGGAAATTTAAATATAAAATTATAATTAATCTAACTTTTGAACCGTTGAAGATAAACTAGTAACATAATATATATTTTTAAAGGAAACTAAAGAAGATAGCGAAAAAAGGTATATAATCAATCATATTGCAAATTTTATCAGCTTTAATTTGGTATAGAAAGTCTTTATCAATGCGATGGATAGTTTTCCTAATATAAGCAAAAACTAGAAAAACAGCTATAAACATGAGGCAATTTTTTTTCAAAATTACCCATAGTTTACGGTGGATACATCAGAAACTAATCGAGATAGAAAAAAAAAAGATATATAATCAATCATATTGCAAATTTTTTCAGCTTTAATTTTTTATAGAATGTCTTTGTCGATGGGATGGATAGTTTTCCTGATATAAGCGAAAACCTGAAAAAAAGTGACCTAGGTCTCATGAAAAACGGACATCAATTGAGTCAATCACCGATGGACATAAACACTAGCCTAGAGAAAAACTACAGTTTTTCCCACCTTGTACATTCAATATTATCGAATCAACAATATTGAAGCAATATTAATGAACCAATAATATTGAAGCAACTTTCTTGTACGTTGAATACATAGTACAAATACCTATATAATTGTTACAATATATCCATCAGATGGTTAATAAATTCGATATTGACTCAATAATATTGACCGTGTAAGATGGGCTTTACGAGACTCTGCTTTCCATGGTTTGTGAAATGTGTAAGCGCGGCTAAAGACATTAAATGTCTATTTATATTGTATCGGAAGTTCTAAAAGATATGGATGGAATTATTAGTTCGATGTATCAATAAAAATATCAATATTTTTAAACTTTGAAAGAAAACAGAAGGTGTCTTTCGAACAATTAAATGTATATAAATTTCTTATTAAAAAAGAAAGTATACATGAATTTTGGAAGGGAGAAGAATTGTCAATTTTCGACAGTCATATTCATATATAAATAATAACAACAAAAAAAAATATTGATATTAAAATATATCGAATTAAAACTATCCAACAAAAATATCCATAAATTTCTATTAAAAAAATATTGATATATCAACGTTTCTCCAACATCCCTAAAATAAGTATATATATATATATACTAAATAATAATAATATAATATATATACTAAATAATAAATTTGTATATTTGTTCTGTGTTTTAGATATATTTTTATTCACTAGATTAATTTTAAATTTCATTAAAATATTATTTTCTTCACATTCATCAGGAAAATTTTATTAAAATGGTTGATGTATCTTAATTTCATCAAAAATTGAAATAGGTTATATTGCTTGTACAAAAACTGTAATGTTTTGAAATAACTTGTATGAAATGTAAATTTTGTATAATAGTGTTGTTAGATAAAACCGTCTACGTGATTACTGAGGTTTTTTGTTGGAAACTTTAGAGGCAGTCCTAACCTTATTTATGTTTTATGAACTGAGGTGGTTCTTAAAATTAATATTCCATTAAAACATATAGATGATTTATATAGCCAACTATGGAAAAAGAAGATATTTTGTTTCAGTTTGATTATAGCAGCTGTATTTTAAATGCTATTATCTACAACTATTTATGAATCTACTTACATTTAATGTAAAAATGTAAGAAAGAATAGCGTGTTTCTATGGTTTTAGTTAATATATTATATTGAAAATCTAAAATTTATTCTTGTTTCATAAGCTGAAAATGATGAGCTTCCCAGAAATAAATTGTTATTATTTGATATTATTTATAATTATGAACAAATATCTTGAAACAATACTGTATAAAACATCGTATTACCATAATATTCAGGAATAATATTTTTTTCTCGTAACTTTTATTGAATAATTTTATTTATTATAGAATTAAAGTTCATCTACTTGAAAATTGAAATCTATAGCAATATGACTTCTATTATCATTTTATTTTAATTAGTTGAAAATAATACATTAATATAATTTTTTACATTTTTGGGTACCAATTCCTATTAACAAAACTATGGATTAACATTATTAATATCCAACAAATCATTTCATTGTACTTTACCTGAAATATATTAAAACCATCATAATTACTTTAATTAAAATATTTAAATATGTTATAAATAGTATAATATTGTAATATAAATTTTACAGTTTTATCAGAAATCTTTCCATCATCAAATTATTGTTTAATTATTATAATAATCAAGTGATTAATTTAAAACAAAAATTTAAACTTTATTTTTTAATTTATTAAATTATCTACTTTTTTAATATTATTAATAATTTTTCTTGATTAATTAGGTGAATGCTGCCATGTAGGGTCAGGGAGGAAAACTGAAAAAACATGATCCACTTTTTTTCTTAAAAGTATGTTCTAATCTATTTGAATATTTTTAATATTCAAAATTGTATTAAATAGTGACACGGAAAAGGGGTATGATAATAACATATTTTATTAATTTGAAATTTGTTGATCTACACAGTAAAAATAGTGGTTAAGTTATATTTATATAATTTATATTAACGAGAGTTTTTTTTTTCATACTTGCTTTAATAAACGATATTTATCTATAGGTAATAATAATAAAGTTATAAAAGTTTTTGAAATCAATTGAGACATAATTCATCCAATGTGATGCGGGTTGTGCAATTCTGAATTGTGTATCCATCCAAAAACTTCAGGGTTAGATTTTGAGAGACATAAGTTATTAGTTTTTCTTTTATTTTTCCTGCTGAAAGATGTTTAGATTAAAGAGTTTTAAAAATCTATATAAAATAAAATATCTAAATTCAATAAATGCATACAGCTTTATTAACTGAATAAATAGATGTATATTTACTTGAAAACATTGAATATGGATGTACAAAAATATTTTTATTTAGATATTCTTTTATTTTTTTTCTCTGTGATTGAAACAAAACACTGGATCTTTATGTTTTACTTTCATTCTGTAATTATTTTAAAAAATCAGTAATTTTTAAGTTCTTAGTATTAGTAATTTTGAAAAATTACTACAAAAAAAGAGCATATGCTAGGTACGAATGAGCTTAGAAAATTACTGCATTTCATTTAGAAAGAAGGTCATCTTCCGTTAGGATTTGTTTATTTCCCTTTGGTTCTCTTTTTACTTTTCTCAACAAAACTGTCATCCACAATTTCCTTACCCCAATTTTTCTTTGTTTTCTCATTTTTGGCCTATTTAGATCACTGGACAATATGGGCACACCTACCTACAGTTCTACATGCGTGTTATGGATGTGAAACGTGGCTGCTTACATTAAGAGATGAGCAACAGCTTAAGGTTTTTGAAAATAAAGTATTGCTTACAATATTCGAACCGAAGAAAGATGAGTTAACCGGTGAGTTCAAAAGGTTGCGCAACGCCGAGTTGCTTGAACTGTATCCAGTTAATATAATTGAGGTGATTACATCGTGGAGAATCAAATGGGCTTGTGAAATAGTTAGGCTTAGTAACAAAGGGATTCCTAAAAGGTTGATATTTGCTGTACCGTTGCTATGTAGTTATCTAAAATGGATTAGGTAAAAATAAATAAATAAAGTTTTATATAAGATCCAATACTCTGGTAAGACAGATTTTTCAATCTTTAAAAATAACGAAATGAAGAAAACATATACATACTGGTAAATATTCATATTATTTTAGGTGGTATGCAGTTTAATACACCATTCTATCTATGCTAACATTAAATTGTAAAAGTACTCTTTAGGACTCATCTGTATCAGATCAGACTTGAAAGAAAGTTATCATATCTAGATACGGTCTATCTGTCCATGATTTATGTATCTGCAGAACAACTTAACTTCAATTGTTACAGGTCTCAATCAGAAAATAAAAATGGAGCTGTTTTGTATTGTGCCAGTAAGACTTGATCCTTTTGCCGTGTTATTCCTCTTTCTTTCATGGATGAGAAGAACAAAAAAAAGGAATAATTTCTTTCGACCAATAAATAAATGTCATTTTGAAAGTCGTAATGAGAATTACTTTATTTATGTCATTAAAGTTTAAGATATACTCTTAATGTTAAGAAAGTTGTTTTTTTTGTCGGTTTTAGCAAAAAGTCACTAAGTACATTTTTGATGAAGCTGAACACTTTAAAACGTTTTCGTAGATTACAACCTTTTTATCAACAAAAAATACAATAATAGCACAAGCTCTTTAATATATCAAAAAATCTCACAATTTTCTGATTACATAATGGGAAAATTACTCAGGATATAAATATAAAAAGCAAAGGTATTTGTCTTTAATTTGAACTCAATAATTAATGAATATTAATCAATATACTGAAAATAAACAATTTGTAAATGAATTTGAAATGAAATAAACATATGCTCAACTAGCTAGCTATCACAACACAGCAGAGAAACAAGCCAGAGCACATTAGTATGCACATGAATCTGTAATAACATGCATTACCCCCTCTCCATGTTCTAGTCCAACTTAGTGGTCGCATACATAAATGCATAAACAAGTTGGTAAATGTTTACAGTATTTTTCACAAATAAAAAGCTGAAATGGAAATATAGTGGGAGAGCGTATATAGTATGATAAGATATATTTTTGAAAATAAAATAAAAACGTTTTTTATATTATTGCAAAATTACATATTTTAATAATTGGTAAATGGTTGACTGTAGTGGATAATGAAGAGAAGAATAGTTGGGGTGGTCAGTCAAAAAAGAAGGCAAAAATAAATGATAATATTTATTTTTACATATGCCGATGTTTCGACCTGAAGTTCAGGCCATCATCAGCCACTATACATCCCTTCTATCCACCTCCATCCTTCAATAACACGAGCATTGCATCTTTACCTTAGAGCAGTCAGGTTGTTACCATTTCTCTTACTTATTCTCTTTCTTATTTCATCCTTCTCAGTTTCTCTCCTCCTTCATTTCATTCCTTTTCTCTGTTTTAACTTTTTATTATTTCATACTTTGTCTGTACATATTGATAGACTTTTCAACATCTCAATTTTCTATCTAAATATTCTATTCACTATATCTTAATTTTACTATTTATTTCCATCTCTTGTATAACTTCATATTATTCTGTTTTCATTTCATTCTAAGATTCCTTTTACAATACTTATGTCACCTTTTTTGACTATGTTTACTTCATCATTCCACACTTTGTACCTGTTATTATTATTTGTCTCTTGTTCTTACTATTGTCATTATTCTAACAACTTTATTTTTATATTTCTCATACCTTGTTATCTGGTTCTTTTCTTAGCCCTGATGATGGCCTGAACTTCAGGTCGAAACGTCGGCATATGTAAAAATAAATATTATCATTTATTTTTGCCTTCTTTTTTGACTGACCACCCCAACTATTCTTCTCTTCATTATATATTTTAATGTTGGAAGTTAAATATTTTTAAACCACTCTGTTATTTTTTATTATTTTAATATTTATAAAATGCTTATATAAGAAGTAATTTGTTTTATTCAGTGAAATTGTCTTTTAAATGTTATGTATTCTTTACTAAAACCTGCATTTCCTCTAAGAAGTCATACACATTTAGATTGCAATTTAATAAAGTCTGAGATAAAATGTTAATTGTGGTTCATTCTGAAGTGGAAAAATATTGATAAAGATTTTTAATTTATATATATATATATATATATATCGGCTATATAGATAATGTAATACATATTGCTTGTATGATGATGAACTGCCTCTAAGTTACAATATTTGTTTACTTTGAGTATAAAATTACCTTCAGCCTATTCATATGATCATAAATATTTGATGTAGAATATACTGAATTAATTATTCCTGAACATTGTGTAGTGTAAGGATATAAACTTGTTAGTAGTTGTTAGATGTGGAATGAACATGTCCATTTTGTATATTTTCCAACTGTTGTAAAAAAACACCCTGAAGAAACATTAGTATATTATCATATAAAAACTATATTTAAAAAAGTAACGTAAAATATTAGGGTCTTAGGGCAACATTTATTATTTAGTTGTGTTTTCAGCAGTTACTAATAAAATAACTAATTTAAAAATAGTGGTTCAGTATCGAAAACCAAATTAAAGATTAAAAGTAACAATACTGACAAACACATACATATTTGACACATCGTGTCAAATATGGAGTTTGTTATACCCTAGTCATAAAAATTATTGTATTTAATTTTTAAGTAATTGATGGTAAATAACTTAAATGGCTCCGAACTTATACAAAAGACCCAATAAAAAAATTGAGCTAACATTTCTGAACTCAATCAAATATTGCACAATCATATTATAAATAAATATATTTTTAGTGAATTATTTTGTGTCGTGCCATTATAAAATAATTTATGTTACGCTGATGTCAATTTATGATTTGCTTTAAATTTAACAATTAATCTAATTGTGATAGTTCAAATAATCAATGTAACTATACCATTGCCGAAGTGCTATGAACATTTATAATTTATTGAGGATTAAACCATTTTTCATAATGGTACAGAGCTTATTATGTATTGGATATTATTTGTAATTTTATAGATTAATAACAAATATATTGTATAAATCCTAAATTAAAAAAAAAAAAAAAAAAAAAAAAAAAAGATTGAATAAAAATACACCATTAAGGAAAAAATTATTAATTGTTATAATAATATTATATGTTATTTTAGGGTCAATGGGTCCAAAAACTTGTAAGAATTTATATATATTGTTTATCTATTTGAATGCCATGTACTTATCCGAAATGTCAATTTTATCGCTGTTACAGTTATGAGTCTACAATCTCAATTCTGTCTTGAACTTCTGAAAATATCATTAATGTAATATGGAATCTACAGAATATTAAATATGAAAAATTAAAATTAAAAAAGCTTTTTTTTTTATTCCATAATACCTTCTTCCTTTCAAGCACAGGCGGATCTATGGGAGGGGAAAGGGGGCTTTTGGTCTGAAGCTCCCCCTCCCCTCCAAACAGTAAAATCTAATCATGTTTTATGGAAAAAAATTATCTCTTAAAATATTATTGTTCGTGTAATAGCATTTAATAGGACGAAAAGAGAGTTCTAAAAGGCCTGGCGGGGACCTAATGGCAGAGAGTGTTGGACCGTTTTAGCATTCTCGTCCCTAGGTGGTTCGAATCCGACCTGGGAAGAGTTGACTTTTACTTCGTAGTGGAGCCACGGAATAGAATTCAACCTTTCCACTCTGATTAGAGTAGGTTTGGTTGCATCTCTAAAACAACTCCCCTCCCCATATGCAAGATTGGTGGGTAGGAGGTAATCCAATAATCTGGTGTGTCCACTCACACGACTTTCCTACCTATTTCAGAAAAGTTTTTATATCTTTACATATGTTCATGAAGAAATATTTCAAACATCAAAGGTTTATAAGGGTAAAAACGTTGTCTCGACATATCGCCAAACAAAACAAGGCCTCCCACAAGGCTCGGTGCTGAGTCCCTTCCTGTTTAACATCATGATTGATGATATCACGGAACTCACTGAAACTATTCCGGGTACAAATGCTCTGCTGTACGCAGATGACCTCGTCATTTGGGCAACAAGTAATGAATTTACAGGGCTAGAAAAGCACATGCAACAGGTACTGAAATTACTAGAGAAGTGGGCCAATGAAAACGAGATGATCGTTAATTCCGAAAAGAAGGAATTCCAACTTTTTACCCTCTCTACCAAATCACACGAGATCAATTTGAACCATAATAACGAAGAGCTCAAACGCACAGAAGAAGCTACATATCTTGGAGTGAAATTGGATAAAAGACTCTCTTGGAATAAGCACATTGAAAAACAAATAGAACAGGCTTCAAAACGACTTTCGTTAATACAGAGGTTAGGTGGCTCAAAATGGGAAGCAACGGGGGATGTTATGGCTCTTACCTACAAAACATATGTTCCCCCTGTTATTGAATATGGAGCAGAACTTGTTATCACTGCTTCGGACGCGATATTACACAAGCTCGACATAATCCAGAATCAAGCCCTTAGACTCGTGACAGGAGGGAGCAGATCAACCCCAATATCTGCGCTAGAATTACAAACAGGCATAGTACCTCTTGAGACACACCGGGAGCAACTGGCCATTACGCTCTATGAAAGGCTAAAACGTCTTAAGATCAAGTACTGAAGTATCTATGAACCCGCACCTGAACGTCTTAAAACTCAAATTACTTTTACTAAGGCAGTGGAAGATTTGATAGAAAGAAAAGGACTAGAATTAGCTGAAAGGGAGCCACTCCCGTCATTGACGCAAGTTCCATTCACCAGCCAATTTGTTGTTCACTGTGATCTTCTTCAGAATGTTTCTAAGGATACAACACCAATTTACGAACAAAAGGCTATAACCCTAGAAACCATCGGAAAACGATTTCCAGAGACACAATGGCTCCATGTATATACAGATGGTTCTGCACTGGAAGCACGCAAACATGCCGGAGCTGGAGTTTATTCAAAGGAGTTTCAACTTGCCGCCCCGGTCGGAAAGGTAGCCACAAACTTTGAAGGGGAAGTGAAAGCCATTCTCTTAGGCCTCGAGATGTTAACTGAACGGAAAGACAAGAAAGTGGCTTTCTTTGTTGACTCACAGACAGTCATTTTGTCCCTAAAAATGGATATAGTATAAATCCAAATGTTCCTAAATGCCATCAATATTTGAACCGATTAAAGTAAAATGGGACAGAAGTCGCTTTCCAGAAGATACCAAGCCATTGCGGACTCCACGGAAATGATGAAGCTGATAAACTGGCCAGAATAGGTTCTGGAATGATCCAACCCGATATTCCTCTGGCCATGGATTCAACAAAAAGAATCATAAAGCAGACCCTCCAAAGTTCACTGAAAGAGAAATATGTACAAACGATTGAATAGAAACGGTGGAGTGGATTGCTGGAAGAAAGTGACAGGATTCCTAGAGACCTCCCTAGAGGGCAACCCGTGGCATGCTTTAGAATGTTCACAGGCCACGATTTCCTTCAGAAGCACCTCCACCGCATCGGTGTAAAAGATAGCCCGACATGCCCTCTATGTTCCTTAGACATAATGACAGGAGAACATCTTGATACATGCCCTGCATTACAGGACATAAGATGTTGCTTTAATGAAATGGACAGCTTTTATGCTCGGAGAGCAAAATTGTATTGGACTGCAAGAGCACGCATGGCTAACGAAGCAGGCGTTACTTAGCCGTAGGAAACAAAAAAAAATTGAACTAGATTTATTTTCCTGAAAATTGATCAAAGAAAAGATTTGAGTACGATTTATTTGATAAACTAAAGCTATGTAAACCGGCTTAAGGTAGAGAAAGTAGTAAAAATTTCAATACCATCTAATATTGTTAATCAAAAACTTTTTGCCATAGCTTAGTATTGCCAAACAATAATTTCATTTAACAGTAGAGGAAATAGTGAAGATTGGGTGATGTAGGCAACATATTTTCTTACTTTCACTTTGTCATCTTCATTCTCTCATTCACCCCTTTCTGACACCAGGATATGAACCTGTAATCTTACATTGGAAATTGAACAGCTGTAACTTCGTTAATAGTTGTCCAAAATGAACGATTTTTATATGGCTTTGTAGGTAATTTAATTACCTTTCAAAAGCTTTATTATAAATTTGACCGTATAATATATACACGGTGGGCCAGACCCCCTAACCGTGCACCCCCCCCCACATCCCTATAAATTGCATATCGTTGTGTTCCTTGTAACTATTTATTAAAAAAAAGCCAATGTTCCCACAAAAAAAAGTGAACGCACTGCCCCAAAATGGCGTCCAAACATGGCGGATTGACGACTTTGACTTTAGTTAGTTTTGTGGTCACTGAGAATCAGCATTTGGCTTAATTTCCTCTTAGTTGGTCTTTTATTAAAGCTGAATAGTCATAGAATAATAAACCATGAAGAAATATTAAAAAATAATTGGCTTAGGCTATGAAAAACACCAATAAAGTCAATTTTTTTAACAAAAAAATTTTCAAGTTAAAAATCAAGCGTCATTTGTAATTAAACCGCCTACAATAACGCAAAACGTGCTGAAATAAACCATCTGGAGAATATATTTCTCTTTCCAAAACGCTGATTATTTTTAAAAAACTTTTAAGCAGTTCCGTAGAAAATGCACTTATGCGGCAGAAAAGCGGTACTGGCGTGGGTGCTTACAGGCCTCTACCACGCCATTCAGTACACATAAATGGCTTAGTTAAAGTGATATAATAACATTTTTGGTACATTATATTGATTGTATTAACGAACAAATATTAATGCAATAATTTAATTGTAAAAAAAAAAATTAAAATTTTTTTTAAAAATTTATTATTATTTTTTTTTAATTTAACCTTCTTTATTCTAGACGTAGGTCGTTTAAGAAGACCTTAATTGTAAAAATGATATAATTATAATAATAAAACTTAATTAAAAAACTTTGCTAAATATCTTGATTTTTTTTTTTTATTTAACGTTTGCAATTTAACACTGTGTTTTGTATATTTACTGATTCTTAAAGGTAATTAAAATTTTTATATACTTCCCAGGAAATGAGTCGTATTAATACCTGTTTTATAAACTAAAATATATATACCTAATCTGAACTATATATAATGAATAGCTGCTGGGTTGTATAGTAAAACTCATATATCACTAATTAAAAAATTAATTTTTATTTCCTTTATTTTGTGCAGAAGTTGGACTATATCATAAATAAATAGGAAATTTTATTATTGAATGAATTATTCTCTCTGCACAAAGAAAGATAGAAACGGTGACGCTATAAATTATTCTATAAAGCAGAACTGATTGTTTGGATTTGGTCTTGAAATGAGGAAAAACGCGAAATTGAACCCGAAAACTGGAAAAATACATTAAGCGAACGAGAAAGGAAGTGCCAAAACCTCGGAAAAGATAAAAAGTACCAGTATCCATTATATGGCTAAACGAATGTATAGTAGACAGATGAAGAGAATATTTCAAGATGCTGCTAAAAGGGGGTCAATTGCAGTTTGTATGATATTAAGTGAACGATGTAGGTTTATTATGGTAAAAACCACTTTATTTTCGATTGCTGAAGGTGCACACTGGGACTATCTTCACTTTGAAGCAGGATATAGAGAGTTATATCGAGAAAGTTATAGCTCATATCTCTCCTTCTGTTTAATGCATTTGCAAAAGATTTTTTAAGGAATCTTATATAAGTTATAGCTCGATATTGTTCAGAAATTGCGAAATAACTTGTTCGGAAGTTGTACCATATCATAAAAAAATAGAAAATTTTAATATTGAATGCATTATTCTCTCTGCTTCGCACAGTTTAGCGCATGCATAGGCAACAAGTATGTTAGAAAATAATATTAAAGGACTTTGGTTTTTATCCTTACAAGAAAGGAGATACTAGGAAATGTAATACCCATCAAGATCCATTCCTGTTTAGTGTACAAAAGAAATTATACTCAAGAATTGTAGAAGTTGGAATAAGAAATATTGTCGATTGACAGAGCGATATGGATTGAGAAACTCAAGTTGCACATTGGAAGAGAAGTTGAAAATTGAGACTGGCTTCACTTTAAGGCAGGTTATAGAGAAGTCTATATACAACGAAAAATAGCTATCTATCTGCTTAGTTACTCTTTGGATTGTGCTACCCCCTTTTAGCAGCATCTTGAAATATTCTCTTCATCTATCTACTATACATTCGTTTAGCCATATAATGGATACTGGTACTTTTTATCTTTTCCGAGGTTTTGGCACTTCCTTTCTCGTTCGCTTAATGTATTTTTCCAGTTTTCGGGTTCAATTTCGCGTTTTTCCTCATTTCAAGACCAAATCCAAACAATCAGTTCTGCTTTATAGAATAATTTATAGCGTCACCGTTTCTATCTTTCTTTGTGCAGAGAGAATAATTCATTCAATAATAAAATTTCCTATTTATTTATGATATAGTCCAACTTCTGCACAAAATAAAGGAAATAAAAATTAATTTTTTAATTAGTGATATATGAGTTTTACTATACAACCCAGCAGCTATTCATTATATATAGTTCAGATTAGGTATATATTATTTTAGTTTATAAAACAGGTATTAATACGACTCATTTCCTGGGAAGTATATAAAAATTTTAATTACCTTTAAGAGTCAGTAAATATACAAAACACAGTGTTAAATTGCAAACGTTAAATAAAAAAAAAAATCAAGATATTTAGCAAAGTTTTTTAATTAAGTTTTATTAATATAATTATATCATTTTTACAATTAAGGTCTTCTTAAACGACCTACGTCTAGAATAAAGAAGGTTAAATTAAAAAAAAAATAATAATAAATTTTAAAAAAAAAATTTAATTTTTTTTTTTACAATTAAATTATTGCATTAATATTTGTTCGTTAATACAATCAATATAATGTACCAAAAATGTTATTATATCACTTTAACTAAGCCATTTATGTGTACTGAATGGCGTGGTAGAGGCCTGTAAGCACCCACGCCAGTACCGCTTTTCTGCCGCATAAGTGCATTTTCTACGGAACTGCTTAAAAGTTTTTTAAAAATAATCAGCGTTTTGGAAAGAGAAATATATTCTCCAGATGGTTTATTTCAGCACGTTTTGCGTTATTGTAGGCGGTTTAATTACAAATGACGCTTGATTTTTAACTTGAAAATTTTTTTGTTAAAAAAATTGACTTTATTGGTGTTTTTCATAGCCTAAGCCAATTATTTTTTAATATTTCTTCATGGTTTATTATTCTATGACTATTCAGCTTTAATAAAAGACCAACTAAGAGGAAATTAAGCCAAATGCTGATTCTCAGTGACCACAAAACTAACTAAAGTCAAAGTCGTCAATCCGCCATGTTTGGACGCCATTTTGGGGCAGTGCGTTCACTTTTTTTTGTGGGAACATTGGCTTTTTTTTAATAAATAGTTACAAGGAACACAACGATATGCAATTTATAGGGATGTGGGGGGGGGGGGTGCACGGTAAGGGGGTCTGGCCCACAGACTAATATACTTAGGGAGTTAGACCCCATAACATTTTTCTTTTCTTTATAAATTTTTTTCCAGATTTTTTTCGGAAATTTATTCTATATAGAAAAATTGAAAGGACAATGATTAGAACATTATAGGAAGGTTTCATCAAAATCTAGAGCCGTTTTCACGCTACAGTCTATAGAAAAACATGTTTTTCATTTATTGCGCGCAAGCTATTGCGCATGGAGCACCGAATTTCTGTCACAGGCATCAGTAGTCGAAACCCTACAAAATAAAAAAGAAGCAACAAAATCGGTTCAGTAGCTCCCGAGAAAATCTTAGCACAGACAGACAGACCAATGGCTAATAATGTGTTTATCGGACTCAGGGGGCTCTGAAACATATAGATCCGTCGAAAACCGCATATCGGAAATTTGACTCGATCGCAATACTTTCTTTACAGGTAGGAAAGTAAAAAAGGGTTTCGCTGACGACACTGCTATTCTAACTTCACACAAAAATCCTACTATCGCATCAATTGCCCTACAAAACCATCTTCATGATCTTGAAAAGTGGTTTGAAAACTGGAGAATCAAAATTAATAGTACAAAATCCACCCATATTAGTTTCTCTCTTAGGAAAGCCTCGTGTCCATCCATAACGATTGCCAATAATCCAGTGCCTTCAAAGAACTATGTATGGTACCGTGGACTCTACTTAGACAAAAGACTTACTTGGAACATACATACGAATGTATTTATTTATTTGGTAGTTCATACATAGTTAATATATTTTTCGAAGTAACAAAACTCCAGACCTTTCTCAATTTCCAATTCAATTTGGTGCTACCTTCACCATCGTAACGTTTTATCTTGGATATTGGAATCCAAGAATCATATATATATAAAAAAAAAAGAAAGAAAACATACTAATATTAAGTTATAATATACTGAGCATTGCATTTACATACAAAAAGCAGCTGCGTCGATAAAAGTATAAAAGAAAAATATACATACATTCATATACATACATAAAATACACACTATATATAAAGTAATTTTAAAAACCACGGAGGTAGCAATCCCTCCGCAATATAAGTCATAAAAAAGTAGTACTATAGTACATATCTAAATAAATAAAAAAAATAAAAAAATAAATAAAAATAAATAACTAAAATAAAATAAATAAATAAAATAAGAAAAAAAAAATAATAAAAAAAAAAGTAAATAAATAAACATAAAATTAAACGAATAAAAATGAAATAAATAAATAGATAAATAAAATAAAAAATAAAGATAAATAAAACAAAACGTAAAAATGTAAATTATGACATCGATATAATCATTGAGTATCATGCTATAAACGAGGAAGCAGCCTGAACCAATTACTGTAATTCATGTGGGACCCTTTAAGGACTCTTATTGTAATAGCGTTCATCGTTCTCTTGGGAATTCCCAACATATCCATGTCTTGGAAAGATCTTCGGCACCATATTCCTCTCCAAGTTATTGTGAGCGGCAGTACTTTTATGTCCACGCCTGGCACTCCCAGTGTACGCCCGATCGCCATCCTGCAATCTAGGTCCCTATATTTATTGGCTTTGACATTGTTCCAGTGAGTGGTGCTAGGGTTATCCCCGACGACCTGTGCATCTATAATGAAGTGTCCGCTTAGTCCTGAGCACACCAGGTCTGGCTTCCACCTTCGTCTATTACCAACAAACATTTGCTCCTTTGTGACCCTGTATCCTTTTTTTTGGAGAGCAATTTCCAACATGTTCACTATTGTATCATGCCGGCGCACTCTACCACCGTGAGACAAAATGCAATGTTGAATAATATGGCTGGCAGTTTCGCTTGCAGGACACCCAGCTCTGCATTGGGTCGGCATAAAAGCCCTACGTCCTCTGGATAATCTCACTCGGGTCGCGAGGGCATTTATATGAGTTCTTACCGTCTGTATGAAGGTCCGTCCGGTTATCGGAGCCGCGTAGTCTGTCAACCAATGAGTTGATGGGTGGCAGTTTTTTGACTCCCTTAATGCCTTACCATCAACGCTACGATATAACTTCATGGACAGCGTTTTCTTTCGTTCTTCACTGGAAGTGTTTTCCGCGTTGAGGCCCATTTTCGTGAGGTTGCTTGTGAGTTTTCTCATTTCCTTAGTGATAAAGGAGGAATGATAGGCGGCTCTTGCTACTGGGCAACCAGAGTACTCCATACGTCGTAACCTCGCGAGCTTGAGTGAGGGTATAGCACTGCTAAAGCTCATTACTCCCAAACCACCATCAGTACAAGCAGAATGGAAATACTGAGTAGGGGTATCCTGAGGCAGTCGCAGCCAGGAACGTACTGCCGCTCTCGTTGAGATATCCAACTTTCTCAACTCGTTCATTTTGCTTGGGCTCAGTGTGAGGAGATGAATGAATTTCGGGATGAGATAAGTTCTCAAAGTCACTAATTTTTGTTGGGGTTTTAGGGGTGCAGTGTTTGTTTTGTGCAGCAATAATGATAATTCATCGATAATCCCTTCGGCATTCATGTTGTTCAACGAAAATTTCGCTCCTAGGTATTTCCAGCAATCCAAGATACCCAACTGCTTGATTCTAGCGCCATTTACTACGAAATGATATCTGTTATCAACCTTCATAACATTAGAATTGACGGCCTTGACGAGAGAAAAGCTAAAGCATTTGGCTGGGTTGGATTCCATTCCCAGATCTTGAATAGCTGCAGCTGCGTCCGATAGTAATCTTTTCATGCCTTTCGATGAGGATGTGATTAAGACTAGGTCGTCTGCAAATGCCAGGCAGTTTACCATTGTTCCTCCCATATCGTAGCCTATTCCATCTGGAAGGGAATGGATTACCCAATCCATTGCCATGTTAAAGAGACTAGGGGATAATGGGTCACCCTGCCTTATACCTCTTCCGCATACAATAGGATCCGTATGCTGCTTTTTGTCTGTAATGCGGGTATAACATTTGCTATATAGCCCCTTCATGTAACCAATAAGTCCAGCTGGCATACCCTTCCATTCTAAGATTCTATAAAGTGCATTATGGCTCAGATTATCAAAAGCTTTGGCAATATCCATAAACGTTACATGGATTTCCTTCTTTCTCATTTTAGAGTCGTCTATTATTGACTGTAATGAGAATATATTTTCTGCAGTGCCATCGGAAGCAATAAACGCTCGCTGGTTTACATGATGCAAATCCATTTCGTTTAGACGAGTTGCAATTATCTTGTGCATTTGTCTAAGAGGGACTGAAGCAACTGTGATGGGTCTATATTCACAAGGACCAGCGGGATCATCCGTTTTCGGAATGAATATAGTCCGGGCCGCAGTTAACTTTGGTAAGTGGGGTGGGTTGGACAGATATATATTATAAAATATGGCCCTATGTAAGGGGGCAACAGATTCCCACTGCTTTACAGTGATACCATCGGGTCCCGCTGATGATTTTTTGTCCATAGCGTTTAATTTGACTTCATCAACTGTAACTGGCAGCCATAATGTAAACAACTTCTGATGCGGAATTGGCGTATCCGGCACATTGGGACATGATGCTCTCTCCATCAGCGGCCTCCAGAAAGATTCGAGTTGCTCAATATTGTGCTTGTTACGGGCTGTGGTACCGTTGAACACTTCGCAAACCGCTTTCTTCCTATCTCTTGTCCATAATTTTTGAATCTTCTTGAACTGCTCCCTTCTTCTGACAGTAGAATTAGCGGGCAATGATCTTTCACCAGATTCATTTGAAATGTTGCTTTTCACATTCACCACTGAATCGAGCCATGCGTTAAGAGATTCCGAAATGTCTTCCTCCTCCTCTGCAATCTCCAAAAGTGAAGCCAATACTGAATTAGGATCAGTTATCTCCTGGCATAAGTTTCTGCCTGCTTTCAGAAATTCCTGCTTATCCGTGGTGCCATTATTTATGGCAACAGCTGGGTTAGGCTCTGCGGCTTCATCGTTACGCCCTTCCATGACTCTCTGAAGGAGATCCTGGTATTGTTCTTTTGTTCTAGCCTTTCGTATACTCCATATAGACCTACCGGGTTGCATACCGACAAGGTCCCGAATCCTTACATTTCCTCCTTGAGCGATCAGTGATGCTTCATTCAGAGCTAGTAATTGAAGCTCCTCTCTAGTCCAACGCTCCTTCTTCCGATCCGTGTTAATATTATCATTGAAGAAGACGGGGTGAGCACGCTTGATGTGAAGACCCATACCCGAACGAGTGCCAAAATTCCTGTCGCAGCGGGGACATTGATTAACGTTGTCGTCCATAGTCAGTGAGATTCATGAACCATTTAATTGCCTCACTCCGACTTGGGCATCGAAAAAACGACGATCTATGTTTCAGCTGACAATTCGCGCAGAACTTACCAGACGATATAGCCAACTTTCACATCTTCTGGACTACAGATCTTCACTTAACTTACGAAACAAGCGACTTATCTACAACACCTTACTGAGACCAATATGGACATTTGGGGCAGAACTTTGGGGTTCAGCAAAACAAACACACATAAACAAAATACAAACAGCACAATCAAAAATTTTACGAAACATTGTTAACGCACCTTGGTACATTAGAAACACTACTATACATAACGACTTAAACACCCCAACAGTAAAATCCTACATCCACGACAAATACACTACATTTCATTCTTCAACCCAAAATCACTCCAATCCTCTGGTTCTTTCTATCTCCTGCTCCCTGTTACCTGAGTAACGAAGATTAAGAAGAAAATGGCCAAGAGACCTACTACATCACTAAAAAA
Source organism: Nezara viridula (assembly GCA_928085145.1). Lineage (NCBI taxonomy): Eukaryota > Metazoa > Arthropoda > Insecta > Hemiptera > Pentatomidae > Nezara > Nezara viridula. The sequence goes on along the minus strand of OV725079.1, from coordinate 180,685,227 downwards.
AAAAAAAATCAAGCAATTAAACCAAGACAATAAAAATACAACAAATTTGCTAGAGAGCCGTTATATATCGATAGCCATACTGCAAAAGCCTGTAAGAACAAAAACTAAATACGTAATAGTTAACCGTTGTGTATTTTAGAGGAATATGATCCTGGATGGCGGTCATAAATAGACTAAAATAATGGGAAAACTATTTCATTTCAAGCCAACGTTTTGACCCAACATTGCAGGTTTTCTTCAGGACTATAACGGACAAGATACAAAAGGATATAGAAAATTGTGGAATTTGCATAGTATTTAGATAAAAATTATAAACAAGGTGAATAAACTTATTGAAATTATAATCAGTATGCACATTGAAATATTAAGACTAATAAACTATATAAACAGAGTGAACTAAGTAACAAGATCCTAAACTGAAGTAAGTAAATGGTAACAATTGTTGGAGTATAATTTATAATATAATATATGCAATTATGAATATACTCCTACAGATCTCAATGAGAGATTGGAAGATAAGGATAAATAATGGGTATAAAGGGATGTAAAGAAAGAAAAGAAAAACAAAATAAAATAAATAAAAATAAAATAATAAAAATAGAGAATTACAGGTGTGTTAAGTTAAAACTGGAAAAATTTGGGTAGAGCACCATTGGGGAAATTTGCTGACCTGATTGGGGGGTGGTGAGGGGGTAAATAGCAAAAGCAAAATAAAAGAATTGCCAGGGCTACCTCCGAGGTAAGAATGGAGAGAAGGTGGCCACAGGGAAGACCAAGAAAAAGATGGGAAGAAGGAATCAAAGAAGGCTTTGACAGGAGAGGAATGGACTAAAGGAGAAGGCAGCTGGCTGAGGACAGAGATTCTTGGATCAAGCTCTATAGGAAGGAACCTCACACTGCTCAGGGGTATCAAAGAGAACTAGATTGAGTAAATAAGTAAGTTAATATGAAAAATAATTATTAGATCAAAGCAATGAAATTTACTATAGTAACACCCATAACTTTGTCAATAATTATTGTATTACAGGATAGGAACAAAGTCAGTTTCAAAATGTAGAGAAATGATATTTCAAATGAAAAATTGTAAAACATTTGACTGTAAAGCGAGTATTTAATCACACGAGTTGTTAGTTTTTTTGTCTCCCACTGTTGGGGCGCCTCGAACGGAGTGCATGCGCCCCATTTTGAAATAGTACATGAAAGTTTTGTTATCAACGTACTCAACTTCATATAGACATATTTTTCGAAGATTCATTGCTTTGAAAAGACCCACTTAAAATGAAACTGAAGATCTTTTTTCGTCCATGTTAAATTTTTCAATCAATGAAATCTATTACCTGTCTCTCAATACCTGGAATTTGGCGGCATTGTAGCTTTTTTTCAGTCCTGTTCAATTTGCAGTTGCCAGGATGTTTCGATTGTTTTAAAGGCCGTTCAATATTATATTCCTACTTACCACTCTCTTCTTTGCTTCGTTTAGTTACTTGGTAAGCAGGGCTGGCCTCAGAGAAGGGGAATCCGGACATTTGCCTAAAGATGCCGGACTGGAAGAGTCCGCCACTTATTAGAAATTAAAAAAAAAACAATACAACGAAAAATTAATTTTAACTTATTAATAAAGCTAATCTATATTGTATTCTATGCGCAATACGCTTTATACAATCTATATTTATACGACCATAATTGAGCATTTCATTATGATTTTTCGGTGAAGACACAAGAGATTGTAGATTATAAGAGATGTTATAGAAATATAACCTTCGCCATAACAAGTTTTTCTATTGCAATTTGCTGGTTTTAACTTACAGGTTTTGACAAAAGGCTATAAAGAAGAAATGAAACATTGTAGATTTCAATAAACCACAATCCTCAATACCAAAGTTCGGCACATAAAAACATTAATTGTAAAATACTTTCTGATCTCTTTGCAATGCTGAGCAAGTTGTGCTTTGGATTATTCCCGGCAAAATTTTGGTTGTAAACCGTCCTAATCTTAATTCTTATTACACTGCGCGATTTATTCTAATCTATTAAATCATATTTTAATTACTGCTTAAGTTTTACATTAAGACAAATATGTGGGGCAACGATGACTCCTGTAAGTATGTCTTAAGATAATGAAATTAAGTATTTAATTTCAGAGATAATGAATGGATTAGTATTGCTTAACCTGGTTTAATTTGAACGAAGTTTTAAGCACTGCAAACATTAATAAATAAACAAGTCTAATAATTTCTTATGTATCATTGATTGCATATTGCAGTAGTGATTTTATTAGTGATCACTACTGTAGAATGAGTTAAACTTTATCAGATATCAAAGTTGAAAGTTTGAAGTTTTGTAACACCTCTTATTTCAACCTGATATATCTGCATCATTTAAAGTTTGGAATATTTATGGTACTATAATATAATAAGCAAACAGTATGATCTTAGCTTTGAACAATTGAATGATTGATATAAATTTCTGTAATTTGAGATGAATTCAAGCTATTTCTGTATGTTCCTCTTTAACTATAGCATAATTATATGAGACGGCATCGTATATATAATAAGACTGTTAATGTACTCTACTATTAAAATGGAAGGAAGTTTATGCTTGAAGGTATACATTTACTTTGCTTAATCTGGTACTAGGGGGTTCTTTGATCAATTTTACAGTAATTAAAAACTCTAAGTAAGGATTGGAGAAAGCTGGTCAAAGAAACTAGGACTTGTTCCGAGTTGTGTCTCACCAATAAAAAAAAATTAAGGAATTGTAATTTTTAGTAATCAAGTCATTACAAAATGTGAGGTAATTAGACTAATTTGCTAAGACTAATTGAAGTAATTAGACTAAATTACTCACCTTGTTTGCTTCATTTTACTAATCAAACTAACCAAGCGAAGTGACAGCGACTGTTGAGCAAGTAGTGAAGTTACTTGTCAGAAGAAAAACGCTCTCTATCTGTTGAGTGAAATTCCATCAATGGCCAAGTGTGCTTGAAATAAATTAAGAAATATCTTCCAAATCGGTTGGGATTCGCCTACTCCTTTTGACCAAGCAGAAGTCAAATTTTGAAATCTAATTAAGGCGCCAACCAATTGAGCTTTTGAAGAGAAGGATGGTTGGGGTGATCAATCAAATTGAAATGGTAAAAAATAAATAACATTATTTATTTTTACATTCGACGACATTTTGTCCCGAAGTTTAGGGCTGGGAAAAGAACCAGATAACAATAGGTAATAATAACATTGAATAATACAGAATAAGATTAAAAAAATGTGATAGATATAGACTAATAATTTTTAGTAGAACATCTTAACATAAAATAAAGTAGATACAATGAACATTATAAATGTTTACTTTCTTACTTTTATGTTCATTTTATCTAATTTATTTTACTTTAAGTTGTTCTACTGAAAATTATTAGTCTATACCAATCACCCTTTTTTTAATCTTAATTCTGTATTATTCAATGTTATTATACCTGTTGTGATCTGGTTCTTTTCTCAGCCCTGATGAAGGCCTGAACTTCGGGCCGAAACGTCGGCGAATGTAAAAATAAATAAAATTATTTATTTTTTATCATTTCAATTTGACTGATCACTCCAACCTTCCTTCTGTTCAATTATTCACTACAGTCAACCATAAACCCACAATTGAGCTTTTCTTTTGGGGAAGCAGGAGATGATAATCGAAGAGAGGTTACAAGCATAAGCACGGTTCTTATTAGTTGACTGTACTCACACTTCTATCTACAGTTTGATCTTGTGATCCTCTACCTATCGTGTACTATGAATGGAATAATTAAAATAGACACTTGCAATTCCAGGTATCTTTTATTAGCCATGATACTACATTAACAAGTTTTATTAATATATATAAAGGTGTTGGTATTTCAAATAAGTTGCACTCTCATGTGAATGGTACACATCCATCATGTTGGATGACACCTGTACTCTTATAGTTAAGGTGTAAATAGAATTGATTTTATTCTGTTTGTTTTTTTTTAGCGTTTCGTGAAGAGGGAGGGTTTGACAGTACTAATAATATGTTTTCAAGCCCGGGTCAACAACTAGAGAAGGTAATTATAATTATTATCTTATAACACTTATCTGAATATTGAAGAGTAGCATGGATAGAGTTTTGTACATCTTCCATCCACTCCTTGTAAATCCATCATGTTTACAGATACCACCAATATTTAGGGTGTAAAATATATATTTTTTTAAAATTATTCCATTTTAGTGCCAATAATTCAATCATTTTAATATTAGCAAACTTCTTATGTTTTTTTTTATTTAACACCTCTGCCATTGGCTATTAAGCCATTCAGCCCAATACAATTCCACCATAATAGATTTTCCCAATTTCTTGATTGTATTTTTGTTCGTCTCATCAGAAAGATTACTCCGAACATCTGGAACATCTGACAGAGCGGGGCATACAGGGAAGTGTAGGTCGTACATCTCATCCTTCTTGCACAGAGGGCTTACAGGGCTTTCCATAACTCCAATCCTATGTAAATGCCTTTGCAGGTAATCAGTCGTCTTGTGGAAATTACCTTCCTTACCAATACTTTCCTACTTTTTGTTTCTTCCCTCGGCCCCTCTGTTAAATAGTCACATTTTTTCCCTGATGTGTGTTGTTTTTGCCAATTCTTAACCTATTCCTTTCTAAAGGATTTTAAAATCCTTTTAGCAGATTCGTAGGGCAGCAGAAAATTAGTTTGTGGTATTTCCAAGGCGACCTCATCAGCTTTTTCGTTTTCTTGGTAGACCAAAATGGCTTGGAACCCATTGGAATGTCACTCGGATTACTTTTTTAATGGAATTATCTATTCAATCTCTAGCTTCTATGGCATCAGGATGATCCAGGCCATTGCAGATCACCAGTATGGCGGCTTGTGGATCAATATAGAACACAATCTGGGATAGCTGAGTGTTTCTCTATTCAAGCCAATGCTGCCAAATGGCTTTGACTTCTCTATTGAAATTTCTTCTCTAACTACCAACAGGGATGGCATAAACTCTTGGCAGTATACTCCTGCACCTACATTCCGCGTAGCTGTTTGAGATCAGCGGTTAGTATACACATACAGCCAATTCTGCTCAGAATAATGGCGGAGATTTAAAAGACTCCCCCAGTACCGGGACCCTGAACTCATGACTATTTTTATCTAGTAATCTCATGTATCAGGTTGCCTGGTAACGGAGGTGCTGTGCACACACGTTAGACCATTCGGCCCACTATGAAAAATTTTACTTCCTGACTTTTTGCAATATGAACTTGTTGTTTGCTAAGTTATCGATATTTTGTTTATCTGAAGTAGAAAGAAAGCACATAGTGGACGCCATTTTGGGACAATGCTGCTCTTTTATTTTGTGGAAACAATTTATTTGTTGATTTTCAATCTTTCATTTTATATAGTTTTCCGAACACGTCCCTGCAGCAATTAATACAAGTTCCAAAACTCAGCACTAAACTCACTGATGACATCGGATCGGTCTCTAAACTCAGCGAAACAATGTCAGCAATGAGCTCAGCACTGAATTTAAGAACTTGCCCTATAGTTTAAATTATTGAGATAGTTCTGTATATTTTTTTGAATAATTTTGAATTTTATACAAAATAGTTGCACTTTTGAGCTATTTCATTATGTAATGATTTGGTCTATGCTTATCAATTTTATCATTTACAAAGATATATATTGTTATTATATTAAGTAGATTAATGTTTTTAAGTTACAGTATGTTTGTTTAATTTTTTTTCTTTTTTTTAAGGCATCGAAACCAAAATGCCTTGCTGATGTTACTATTAGGCAAATCATTGAAGCACCTGAAGATGGAATAAAAATAAAAGATATTGAAGTTCAAATGGTTAGTATACTTTTATCAATAAGGTTGTGATTAAATTATTAACAATCTATTTATTTATAACTTTTCTTGTTTTTTTAAGGTAAAAATCGTCGGTATTGTCAAACAAGTTGAAGTCACTTCCGTTAAGGTCCGCTATGTTATAGAAGACTATACTGGATCAATCACTGGTTTTGTCTATCTTGATAATGATACTGTAAGTATTTTTTTGTAATTATCTTATCACAATGTTATGGCTGATTGTTAGAATATCAGATTGATGAAAGAAAAGCCAAGGATGTTCATATATAATATATAGCTTCAATGATGTTATTTTTATTCAAAATTGTTTACATTCATTTACCTATGTATATATTATATAGTAAGAAAAGTATTCTGATCGTGAAAATTTTCTGATCTCAGTTTTCAATGGAAATACATGTTGTTTTGAGATCTCCTGAGTCCAAATAACCAAGTCTCATAAAATGTTCTGTGTGTGGGTGTGTGTTTGTTAACGGTCTACATCTAAACAAAAAGTCATAAGTGAAATTACATATTTAAGGTTTTTATATACCTGAGATGTTACAGCAACTGTTTCATCAAAATTGGCTAACCAGAAGTGGCACTAAATGTCATTGATTTAACACATTTATACGATTTTCTCGAAAACAGTTGTATAATTTTGATTAAATTCATTAAATCAGTGTAAAATTTAGCAGTTTTATTATCTATGTAGGTTGTAATAGAGAGATCAAAGGAATGCGAGCACACTCAAGTTAGGCCGAAAGATCAGAACAAGCTTCCATACGTAACATGAGCTACATATGATAAGGACTCAGGCAATATTATATATATATCCATATGTGGTTTTCATGAATGCTATTGTTGGTTTTATTTAATACTTAATACTTAATTGTATAGATTCCAGCGATATTAAAATTAAAATTTGTATATATACACCAGTACGGAGATAAATAAAAATACCCACAAGGAAATATAAATAAATATAGCGGCCTTCATCAGTGGTACTCTTGTCGAACTAAAAATATTTCGTGACACTTAATTGTTTATTATAATCAAATAAATAATTGAAAGATACAATCATAAAAGGAAATTACTAGAATTAGAATAAATTAACTTGAGATATGAAAATTTAGGTTTGTTATCAATAAATTATATTTATTATAGTTATAATTTATTTATTTTTTCAGGATTCAGGTAGTACAGTTGTAGAAAACACTTATTGTACTGTCGTTGGTTCCATAAGAGCCCAGGGAGGTTCTAAACATATAATGATTTTTAGCATCGTCCCTGTCGAAGATTATGGCTACATTTTAGCACATATATTGGAAGTTATATATATGCCACTCAAATTGGAGAGTCTTGCAAATAAGGTAAGTTATTTGTTTTATTTTACTTTTCTTTTTTTTCTTTACGACTAGTAAACATCCGAGGTGTAGACTGAAGTGAAGTTGGGAAAATTGCGGTAAGATTGATCTGACAGGGTTGAGTTTGAATGGTGGCGGGTGATTGGAGGTGTCTAAACAGTGATTTGTTAAGCCTTTTACTATTATTCTTTTCTGGTTATTTCAAAATAAAGGTGCCCTATATTTATTTCTTTTACTCTCGCTCTGAGTAAAGATATTTAGTTTAAAATGTATTTTATTAGCTTTTAAAATGTATGTTTATAAATTAGACCTAAGCTAAGTTTGATAGAATTTGGCAGCTGTATATGCCAAGCTACAGTGGACTCAGGCTATACCCCATTCGCACCGCAGCTCAAAAACGCACTATTATTTTGAATTTTTTGCTAAATTCGATTATATATGTAATATATAGCAAGAAAATTATTGCGATTGTGACAATTTTCGAATCTTGAGTTTTCAACGAAATACATGTTTTGAGATCTCCTGGGTCCAAATAACTAAGTCACGCAAAATGCTCTTTGTGTGTGTAAATGTATGCCAACAGTCTAGCTTTTTTTTTTTTTTTTTGTCCTTCCCTTCCTCGCCGTTAAGGCTATACGGGATTTTCCCGTGCCAGGGGGTGTGGGTGGGGATTTAAAAGACTCCCCCGGCACCGGGACGCGAACTCGTGACTATTTTTATATCTTTAATTCATATGTCAGGTTGCCAGGCAACGGCCGTGCAGTGCACACGCTTTAGCCCATTCGGCTACCCCGCCCACGCCAACATTCTAGCTCAAAAACATGTTGTACACAACTGAAATTGCGTATTTAAGGTTTTTCCAGACCTAGGATATTATAAATTTTTCGTCTATATCGCCTAACCTAAACTGTTACTTCATATCATGGATTTACACATTTTTACAATTTTCCCAAAAATGGCTATAACGATTTGTATTAAATTCATTACCTCAGTGTAAAATTAAACGTTTTTTAATATACTGTAGGTCTTTATCTAACAAGATTTAAATGTCTAATTTTCAAAATTTCTTAATCTAAAGTACCTTTAATTTTTTTTCATTTGAAATAATTAATCATTTCAATAAAAACCATGTTTTTAGTATATTTGGAGTAATATTATCTGAAATTACGCTATTTATATTTGTCATATTACCTTACTTATCAGTAAAGATTATGGAAGTGTAAAACACGTATATTCTAAAACCAATCACACCTTTTGTTTATGGAAAATTATTGTGGAATAAATAAATATATTCTAAGAATTTAACGCTTTTTCATAATTTTCAAGAAATTCAGTCTTTTTTATGTCTTGTTTCAGCCTGAAGAGAAAGAAATCAAACAAGAAATGATGTCCTCATATGGAACATCTACGTTTCAAGGAAATGATATGACTTCCGATATTGATCCTAGATATAAAAGAGTTTTTGATGTTATATCGGTTGGTTTTTTAATTTTATTTTTTATTTATTAAGTTGTAGTAAATAATTTAATGTTGATGCCTAGAAATCTTTTCTTTTTTTAAAATGTTTTTCACATTAAATAATAAGTCTCAGATTTTTCTCTTTGTCTAAAGCTTAAAAATATTTTTTCTTACTAGTTCATTATGTAACTATTTAGACAATTGACACTGTTTGGATTTATATGAATTTTTGTTCTATTGGAAAGATTATATTTTTTATTTTTACTAGTTTGTTATAAGTCTGATATGATACGTAACATTATTATTTTTTATTCTGAATACTTACAAGATGCTCTTATTTCTCTCAGTCTCTCTTTATTTTATGATGGTGAGCTGTCAAATTTTTTATAGCTTGGTAGATAAATTATTTATTTAAATACATTAAAAAATAAATTATTATTTTCAATCTAGTTTAATCTTTCTACAATGGACAGCCACAGTTCTGATTAATTTGTCACAAAGGGGATATACAAGTGCCCATCAAGAAATGAATATGTGCATTCATGTATCAAAAAAAGTTTATTAATTTGATTAAATGAAGTTTATTAATGCAATTTAAATGGGGGTAGCCAAACGGGCTAATGCACATGTGCTCAGCACCATGGATTGCCCGACAACCCAAATCAATGATAATTAGATAAAAATAATTACCAATTTGCATCCCTGGCATGGGAAAACTCCATAAAGCCTAGCCCTAACAGGCAAGGAAGGGGAAGACAAAATATTAAAAAAAATTAAAATTTACTATTTCTAATTTTTCTTCTAACTATAAATTAAGTGGTGCCATTCTTAATGTTTTAAGTTAAAATGACAAAATATATGGAGGCATATTGTACTGAAAGATTTCTTAGTTATAAGTTATTCTATTAATAGTTTTGTCATAATAATGATATACTGAACATTTGTAATTTTTAATTTGTTTTAGAAATCAATGAGTGAAAATGGAATGAGTATAAATGAAATCCAGACATCTTTGCCGAATAGATTGCCGATGGACCAAATAAGGTAATATATGAAGTAGTTTTATTATTGTTCTTTTTGATTCTTATGTTTTACCCAGTACAAGGTAGGTAATATGTTTGGATTGACCGTTTTTAGCTTTGTAACAATTTTCTGAGTCAATAGTTCAACGTATTTTCAGGTTTGATTATTCAAATCAATTGGTGAGATCCCGTGATTGTTTTGAAACAATTTGAGTTCTAAATTAATGTTTTTTTAGTTATGTTTATGTTTGCTCGACTATTTTACAAAAGATTCAATAATCACAGGCATCATCTTCACCTACAACCCACCAACGTGTTTTGGTAGATAGGCAAGTATTTCTGTCCCTTATGATAGACAGGGTTTTTACTGTAGTCCTTTTTAGTTGTTATTATTGTTTGAGTTGCAATTAATTAACAAATACTTATTAAATGTAACTTATTTCAAATGAATGAATGAAAATAATCTTATTATGTTTATATGAAAATTATAAATACGAAATAAATAAAACATGTCAGTGTGGCCATACATTAAATTAAATATTTACAAAATAATTGGCAATTAAAAATAAAAATATAGAGCTAATATTCAAACTTTATTACGATAATTTAGCATACTAAGAAGCTGCAACGAAATAATTACTAGTTAAATATTAATCGCAATTGTTGGCCGAAACACTACACTAAATAAGCAAAATATCATATTTAAATTTCAAGAACGGTGAATTATTCAACAAAATAGAACCCTTGTAAATTATATTGTTTAATAAGCAAGTATTCTTTCCAATAAACCTCAAAAACTTAAATAATTATAAATTTAACAAGATTAGTCATTAATTCTTTAATTGTTAGTAATGCTAATTGAGCTGAGATTTATTTTAATATTAAGTTTCTGCAGAATATTTGTTGTGAATAACCTCCCTCCCCCTCCCCCCCTCTAGATAAACTTATTTTTAGGGTGTTTTCTGTTGTTGGAAATTCAGGGACCTAATTTTTTTGGGATATTGAGTGGCAAGAAATACCAAGAATATATCTATGAAATGTTGGACTGAGAAAATACACTTTGAAATTAATGTCTATCTCAACTGATTTGTTGTTCAATTGTGAGGCATACAGGGAAACTAAATAAAAGGAACATCTACTCCTCAAAGATAATTTATTTGTAATAAATGAATCTATTAAAGTCTTATAACTGTAGGTTTGATCTTAATCTTCATGCCGTAACGTCCTAGCCTCAAGTGAAGTTTTCGTTCTTCCAGCGTTCCTCTCCAGCTGCTGTCACCTACTGTAACTTTTTCAGGCTTCTTTCTTTCTTTGTTTTGTACCTTTTTCGTCGATTGTTTATAGATTTGATACTTTTCACTAACTTGTTCACTGCACAATTGAGTCAAATTCACAGTACAACCCTACATTCCTTCTCATTCCCCCAATCAATGGCACATAAAGCAGTAGATAGAGACCAACTACATCATTGTATATATCGAATAAAGCGCTGTCACTTAATCGCTGATGACTGTAGTTTCTTTAAGTTGATGTTTCGGTACTTGTCTAGAATCATAAGCTGTGAGTTATTCCATTGTGTATTTTTGTTGAAGTGGATGTTATTACATTGTGAGAATTATCGTCTTTAGAAGAAGAGGAAGTTCGACAGGAAGACTAAATGGAGATGCTTTCTTACCACCTTTTTTTTTTTTTTTCTGTCCTCCCCTTCCTCGCCGTTAAGGCTATACGGGGTTTTCCCGGGCCAGAGGGTGTGGGCGGGGATTTAAGACACCTTGACACCAGGACTCCCCGAACTCGTGACTATTTTTATAACACATTTGTCATATATCAGGTTGCCGGGGGACAACGGTGGTGCTATGCACTATGCGTTAGCCCGTTCGGCCACCCCGCCCACGATTTCGTAACACTTGTAAGAAAAACGTATATATAAGGAAAGGAACGTGGTTAGAGGGGTCGATGATTTCATTTTCAACGGCTTTAAAATTAATTTATGGGTTGTCTCATAGTTTATTTATACATATGTTGTAATACATGTTGTAAAATAATAGTGTTTTGTTATTTTTGTGGGAATTATTACATTTGTTTTTGTCTATTTCAATTTCCATAAATATGACTTTTGTTTTTGTCTATTTCATATATATGTTGATATATGTTATAAAATAAAAATGTTTTCTTATTATTACATTTCTTTTTGTGTTTTTGAATTCCCATAAATATGACATTTGTTTTTGTCTGTTTCAATTTCCATAAATATGAATACGAAGATAGGAATTGTCAGTGCCTTATCACAATTATCAGTGTTCAAGTTATAAACATTGCCAGATAGCAGTCGATCCTGGCCGGATTCTAGACAAGTACCGATGTTTCTAAAGAAATATTTGTTGCCGATCAGGATCTCACGGGTGGAGTGTGTTGTATTGCGCTTGAAAAGGGAGTGAGATTTTTTCTACCTCCTCTCTTCTACTATCTTTTCAAATTTGAACTGTCGCCCTCTATGGGGATATTAGAGAAGTTGACTTTCGTTATTCCCATCTAGATGTTTCTATAGCTTATGTGAATAACAGCAATTTTCTGTAATTTGTGAGGAGAATAGAGGTCGGAATTAATGATTATTAACTAAACTAGAGAGGCCATAGATGACTCCAAGATTTTCTAAGCATATACCAAAAGTTTTTAAACTTAGCGTTTATTCCATCAATTGATTGGATTCAGCAGTGATGGACAATAATTCACACTAAGTTTTGACCTGCTGGATTCCAGCAGAAGTTTGTCACTTCTTGAAAGTAACAAAAATACATTTTGAAATAACTACCCATTAAATTGTTGAGCATAAAAACTTATAAATATAGACAGAAAGTAAATTGAATATAAATATGTAAAGTAAAATGAGAAATAACAACACTGAAGTTATTATTAGGTTATATCTTGATGAGCCATCAGTGATATAGCCGATGAGTAAATAGACACACTGATTACCATTGATACCTTCAGAGATATTGTTATAGATTTATGTTATCAGTGTGCTCATTGCTGCTGAGTTTCGAAACTTGCCGATACTGTTCCTTTTAACTGACAAAATGTAGCCTGGGTTGTTGTTTACCGTTATTGTATAGTAATGAAATTTTCCAATTATATCTAAAAATAAATTTTTGTCTCTTGTTGATTGTTTGCTCTCTTATATTAAATAATGTTTATTTTTTATTTATTATCTCTCTGTTTTTGTTATAGGAATGCATTGGAATACTTGGTTGGAGAAGGACATATTTTTACTACGATTGATGAAAACCATTATAAGTCTATTCATAGCAGCTGTTAAGAGTCCATTTGTAAATAATTGTAAAGTGTTTTTAATTGTTATTATATCTTTTTATAACGTACCTCTTTTTAATTATTTAAATCCTCTACTAGCTGTTAATTTAATCTGATGTATAACATCATAAATGTCTAGTTGGAAAAGCTAAGCCGAATTGATAATTTTTAAAAGTGAAAAAATCAAGTTATATTTTTATAAATAAAAATAATACAAATTTTAAAATAAATGATGTCCCCTATCCTTCATCTGTTTTTTTTTTCTATTTATTGAGACCAAAAACGCTTAACTATAGCTATAATTTAGTTTTTTAATGTGATGTTTATATTTTTAATTTAAAAAATAAACCATCTTTTTATTTAGAATTTTTTCTGCAAAAACTGATGATTTACTTTATCTATTGGCTTCCTTCCATATTTTTCAGCCTAATGCCCATTCCTCTTGAGTATATACATTTTTTTTCTTTTGAGATCCCCTGAGTCTAATAACCAAGTTCCACAAAATGTTCTGTGGTTTGTATATGGTTGATATTGTTTTTTTTAATTGATGAGGCTCCTTAGGGAAAGAGAATTCTCATGCTTCAACGAGGTATATTGTATTGATAGTGATGGATCAACAAGATACGCGGATATAGTTGCATTTTCCGGGACCGGAAAGGCGGCACTGGTCTTGGATCCAACTGTTCGCTATGAGAGCAATGACCTCGATCAGGCCAAGGAAGTAGAAAAAGAAAAGAATGAAATCATGAGAAATGCATCCCTTTTCTAAAAGAGAAATTTTGCGAGACCTCTTCGGAAAGAGAGAGTTCACAGTATGAGGCCTCTGGTTTGGGTCTCACGGAATGATTTCTAAAAGAACAGGGAGCTTCTTCGAGGAGCTAGGTGTTGATGTCGGGAAGCTTGCAGTGTTGGCCGAGGGTATTCTGGACTCCCTTGGGATCATTCATCATCACATTTATGGTAATTAGGGGTTGATTATCGTTATTTATCTATTTATTCAATTTTAAGTGACAATATCTTGTTGTGTGTTACTTAGGACTATGTTAGTTGCTGTGTGTGTATTCTAATTTCCTGGTTTTAAAACTTTGGTGTTCGAATACCATCTTTTTTTTTTTGTCCTATAAATTTCAGAAATTGTCTCATATCGGTTTTACTGAAATATATATATATTGTATAATTGTAATTGTGTGTATTAGTGTATTATAGTATTGATATTGTTTATGCTGTGTAATATGAAAAAGAATTTGTATATATATAAACATATAATTAAGTACTATGTCCAAAAAAAAAAAGGATTGATGAGATCGGGCAACCCTATATAATAGGGTAGCACTCCTTTTAAGAAAGTATTTCTCTCTCTCTTTGTTTTTTTATTGAAGCTCCTGCTATATTATTGAAACTGTGTCAATATAATTGCACGTGATCTATATTGAGCAATATTAAATCATTTAGAACTTGAGAAGCTCTGTGCGATACCATATTTCAGGTATCCCTTATGGCAATATATTTGAGTAGGTAAGCGAAACTTTGTTTAATTTTTTCTTGGGGGGAAGGGGTTAACCCTCATCTCCAATTTTTTTTTAAGATAAAATGAAAATATGTTTTTGCAGGTGGGTGATACTTTGTTATACTTTTTCTTGGGAAAGGGAGGGTAGAGGAGGGAGAATGATACTTTGTTTTACTATTATTTTTTTGGAGTGTGGGAGGGATTCCACAAAAAACAAAAATTACCTCTTTAGAAACCCCTTTGTTTAATGGAAGCAAGATTCTAACTGTTATAATATTGAATATCAAGTAATTGACCCGTATGAGGTATTTCTTCAATATATTGACCATGTAAGGAGCCCTCAAAGGAGAAAGCACCCTTCCTGGTACAGCTGGAGTACCTGATCTTTGCTGACCCTATCCTTTTACAGAAAACCAATATCACTCTGTACAGAACATAAATATTATTAGTTTAACTTTTATATATCACATTTCCATAATTTTTTAAAAATGTTTTAAGCAAAATGTTGAATTATAAACCTAATAATATACAATATTTACTAACGCTATGTTAATTTTTTCTATGAGTTTCGTGATAAACTCAGAATTACCTAAAGATCCATTTCCCACAATCATTAGTATTGTTTGATACTCTACACAGTCATAAAAGAAAGTTGAAAATCATGCAAATATATAAATTTAACCGATTCGATGGGTGGAAAAAACATGATAATTAATTGTTTTAAATTGAATTATACTGTCGGTTTTACTTACAAGGGGAATTTACAGACATTGAGTCACCGATTTCAATGACATTTTTTTTGGTGATGCTAGGTCGAAAAATATTTGAACCATGTCCGAGGTTCTTGCCAATGTACCCTAGAAGCTCTTATAACAGTGACACGGCTGAGAGAGAAGTACTGGGATCTCCTGGAGTCCTGCCTTGGCTTCCACGTCGGGGAGTAAGGCATGACTCAGAGTCCCCTGGGTGAATGTAAATATTGTACATAGGTGTGAATGTGATTTATTTACTTTAATTTCATCTAGCTTTTATCTATTATTTTCATTATTTTTTTTTGTACACAGGCATACCAATTTACTTATTTTATTTTTTTTATATTTCTTTTTCTTTATTATTGATATTAATTGTACGTACATATTGTGTGAATGAATCAAGTAGCCTTAATATTAATGCCCTTCAATGTGGCAGAATGTATTAATATTCAATAAAGAAAGTTAAAAAAAAAAAGAAGCTTTGAAAAAAAAATATTTTGTATAATTTCAAACAGAATTCATGTTTGGTATTATATGAGCCTTTTAGTTGAAATAATGACAACTAAAATTTCAAATATTTTTAGTTGAAAAATTTATGATATCTGTACAGACAGAAGGGGGTTTCATGCCGCAAGTTGCACCATCAAAATTTATAAGGGGAGCACATTTCGACGGGGTTATAAATTTTCAAATTTAAAGACAAGTGGAATCATGGAACAGATCGCAGCATGTGAAATTGTACATTATCTATGAATATTTAAATTCTACTTTCGTTTGCACTGTTGTTAAGAAGAAGAGAGGAATAAAATATCTTGGGAGAGATGGGAGAAGGTTTATGTGCCTTCGGCCTTGGGTGAAATGGGTTTTCCAAGGGAAAAAAAAACATGTAATAAATGTTGTAGTAAGCTCTTGTGTAAGTTCTTTGCTAAATTGCAAATTTTTTTTAGTAGTTTTAAAATATATTCCATGTAATCAAAGAAACTTTCGTCTAGAATCATCTTCGGGTGCCCTTTGAGATCGATGCCAAATCTAAAAACAATCGATTAATTAGTAGTTGAGAAAATCAGCGAACGGCGTATAGTGGTTGAAAGGCAGAAAAAATCTATTTTTTTGAAGGTATTTAAAAAATTCTTTTCTTTTCGTAAATCAAAAATAGATTAGTTACCAAAGATATTTCAATAATCCAATCAGTAAAATATTGATTTTTAATTTTGTATGAGTCTTCCAAATTCGACCATGGAATAATGTTTTAATTACAACGAAAATGTTTCGATATTATTATTATTGTCACTCACAGTTTTTATTTGGTCAGATTTTCCTTTATATTCATAAACAGATATTCCAGATGGTACACTGCGTGAAAAAATAAATTACTTATTCGTATTTTTAAGTCCACCATACAATTTTGAAAAAGTACTAAAATAAATGGAAAATTTTTTTTTTTTTGTAGGTCCAGACCTTTTTATTTATCGCAGTCTACCGAAGATCTAACATCTATTTGTTTATTAAGAATAGAATCCCTAAATTAAAAAAAATCCAGCTGCGTCTGTAATTTTAGCGTAATATAATCATGTAAATTGAATTAAATGTATTAGTTTATTTTGAAACGAGTGTCTATTTGAAATGAAAAGATTATTGACCCTAAAATAAATAGGTACATGATTTTAAGTATATTTGTACGTATTATATGAATGAATGTATACTTTTGTTATATTTTAAATTAGTCATTGAGCCCTAAAAATACCAATTGCTTGTTAAAAAAAAAAAAAAAGGATAATTGATTAGGTTTTATTTATTCGCATTAAAAACTAAAACTCTTATCTTATTTTTTTTTATTTATATAATATGAAAATTAGTATACCTTTGTATTTTACTTAAAATCTTTTCCTTGGTTATAATTAGATGTTAAAAAATATTTCTTTAGATTTTATTTATTTCGAATAAATATGAGGAAATCTGTCGTATTCTTATATGTAATTTAGTACATATTTAATTAATTCGATTTTTAAAATTAGTTGTTTACAAATAATTTCACAGAATGAGTTCTTGGTATTTGGTGGCGAACAATAACACTCTCAAACTTCCATCTTGCAAAATCATGATAGTGGTTTTATCTATTTTATAAAATTGATAAACAATTTATTTTTTATTTTTAATAAGCCGGTGTTCCTCAAGGTAGTATCCTAGGTCCTATCCTTTACACAGTTTAGACAGCTGACATCCCAACCCAATCCAACACTGTCATCACCACCTTTGCCGATGACACGTGTATCCTATCAGTTAATAACGATCCATCTATTGCATCCCAAACTCTTCAATCACATATCACAAGCCTTGAAGAATTGTGTAAAAATTGGAGAATAAAAATAAATTCCAACAAATCCCATCAAATCACCTTTACCCTCCGTCGTAAACCTATGACCTCTTGTCCTACAGTATCCTTCAATAATACTCCACTTATTCCTGTTGAGCAAATCCGCTACTTAGGACTCCACCTTGACAAACGACTCACTTGGAACCCCCATACCAGACTGAAACGACTAGAAACCGCCCGACGTTTTCGACTACTGCAGCACTTACTAGACAAACGATCTAAGCTTTCATTCAATTATAAACGACTCGTATATATGACAATAATAAGACCTATTTGGACTTACGGAATTGAGCTTTGGGGCTCCACTAAACCATCGAATTCCTCTCGTATCCAATCTTTACAATCCAAAATCCTTCGTAAAATCCTCAACGATCCTTACTCTGTCACAAATAAAATCATCCATAAAGACCTTAATGTTCCATATGTTTCCGATCTGGCCCAATCCAGATACCTTTCCTTCCATAACAAACTGTAGAACCATCCGAACCATTCAAACCTTGCTTCCTCCTCGATCCCTGATAACCCTCCGAGGCGTCTGAAAAGAAGATGGCCTCGGGACCTTCTAATATAGAACTTTAATTTGAGTTCTACCAATGGGTAGTTTCTCTTCATGTTGTACATGCCATGTTACAAATTTCTCATTTACTTATTGTATTCTCTATGTAATACAGTTGTAAATTTCATTAAAATAATAAAAAAAATTTTTTTTAATAAATATACATCTCATAATTTCACTTTCTATTTCAACTGTAAAAACGTATTAAAGAAGAATACTATCTCGCATATCCGTCCTATTCGAAATCGGGACCTGATTGGCTTAAATGAAATCTGAGTCTGTTTGTTATATGAAATAAATTAGAAAATATATGTGATAAAATAAGAAAATATGTGTTTTACAGAAAAAATTTTATATTCATTAAAAATTAAAATTAAAAGTATCTGCAATAATTAATTTATAGCTTGAAGGTGTATTAATGATTAGATGCACTTAAAGTTATTAGACCAGCTTATTGTAAATTGTTTTGAATATTGAGAAAAGTTAATTTTTGTGTATAAACGATTGTTCGCTATTTAATAGTCCTTACAAGGTCCTTTAATTATTTATTTTTTGCTTTACCCCTTACAATTTTCCGCGGTGGACGAGCCGAACTGCGAAAAATATATTTTTATTTAAGATTGTACACACTAAGAAATCAAAAATATGTTTAACTTTTTTACATAATTCATTTGTAGCTGTGAAAGTTCTAGAAACACGGGCGGATCTACAGGGGGGGGGGGCTTTTGGACTGAAGCCCTCCCCTCCAAAATGGTAAAATATAAGCATGTTTTATCGAAAAAAATATTAAAAAATGATCTCTTAAAGTATAGTTATTCGTGTAATTACATTTAAAAGGGCTTTAGGAATCACTTAAACACCTGTTCATATAGGTAGTTAGTTTCTTTCTTATTTTCCAAAGTAATTATCGTTATATTTATGAAAAAAAAAATCTTTCGGGCTGAAGCCCCCACCAAAATTAAATCCTGAATCCGCTAGTGTCTAGAAATATACCGATGTTATCGGGGCTATTTCTCTACCCCTTTCCCCTGTGTTTAATCTAAAAAAATACACTTATATTCAATTGTTTTTTTTTTTTTTTGTAGATATTTTCAAGTATATATAATAAGGAAAATAAATAAAAATCCATATAACTAAACATACATATAAACAAATAAATTTTAAATATTCAATATTATATTTGTTCGTTTCACAAATATTATGTTGAATTTTTACATATAATAAAAACTCCCGCCATTATTTTATTTTTATTGAAGGAAGTTAGTCGACTGTTCTACATATTATGGATGATAAATATTCAGGACGCAGTCATTATAGAATTTTTTTTATTTGTGCCGACGTTTCAACCCAAACATGTGGGTCATCATCAGGGCTGAAAATTTTAAACTACAATCAGAGATATAATATTATACGACCGATAATGGTAAATAATAAACTATAGTGATTGATAATACACATCTTAAATATTTAGTCAGCAAATTATTTACATTCTACAAACAGAAATGTTACCTCCCTCCCCCCTCTGATTATGTTTACCTACCTTTTGCTATCTGAAAAAGGACAACTAGGAATTTTCCTCCCCCGACACTTTCACTTACCTACAGGCGGATTTACGGGGGGAGGGGACTTTCGGGCTGAAATCCCTCCCCCCAAAACGGTAAAATATAGAAAAATGTTTTATAGAAAAAAATATTAAAAACTATCTCTTAAAGTATTATTGTTCGTGTAATCACATTTAATAGCACTTCAAGAATCACTAAAAGAGCATTTCATACAGGTAGTTCATTTCTTTCTATTTTTTTTTCAAATTAATTATCGTTATATATATATATATATATATATATATATATATATATATATATATATATATATATATATATATATACATATTGTATATATGAAAAAAAATCTTTCGGGCTGAAGCCCCCCCAAAAAATTAAATCCTGAATCCGCTAGTGCACTTACCTTAAATGTGTCAATACTTACAAGGCTTCAGTGCTCGAACCATGGTCAGTAAGAGAAAATATTACAAATTTTTATAAGTGGATTATATAAATTATTTTTAGTTTGTACAACTTTTTACATATTTCATTTTTAATATTGTGTATTTTAAGAATAGATAAGATTCATGTAGCATCAAATCACTATAGTTTATTATTTACCATTATGGGTCGTATAATATAATATCTCTGATTATATTAAACATTTTCAGCCCTGATGATGACCCATAGGGTTGAAACGTCGGCACAAATAAAAAAAATGATAATGACTACGTCCTGAATATTCATCACCCATTTTGTTTTTTATATTTTTAGTACATCACCTCTCCCCCTCCAATTTCAAAATCAAAAGTATGCGCTTGTGGTTATCTCATGAGTGGTTACCAAAATTTTGAGAAAAACGTCATAACGAATGTTACTGTCTTTTCATTTACGGGCTTTCGGGCTGAAGCCCCCCTCCCAAAAAAACGGAAAAATATAACCATGTTTTATAGAAAAAAATATCAAAAACTATCTCTTAAAGTATTATTGTTCGTGTAATTACATTTGATAGGACTTCAAGAATCACTTAAACACCATTTCAAATAGGTAGTTAATTTCTTTATTTTTTTTTCAAATTAATTATCGATATATATTTGAAAAAAAAAAAACTTTCGGGCTGAAGCCCCCCCCCCCAAAAATTAAATCCTGGATCCGCTAGTGCAGAGCTTAAATGCCCAATGTTCATACACATCTTCCTCTAAAGTACCTTGCATATGGTTTATTTTAAAAAAATAACTCTCTTATAAATAAAAATGGCTAAATATTGAAAGAATATGATAATTGGAAACTGGAGAAAAAAAAAAAAAAAATGCTTATCCAGGTTGAAAATGAATCTCCGGAAATAACAGTTAGAAGGAATACGTATAATATATCGTTGGAAAGCGGATAATTTTAGAAAAAAACAATATCTAATTTAGAAAGTTGTAGAAGGTAACGGAGAATGGCAAAAAATTATATATAATAATTTTTGAAATATAATAGTACAACGTAAATCACATGTTTCCAAGAAAATTAAATGAAATTTTCTTACTGAATGTAAACTTTTAAATTTGTTTCTAAGTTTGTAAAGAAAAGTATTTATAATCCACCGAATCAAGCCAATGCCATTGTTTAAAATACTATTCCATTGTAAAGAAGAAGTGAAATATAAAAATATTTTCATGGATATTTTTATAACCTCAACTATATTTACTATAGAGTATTAACTCTAGATGATATATTATATTTAAATAATTAGATATCTATTGGCCGTTTATTCCAAAAAATCATTCAGTAACGTTTTAGAAAATTAAATTAGTGAATAATTTGATTAATTTTTCCTATGTGAAATTCCAACATTATCCGCTTACAATTAGTATGACAACTTTTGTCCTATCCATGACAGGCAACGAAAATCTCGTAATTTCATTTTAGTAAACTTTACAATTGAAAATAACAGTTTAATAACTAACTGTCCTGCAATCGATAATCATTTATAGGTAAAATATTCAGATGTACTTTCAAATCTGTCTGGGCATATTATGAGCCGTGCGATTGACAGAATGACTAACTCCAATTTCAAGATTCTTTATTATTAATTTTAGTGATGTTTATAGCAGCAAAATTTATACCTTTATTCTTAGTTCTATATTTCAACACTGCAATCACCACCTCTGGAATCAACTTACTCATTGTCTGTATAGATATAATTCTTCCAACTAGAAATATCACTAAAATGACCTTACAAAAAAAGGGCAGTTTCCCTCCATGTTGTATATGTCATGTTACTTATTTTATAGTTAAATAATGTTAGTTTTCTGAAATTATTATTTGTATTTTTTTCATTCTTCGTTACTTTCTACAACTTTATTTATTTGATATTATTATTTTTTAAATCCTTCGCTTTCCAACGATATATTATACGTATACCTTCTGACTGTTATTTCCGGAGATTCATTTTCAACCTGGATAAGTATTTTTCTTTTTTTCTCCAGTTTCCAATTCTGATATTCTTTCAAATTTCATATTTAGCCATTTTTTATAGTTGCTGTCAGTAAAAGAGAGTTCATTTTTTTAAGATAAACCATATTAAAGGCACTTTAGAGGATTTTTTTTTTTTTTTTTTTCTTACCCTCCAAAATGTTTATTGAAACAATTACATATATAGTATACAATAATACAATATATACATGCAATAAATTCCTCCCACTGCCCGAGGGCATTTTTTTTTTTTTTTTTTTTGAGGGGAAGACGTATATGAACATTGGGCATTTAAGCCATGTAAAGTGATTTCAATGGGAATAAGAACAAAATGATATTAATGACCACTTAATTATACAATGACATACCGAGTTTAATCAAAAGCGTTTTTGAGAAAATTGTAAAAATGTGTTTCACCGTTGATATAAAGTGGCACTTCCGTTTAGCGGATTTTAAGGGAAACGTTGCTGTAACATCTAAGGCATATACCTATTTTAAATACGTAATAACAATTTTGTACGACTTTTCGTTTTTGAGCTATAATTACCATATACACACACACAGATCATTTTGCTGGACTTGGTTATTTGGTTTTATTGGTTTTTTAATTAAATTTTCACGATCGCAATACTTACCCTTACTATATATTTCATATATAGGTAAGTGAAAGTAAAAAAGATTATTTCTCCATTTTGGAGGAGGGAGCTAGAAAGGCTTCTGTTGCAACCCTCCAGCGCTGCTTAAAAAGTCGTTTTATATGTTTAATATATTATTTTAGTAAAATGTCAGAAATATATTATACTTTTTTTATATTTAAATAATTCTATATATTATTTCTAAAAGTTGTTTTTTGGTCGGTACGCCATAACTTCGTCAATTATTGATCAAATCCAATGATTGACCACTCATTTTGAAGATATTCTTGTCGTTCACATGAGGAAAGTAGTCCTATCCTCCAGAAATTTCTGGGAAAACAGTTATGAAGGAAAAGAAACTTTATTCGCGAGTAACTCAAAAAGTATGCATTTTTTTTCTTGATTGTACCCATGATAATCAGAAAGATTACTAAATAATAAAACAAAAATCGACAATTATTGACAAAGATACAGTCCATTAGTTTTGTTATACTTAATAATGTCTTCCTGTTTAAATATATTGCATTTAGGAGTAGAATAGTCTACTACACTTTTTTTTCTGGCTGATATATTAATTTTATTATTACTTAAAAACATTTGGTTGTTCTTACATTTTATTTTATTTTTTATTTCTTAAAGGCACAACCGGATCCAAAATTTCATTAGGGAGGGGGGAGGCTTCAGCCCGAAACCTTTTTTTTTATATATATAACAATAACTATAATTATTCTGAAAAAAAAAGATACCATCTAGATATATGAAATGGTGTTTATGTGATTCTTGAAGTTCTATTAAATGTAATTACACGAACAATAATACTTTAAGAGATATTTTTTAAATATATTTTTACCATAAAACATGGTTATATTTTACCACTTTTTTTGGAGGGAGAGGAGAGGGGCTTCAGCCCGAAAGCCCCCCATAGATGCGCCTGTGTTTAAAGGTATTTGTTTGTTCTTACATTTTATTTTTTTTAATAATTTAGAAAATCCCATGATCGGGGCATTATTTGGTTTTATTATCTTAACAGTAAGCGTTTAAAAATAGGTTCTAGCAAAGCAATTTGTACAAATATTTTGGTTTATTATGCTAAATGGAATATTGTAATCGACCAAGGAAAAAATATTAATACCTTCCTCACATAATACATAGGATCTACTTATTTTCATATTGTTTTACAACATTTTCTGGGAATTATTCACACGGGCCAACTAGTTTTTAAGTATTTTATCATCATTATTTATTTATGTTTTTTGATAAGGAAAAAGTTTTAAACGAGGTTCTTTTTGTATCCGAGAGTTCGTTTATTAGTGGCAACACTGCCCTGTACTTAGTTGCAGTAGGAAATTCCTATAGAAATCATGAGAAAATAAATCAGCACTAAAAAATTAATGTCTCAAAAGTAGGCCGAAACGTAGTCGGGATGATATTTCTGATCTTTTATAACCTAATAAAGGACTAGATTCGCTAATATTGATCATTCTTTATTGGAACACGTCTGAATTTATTGCGGCGCCTACTGTCTTACTGTGCCTTATTTCCATTATCGATTCTTTTCTCTTTAATCCTAATTTAAACTCACGATTTAATGAAGTTATAAAATCATTTAAGGAGAATAATAATTAAAAATTTAATTGATAATTGTAAATATTGCGTACATTTCGTAAATAATAAATATAGAATATAAAAAATACCAACAGTGAATGTGATAGCTCGGAAGTGTTCGGCAAACTACAAATTAAATTTGTTCGAGGAAACTTTTAACGTTTTAATTTGAAATAATCCTTCATTGAGATGCAAGTAAGACCTTGAAAAACTAGAATCGTCTGGTAAATAGATTGGTCGCCGATTTTAAAGTCGGGATTATCAGCAATGGTGAATTTTGTTGTTCACCTGTGAATGGGCTATTTTCCTTATCTGTGTCGTTAAATGTAAATTGTCATTTCACGTTGTAAAGAAATTATAACGTTGTTCCAACAAGACAGATATTTTAACTGATAGAAATATAGAAGTTTGAATCTCGAGTAGAATTTTACTGTTGCATTTTTTTTTTTTTTTCATTTAACTATTAGTTCGAAACTATTGGCAAAGACTATAAAGTTAATCTTTTTATGAAGTCAAACTCCTCTTTTTGTATGTAACGTAGCAAGAAACTAGTTATAAATATTCTACAAGGTACTTGTTTTTGTTGAAATAATTTGGAGAGTGGGGGGAGTCGGAGGTGGGGAGTAACCCAAGAAATCGAAACCTCCTCCGTGATGTGTTTGATAGGGAGTTGAATTGTGCTGTCTTCTCTCAAATGTAAAATGTATTTTAACAGATTATCGACTGCGGTTTTATTATGACACCTAACGGGTTGTATAAGTGTTGTGATGAGAAAATATAAGCCAAAGGAACTTGACATCTTTGTTTCCTAGGTTTACATCAATCAGGACATACTACAATTATGAATTGTCATCAAATTTTAAGTGGTGCTTGCAATGCTGGTGATCACTGTTTTGCAGTGGGAAGCGTTGAAGGGATTCCCTTTACTGTAAGTTCATCCAAGGAAAAAATTAGGTTAAGTTTTGTCAAGATAAAATCCATTAGAACTAGGTTACATACAATCTATCAATAAATTGATTCTTATATTACCTCCTAATGTGTCATACATTATTCTCACACTTATTTGTTTTGTTTTTTCTAATTTATATAACAACTGGAATTATATTAAAAGAGTACAAGTAAAAAAATCAGTACTTTATTTTGCCTTATTCAGTTGTCCTCATCGATAATTTTGTTCTTTTTTATACATTGATGAGTAACTTCATTTGAAACTTGATTGTTGTGCGGCTTATCACTCTGATCATATCTACATAACATTTATAATTCGTTTCTCAAAGATAATACTGTTTACTTTTTCTGTATGAACTGTTTGTCAACCCAGCTCTTATGTAATAGTTAAACATTTTAGTACAAGCTTAATTAATTAATTAATATTTTTAATTGGCAAAGTTGTTATCAGTATCATGGTTTTGTTTTGCTGCAAATTCATTCATATATATATTTTTTTATAAAGCTTTCATTCTATACAGAATTCTGGAAGCATACATTTCATATTTTTATTGGGATACAACTATAACTTTTAGTCTTCCAAAATGAATTGAAATATTTCTAGATTAATAGGGCATATTTGCTATTGTTTTCTCTTCAGAGAGACCTTGAAAACAATCCATTGTTTAGAGAATATTAGTTTTTTAAGTTTTTAAATCATCTAATATCTTTCATGAATTCTGACTTTGGCTAGGGATTTGATTTAAAATTAGAAGTATGCTAAAAAAGAAAATCTAAACCAACCACTTTCTGATTATATAGTACATGCACTACTAACTTTTTAAGTATTTAATGACTTTCTTTTACATTTCAAAATGAATAATTCTTAAAATAATCATAATTAATAATAGTAATATAAACTAAAGTTAAATGGTTCAACTTTTACTTCTGTGTACAATATATGTAACTCTCATGGGATGTTTACTGATATGTCATTAACTAAATATGTTTAATTGGTCTCCTTCCTTCAGAATCTTTAATTGATTTTAGTTGTGCACCATTTCATACACTTACTAGATAATTATTTTTCCCATTTAATATTGTGTTTTAACTATTTTAAATTATCAGTAAATTTAGTTTCAAAAAATTTCAAATAGAATTCAATTTTTTTTTTTTTAATATCATTAATAATATTTGTGTTTTTAATATTAATATCATTGTAAAAAAATTAAAACTTTATTTGAAATATAAAAGTTGAAATTAGAATTTAGATGAGTTTAATTCAGACTTTATGATTGATTCAAAGTATTGATTGTTCTTTATAGTGTTCTAAGAAATCAAATTAAAATAGCTGTTTATGGTATTTTGGAAGTTTACATTTTTAAATCTCTTTCGTACTTTGTCATAATTAAAAGATTTTAATGCTTTTAAATTTTTCATTTAGATAATTTTGTAAAACCTATGACAAATGATGAGTTTACCATGATTCCAGCTACCAATATTTAAATAATATTTATTTCTAAGGTGAATGTTCTACAAATATTATATATATTCTTAATATATATTCTTGTAGAATAAATAACATATTTAAACATGCTGTAATTCAAATTATTAAATAAATCAGATTCTCAAATCTTTAAACCTACTTTTGGTTTGATTGAAATTAAGGAGTATTACAACTACATTTTCAGTTTTTTTATTTATCTTATTAATATTTTTTAAAATGTGCTGAAAACACACACATAATCCGTATTATTGTTTTTTTTAGTTTATAAAAATATTTCGGGTTCAATATTATTGTTAATCAACTAACATTAATTCTATAATTCTTTTAAAATAGTCAAAAACAAAAGTTCACCATTCTAACAATTTTTATTTTCAAGGTGTTTCGGCTCTCAGGCCCTCAGTCGATTCTAGAATGGTCCCAATAGAATTAATTGTATAATGAAGTTCAATAAAAAATTTCAAAAGTAATTATGAAGTAATCAAAATTAATTTTTCATATCTTAATCAATAAAGATTTGGCTTAATTAAAAATAAATGAAACTTTATGCCAAAGACTACTGATGTGTATACCTTATTTATACTTCTAATATATTTATATTTCCTGTTATTCGCATTAATGAAAATAAATTATATTATGAAATACAATTATTTTTATTACATTATCAATTGTATTAAATTAATCAATTTAATGCGTTACTAAATTGCATTATCAATAAATATATATAAAGTACTAAAAACTCATAAATACTGATTTGCTATCTGCTTGAATCATAAGATAATTTGATAACAGAATAAAAAAATAAAAAAAGATATGGCCTACAAAAATATTAGGCCATTTGGCCTGTATAATCTTGTTATTTTGATGTTATCAATTTTGTGATCAAATTATCTTACAATCCAAGTGGAAAGCAAAGGGGTGTTCATGAGTTTTTAGCACCTAATTAAATGGACAAAGTTTACTGATCTCCAGATTAGAACACTCCAATCTCAAGCATTTTTGTAAATAAAAAAGTTGTTGGTGACAATGGGCCACTGCCGTTTTAACCTTCTTGGAGGATTATAGGGATGGGTGGTGCTGGATAGGGATTGTACAAGAGGATTCGGATGATAGGTTAGGTTCTGATGAAAGTTGGTGAATTTTTCAGGGATAAGATCTAGGACAAATGGGATATCAAGGTCATGGTGTAGGGTTTTGTTGGTTACATAGAAAAGAGCATTGACTATTGTTCGAAGGACTTTAGACTGAAAGGATTGGACGCGTTTGATGTTAGAAAATTTTGCTATCTCCCACAGTTCTAGTCCATAAGCCCAAATAGGTTTCAGTATTGCCTTGTAGATCAGTATTTTGTTTTCAATAGAAAGTTAAGATTTTCTATTTAGTAGTCTATATAGTTGGCCGGTTAAGTTTCTGTCTTTCAAGTCTAGCATGAGGATTCCACTTTAGTCATCTTTCTAACAGAAAGCCAAGATATCGGACTGTGTCTGAGAAAGGAAGCTGGATGGAATTATATGTTGGCATTTGGATTCATTTACTTTAATGCGCCATTTATTACACCAGTGCTCAATCGGAGAAAGGTGTCTTTGAAGGTTTAAGGATGCTATATCAGGATCTGAGTCGGATGATAGAATGGCGGTGTCATCAGCAAATGTTGCCAGGAAGGTATTGGGATGGACAGGGATATCGGCGGTAAGAGGATGTAAAGGACAGGAGCCAAAATGCTACCTGGAGGAACATGAGCTTCAATTGGATAGCAATTGGAAAATTCAGAGCCATAACAAACTCGAAATATGTAATCAGAGAGGTAGGAGTGGAGGACGAGGTATAAAGATTGAGCAGATGGGTTTTTAGTTAGAAAAGAAGCCTGGTGTGCCATATCCGGTCAAAAGATTGAGCTATGTCATGAAATGCATCCGAGCAATATTGCTTGCTTTCCAGGGCTGCGGAAATATGATCGACCACTCGAAGTCCTTGTTGGACTGTGGAGTGTTGGGAACGAAATCCGAATTGATCTGAAGGAAGATTTTTAGATTCTATAAAAGGTAGGATTCGTTTCAGGAGGATCGTTTCAAGGATTTTTTTAAATAATTGGAAGTAGGCTAATGGATCTGTACGAAGTTGAGCTGTTGAAAGGTCTGCCTGATTTTGGAAATTGGACAATAGTAGAATGTTTCCATAAAAAAAAGATGAGAATACTATGTGGGGTGGGAGGTGGGGGGGGAGTGGGGGGGTGTGGGGTGGGGTTGTTTGTG
Source organism: Nezara viridula (assembly GCA_928085145.1). Classification (NCBI taxonomy): domain Eukaryota; kingdom Metazoa; phylum Arthropoda; class Insecta; order Hemiptera; family Pentatomidae; genus Nezara; species Nezara viridula. The sequence goes on along the minus strand of OV725079.1, from coordinate 180,656,100 downwards.
GTGGGGGGGGGGTGGGGGGTGGGGTGTGGGGGGTTGGTGGGGTGTGGGGTGGGGGGTGATGGGGGGTGGGTGTGGGGGTGGGTGGGGGGGGGTTGGGGTGTGGGGTGTTGGGTGGGTGGGGGGGGGTTGGGGGTGGGGTGTGGGTGTGGTGTTGTGGGGGGGTTGGGGGTGGGGGGGGGTGGGTGTTGTGGGTTTTGGGTGGTTTTGGGGGGGGGTTGGGGGGGGGGTGGTGGGGAGGGTGTGGGGGGGGTGTGGGGTGTATGGGGGGTAGTGTGGTGGGGTTTGTGGTTGGGGGTGGGTGGTGGTGGGGGGGTGGGGGTGAGGGGTTTGGGGTTGGGGATGGTGGTGTGGTGGTTTGGTGGGTGGTGGGGTTGGTGGGGTGAGGTTTGTATTGGAGGGTTGTGTGGGGGTGTATGGGGTTGGGTTAGGTTTGTTGGGGTTAGTAGTTAGTGGGGGGGTATGTGATGGGGAATATTGTGGATGGAGGGGACCTAAACCACTGTGGATGAAAAAATCAAGGATATTGGGATTGTGATTAGGATCTGTGGACCAATAGGTAGGTAAGTTAGGAAGAAGGAGACTGAAACATTGGGAAATGAGTGCAGATAGCAATGTTCTACCATGAGAATTCGTCGTTCTAGAACCCCATTGTTGATGCTTGGCATTTAAATCTGCACCCAGGAAGAAGTGATGTCCTAAGGAGTTGAGAAGTGAATTGAACTGGACATTGGATATGGATCTGTTAGGAGGGCAATATGCTGATGCTATGTTGACGGGAAAGGAGAAGGTTTTGATTACAATGACGGTGGATTGTAGAAAATCTTTAGTTGGTAATGAGAGAAGGTGATGAGAAAGGGAGTGGTGTACAATAACAGCAGTATCGGCATGTGCTCTACCGTCAGGATATTCAGTACGGTATGTTATGTATTGAGGTATTTTCAAAAGCTGTTTTATGGTCAGTCGAGTTTCCGTAATCAGTGCTACGTCGATGTTTATGTCCAGTAGTAAAGATGTTAGTTCGTCAACATGATTTCTATCACCATTCGTATTCCAAAGGAGAATGGATATGGGTTTCGGAATGTGAGTCATTTAAGGATTTTTTAAAGGAGGAATGAGGTGAGATACAAGATTTGTGAGGGGTGATATGAGTGTCTTCTATAATTAGGTTCATTCTTGATTTATCGGAAATATAATTGATTTCAAGTTATGGTACAAGCATATTGATATATTTTAACTTATCACATTTCTTTAATACTGAGGTTCATTATTGGATTCTCAAAAGAGTTTTTTATGAAAATACGATAGAATTTTAGATTTTTTCAATATAAGGATCCATTATTATATAATCAAAGGCATTTTTTAGCAGGATCGTAATAAAATGGGCTGAGAGAATAGTCGGAGAATACCAATGTGGTTTTACACTAGGTTGGTCTACCACTGATCATATATTGTCAGTAAAGCAAATGCTGGAGAAATCAAATGAGTGTAATATAACTCTACACCATGTATTTATCGATCTCAAACAGGCCTACGATATTATTGTCACAGAGAATATGTACAAATACCTGCATTCTTTAGTATCCTCAGAAAACTTATTGAACTTATCCTCATGACTAAATTAATACATCTTGTAAGGTCAAGATCGGACGGATATGCTCTAAAGGTTTTAAGATAGAGAAAGGATAGCGCCAGATATCCCACTGTCTGTTTTGCTCTTCAACAGTGTATTAGAGTCAGCTATTCGTAAAATAAGAACAAATCCAGGTCGTACCATTTTCAACCGACTGACACATCTGTCTTTTGTGAATGACGTGGTAATCTCAGCAAGAACACTTCAAGCTTTATCAGGTGTCCTGGAGGAGTTCCTGGGAACTGCAAGCGAACTTGGGCTTGAGATTAATGTTCTGAAGACAATGTTTAAGCGTACGTCAAAAAGGTGAAGAGCAGATAATTCAACTGGGTGACTACGAATTACAATGTTGTCCATTATTCAGGTATCTCGGTAGCTTGATAACCATCTATGATTTGACAGAAGCCGATATAAAAGCCAGAATCGCTGCTAGGAACAACTGCCCATGAGGTTTGCAGAAAGCCCTTAAGTTCAAGAACCTCCAAAGAAAGACAAAGATCTTAATAATAATAATATAACCTCGGAAGATCACTTTATATTGTTGGGATACTTCCTAAATAAATAAGAGGTTATTAAATAATAAAGAAAATTATAAGAGTATTAATATATTAAATTGAAATTTATAATTACTTTTTGATTTTAAATTAAAGTAAATTATAGATTGGCAAGCTAACCTTTTTTCTATAGATACTATGTCTTCCTTTGTTGCTCTAAATTCATTTGCCTTCAAATGCTTTCCTATGTTCTGCCAAACACAACTTCCAAAATGGTGACACTTTCTTCTATTCAACTCAAGCTCCTGGGAGATCCTCTCTCTTGTAGTTATAAACAACTAGTCTCTCTGCCAAATAACAACTTCCAAGATGGTAATAGTATTACTGGGTTTTACCCACTGGAGCCAGGATCCCTTCTCCCATCCTCTCTTCACCCCAGTTAAACACCAACTGCTTGCCAAAACAAAATCCTTTGTCCCATCCTCTCTTTGGTATTTTCCTTTTTGGGAAAACTGCAGAGCAGCTATTTTCTTTTCCCTGAACTAGTGAAACTAGATTAGCTTGTTTTTTAACTTAATTTGTTAAATCATTTTTAACAACTTCCAATTAAGGTGTATATTACAACATATTCTGTTGTTCTATACCTTGTAAGGTTCCATTTTGTGAACGTTGTAAATATTTCCTAAGTTAAATGTATAGAAAAATTATTATAATTTTTATAGCTATGTAGAAATAGAAAAATAACTATATTCTGGGACACAGTCCCTTGAGAATAACAAATTAGAACAAATTTAAAATATTACATCTGGCCAAAACAAAATAAATCGAAAAAAAGAAATAATGTAAAAAAAATATAAGGTAAAAACTCTATGTACAAAACAAACTAAACTATATACAAAACCATTAATACTATGACAAGAAACTTAAAGCTATTTAGACCAGTATACACTTTTCCGAAAAAAATAAAGAATTAAAAAATAAAAATATATCAAATTCTCTATTAAAATCCGCTCGAATGGTTAGCAAGTATCTGACTGTTTTTGTGATAGGAATTGGAATAGGAGGGATTTGAATGTGGATATGGAGGGGGAATGTCGAATTTTGATAGGGAGGGAATTCCAGAAATTGACAGAGCGAACAATAAAGGAATTTTGGAATGAGGCAGATCTGTGAGAAGGCATGTAAAGGTCAGAAGGTCGAGATCTTGTGGACAGGGAATGGACTGAGGATTTGAACTGGAGAAGCTTGTAGGCGTAAGAAGGACGATGGTTGTTGATGATTTGGTAGAGGAACGTACCTAGAAAGTATTGTCTTCGGAAGGAGGGGTAGAGCCACCTTAACTCAGTGTAGTGGTGAGAGACATGGGAGTACCTCGGGGCACCAATAACAAATCTTACGCAGCTATTCATTAATCTTTTCAGTCTATCACGGAGCTCCACCGAGAGGCCATCATACACCACACAGCTGTAGTCAAAGTGGGGGAAGATGAGAGAGGAAATTAGGAGTCTACGGATATGTTGAGGTAGGAGATGGCGGAAGCGATGAAATAGTTTAAGGGTAGAGATTGTCCGACGGGAAATGTGAGAAATATGGTTGGTCCAGGAGAGGGTTTGATCTATGAAAAATCCTAATGTACATATTCTGATAATTATATTTTCTGTGAATAAAAATGTAAAAGCATATTACTTATTTCATTAAAACCTATTCAAGTAAATGGTTTATAAGAACTTTTATTAATGAGGTTTAAAAATAAATGTTAATAAAATAACTGTTTTGAAATGACATAAAAGTAAAAGTTAAATTGTTACTTTTAATTATTAGAGTTAATTGTTTCATTCGACCCTTCCTCTGGATGATGCCAATTTGTTCTTCTTTCGGTTAAGAATGTTTAGGTATATTCCGTCTAAGATAAGTTTGCCTGTAGAGGAAGGTACCTTGTGCAGCCTTTCCTCTCTGAAGTTCCGCCTCTCTTCCTCACTCTAGAAATCACCTCAGAACGGAAACGCGTTTTTCGATGTTCGATTTTCTTTAAAATTCTAATTTTGTAAAATAAATGAAAAAAAAAATAGTAAAAGAAATTTCAACTTTTTTTATTAAAATAAAAAAAATTGTACAATTATCTACGAATCAGTGAAGACAAAAGAATGGAGGATTGGCAGGAAAACGTTTTGTCACTGTGAATCTCTGTCCCCTCTACCCATCAGCAAGCTTATCTTAGATGGACCCTTCCACGAGGAGAATGCATACTTCAAGATGCCTAGCACCAATCCATAGAACTGAGTCCATTTAGGGCGACTGTCATCCTGCTTGCTACTGCATCAACAGTGAAAGTTCAGCCAGGTATGTGGATGTAGTTGCATTTCTCAAGACAGGGAGGACAGCATTGATCTTGGATCCAACTGTCCATTTTGAGAGCAATGACCTCGATCAAACAGGTGAAGTGGAAAAGAACAACATGTATGATAAATGTATACCATTCCTAAAAGAGAAATTCATCGAGACCTTCGGAGAGAGAGAGAGAGTTCACCGTGAGAGGCCTCTGGTTTGGGTCTCATAGAATGATCCGAAAAAGAACAAGGAGCTTCCTCGAGGAACTAGCTGTTGATGTTGGGAAGCTTGCGATATTGGCCAAGAATATTATTTTAGAGTACCTGGGAATCATCCACTATCACTTGTATAGTAATTGACCGTGAATTGAGGATGTCTTTTGTCTTGTATCCATTTATTTATTCAATTTTAATTTTTTAGCTTTGTCTTATCTTTTTATCTATATTCATGGAATTGTATGTGTGTGTGAGTGAGTCTTGTATTATGTAATGGTAATTGTTTAATGTAGTGAAATAGTGATATTGTATATGACTAGTATTATAAAAAGAAAGGAAAAAAAATAATATGTTTATATAATAATGGAATAATGTAATGTAAGAGTTATGTCCATATGGATTGATTAGTATGCTGTTTATAAAGTAACCATATGTAGTTGGGTAGCACTGCTTTCAATAAAGTATTTTTCTCTCTTTTACTCCTTTTCCTCGCCTTTTATGCTATACAGGTTTTCCACATAGGGGATTAATGCCAGAGTAAAAAGCCATTCCCCAGGCAACTTGGACTTATTTTATCAAATTATTTTCTATCAGGTTGGCGGGTGCTGTGCGCACTCATTAGCCCGCTTGGACCAACACACTCCCTGATCACGCCTTGGACCTGTATCCTCTCCTTGGAAAGATTGCTTGGGTTTTGACAGCGATACCCATTACAGGACAATTTAAATCAATCATATTATATTTGAAAAACTCTAATTTGTATTTACGATAAATGTGAAAAAGTACTACAAAGTTCATGAGGTGATTCATAATTATCGTCATTGGCAACAATATTGACTAAAAATTATTTTGTAGGTAATTAGTCAAAGTCTTAATCCTAAATTAAAAAATGGACCAATGTTTCTCCTAAGGAAACAATTAATTATATAATGATGAAGAGATGGTGGATGCTATTTTCTCCTTTGTTTTCTATTTTTATTCATACTTATTTTCTATTTTTATTTGTATCTTCCATATATATATATATATAAGACTTGATATTTTAACTACATTGTCACGCACTATATCTCTGATGTCATCTTATTATTTCTTTATCAGACAACTGTTTCTTATTTAATATCTACTTATAATTCATTTATTTTATTTTCACCATGTACCTTTTATAGCCCTGATGAAGACCTGCAAGGTGGGTCGAAATATCGGCGAAATAATTAAAAATACTATTTTTAAAATTTAGTATTTATTTAACTTATTAAGTAATGGAAACAATTTTGGAATTTTTCGAATGGTATGTTATTTACTAATAAAATTTGCCTTTTTTTTTTTTTTTAAAGGCTTATGCAGCAGGATGCAACATAGTTATTCTTGCTAGTACATTCGAGCGAGTACAGATTATTCCAGGAGCAATCCATAACTACGTTCGAATCAGTTGCGTTGACTGTTCGACTGATACCGGAAAGATAGCTGCTGCTTATGAAAACCAAGTGTGCATCTTCGAGCCTACACCTCTAATACATAACAACAGTGCCCATGTAAGTTTATTGAATTATGTTTTCACTTATAGTTTGATCTGAGCTTACGACTCTGAAAAGTAATTTCTATAACTTATTTAACTTCTAGTCGGAAAATTAAAGTCTGTTCAATTCACCAATTTTATAATTACATCTCAAGATAAATTTTATATTACAAAATTTTATCTTAAGTGTCTAATGATAAGTGAGAGTCGTTGTACTGGTTTAACAAGAACTTAAATTTGATATAAAACTCATTAGTCTACAAGGCTCGATAAAGAAGTTCTATTTTTTTATTAAACCGTGAAATTCTTAAAATTCAAAGTTATGTGAAAAAAATTAAAATAATTTAGACGGATCAGCCTTAATTCAATCCTCCCACTTTCGCTTCAGTCTACCCCTTGGACATTTACCAGTCGGCGCAGCAAATATTAACCTATTAGGTATTCTTTCATTATTAAGCCTAACAATTTTATATGCTTATTTTATCTGTCACAATGTAATCATTTCAATTATATTCAATTTGGTCTGAATATTTTCCGCAATAGTTTATTTTCAAAAACCTTAAGACATTACTTAATGTAACATTTCACGTTTTGCATCCATAAAGAACTGTAGATAGGATAATGGTTTTGTGAAATCTAATTTTTAATTTTTGTGACATGAAATTATTGACTTATTTTATTTTTTTATTTTAGCAATTAGATTATCGATGGGTGGAAACAGGTTCATGGGAAACCGAATCTCATATTACTGCATTATCATGGAATTTAGAAGGAACGAGACTATTGACAGGTGGAGACGTTCTTCAATTATGGCACCAAAACACACCAGGCCACCTTCTCGATGATGACAATGAAGGTATGTTTGTTTGCATTATATTTATAAAGAAGGGATATAGTCAAGAAACTGCATTCTATTATTTAAGAACTCGTGTGGTACGATTTCATCTTTAATATTGGGATGAGATAAAAGTAATTAATTTCTTTTTTCATGTTTTTCAATACGAATTTATTTATATAAATTTCAAACACTAACCAATGATATATTTGCCGTTTTGATTGATGACCTTTGAATGATCTTAAAAACTGAACCAAGAGATTTTCACAATCCTCTTTCGATGCCAGCTGTATACCATTAAGAACTTTCTGCAGAGATCGATACAAATGGTATTCTGACAGGGCAAGGTTCGGATTATATGGTGGATGAATCAAAACTTCCTAGCCAAGCTCTCTCAATCTTTGCCGGGTTATTAAAGATGTTTGTGGTCTAGCATTGTGTATGGAAGACAACGCCTTTCCTATTGATCAATTCTGGCAGTTTTTCTTGAATCACCTTCTTCTATCTCATTAATTGTTCACAGTAGAGAGTTGAATTAATGGCTTGGCCAGGTTCGAGCAGCTCATGATGGACAATTCCTTTCCAATCCCAACAAGCATTCAATATCATCTTCCTTGGCATCAATCTGGACTTTGACCACGATCTTTTTCACACCTTGTTGTTGTACATGATCCACTTTTCATCATCCATAATCATTTGTTTCATTTTAGCAGCAATTCACAAATGGAAACTTGATACATTAAATTTTTCACTCTTAATTTTTTAAAACTGTTTTCTGATCAAGGTTTAGTTCTGTAACGATGTCGCATTGATTGGCCCTCCAGTGTGAGGTTCATCTTTAACATCAAAATTTCCGGAACGAAAACGAGCAAACCAATTTTGATACTAGCAATAGCTTAAGCACTCATCACTATAAACATCATATAATTTTCGATGAGCCTGTGCTGCATTTTTTCTTTTTTGGAAGTAAAACAGTAAAATATAACAAAAATGAATGAAAAACTATTGAATAAATGAATGATGCTATTTTTATGTATATAATCTTCTATGAACTTTGACCTTTCAAACACACTTTGGAATGGTTTCATTGAATAATGATTACGAGAGATAAGAGAATTTAATGTCTGCTATTGGTTTAAACAAGATTACTTTTTCCTCAACCCGATATATTAATGTTTACTGTTGCCTTTATCTGAAAATGTGTGCATTTATTAAATTTAATTTCTGTGTTTTACTTATTAAAAATATGTTTTACTTCTTGTTATAACTGTCAGATTGTGTCAATCTTTGTCACAAAATTAAAACACTTATCTACATCACTTGATTGAAGGTTTACGTTATCTGTGTTTCCTTTATACACTTGTCATCATTTGTCAATTTCCTTTTATTTATTTATTTTATGTACAAGTGACCCTTAAGATTTTTCAGCAAATCCTACTTCGCCGGTCAATATCCTCTTAGAAATTATGTCAGTTTGTAATTTATGATTTGGTATTTCATTCTCTCATATAAAAAAAAAAAAAAAAAAAAAAAAAAAAAAAAAAAAAAAAAAAAAAAAAAAAAAAAAATGAAATACACAAGTATTTTATATAAGCTAGTCAAATACACGGGCGGATCTACGGGGGTGGGGGGGCTTTCGGGCTGCCCCAAAATGATAAAATATAGCCATGTTTTATCGAAATTTTTTTTTAAAAAGTATCTCTTAAAGTATTATTGTTTGCGTAACTACATTTAAAGGGGCCTTAGGAATCACTTAAGCACCATTTCATACAGGTAGTTAGTATCTTTGATCTTTTCCAAAGTAATTATTGTTATTTTTATGAAAAAACCGCTTTCGGGCTGAAGCCCCCCCCAAAACTAAATCCTGGATCCGCTAGTGGTCAAATATGGGGATATATTACTAGTATAAAAAGGCCAAAAGGTTTTCTATATTCAAAAGGCTTGTCTTGGTACCAATTACAGAGAAAATACTGTACATATTAGTTCTTTTTTTTTTCTCCAACTATTCAGAAGTATTTTTGAATATGCGGAAATAGTTATAATACATTTCTAGGTAAAAATTAGTTCAATTATAATGTCTTTTTATTAATTAAGCATTCTCTAACCGACATTTCGGATATCTCCTCCTTTATCAAGGTTCCATTCTAAGCAAAAATACATCTATTTAACCATTATTATTATCAAATAAAAAAAAATTATATGTTATTTAATTATAAGGACTAGATGTTTTTATATGGATTGTAGTCTTGGGATAAATTATAAACTATGTGCAACAATTATTAAAGATAATAGGTAAAAGTGTATTGAAAACATATAATAATAATACTTTATTTATAATGTGGGTTGTAATTTTTTAATTTATATTTATTAATTAAACCATCAAATTCCTCTCATATCCAATCCTTACAATCCAAAATCATTCGTAAAATCCTCAGGGCTCCTTACTTGGTCACAAATAAAATCATCCATAATGACCTTAATGTTCCATATGTTTCCGATTTAGCCCAATCCAGGTACCTATCCTTCCATAACAAACTTCAGAACCATCTGAACCCTCTTGTTTCAAATCTTGCTTCTTCCTCTGATAACCCTCCGAGGCGTCTGAAAAGAAGGTGGCTTCGTGATCTTCTTATGTAAATTTATTATTTGAGTGCTACCAGTGGCTAGTTTCTCAACAAGAGATTTCGTGTTATTATATTCCTGAGTGCACATTTAGTAGGTGTATTTTTTTTTTTTTTTTTTTTTATAATACAGTTGTAAATATCAATGAATAAAAAAAAAAAAATATTAATTGATATTATTAATGGTTAAATTGTTGTATTGTATTCCTAGAATGAAACCCTGTTGATGGAGATCTCCGAAATGTCAGTTTGTAAACATTTTATTTATAAAAATAAATTAAACTGGAAGTAATTTTCACTTTATAATTATTGATATCTAAGAAAATATTTTATTGGTTATATTTATGTTATAAAGTGGGCCAGTTTATATAAATATACATTTTCTTTCTAAACAAAAAAAAATAATTAATATGACTTATAAATAATTGATGAAATCATAGATGAGCTCATAATCAATGATCATGATTACAGTAATTATGATTTTGTGGTTACCATTACATTGATTTTGATTAGATAATTACATGATTATGACGTTTGTAATCAGGTAATCATGCTACATTTTTGCTATATTTATAGCTATTGAATCAAGTATAAAATTAAGTTTTATTTTCAGTTGTTATCATTAATTCAAATTTTGTCCATATCTGGATTAAACCAATATTTCTCACATATTGTGTTTAAATATTTGATAAAATGAGATGGCTTGTAGACTTTTTTTGTTGTATTATTTTGGAAAAAAGTTCGATTTTTGATAATCAAATTGTATAATCACTGTAATTTGGTGTGAGTCTAATATTAACCATTGATCTCTAAGTGTGTGATTTTGGGTTGGTTCATGTTCCAATTGGTTTAGACCGTATGGAGGTTGGATCACTGAAATTAAATATTTATGGAACAACAAATGATTATATTTTAGATAATGGATACAAACAAAAATAAAATTTGTGCTCTTGATATAATTTTGATAATTTTAGAAATAAGGGTAAAATTGCTGATGAAAGGAAAAAAAAATCCAATGTTGTAATTTGGCATTTTGGGGTTGGAAGTAAGTAATTTTACTTTTGAAAAAAAATTGTATTATACTGAATGTGGACTCACTTAGTGTTTAAAAATTATTTTGATTTCTTGGTCTCCTCTTCTTCTCCCACCAGGCTGTTTGACTTGACTTTAGAAAATCGTGTTTCTTTAATAATGTCCGGTAAAAAAAAAAATCAATAAATGAGTTTTCACTATTTACTACTGCCTAGGCTTAACTGTGCAGGAATAATTGACTTCAAAATGGAGGCAAAGCTCAGAATTATATGTAAATGTTTTTTTCATTTTTTAGTGTTCCAGGAGTTGATTACTGGACACAAATTTTTTATATTGATATTTATATTTTGGTTGGTATTGGTTAGACAATAATATACTATCAATAAATACCATAAAAAATATACTATACAAATATATACTATCTTAAATCTCTTATTTATTTATTTTCTTATTAAATTAGGAATGACCTCAAGTGGCGTGACCTTCGAGATTGGTGAAGAAGCATGTAGTAGCCTCAGCGGCGATGGGGGAAAACCCCCCGAGGAGGAGAAGGGATGGGAATGCGTATGGAGCTGCAGGACTTCTTCACCCGTAATACACATGGCCTTCTCTCCCGATGGAACCCTTTTCGCCACTGCTTCGCACAACGATCGGCTGGTTAAAATTTGGTTTGAAAATAAGCAATGTGAGTGTTATTATAATTTGTATTTAATTTTGTAAAATTTAAGCTAATATCTTTCTATTTTCGAGACGACAATAGTCCCTCATTAATACATTAATTAAACTTGTTGGAATATTGAATCCTCTAATTCGTGTTGACAAAATTTTATTTAAGATGTACAAGTTCAATTTAACCAGTCGCCTAAACTTTTCTCTATATATTGTAATGATAATATAAATTTTGTTTGAAATATTGTTTTCTCCTGGCTCCCATTGGAACAAATGCCAGGAAATTTGTCCAATATTTTTCGATGTTGTATCACTGAAAAAAATGTAGTCGAAATCGGTGACTGTAGCCTCCCCTCGTAAAGGGATATTAAAACAACTAGTTCCGTTTAAAACCCAGATTTGAATGTTTTCATATATGTAATACCTTTTCTTACTATATATTTCATATGTTACACCTGCATAATTGTGTAAGCAAAGATCTGGCTCAGTTCTTGTCTGGCCTTCCAACCATTTTCCTGATGATGGCCCACATGTTTAGGACAAAACATTGGCCAACGTAATAAACATAATTTTGTTATTGCACATCCTGACCATCTTACAATTTTTCATCCTTACAATTTCAACAGTCAACTATATACTCATCTATAAAATTATTAAACATTTGTTCTAAATATTTAGTTTATTATTATTTTAATTTTTATTTCTAGTGTTATTTCCATCGAAGAGTGCTGATCAACAATCTATCTCTTTCGGACATCCCTCTGCACACGAACTTAATTATGGATTTGTTTACATTTCACATCCAAGAGCAGTGACTCAACTGTCTTGGAGAAAGACAAGCAAATATATGCCAAAGTATGTATTTATATATTTATAAAATTATTTTTAACGGAGTTAAAGGTTAAATCTTACAACCACTAACGGATCCAGGATTTAATTTTGAGGGGGCTTCAGCCCGGAAGCTTTTTTTTTCATACATATGATGATAATTAATTTGAAAAGAAAAGAGAAAGAAATGAACTACCTATATGAAATAGTGTTTAAGTGATTCTTGAAGTCCTATTAAATGTAATTAAACGAGCAATAATACTTTAAGACATAATTTTTTAATATTTTTTACCATCAAACATGGTTACATTGTACCGTTTTGGGGGGGGGGGTTCAGCCTAAAAGCCCTCTCCCTCCCCGTAAATCCACTTGTGCTTACAACTAACAAATCATTAAGAACATTAAAACAACAAAAACCCTATTTATTATATCGATGGTAGGTAATAAAAACCTTGTGACTCCATCTGTAAACCACCTAACTTCAGTCTGTGAGCTATATACGCTTAGAGAGATTTGAAAGTACATCTGTATATTTCGTCGGCACAATATTAAAGTAACGAATGTGAAACAGACAGGTCAACATTCGTTACTTTAACGTGGTGCCGATGATTAAACCAATAAATGATTATGGATTACACTACTATAAGTTCTTGAACTTTTATTTTTCCATTGTAAAGTTTACAAAATGGTGTTATGAGATTTTCATTGCTTATTATCGATAGGTCAAACGTTACCAAACTAATTGCAAGTGGGTATTTTGTGATTTCACAGTACATGTATTTTTCTTGATTGTAGCCATGATTATTTGAAAGATTACTGTAGTCTCTAAAAAAAAAAAATATCAAAATCAATCCATTATTGGCAGATATACAGCCTGTAGTATTGTACACATATTTTAGTTTTTTTATTATTATGAATAAACTAAAATGATTCAACTGAGAAAAAGAAAATTATTTTTTCTATCTCATAATATATTGTATTAATTTATTTATATATTATATTGTCAATTGTTCATTGACCAATAGACACGCTCAGGCCAACTAACATAAAATTAATAGTAAAAATATAAGTAGAGGATTGGGGGTAACAGGGGCAAAACCCTCGCAGCGATCGATAAAACTGGCATCACTATACTGAGGCCCCTTTACGCCAATAGGCTTGAAGAGGAAGAAAATGAAGAAGAAGAAGAAACATATAAGTATAAACATTAAAATTTAAAAATAGATAGAGTGAAAAAAAAATGGTGAAAGTCGATGGTTATGTTAAATAGATGAAAAAAGATTCAATATTTTCTAAGAGGATTGTCTGGCTAGGGAAAAACAAAATTAAAAAAGATATTTGATTGCAATTTAAATTCGATTGGGAAAAGAAGAACCAAACATTTTGAGAGAATTAAAAACTTCTGGAAGAAACGGTAACAAACCATATTAAATGATGTTTAAGTGGTCCTTAAAGGACTGAAAAAAAAAATGATATCAAAAAGAATATAATAAATATTCTTATATCATTTATTACTCAGTATACAATAATAGAGATTCAACCATCATTCAATGTTCAAATTAATATCAATAAACATATTGTCTTATTATTTTAATGATGTTTTAATCAATTCAAACTGAACCTCACTGAATAAAAAAAAACATTAAATAAATAAAAATATTTCCATCCAACCAAACATATTCAAGCAAGGAATTTTACAAAGATTAATTTTAAAAATAAAACCCTTTTTTATACAAGATACAATTAACGTTATCTTTACATAGCTCTGAGTCATTTATCACTTGTTAAATATTAATTTAACAACACACACCGTTCCGATTAGCAAATTAGATAATTACTGATAGTTAATCTCCGTTGGATAACGACTGGTATTAAACCTAACGAGTTCAAAAGTGGGTCACCCCGCATGGGTCATTTGTCTGTGTCTGATCCTTAAATAAGAGCGATGATCTAAATTAATTTAAAAAAAAATATTAAAACTGCTAAGGAACCACATTTTATTAGCAAATAATAATTGCATTGTATTAACAAAATTTTATATTCTGTATTACGCATATGAGCTGTGAACCGCAGTTTGCAGAATTTAGAACTATATAAATACAGCATATGGTCCTTGGTACTTAGCCCTTTTTATCAATTTATTAACATCTGCCTAAAACTTCGTGAATGGCTTTGTCATATCATAACCTACAAAATTTGTATCTATGAAAATTCTCAGAAACCTAGAAAACCAGGGTGTTTTCTTATTAAATTATTTTATTTAATTAGGTAACCAAAACTCATAGATGCTCATTGGCTTTCCACTTGCACGATTCCAATTGTAAGACAATTTGATCATAAAATGAAAAGATAAAAAAAGGGTGGCCTACAAAAATATTGTGACATTTGGCCTATATAACCTCATTATGTTGACATATTGGGCGTGAAGATCACGCCGAATGGCTCAATATTTTTGTAGGCTACCCTTATTTATGTTTTTGTGATCATCTTTTTTTATGATTCGAATGGGGTACCGCAGTGGTCGAGCGAGTTAAGATGCCTGCAACAATTTTATATCAAGTGTTCAAATCCCATTTGTGGAAATTAATAACACAAAAAAAAATTTGATTATAAATTAAAATTAATAAGTACTACTTAGACCACTAATTTCCGCATGGAGACGGTAATGTCTCCATCCTGAGATTCATAGGGAAGTAAGCAATCCCCGTGTCTTACACCATAGCTCCTGGTCCTCCAGGTTGAGGGTTGGGTATAGGGCTGGTAATCCCATATTCCATAAAAAAAAAAAAAACTGAGTGGAAAATTGAAGTAAAAGATTGCCAACATTCTTCAGGAAAGTTCCTCATGAAGAGATAGTGAAATATGATCGCCTCCGGTTATTAAACCATATTCTCCTTGGATATCTCGAAGAAGAGAGAACCAAACGATCACTACTGTTGCCTATAACAGCCCCAAACTGCTGCAGAAGACTGATGACTTAAAAAGTCGAAGTCAACAGTCGTAGAAACAAAAAATGATTCGAGTGGAAAACAAATGGGTGGGTGTTCGTGAGTTTTTAGTACCTAACTAAATAGACAAAGCTTGCCGACTACCAGATTGAAAACACTCCAATTCCAAGAATTTTCATAAATAAAAAAGTTGTAGGTTATGATGAGAAGAAGCTATTTGTAAAGTTTTAGGCAGATGTTAATAATTTGATACAAAGGAATTTCTACCATGAACTAATACCTTCGGTAATTAAAACAAAGATGATTCATATTTGCAAAAAATTTAGATCTTCAAAATAATAACAATTTAAACTAACTTCATGAAGAGCTTATTGGTATTCGTGCTGGTGGGGAAAATAGTTCGGTCAGTGGGCCAGACGGTCCGTTTTGCTAACCCCTGATGGCTATCTTGAGGTTCCTGCCGTTTACTTACCAGAGTTGGAAGGTCAAAGTTCATTTAACGGGGCCGCCGAGAAATAAAAATTAACCGACCCAGGTGGGTAATCAAACCCACAACGTTCAGAACTGGACACTCTAGGACCCACTCCCAAACTTGCTAGGCCATCCCGTCATTCATAAAGAGCTAGTGAAAAAAAAAAAATCTGGTGTGAGCATCACACTGCTTTTATCACCCTCTTGGCAGAAATAAGTATTTTCAGACAAAGGGGAAGTGAAAGTAAAAATTATAGACGCTATATTTATTTTATATTTCAATGAGGGTATTTTTATTTGCTTAAATACCCTTATATACAATGACTTTTAAAGACAGTAAAAGGCAGTAAAATCAAATATATAAAATAATACTATTTCATCATCGTCATGTTCATTTCCTGAACACACCACAGCTTCACGTAAGCAAATCAAAAAATGATAATATCTATAATTGTGGGTAAATGGTTGACTGTTGTGAATAATGAAGAGAAGAATAGTTGGGGTGATCAGTCAAGTAAGAAGGCAAAAAGAAATGATAATATTTATTTTGACATTTGCCGACGTTTCGACCTGAAGTTCAGGCCTTCATCAGTGCTAAGAAAATAACCAGATAACAAGGTATGAGAAACATGAGTAATGTAGGTAAAAAAAAAAAATTAAAGTAAAATGAAGTTGGTAGAATAATGGCAATAGTAAGAACTAAGAGATAAATAATAATAACCGTTATAAAGTGTGGAATGACGAAGTAAACATAATAAAAAAAGGTGACGTAAGTATTAAAATGGGAATCTTAGAATAAAATGTAAAACAGAAAAAAAGGAATATGAAGGTATATAAGAAACGAAAAAGGATAGTTAGATAGATAATTAAGATCTTGCTAATAGAATAATATTTATAAAGGAAGGTGATGGTCCGGGTTGGCGGTCATAAATAGGCTAAATAGTTTTACCACTATTTAGCCTATTTATGACTGCCACCCAGGACAATCTCCTTCCTTTTAATGCAACGGTCAACTATTAAATATTCGATAATATTTATATATAGATGTATTTTTATGAATAATTTGTTGTTACATAACCTTTATAAATTTACAATAATCCAGTATTCCCAATACAAGCTTCACACTCCAATTCAAAAAAGTCAAATGAAACTTTTAAAGTACAGTGAAGAGTATACTTTTGGACCGTTTACACTCTACCAAAGATAGCACACTTTCTAGAGTTTTTGTAAAACCACTTTTTTCTTCTTCTTCTTTTTATAATAGATTTTTATTTAAAAAATAATTAATAATATGTTTTCAGGGGCTCTGTATCAAATATGCTGGTTACCTCATGCCGTGACAACATTTGTCGAATATGGGTCGAAACAGTATTACCAGATGATGGGTTGGTTAACATGCAGCAGTTTGATCCATTAGCAGCTCAGAATCCTAAATTCAGAACACATAGACATAAACATCGTTTTATGCAGCGACTCAAGCACATGAAGTAAGTTTGTCTTGAATTAAATGTATATTTTTTTATTACCTTCATAATTTTACCATTATTGCTATGAATTAAAGAATGATTATTAAATAAATTTACTTTTTTATGGCTAAATATTCATGAAATAGAATTTTATCATTAACTACAGGATAAATAATTGTCAGTCATAGATGGACGAGAAATCGGATCAACCAAGAGCCATCCGACTTTTCCCAATTTCTCTAAATTTAAACTACTTCCATCAATACATGCTTTCCAGGCTGAAAAAAAATTACACTAAATTTTTAGGATCTACTAATATATTCATATCTACATTATCAATGATATTAACTCCTTTTTTTTTTTCAACCTTTTTTATGGTAGATATTTTTTATTATGTTTAGAATTTTTCCAAAAGACTGATTTTTACATTTTAATAATTTCAACATTGTTCTTTTATTTAATATTCACGTATTTCCTTTAATATTTTTCACCCACCTCATAATTTTTATTTTTACTTTCTTACATTGTATATATGTATATATATATGCATATGTATAGAATATTTCTACTACTGCAGATAGGATGGAAAATGAAAGTTGTGCGATGTGTCATAAAACCAGGTTTTAAATTTTTTTTCTGGAAAAAATATTAGTTTTAATGTTGACATATCAATATATATTCGATATTGTTCTAATATCGCTATTTATTACATGAAGATATATTTTTTTAATTTTAATTTTTCACAAAATGTGATTTTATAACTATTAGGGTTTTTCCTAGTAACCTCTCACATGTGTATTAACTGTTTTTATGATATTGCATTTTAATCTTCTTTGTTGTATGCTTTACTTTATGTGCATCGGTGTTGTTTGTATGTTATAATTTTTGTATATTTTAGATTTTATTTATTTTTTTTTTGTTTAGTAAGTAAATAATTTCAAGTGTCCAGAGTATATATTCATCTCTATCGAGACCGTCTTTTAGCAATGCTTTCAATCCAGTCTTGGCAAGTAGTTTGTTGGGCGTCACTTTGCATTGGATTTTTTTGACAAAGAGAGAAAGTGTAAATTGCCCTTATGAACGTAGGGCGCACACTATCATGCAGTTTCTATTTTATTTTCAGATGGCAATTCTGGAATTTTCTTCAGTTGCTTGAGAATGCGGGGACTCCTCTTTTCGGGATTGTCGGGCTCTGGAGTTACTCACAGTATTGTATAGATAACATTAATCAACCGCTCTCGCTGTAGATCCAGTCTGTGCTCAGCAGCTTTTTTATTTATTTATTTTATTTTTTTAATTATTTTTTATTATTTAACATTACATCAGGATTACTGCATTATTGATGGCCGTATTTATGAACACCACATTACCGAGGGTTATATTGAAATCCACAGGTATTATTTGTAATTGTTCTTAAGGAAGGTTCCGTATGAACAATTTATTAGACTTTATTTGTAATTACACATATTTATCAAAAATTTTGTTTCTTAATCTAACCTTTTTATGATTTACGTTGTTAAAATAGTCATAGTTCTTTAAAAATTCATTTACATTAGACTAATACTTTAATGCTCAGTTCAATGCCTACCGCAGTGTTAAGGTGGCCTCAATTGTAAAATTCAAAGGAATGCATTAAACATTAACTGCCATGGTACTTTTTACGATTTTGGTATAAAATAAAAATTTAATTCAATGTTATTATATTTTCTAATTGTGTTGGAAGAAGAGTGCCTCAAGACGAAAACAGGGGAATTTCACCGAAGAAGTGTTTGAAATTTGCATATTCAGGTTTATCGCTGCCCCTGGCTCGTTTTAAATCATCAAACCGAACATTTTCTCAATCAATAATGCCTACCTTTTTTGTTAAAAAAAAAATTAATCTTTTTTTTTGATAATTTTAATATAATTATGGAATTAAATTTTAGTAAATTTTCATTTAAAAAAACTAGAATAAATTATTATTGCAGTAAATATGAAAATTAAAATTCTGACATTTTTCTCTAAAGAAATGTAGGGTTTTCATAAAATAAAATACATTATTACTACAGTAATTACTCAAATTAAAAATCTGGAAAATTTTCCCTAAAAAAATATTGGTTGATAAAAGACATTTAAGACCTCCAAAAAAAAAAAAAAAAATGAAAATGTTAGTATTACGTCACTCATTCTCAAACCTTATGATATAGTAATAATAAAAATAAGCAAGTAAGCAAGTCAACTTACTGTTCACCAGTCCCCTGTCAAGGAGGACACACAATACTGCTGAACAGGATTAGATGTGAAGGAGTACTAGCTATGCACTCTGACACTCTAATCCGAGAATATCAGGACCGAAAATATAAGGTTGGGATAGATAGCAGCAGAAGACATAAACCAAATAGTGGAATAAATTGCTATACAGATGGCTCTCTAACAGCCTTCGGCTCTGGAGCAGGCATCTATCGCAAAGATATAAAAGAAAAAATTTCTATACCACTTGGCAGGTATGCTTCAGTGTTTCAATCTGAAATACTGGCAATCTGTCACTGTGCACAAAACCTACTGCAAACCAATGTGACTGAGAAAAAGATTACCATCTATACTGACAGTCAGGCAGCAATAGGTGCTCTCGACAACTATTATGTTTATTCAAAGGTCGTTAAGGAATGCAATAGAGCACTTAATGAGCTAACTGAGCACAACAGAGTTGCAGTGGAGTGGGTGCCAGGTCACTCTGGCATACCAGGCAACGAGGTGGCTGACGAGCTAGCCATATTGGGCTCAGATACCATTCCTGTAACTCCCGGACCTGTCTGTGGAATCAGCCTCAGTACTGCCAAGGGCAGGATCAGGAAGATCTATGGGAACAAATTTAGGAATTACTGGACCGACAAGAAACAGAGACATTCGAAGCTGTTCCTAGAAGGTACATGTAAAAAAAGAAGTAAACAGCTACTGAACATGGACAGAGCAGCCCTTAAAAAGCTTACAGCTATCTATACTGCTCACTGTAAGCTAAATAATCATATGTTCAATCTCCGAGTAATGCCGAATCCGCTATGCAGATTCTGTCTGGAGCTTTTCACATCATATGCAGATGTGATAGATTTACAAGGCTGAGACTGGTGGTATTTGGGGAGGAACAGATGGATCTCCCCAGAAGGTATGAGTCGGTCAATCCAATCAGCCTACTTAGATATGCGGAAGCGACAGGATTAACGTTTTAAACAAAACCACTAACTGAAATTGGCGCACAATGAACTCAGTAGGGGTCGACGTGCTTATGGCCAACATAATAAAAAAATAAAATAAAAATAACTTAGAATTTCATTGTCCCTGCTAAAATATGGCGTCTAACAAACAACAAAAATTCTCATTATTGGCAAGAATACTAACTGCGTGTTATCTCTTAGTCTGTTGTCAATATGTTAATAACAATGGCTACCTTAGCAAAATAAATCAATCTCATTGGTTAGTATATAAACTGAACATTTTTTAAAGGAATGCTAAATTTCTGTAATTAAAGATAAACGTGTTCTTAAGCAATCTCCTATAGAAATGTTTATAAATAAATAATGCCCTAAATTTATGCATTTAAATATAACCCTTTGTAAAGTGTTACAAATGTTCATAAATAAGGGCCTGAGTCTAAATAAATAAACTGTTATGATTACGGAAATAATGTTTTCAGAAATTCTGGCATGCTAAGGAAGTGATTGTCAAAAAGCAATGATGAACTTTTCAGAGCATGTTGAGTCTATGAAGACGTTTTAAAAAAAAGCGTGATTTGATAATATGAATTGGCAATATTAACTGCATCATGTATGTAAATAATTGTTTTGATTATAATTTAAGTATTCAACATTTTTTGCTAAAGAAAATATGAATCGATACGTTATCTGCGAAAGGGCTTTATCTATGCTGCATGGTTTTTATATTTTATGGTTTCTCGGCTGCAACAATCAACTACAAGTGTATATAAATTGACTTCAAAGGAGAAGCCTCTTAAAAATGCAGGCATACAATTTCTGTTTTGCTTTAGAAATGTTTGCTTTTGTGGTTGGCTACAGTGTATAATATGTTTTGCTTGAAGGAAGTTTATGAATGATGATGGAAGTCGTTGTTTTCTTGCTGATATTTTCATACTTCTAATTTTATATGGTTGTATCACTAAAAGAATAATTTCATCACGATTGACGGAATCAAATGCCAATGTCAAATGAAAATAGGAACAATAAAATATAAACACTGCTTAACGTTACTACGGCCTATGATAATAAAAAGGTTCCCCACCTATGTATTGTATAGATCATTTATAATGAATAGTATACAGCAGCTGTGACCATGTTTCAATTTTTTGTTTTAAAATGTTGCAAATTGCTCCATCAAACAATTTATATATATATATATATATATATATATATATATATATATATATATATATATATATTGTAACGTTCCTCTTTCCCTCCAAAATCAAACAACGAGTTTCCTTTTTCAATATACTATTTATTTTGACATATAATATAAATCTCAGGTTGGGTTCCGACAACTGAACACTCATTCAACATTAAATAACTATAATTTACTAATTACTAAATACATATAAAGAAACTAGATACATACATTAAGAAATTATACATATAAAATTTATTATTGTTTTCAAAAACCTTGATTGTCCCAGTCTAAACTTTGTGGCTCTATCCCTCTGTCAACATAAATGGCATTGTTAGCACTCACCCAAATGTTTACGCCTGTCAGCGAAATAATCTCTTCTTACGAATGTCCCGTTTTCTGTACCACTTAATTCTTTTCTGCTATGTTTTTCTTCCAACATAAAATAATCTCCACTAGTGGCCTCTATCAACACTCGAACCGGCTAGTACTCCTTTTTCACTTTCTCAGCTTGTCACCTTCTCTCTTGACAGCTTGTCACATTCTCTCTTGGCGGCTCATAACCTTCTCTCCTGGCGGCCCGTCACATTCTGAGTTACATGAGGCTTGCTTCCCCCACTTCCTCCCGGTAGTTCGTGCTGTTTTGCACTCTTGCACCATTATTCAAATGCCATGTAATGTTGACATTACAATATATATATATATTGTATGGTATGGAAATGATTAACTATATATCTAATTTAAGGGGAAATTGGTCTGTAGTGTGTTCCACAAACACATACTATATATTTAGTAGTATTTATGTTGTAGTATCATTAGGCGCAACCCATAGTCCTACCTAGCCCTATTGTTGCAAGGAAATATATACAGATTTCAAGAGAAAATTTTTTTTTTTTTCGAAAACTTTATTATAAAATAAAATTTATGTCTATAGAGAGTAAAACAAAAAAGAAATTACTCAAAATGTCCCCCTTTTGCCTTGGCACGGACATTTAATCTCCGTGGCCAGTCATCAATAGCAGTACGCAGCACTTCTTGAGGAAAGCGCTCAACTGCTCGGACCAGAGATTGTTTGAGGCTTTCCAAGTTAGGGTGTGCTCTGTGGCATGCCATCCTCTCCAGTTCGGACCAAAGCCGATAATCTAGTGGGTTGAGATCAGGGCTTCCTGAGGGCCAATCCGAGGCAGAGATGAACTCTGGAATGTTCTTTTGCAGCCACTGCTGAGTTGACCTGGCCTTGTGAGCTGGAGTGGAATCCTGCTGGAAAACCCAATGACTTCCAGCAAACAGAGTATCATTTAGAGGCTTGACAACAGGTTCCAAAATATTGTCCTGATAGTTTTTAGCGGCTGTTTAAACTTCTTTTTGTCAAAAATGGAGCTTTTTGATGGAATCAAAGCAAACTCCCCACCAAACCATCACTGAGGAAGGGTGATGACCTCTTTCCAATCTTCCAATGACTTCCTGGGCTTCTTTAGAGCTGTGTGCGTACACACGGTCATTTTGGCAATTAAATTTTTCTTCAATTGTAAATTTTTCTCATCGCTAAACAAAATTTTTCGATGAAGATCATTGATTATATCTCCATTATATTTTAATATAACAATAGGGATAATATAGAACGTCAGTGGGAGTCTTCTCTCGACCTAAAAAAAAAAAGACCATTGGTGTAACGGCCAAGGAGCACTTTGTATCTATCTCCTCTAATTTTTTTTAGAGAAGTGGTTAGCCTTTTTCCTGTCATTTTTTGAGATGCACCATCCTAAGGTCACTTTTTATCATGCGAGACATTGATCTGACAGAGATTCCCATTTCCCGAGACATGATTTGTTGTTTTCGAATGGGATTTCTTCTGATTCGAGCAACCACTGCTTTGCCCCGGTCGAGATCTGTCACATACAGATACGGTCTCATTATAAACGCTACTGCAATATATAGTGTGTGTTTATAGGCTAACAAAATAAACACTACTACAATATATAGTGTTTCTTTATAGGCTAACGAAATAAATGCTACTACAATATATAGTATGTGTCTAAAGGCTAACAAAATAAGTGCTACTAATATATATGGTATGTGTTTATTAACGACATCCCGAACTAGCTTCTCCTTAAAATAGATATTTGAATGTATGGAAGTGGTCTGTGTAGACTGTGTTTTTGTTTGTGATTGAGTTAAAAAGCTCTTAACACTTTTTTAGCTGGGTCGTTTAGAAACATAGTTCTGAAAGTTTCAACATTAACAAAAATAGTACAGATTATCATTTATCCAGATTATTCATTCAGTTCAGCGTGTATACTAATCTCGTCAATTTATTCTAGCTTTGAATCCTTTAAATATTTCAACCATTTTAAGAGAATTGTGCGACGAAACATTAATACTTTTGCTGCAGGGAGTTTTTCTTTTTTTTTTTGTCGATAGAAGTGAAGTTTCTTTTTGTTAAAGTGGATTGGATTGAATAACAACCAATTCAGAGGCGTCATATGAAATTGTCCTGTATGCTTTGCTTATTATAATAACAAATAATGTATTTTTGCATTTAAGTTTTATAAATTTATTTTTTGTTTATTGCTTCTTACAAAATATGACCATCGTATTTTTATGTAAATAAAGTAATTGAATCCTTTCCCTTATATATGTAGGTAATAATGTTTCTAATTTTATTCCCTACCTCGTTCTAGTTGAAATATATACTTGTATTGTGTACGTCCATTGTATTAAATTGTATTTATGTATTTCTTGCAAATTAATTATTCTTTTAAGTAAATTAGATTTCCACTTTAGATCTGATTGTTATATTACTTAGGTTATTCAACTTAGTTATTTCTTTATTTTATATTATATATAAATCTTTTTTTTTTTTTAATTTTATTTTGAAATTGAAATTTTCATCTCTACTTTTTCTATGTAATATGATATCACAGATCAAAACATGATATCATGATAATGATTCTATTGGGATGGAATTTGAAATTAATTATAAAAGTAATTCAGGATTAATAATTTTTGTAATTAAATAATTACAGTTAAATTGAGCATTGTATTTGTTTCTAAATGAGATTGACATCCAAATTAAATATTTGTATCTTATTTTTCTTCTTTAGTTGGGAAGTTCCGGATTTCTGTTCTTGAGTTTGGAAAAAAAAGCTTTGTTTGTGACATATTATCAGTATATTTGTCATATATCCGTACAAGTTAATGTTTCGGGAATATCATTATATTTACAGATTAAAAAAAATTAATTTAATCAAATCAACAGACAAACAGTCCATAATCATGAAGAACAGCAAGTAAAGTACAAAGGTAAAGCAATCATTTGATAATGTAGGCCAATTGGTAGGCAAAATATATGTTGTTGTTGATAATGTTGAAGTAAAAATATGAAAATGTTACTGACTATGGCGCTCACAAACAAAACAGGTAAATGTAATTGTTAACCATAGCAATTTGAACCAGTTTAACAATATATTTATTATTATCCTTATATTCTAGAAAAGAATTGGAATAAGAAACTACAAAGGAGTTCTGATGAAAGATATTCCCGAAACGTTAACTTGTAAGGTCTTGTGACAAATATACTTGTTATATGTCACTCAGGAATTTTTTTTTTTGCCAACCTCATTAAATATTTATATGTTTTTATGAGATTGAGTAGAGTATTAGATTACAACAGTAATATAGACAGGAATATACATGGTGTTTCAGGGTTAAGTGGCCAAACTACAAAAATGAACTAAGGATCTCAAAACAGGAAACAAATTTCCGCTGATGGTATGACAGCAAACACTTTATTTAGGAGATATTCACACCTAAAGATTTTCATTGTTATGAATTATTTACGTTATATGAAATAAATAAAACCTATCTAACTACTTTATTAATAATTGGTAATTGGTTGACTGTCGTGGATAATGAAGAGAAGAATAGTTGGGGTGTTCAGTCAAAAAGGAAGGCAAAAATAAATGATAATATTTATTTTTTACATATGCCGACGTTTGGACCTGAAGTTCAGGCCTTCATCAGGGCTAAGAAAATAACCAGATAACAAGGTATGAGAAACATAAGTAATGATGGTAAAAAAGATAATAAAAAATAAAAAAATAAAATAAAAAAATTAGAAAAATAAAATAGATAAATATAAAGTAAAATGAAATTGTTAGAATAATGACTAAGAACTAAGAGATAAATAATAAAAACCGTTACAAAGTGTGGAATGATGAAGTAGGCATAATCAAAAAGGGTGACAAAAGTGTTACAATGGGAATCTTAGAATAAAATGTAAAACATATAAAAGAAATATGAAGTTATATAAGAAATTAAAATAAATAGTAAAATTAAAACATTGAGAATGGAGTAGTTAGATAGAAAATTGAGATATTGTAAAGTCTATCAAGATGTACAGACAATGTATAATATAATAAAGAGTTAAAAACAGAGAAAAGGAATGAAAGGAAGGAGGGAAGAAATTGAGAAAGCTGAAATAAGAAATAAATAAAAGAAGTACTACCTGTCTCCTTAAGTGTCGCATGGAGAATAAAATTCGTTACAAGGGAGGGGGAGAGAGAACACATCTCTTCTCACTTAAGGAGACATATGCCTACTTCATCATTCCACACTTTGTAACGATTTTTATTATTTATCTCTTAGTTCTTAGTCATTATTCTAACAATTTCATTTTACTTTATATTTATCTATTTTATTTTTCTAATTTTTTTATTTTATTTTTTATTATCTTTTTTACCATCACTACTTATGTTTATCATACCTTGTTATCTGGTTATTTTCTTAGCCCTGATGAAGGCCTGAACTTCAGGTCGAAACGTCGGCATATGTAAAAAATAAATATTATCATTTATTTTTCCCTTCCCTTTTGACTGAACACCCCAACTATTCTTCTCTTCATTACTTTATTAATTAAATGTAAACATTAACATTCATATTAAATGTAGTTCAAAGTGAAGGTATGTCCGCAAACGCTTTGTTTAATAGATGGAGTAGATAAAATACTAATATGGCCTTTTATCCCTAACTGTATAAAAACTATTGGCAGCATAAACATTAATACTATTTGGAATTAGCATTGGGAACTCTCAATAACATTTATCAGTTTGTAAAAGGCTTTCGTAGAGTACTCATCATTATGCCTTTGATTTATACTAATGATGAATATGCAGATATGGTGTTTGTATACGGTTTTACAATAGTTTGGGATGACATTAAACAAAAAGTCTGCGCAAGTCCGGTCAATTACCTTATTTCTTTACGAAGAAGGAGAATTGAATCTTGTGACAATAACACATATCCAGTGCTGTTCTGCCACTGCTGCCGTTGAAGAAAGATGCTGAGCCTGTCTTAATGCTAGGAAATCACTTTGAAAAACATTTAATATGAATGTTAATGTTTACATTTAATAAATGAAGTAGTTAGAACAAATAAATAGGTGTTACTTATTTCATGTAATGTAAATAATTCGTATTTAATATTTAATAGTTGACAGTTGTATTATAAAGGAAGGAGATGGTCCGGGGTGGCAGTCATGAATAGGCTAAATAGTGGTAAAACTATTTTATTAAAAGCCAATGTTTCGACCCGACTTTGCAGGTCTTCTTCAGGGAGGTATGTTCAGCTAGGAGTTTCAATTAGACCTGCAGTTTAACGTTTAACGTTGGCTTTTAATAAAGTAGTTTTACCACTATTTAGCCTATTTATGACCGTCACCCTGGACCATCTCCTTCCTTTGTAAATAATTCATAACAACAAAAATCTTTAGGTGTGAATATCTCCTAAACAAAGTGTTTGCGGACATACCTTCAAAGGAAATTTTTTTTTTGTTTTGAGGTCCTTAGTTCATTTTTACAGTTTTGCCACTTTATCCTGAAATACTCTGTATATTACATCTACAATGCAAGGATTAAATCAGTTTACAATTAAGAAAATAAAAACAATTTTTAATTATATAAAATTATTGTAATTATCCTGTAAACAAAAAATCTTAAGGGTGTTCCAATTTCTGAATCAACATAATTATTACAGGCATATTTAAGTAATGCAATAATAATAATCTATATAACAATATCTACATAATCTTTATTTTAATATCTTAACAACACAAACACACCTAAAAAAACACAATCTTTACTGACATATTGTAAAAAAATTGCAATACGCTCCGCTAATCTACGTAATTGCACATGGCACTCAAAAGATAAATAAATAAAGTGAAACATTTATCATTTTTATAAAAATTTGCTTTGTTCGAAGACTTTTTCACACCGCTGAGATACAATAAATTTTCATCTTGTGATTCCATCTTAACTCGTACAGGTAAGGACAACAAAGGCAGCCTCAAGATATGACAGAATCTAATAATAATGTCTCGTAAAGCCAAAATTATAAGGAAATTTTTAAATATTAAATAAAATGATTCGTTGCTATGTCTATTTAGGCCAAAATTTAAACTCTCTAACTAAGCAAGTCTTAAATCGCAATAATAATAAAAATATTCTATAATTTAAATAACAATATTATTTTATTTATTCCGAGATGACTATTGTGGCTACTTTTTTGTTAAATTAAAATTATCTTCAAAGTGTGACGGCTTGAAGTAAATTCTTGATTATTATCATTATAATTTCATTTCAGAACTTGTTTTCATCTTAGACGAACTGCTAAAGAGGGTAGCTCGAGCGCAGGCGGCTTAGGAGGAATCAACCCAGCCAGAAGCACGATCCCGACTCTTCCATCAACTTATAGCGTTCACGATTTCCATTCGTACGGTTTCCACGGTACAGGAGTGATACCAGGTCTCCATTTTCATTTAGCTGCTTCCATCAATGCCGAAACAGGTCTGTTTTATATCATATTATTGGTGGAGGTATTAAAATTGAATTATGATTTTGATCCGAGATCATATATATGTAATACCACGATTTTTACATTTGAGAAAGGCTTTGAAAAAAAAAAAAAGGTTTTGTTGACAGAAATGGGTAAGTTAAAAAAAAAAAAATTGACCTAACCCTTTATAGGACAGAACTACTTTTCTTCAAATTCGAAAAAAAAAAAAAATAGTGAAGCAGTTTCAAAAACTCCTATTGAACATTAAAAAATATATTAGTTACATAGAAAAAATGTCGTTCTGGGACGAAGTCCATTAAGAAAAAAAAAAAATACTTCTGCCCTGAAGATCTGTTACATTATATTAATAAAAGGAGAAAAAAAACTTTAAGTAAACTAACATAGGTAATTAAGTAATACTAAAAAATATACAAGAAGAAACAAATGAAAATATTTAAGCTATATCAAAACAAATGAGAAGTTATTAAAAATAATCTCTGCTTAGAAAGAAAAGAAAAAAAAAAAAATTAAACTCTAATAAATGTGCAACTAGTATCCAATAATTAAAATTTAAAAAAGTCTTCATAAACTTACAATATATACAAAACAAAACGAATGAAAAATGATACAAAATATTCACATTTTATAATAGAAAAAAAGATAGGGGGCTTGTTCGTCTTATTATTCACTACGCAAAAAAAAGTGCTGACTAAAAATTTCAACAGAGATAAAATATTTGTTAAAAGTTAGAAATAAGTTCCATGCAAATTTAAAAAGAAATTCAATTACTAATAAAAACTTTTGAAGCTATTTGATCAATTTGTGACTTAATATTTTTTAAGTTAGATAATAAATTATATTAAAGAATAGTTTCACATTTGGGGCAAAGAAATTCACTTGATTAACAGTAAATTCAGTAAATTACGTGCAGTAAATTAATTTTTCTGTTGAAATCTGTATATATTTCCTTGTAACAATATTTATGACAGGACTAGGTATAGATGCAATTACTAATATAGAACGGGAATGAAGCTTAGTTATGTAATAGGATTGTCAAGAAAATTAATTATATTTTTTTTACAGACATTCCACTTGTTCCAAGTTTAATTACTGGAGATCCTGAAAGGGAACCTAATTTTGTCCTTCATTGGCTAAACAATAAAGAAATGCACTTCTCTCTTCAAGCAGAAAAAATATTACACGTATGTTTTGAAATTTATATATTTATGTTAGTTTTTAATATATTTATTTTTTAATCTATACTGGACATAGAATATATTTGTGATATATATTAGTGTGATGTATTTGTAAGATGTATGACGATCATATATGAAATAAAAATACCTTTATTCTAGGACTAGTGTCCTTTTAGAACAGAATATAAATATATTAGTGTGTCTATAACTTGATTTAAAAATGTTCAAAATAATTGAAATTATAAAGTAAAAATACTAATAATAATAAAAGGCTTAGCGAACCCGAAGGTTCGATGCCGACACCACCAATCGCCCACTACACACCTCCCTCCACCGTTCGCCGTCCAAACCCAGTCCCTTCACATCAACTTTAATGCAATCTTCCCACCTTCGCTTCGGTCTACCTCTCGGACGCTTACCATTCGGCACCGCACATATTAACCTTTTACTAATTCTCTCGTTACTAAGCCCAACAACTTTACAAGCCCATTTGATTCGCCGCGATGAAATTACCTCAATTATATTACCCGGATACAGCTCACGCAATTCGGCGTTGTGTAACCGTCTGAACTCTCCGGTTAACTCATCCTTCTTCGGTCCGAATATTCTACGCAATACTTTATTTTCAAAAACCTTAAGACGCTGCTCATCCCTTAAGGTAAGCGGCCAAGTTTCGCATCCATAAAGAACTGTAGGCAAGATAATTGTTTTATAGATTCTAATTTTTAAGTTTCGGGACAAGAGGCGCGAACTAAGCAGTTTTGTCACAGAAAAATAAGCATTTCCCGCCTTCAGTCTAACCTTAATCTCTTCTTCAATTTCGTTTTTTCTAGTTATCTTAGAACCTAGATACCTAAATTTCTCTACCTGTTCAAACATAAAAGTAAAACGAGTAAGTAAAGTAAAGTAAAAATACAGGAAATAAAAAAAAATATATACATAAATAAATATAAAATAAACAGAGAAAGATAAAATAAGCTTGTTGGGTTGATGAGCTCGTTTTCCTTGGGATCGATCACCCTATCAATGCCGAATAGTCGGTCCAGCAAACCTGTCGCACCAGCAAGTAATATGATAAGCTGTTTCATCCTTTAGACGTTTTAGTTTGGCTTTGAGTCCTCATGAGAGTCCACCATATCCCGAATTATTATATACAGGCAAAGTATTTATGTAGATTGTATATAGATCACTGGTAAGACCACAACACTCAATTCAAACACCCATTAGGTGTAAGAGCCCTGATGAAGGACTGCAACTTAGGCTAAAATCTTTTATTTGTGTTCTCTCTAAAGTAACCCCAATTAAATTTTCATTATTTTAATTTTTAACTACTAGTAGGCCCGTGAGAAAAATTCGCACAGCATATTGTTATCAAATGCTAAATTAATAAGAAAATAAAATAATGCAACGTATCAAAAGATAAAAAAATCAAATGTTACTTTATCGATAAGTATAATCGACAAAGAAAACAAAAATTAATTTAAATCTTCATTTTTGTTTGGAACCAACATGTTTACAAATTTCAGTAAGCCACATCTTTGCTAAAAATTGTCCGATTTCGATGATTTTTTTTTTCATTTGTAGTAAATTTAGTAATCTTTTATATATTCATGGGCATAACCAAGGGAAAAGTGTGTAATTTTTTAGTTATTCGCAAATAAAGTTTGTTTTCTTTCATAACTTGTTTGCCTAAATTTTCGGGGTAGTTGGACTATTTTGCCCGCTTGAAGGAGAATGAAGCCTTCGAAATTGGAAGCTCAATCTTGAAATTTGGTGAAAAATTAACGATGATATGGCTCGCCGATCAAAAATACCATCGATAAATAATATAAATTCCTCCTCTCTCGATCATAGAGACCTCTAGTCGACGAAATGAGACATGTATTCAATGACAGTATTACAATTAATGTAAGGTTGTGTGGATGCGAACCCTATGCCTTGCGTTATCTAGGAAATAGTACATTTTTTAGCTTAAAAGCGCAGGATCCGATAGTTCCTCCGGAACTATCCGGGTCTTGCTGTACGCATCAAAATCTTCAAGGTCCAATTTGTCCCGCATCGATCTACAGACCTACCACCGTTCCAGTATTGAAGCCTAGCAAAATGTTTGTATCAACTTTATTTATTTTAGAAAGAAAAACAAAAGCGGAGAATACGATTCGCTAACTCTCCGTGAAATTCTGAATCTAACGGTACCCCATTCATGATATTTGAGCATGACAGGAGCTTATATTTGGTTCAAAACCGATTTCGAGCCTTACTGTAATAATATATGTGGGATAAGGAATTATATATATACATATATATATTTTTTTTTTTTCTTAATGATATAAATTTTAAATTGTAGAGATTTAGAAATACAAGACCTCCCATTTACTATAGAAGGGAAAAGAAAAAAATATATATATTTAAATTTTTGGTGTTATAGACATGCCGGCGTGAACATGCTAAGTATTGTGTGTGGCAAGGCTGATCGTTTGCAAGAGAATTCTGTATAAATCTAACTGAAATTATACTAAATTTGCAATAAAATTATTCTTAGGCATAAAATTGATAAGCCTTAACAAAATTATGCTTTTTTCAATTTTGATAGATAATATTAAAATTATTAATTTATAAAAAAATAAGTAATTATTTTACAAAATTATTTTCATGAAAAGAATCCAAGCTCTGATTTATTAGGAAATATCAACTTTTTTTTATTTATTATTATCATACATCAATTTAATTAATTAAACATTAGTAAAATATTTATTCTTAATTATAAATTTCAAGGAATTGACTAAAAAAGTTGTTGAGAAAGAGGATGGCTTATGTTTTGATCCAAGTAACCATGAATCATCCGATCATCATGATGCCGAACAAGATGGTGAGATATTTGATAATATTTAATTATTTAAAAAAAAAATCTTTAGTTGTTATGATCTTTGTCTTTAGCATACTTTGGCTATTTAAATCAGATTTCTCAAAGTTGTTTTTTTACCATGGCATTCCTGTCAGGTTAAAAATAAAACATTTTTGTTTTAGTGTCAGACTTGAAAAAAAAAAAAAAAAAGTAGCCCATCCCTAAAGCAGTTAATCAAAAGATTTCTTTTACAGAGAATAAAGTTGTATTGTCTAAATTAGTACATTTCTAATTGGATTAAAAAAATCCACTGAGTAATTTCCTGTAATTCTGTAGTTTTTTTGGTTTGTTTTTTTTTAGTTTTTATGAAATGCCCCTTTATCATGTATAGCTATAGAAAGGTTCTATTTTGTATATAAATATTCATTACCTGGCAAACGGTTAATTTTCACAGGAAGTCGATTTTCAAATGCAGATGTTTGTCAATCATAATTATAGTTAAAATAATTCAAAAAATTGTAAATATAAAAATGTTAATAATGAAAACATTAATTTTTTGTGAAATTAAAAACCATCTATTCTTAGGTTTAATATTACATGCTTATTCACAATATTTCTCCAATTCTTCTTCGGTGCATACTATTTATTTTCAAGTTTATTATCAGCCAATTTTACACCAATTTTCAAAATTTTGTCAACTTAATGACTACACATCTAATTACGACGTTTCGGCTCGTTGAGCCATTTTCAAATCTAAATACCAATCATGTACCTGTCCTTTTCACTTATGCGAATTGCATGCGTCTACTCATAATAAAAAATTTTTTCTACTCATAATAAAACCAGTCACTGAATAGAAATGAGACTGATGACATGTCGTTGACACATGATAAGGTGGACATGACAAAAATAAAAAATTTTATTATGAATAGACGCATGCAATTCGCATAAGTGAAAAGGACAGGTACATGATTGGTATTTAGACTTGAAAATGGCTCAACGAGCCGAAACGTCGTAATTAGATGTGTAGTCATTAAGTTGACAAAATTTTGAAAATTGATGTAAAATTGGCTGATAATAAATAAACTTGAAAATTACATGCTTATTTCAAATCATGATTAATATTTCTGTATCAATTTTATCATTTCAAGGTAAAAAGAAAAATCACCGAGTAGCAAAATCAGTGTCCCAGGATGAGAGCGGAGGTAGTGACGAGCACCATCCTGGTGGCAGCTTTCCTTCAAGTAGTCATCAGACATTAAGGTATTTTGATTATCATAATATGATGTTGTTAAGATTGTGATGGCTGAGGGTGTTTAGCATTCTAGCAGCGATTATAACAGCGATGCTGGTTCAAATCCGTCCTGGGCGGGTTGAAATTTATTTTGTGGTGAACCTACTGAATGAATTTCAATTTTTCCACATTGTTTTGAACAAGTTTGGTTATATCTTTGGAACCTGATTTCAAAAAAGGAAGATCTTCCCATTGCGATTCATATGTTATTTTTTTTAACCAAAATTTTTCCAGCATTGGATGGCTTGGAACTGCCATAATACAAAATGAATGAGGATCATCCTCGCGTGACCTCTAATTTGAAAAAAATTGGTCCAGTATTTTAGGAGAAAATGCGCGGACGGATAAAAAAATTTTATTCGTTTTTCGAATCCTACGTATCCTGAAATGTAAAATCTCAAATTTTGAGAGGGGATTAAGTTTTTGAATTTTCATTCGATCACTATGGTTCACTATTGAAAATAATAAACCAAAAGTGGAATTTTACAGCAGCATTTAAAGTTTGCATATTCAGGTTTATCATTGTTTCAAACTCAGTTTAAAACATCGAATCGGACATTTTATCAATCAATAATATTGACTTATTTTTTATTTAAAAAGAAAATTTTCATTTTTTTTTTCATTTAAATATATTCATGAAATTAAATTTTAACAGATTTTCATTTAAAAAAAAAAACATAGTAAATTATTATTACAGTAAATATTAAAATTAAAATTCTGAAATTATTTCCTAAAAAAATATAGGTGTATAGAAGACTTTTAAGCTAAAAAAAAAGAATAATAAAACTTTTCGTATTTAGGCACTCTTATACCAATCCAACGATATTTACTAGTTTTCAATTATTTTTATTTTCCTGTCTATATCAATGTTAGTGGCGCCCTAATACGTCATTCGTTCACTGTGATATTTTCTTAATTTTTTTATTTCATTTAATGAATAGATTAAACATTAATCTTGTACAACCGATGACCAAAATTTAATAAGAAAAGTCTAAAGGTAATTAATGTTTTTTTTTAGTATTTTATTATGTCTTACAGTTTTTACAAAAACTTTTATGCAGATCGACATTCTGGAAATATGTCTCATATATTGAAACTAAGGTTTGACTGAATAAACTAATATCACTTTTTAGGAAAACGTGACATGTAATATTGATTTTTATTATTTTATTTTTTAGCAATGCCACTTCAATAAATTCTTTAGCCACCGATGCAGGTCCCACGTCGACGCATTCTCCGGACTCACTCGACGTTAAAATTGAAAATCTCTTGCGAGATTGGCATCATAGCCCAGATCTGTTGTTTGCTATACATCCTATTGATGGGAGCTTCCTTATCTGGTACGTAGAAATAGAATTGTACTTTATCATTTAGTTAAGATTGATCTATCTTTAAGTCGATATGACTTCCATAAATATATTATGAGGAAATATATATTTTATTATGAGAAGGAGTTGGTCAAGGTTGCGGTCAAATAAATACTAAATTTTTAAGAAATGGTATTTTTAATGGTTTTGCCGATGTTTCGACCCACCTTGCAGGTCTTCATCAGGGCTAGAAAAGATTCAAAATATAAAAGGTACATGTTGAAAATAAAATAAATCAATTATAAGTAGATATTAAATAAGAAACATTTGTCTGATAAAGAAATAACAAGATGACATCAGAGTATAATGGGTGACAGTGTAGTTAAAATATCAAGTATTATATATATATAGAAGATACAAACAAAAATAGAAAATAAGTATGAATAAAAATAGAAAACAAAGGATAATATAGTGTGTAACTTAAAACTAAACACATTGTGATAAAAGATAAAAAATGAGTGTATAACAAACTGGTAAAGATTGCATTCGATAACTGTAGGTTAACAGATAAAGAAAATGAGTATTGACGAATAAAGAAATTTAAAAATGAATAAGTAATGATCTAGTAAAGCTAAAATAAGAATAAGATATCAGTGGATAAGAAGCTAGTGGAGGTTACACTTGATAAATGTAGGTAAATAGATAACGAGACTAAAGGTTAAAAAATAAAAAAATATAAATTAGAATGGCTAGATGCAAAGTGCTCCTTGGCCGTAACTCCAATGGTCTTCATTGAAAGATTTTGTTTAGCGATGAGAAAACTTTTACAATTGAAGAAAAATTTAATTGCCAAAATGATTGTGTGTACGCACACAGCTTTAAAGAAGCCCAGTAAGTCATTGGAAGAGTGGAAAGAGGTCATCACCCTTCCTCCGTGATGGTTTGGTGAGGAGTTTGCTTTGATGGCACCACAAAGCTCCATTTTTGTGAAAAAGGAGTTAAAACAGTAAAAACTATCATGAAGATATTTTGTCAAGATTCTAAATGATACTCTGTTTCCTGGAAGTCATTGGGTTTTTTAGCAGGATTCCGCTCCAGGTCACAAGGCCAGGTCAACTCAGCAGTGGCTGCAAAAGAACATTCCAAAGTTAATCTCTGCCTCGGATTGTCCCTCAGGAAGCCCTGATCTCAACCCACTAGATTATCGGTTTTTTTCCGAACTGGAGAGGATGGCATGCCACAGAGCACACCCTAACTTGGAAAGCCTCAAACAATCTCTGGTCCGAGCAGTTGAGCGCTTTCCTTAAGAAGTGCTGCGCACTGCTATTGATGACTGGCCATGGAGATTAAATGCCTGTG
The DNA here is from genome assembly GCA_928085145.1 of Nezara viridula. Classification (NCBI taxonomy): domain Eukaryota; kingdom Metazoa; phylum Arthropoda; class Insecta; order Hemiptera; family Pentatomidae; genus Nezara; species Nezara viridula. The sequence continues at coordinate 180,619,838 of OV725079.1, read as the reverse complement.
TCAAGGAAAAAGGAGTCCATTTTGAGTAATTTATTATTTTTTTTACTCTCTATAGATATACATTTTGTTTTCTAATAATATTTTTGAAAAGATTAATTTTTCTGTTGAAATCTGTAAATATATTTCCTTGTAACAATATTTATGACAGGACTAGGTAATTATAACTTTATTTAAATAAATATGAACTTTTAGGGTTGTCGATTGGTTGGACGAATATCACCCTGGTAGTTTCCGCCAGGCTCAGGTCTCCTTCTCAACACGGATACCGTCTGCGTTTCCTCTGGGAGACGCCATTACTATGTCTAACAATATCTGCCTCTACCACACATCTTGTTGTCATCTGCAGCTCGTCTTTAGGGACGTTGTAAAATCTGTTTCAGCTTCTAGATCACCTGTTAACGGTGATTGTCTTCTTTTTTTTTTCTTTATTGTTACAAATATGTTTTAAATTTATATAATGTAGTGTATAGATTACTATACTAGTCTGACAAGTGGTAAAATCTTAGATTTATTAGTGATTCGTAAAACATACTTGTCCAGTAATTATTTGCACCGCCATTCACAAAATTCCGGCATCTCTTTATCTCTATTTGGTAAAAAGTAGAATTTAATTTATTTAGAATTAAAAAATTCCTTTATTGAGTAATATTGCATTCGAGGACACTGGTAATAGTGATATGAGTAGCTCAATTTAGAATTAATAGAACAAGAATAAATTATTTTATTTTACATACAAATGACGAATTTTGTCATTTGGCTGTTGGTGATTGGTAGTGAAATGATGAATTTTCGGCATGTCGATGAATATGTATTAAGATTGAAGCTTGCTATAAGTATGACATAGTAAAAATGACATGCTATAAGCAAAAATTAAAAAAATTATGAATTAATTGCCTTTTTTTTCTATATAAATATTTTTATTTTTGAAAATTAAAAAAAAAAATTAAAATAATAAGAATTATGGATAAACCATAAACCAACTCGCAAAAAACTTCCAGCAATCTTTACTGATCACTGTAAGTTTGTGTGCGAGAGAGAACAGTCGATCTCAGAAACTAAAAGTCATAAAAATACGAAACTGATATCACGCATTTAAGGTATGTATCAGTGCCTGGGCAAGTCTGAATAATTTAAATCTAAATGCGATGAAAACTCAGGCCACTATTAGAGGTTCCAGTTCTATTCTTAAATCCATTTTCTTCCTTCCTCCTTTAGTCATCAAGGATCATCCTATCACATTCAGTTCCTCCGTTAAAAACCTAGGAATTACCATAGACGAAAACCTCTCCTGGAAACCCCATATCGCCCTCATCTCCCGTAAGTTAATATGTACCATTAAGCTATTTCATCGCACCCGCCACCTACTCCCACAATCCATCCGCAAGCTCCTTGTATCCTCTCTCATTTTCCCCCACTTTGACTATGGCTGTGTGGTGTACGGAGGCATCCCGATATAGGTATATATATATACTTGAGGATAGATTGAAGGGACTCATGAATACGTGCTTAAGATTTGTCTTCGGTACATCGAGGCGGTCTCATGTATCCCACCTTTACGAAAAGTTAAAATGGATCTTCCTTCTTTCCGCAGACAATATTTCCTTGGATCTTTCCTATTCCATACGATCAACACCCGACACTCTCCTACATCTACAGTCTCCTACAGTTTAAACCCGTGGTCCTCTCCCAGAAAACAAGATCCCGTGTTTCCGACCTTTATATCCCTTCCCATAGAACTAAGAAGTTTGATTATTCCTTTATTGCCCGATCCACTGCCTTCTGGAATTCCTTGCCTTCTGAAATCTGCCATGCCTCTTCCTCGACCTCATTTAAATATCATCTTTACCAATTCCTTCTCACATCCCAAAATGACGTTATACAATGAAATAAATATTGCGAAACAGATTTTGACTGAGGTGAATGGTTGTTAAAATTGATAGAGTTTTAATTTTAAAAATCAACCCATGTTTATTTTATTTTATTCTCTTTTCATTTAAATAATGTTGTTTTTTTTCCAAAATGGTGTTATTTTTACTTGTTTTAATTTAATTTTACTGAAAATACTATATATTCTTTAATATTGACTAATGTAATTTTTGGCCAGATGTAGTTTTTCAACGGAGAGAATTTTTCAACGAAATAAATAAGTAATAATTGGATAGGGCAAGGTCTGGGGAGTATGGAGGATGAAGTAGAAAGTCCTAATCAAACTGTAAGAGTTTCTGTATTTTGACCAATGCAACAGGCGGCATAGAAGATAAAGAGTAGAACAGTTCATATATAACACAGCAAATGAACCTTAAACAACAAACAGAGAAAAATGAAAGAATATATGAGAAAATCCAATATAAGGGTTATCAAGTTTGGACTAACAACTAATGAAGATACACCACGAGCCTGTTTGGAGCACTTGAGCATTTTTTGGATTTTATGATTACTTTTGAATATGCATAATACACTATTATATTACAGGCGAGGCATGTATAGGCTCCGACAGAATATGTGCACCTTTCATAAATGATAGCTCTCTTATTACTTAACTAGCTTTACCCGGCCACGCGCTGCTGTGGCTTAGCCTGGTAAAATGAAAAAGAAAGAAAATAGAAAGAACATATGAGTAGATTAGTAGCAAAGGACATCTGTCATTTTTAAAAAGTTGGGAAACAAATTTGTCTGTAAAATGGCTTCAATTTAAACTAATTCTAATAATTTTTTTCTTATGATTCAAATTGAACATTCATAATCATCTGAGTGAATACGCCGTCATTCACAATCATCAGAAACAGTCTGAATTGAACTTATAAAACAAAATTAATAAAAAAAAAACGTATAATAGTATTGACCTACATAAGGAGAATCATATAACTTCTTTAAATGATAATTTCAATTACTGTAGTAATTATAAAATTTTAGATTAATCAATAAAAATTAAAAAAAAATGCTTGCAGATCTTCGGTAGTGAGGAAGCAAAAGGAAACGGCCTTTTCTGAAGAGAAAGCAGTAAATGTTTAAAACTATAACTGTGCAACGAACCGTCCAATTTCGATGATTTTTTTTTTTATTTTGTCAGCAATTCAGGAATCTTTCAAATAAATATGGGTATTATTGATAAAAAATGTTGTACTTTTTTTAGTTATCGGAAAATAGAATATTGAATTCATCGTAACATTTTTCAGCTTGTTTTCGGGAAAGTATGTTATACCCATAAATTAAAAGGGTTTCAAGGGGAAGACTTTAGCCAATTTTCGTTAAAATCGGTGAAGATGTTTTGGCGTTACAGTTTATAGCGACACATTTTTTTGCGGCTTTGAACAGAAAAACATTTACATTTTTTTTTTTTACATATATAAAATTATCTTAAGACAGAAGTACTATGCCAGAAACCTTCCCAGGAGTGTACGGAACAACTTCCAAAAAGTTTCATGGCGATCGGTTGAATGGTTTAGTAGTGCACTAAGGACAGACAGACATACATTCATTTTAATATATATAGATATTTTGTTTTCTAATTCATAAAAGAAATTACTTTAGTTCATTTCTGATTTCAGAACAAGATGGTGACCTGGCCGGTCATTCAGTACCCCTTCCAAGTGTTGTAGAAGAAGACACAGAAACTGGTTTAAAGACAGAAGTAGATGAGGCAAACCAAGACGAAGAGGAAGCTAAAACTACTGCCACGGCTAATACTCCAGGGAATGAAAAGACCTCTCTGCAAGACATGCTCGCTGCCCCACCTTCTCCGACTCTATCTATGGTTACAAAACACTCTAACGGAACTCTGAATCTTTGGCAGTTAACGTTTGCTGAAAAAACAAAGTTTTCACAGGTAAATAATTGTCCATTCCTCTTATAATCCAAGATACAGATATTTTTCAAATAATGAGTCCTCTTTTCACCTTTTCCCACTTTTAATATTAAACTAAAATAGGATATTGTTCCCTGTAACGATATTGGCAGCACTATATTATGAAATTGCAAAATACTTTATCTTGAATTAATTTATCAAGAGGATTTACTCTCTTCTGAGGTTTTTTAATCTCTGATCTGATTAAAGAGATGGAGCGGTTAAACCGCGAGATCTAACTATAACTTTTTAAAGAATTTCTTTGATAATTACACCACAACTGAATGAATAAAGGATTTAAACAATTACTTAGACATTGAACTTTTAAAAAATATATAAACCAGCTGCCGAGGGCTGTTCTCAAGAATCTTCTGGTCTTAGTATTTATTTTTCTTATTCACACAGTCCCATTTATGTTTAAAATAATCTTAACCTTGTATTCTTCTTAATATTTGTAGGTTGTGTGGATGATAATTATAGTTTTTAGCTAATGTTAGTGGTTACTGGCAACTGATAAGCACTGATTTATGTTATTTTAACTAACTATTAAAGATTAGTATGAAATATTTTATGACATTATGAAAAAGTAAAAATGAGTGATTTTTCTATTTTTCATTAATTTATTAGCGACAAATTTATAATTTACGCAATATCTATAGATAATTCAGGTAATGAAAACCACCATAAATCCATTTAAATCACATAATTCCATTGCCGGAATTTTATTATAATTAGAGATTTAAAATCACAAAAATATCTCCGATAAATAATAAGTATGTACCTATGTAAGTAGTAAAAATTATAGGAACTAGATCTGCATCACTTTATATAATACACGTTAAATGATTACTTTTTATCTTGTAAAATTTATCAAAATGAGGTTACGAGTCTTTGACTTGTTTATAATTTTCCAAGGGGTATGAAAAAAGTCTTGTCTCTTTGCAATGAGTCACCGTGCCTAGTCCTCCTCAATAAGCAACTGCCAGAAGTCTGTATAATGCCGCTTCCATCTATTTGCGGATTCCGAGGCTCCTTGTGTTCCCTGTCACACAGTCAATCCAGCGAAGCCTTGCCCTGATGACTCTTATTCTTCCGTGAATGACTTCCAAAACCAGTTTCCTTGGTATCTGCTCGTTACTCATCCTCGCCATATAACCTACCCACCTCAATCTGCCTCGCTTCACAATGGATACGATGTTTCGCTCACTATTGATATCATAAATCTCCTGGTCGGTCCTTCTCCACCTTCCATTAATATTTGCTGATCTAAATATTCGTCAAAGAATCTTTCTTTGGAACAGCAAGATACTTTGACGCCTAGTCTTGGTCGTTGTCCAATAATTCAAGTTTTGTACAAAATGGTCTTTGTTCTTCTTGAAATAAACCTTTTTGACAATTTTTGAAGGAAGCTAGTCGACTGTACTACATATCATGGGTGATAAATATTCAGGACGCAATCTTATTTAAAAAAAAAATTTATAAAAAATTTTAAATAAGACTGCGTCCTGAATATTTATCACCCATTTTTGACAATTTGTGTTTCAACTAATAAAAGTAGCTGCAGATTGTGGATATTCTTCTTCTTCTGATCTCGACCTCTATTTCATTATTACATGTAATTTGGAATCCAAGAGCGTAAATTGAGTGAGTTGTTCGAAGAAGTAGTTTCCAAACCGTACTTTCTCGCCAGGCATAGGAGTCAGCTTGGATACCGTGTACTTGGTTTTTTCTAGGTTGATCTCAAGACCAAGGCTTCTAGCTTTTTCTTCAAGAGCAGAGAATGCCTCTCTTACTGCTTGCAGTGATCTTGCTATATTAAAAAAAAAAAAACTGTGGTTTGTGCTAAAGACCACACGATAGAAGTGGAAATATCAATAAGTTGGAATTAATAATATGAAATCCCATTGGGACTTGAACTCTTAATCTTTGGTTTATCAGGTAGCCGGACTACGCGTATTTTGCTCACATGTTTTAGTCCACTTGGCCATGCCACACTCAGACATAGCCACTCTGGTAAGAACGCAGCGGCAAACTCATGGTAGCCGTCTTAGATTGTCAAAAAGGTCTACAAGGCCCACTTGCCCCTACCAGGACCAGTACCAGTCGGCAGTTACACATTACATACACTCACACAGACCATTCTGTAGGACTCAAACTCGGATTCAAATTTTTTTCTATCGCAATATTTTCCCATACTATACATATATAGATTAGTGAAAATAGTTATCAATAACATAATTTCCAGATGAAGTATTTACATTTAATTTTTATTGCTTATTCAACCTTACGTATGAATAGCTTGATAATTGGAAAGCTTAGTGGTGGGATGAGAACGACCATGTGGGTAATGAAGTTATGAATTCGTTTGTTTGTGAATTCGTTCTTTTTAATTATCATGGGTACTACAATCCAAAAAAAAAAAATGCATACTTTTTGATTTATACACAAATAAAGTTTCTTTTCCTTCATAACTTTTTTTTTCCAGAAATTTCAGGGAGATAGGATTATTTTTCGCATGTGAAGGAGAAGAATATCTTCAAAATGAGTGGTCAATCATTGGATTTGATGAAGAATTGACGAAGTTATAACGTACCGACAAAAAAAAAACACCTTTTAGAAATAATATATAGGATGGTTTTAATATTTAAACTACAAAAATATTTTGAGAAGGAGTTTGTCAGAGATGCGGTCAGATAAATACTAAATTAAAATATAGTAATTATTTTTTAATTTTGCCGACGTTTCGACCCACTTTGCAGGTCGTCTTCAGGGCGTAGGATGTAGCACTGCGGGAAGCAGTTGAAACACTGTTGAAACACGACCTGCAAAGTGGGTCGAAATATCGGCAAAATTAAAATAAAATAATTACTATATTTTAATTTAGTATTTATCTGACCGCACCCCCGACAAACTCCTTCTCATATTATATCAACGGTCAACCATCTCTTCATCATTACAAAAATATTTGTTATTTTCAGGTTCTAAGTATCGGCCATGCCTCACGAGCCTCGGGCCACAGGTTCAGAGTTAATGATATCACTTGTCATCCAGTTCTACCTCTGCTCTTGACCACTTCTCACCACAACCTTCCAGAAGGAAATGTCAACCCCCTGCCGACCGTAAGTTTTATATTAAATATTATTTCCATCTCTATTAAGATTCAATAATAGTAAAACAATAAAAAACAACAAATTTAACAAGTGTTGGTGAAACAAATGTAATGAAGATTTTTTCTATGTCTATTTATGAAAAATTAGAACTACTTTAATTTAGCAATTCTTACCTACAGTGTCAAAATTGCAAATACTTTGTTTTCTTGCTGTTTTTAAGAAGATGCAAACTTATCTTATTAAATTTTACTACCTTAATCAACCTTCTCAATCTCTTCCTGTCTTAGGCCATTGCTTTATAGTTTTATGCATCATATTTGTTAACTTGATCTATACACTGTCATATTTAAACAAAACACTAACTTACTTTTATAACCTTGCAAGTACATAGAATGTGAGTTAGACTCACCTCAATTAGTTTTAGTATCTATTTTTTTTTTTATGAAGAGAAGAATAGTTGGGGTGATCAGTCAAATAATAAGGCAAAAATAAATGATAACATTTATTTTTGCCTTATTATTTGACTGATCACCCCAACTATTCTTCTCTTCATTATTCACGACAGTCAACCATTTACCCACAATGTGTTTTTTTTATTATTATTATTGTTGTTTTTTTATTTAATTATGCCCTACCCACCATTTTACCCACCAGTTTTAGTAACTATTTTTTATTATTATTTTTTTATTGGATTATGTCCTACCCACCATTTTACCCACCAGTTTTATTAATTACTTTTTTTTTATTATTATTATTTTTTTTTTATTGGATTATGCCCCTCTATCCACCATTTTACCCATCAGTTTTTTTTTTTTTTTTTTTTTTTTTTTTTTTTTTTATGTTGGCTTTAAGCACGTCGACCCCTTTGGGTCCATTGTGCGCCAATATTCGCTAGGTCGTCTTATTCAAAACGTTAGTCCTGTCGCTTCCGCGTATCTCAGTAGGCTGGTTGGGTTAACCGACTCAAATCTACTGGGGAGATCCATCTGTTCCTCCCCAAATAACGCCAGTCTCAGCCTTATAAACTTGTCACATCTGCATATGATGTGAAAAGCTGTTTCATTCTCCTCCTGACAGAATCTGCATATCGGATTCGTCATTACTCGGAGATTGAACATATGATTATTTAACTTACAGTGACCTGTGTAGATCGCTGTGAGTTTTTTAAGAGCTGCTCTGTCCATGTTCAGTAGCTGTTCACTTCTTTTTTTACATGGGCCTTTAAGGAACAGCTTCGAGTGTCTCTGTTTCTTGTCGGTCCAGTAATTCCTAAATTTGTTCCCATAGATCTCCCTGATCCTGCCCTTGGCAGTACTAAGGCTGATTCCACAGACAGGCTCGGGAGTTATAGGAATAGTATCTGAGCCCAACCTGGCTTGCTCATCAGCCATCTCGTTGCCCGGTATGCCAGAATGGCCTGGCACCCACTCCACTGCAACTCTGTTGTGCTCAGTTAGCTCGTTAAGTGCTCTATTGCATTCCTTAACGACCTTTGAATAAGCATAATAATTGTCAAGAGCACCTATTGCTGCCTGACTGTCAGTAAAGATGGTGATCTTTTTCTCAGTCACATTGGTTTGCAGTAGGTTTTGTACACAGTGGCAGATTGCCAGTATCTCGGATTGAAACACTGAAGCATACCTGCCAAGTGGTATAGAAATTTTTTCTTTTATATCTTTGCGATAGATGCCTGCTCCAGAGCCGAAGGCTGTTAGAGAGCCATCTGTGTAGCAATTTATTCCACTATTTGGTTTATGAATTCTGCTGCTATCTATCTCAACCTTATATTTCCGGTCCTGATGTTCTCGGATTAGAGTGTCAGAGTGCATAGCTAGCACTCTTTCACTTCCAATCCTGTTCAGCAGTGTTGTGTGTCCTCCCTGACAGGGGACTGTTGAACAGTAAGTTGACTTGCTTATCCTGTACAGTGTAATTGTTGCCCGAGCCTCCACCTCCAGCTGCAGCGGGGGCATGCCAAGCATCACCTCCATAGCAGCCGTCGGTGTCGTGCTCATTGCGCCTGTTATCATTATACAAGCAAGCCTTTGGATCTTTCCTAATAAGGATACATTGGCTACAGTCTTTGCTTTGTGCCACCATAGCAAAGCTGAGTAAAGTATGATAGGTCTGACTGTTGTTGTGTACAGCCAGTATACCATTTTTGGTTTTAGCCCCCAATTCTTTCCTATCGCTCTTTTACAGGCCCATAGGCATTTGAGGGCTTTACTTGTCACGTTTTGAACGTGTTTAGTCCATGTCAGTTTATGGTCCAAAGTGACTCCAAGGTGTTTTACTTCCTTACTCAGTGTCACTTGGATACCATTGATTTCCGGCATTTTAATAGCCACCTTCTTCTTCTTGGTGAAGATACACACATTGATTTTCCTAGGGTTGATGCTTAGTCCTTTAATCCTGCACCAATTCCTAAGAATATTGAACACTGTACTGAGGATATCAGAGAGGACACTCTGATGCCTCCCTCCTATGAGGATGGCAATATCGTCAGCATATCCCTGAGCATAAATGCCTGCAGTGTTTAAGGCTTCCAATAATGAGTCAGCCACAAAACACCACAGTAGTGGAGAGAGCACACCTCCCTGAGGACATCCCCCACAGGGTTTAATCCACAGTTCCTTGTGCCCTATTTCTGATTTTAGAACTCTGTCCTCCAGCATTCTCCCAATCCATCTGGAGGTCATAGCGTCTATATCTTTTTTCCTTAGCGCATCATTTATGATGTTATAGGGAGTCCTATCAAAGGCACCCTCGATATCAACGAAGACGCCTATCATGATTTCACTCTGTTCTAAGGATTTCTCAATTCTTGTTACCAAGTTGTGAAGCGCCACCTCACAGGATTTTCCTGGTTGGTAGGCATATTGCTTTGAATGTATTGGACTAGTAGCCAATATGTGTTCCCTGATATGTCTGTCCAATATCTTTTCCAATGTCTTCATTAAGAAAGATGACAGACATATTGGCCTAAATGCCTTGGGGTCTTCATAAGATTCCTTTCCTGGTTTAGGAATGTATCGCACTTTGGATATCCTCCACTTACATGGTAGATATCCCAGTGCTAGGCTACCTCTTAGAAGTTCCAGAAGGTATGGCCTTATTTCTGGGAGACCCTTCTGCAGCAGTGCTGGAAAGATCTCATCCATTCCAGCAGATTTGAAAGGAGAGAACGAATTCACTGCCCATTCAAGTCTACTGTTTGTTATCACTCTTCTTGCCTGACCCCACATACGTGCGCCAGTACCACGATCCTGTGTATTGGGGTCAAGAAGTTCATTTACTGTCGTAAAACAATTTGGGAAATGAGCTTTTGCTACCACACTCAATGTTTCTATCTCATTCGTGGTGTGCTTATCGTCATATTTGAGTGTTCCCATTATACCTGAATTGGTTTGTTTTGACAGTATTTTGTTTACCTTACATACCGCCGGCATGTTGTCCACCTCCAGACAAAACCTTTTCCAGGCTTGTCTTTTGGCTTTCCTGACAGATTTGTGATACTCAGTAAGAGATTTCCTGTATGTATCCCAATTGCCAGATTTTTTAGAAGCATTAAACAATCTCCTCATGAGTGCTCTTTGCTTTGTTAGACTATCATTCCACCAGGACACTTTCCTGTTGGTTGTAGTTTTTTTAGCTTCATTACTGGCCAAATATGCTCTAGTCATAGCATCAGTAATTGAAGTATTTAATATTTCTAATTGCCATGTATTGTGGATAACTTTGGGGCAGCATTTGACAGCCTCCTCCAAGTTAGAACTATAGGACACCCAGTTTGTTCGCTTAGGGTCTCTATATTCCACATCATGTTGTATTCTATCAGATATATCAAATCTGATATATCTGTGATCCGAGCATGTTTCTTCATCAGAGACATGCCAGTTATCTATAAGGTCACTAGTCAATTGAGTCGCTAGTGTTATGTCTATGATCTCAGTCCTAATTCTGTTACAAAAGGTAGGCTTATTCCCCCTGTTCAGAATATCAAGATCATATTTAATAATAGTCTCTAAGAGTTTCTCACCTCTAGAGTTGGTGTTTGTGCTTCCCCAGATCTCGTTGTGTGCATTAGCATCCAGGGCAGCAACAATTTCCTCCTTACTCTTTAATAGTTCATCCATTCCTTCTTCAGGCTCTGGATGTTCATATGGCAGGTAAACCGCCGCTATGATTAGTGATTTGTTATATCCTTGTTGGGTATATTTGGCTGCTGCAAGATCTCTAGAACAAAATTGCCATAGAGGCAGCAGTTTTAGTTTGTTTTTAAAAAGTAGGCAGGCTCTAGGATATGTGGGTGCAGATATTATTCCATACCCCTGCATATTTAGTCCTTTGATCCTGCCTTCATATAAGTAAGGTTCAAGAATTAATATAATATCAATATCGTTACCTTTTATGTACTGTTGCAACACTCCACATGCCGCAATGCAGTGGTGGATGTTGATCTGCAGCAGTTTCATATATTTTGATTGTTTTTATGTTCTGGAAGGTGGTTTTCCAGACGGGGCCGATGGTAGGGTTCTTCCCTCCGACTCAGTTTTCACTTTGTCTTTGGGTTTCTCCCCGCCTCTCGGCCTCGCTTTCAAACCACCACCAGTGTTAGATGGGTGCCGCGAGACAGAGGTCTGGCCACCTGACCGCGACAGTGGCTGGGGTTCGCCTCTGCAACCAGTTTTCACTGGTTCCTTTGGCTTAGCCCCGCCTCCTGCCCCAGCCGACGGCCTCGACCCCGTCCTCGACGCACTCCTTCCCGAAGAGGAAGATTCCTTGCTCTCCCTCTCCTTTGATGTACCTGCTTTCGGCGCCTCCTCTTTCATCTCCTCCGGAGCAGGTTTACTTCCTGATGCTAGAAACCTGAAGGTGATAACATATATCCCACAGCAGGCCTGCATTCCATGTTCAGTGAGGCTCTGGAGGCTAGTCTCCGGTATGTTGAAAACTCCAAAAGATCCTCTTTCCAGAGCCTTGAAGTTAAACACGGTCCAGGTTTTTATCCCAGTAATGGATTGGTTCTGAATCTGGAGCCGAGTTAAATAATAATCAGCAGGTAGTGCCTTTCCTGGAAAGTAGGCTCCAATCCTGATGATTTTTGTGAGATCACCTGCTTCACAAGTTCGTAGGGTTAATCCTTCTTTAATTGTGATGCTCGGTGTTATACTTCTAAACCATTCTACCGTATGGTTGTCTAGGCAGGATACAAGACATCCTCCGAGCTTAAACAGCGCCCCGTCGAACTTTGGATGTATGTCACCGCCTATTGTGAGCTCGTCAATTTTACTTGCGATTGCTTCTTTTAGGTCTTCGCATTGGTCATAAGTTAGCTGGATCTGCGGGTAGTCGACAGGAACTACCGCTACCAACTGTCCTTGCGCAACCTTTGCGTAGTTTTTGGGCCTTTCAGCCTCCCTTGGTTTCTTAGCTTCCACAGCTGAGGCTCCTAGGGATTTCCTAGCTCTTTTCTCCACAGGCAGTCCTGATCTAGACCTCAACCTTTGAGGCCTCGCACTCTTAGCTGCTGGCCTACGTGGCCTCGCAAACTTAGATGCTGGCCTCTTGGATGCGTCCTTCTCATCCCCTGCCTGTGTTATCGGAGCTTTACCCTCCGGCGCGGCAGCTTCGTTTGCCAGGCCTTTTGGGGCCCTTGCATCCTCCACTGCCTGCCTTTGAGTAGGCTCCAGTTCGCTAGATAGTTGCCCTTGATCTGAGGCCTCCCTTTCACGACTCTCTGCCTTGTCCGCCAGGCCTTTTGGGGCCCTTGCTTCCTCGGCAGAGTTCTCTAAAGGTGGCCTTCTCTCATCTTCTGGGCTTGATAGTTGTAGGGCCTTTGCCCTTCTCCTAAGTCGCCTCTTTGCATTCCTTATCTTCCTCCACGTGGCAGGCCTCGAGTCTTCTGACTCGTGGTCCCCGCACTCCGTGTGGTCGAGTCCAGAATGCGATCGGCTTCTAACCATTTCTGGCTTATTGCTTTCTTCAACGTCCATGTGCTCTTCCTGGGCCTGCACCATTGCACAAGCCACTTCCATCAGCTCCTTCTCCTTAAGGTCAGTTTGGACGTGAAGTGTTCCGACATCTTCTGTTAGGGTTTGTAGTAATTCTCCTACCAGATTTTCATCAATCTTATCTGAGGTGACCTCAGATAAGTTTAAAAGCTCCTCGGAGGACAAGTCCTCCTCGGATACCGACGATTTATTTTTTTTAGTTAGTTTTGAATTGAACATTTTGGTTCCCACGAGTATGGGGGTCAATGGAACTGCAGGTACTACCCCCTCTCCCTGCAGCCGGCTACTTGAAATGGGGTGTCGCCCGGTTCCTCAAGTGGGTCGATACAAGACAGTATATTTTTACCCACCCTCTGCCACTCAGCCTCAGCTCGTGCGCCCCGACCTAGCTTGGGTGCCTAACAGGTTCCTCAGTTCCATCTCACATGCATCATCCGCATACACATGGATGGAACCAACGAACCCCGCCTCTGTCGTCCGCGAGTCTCATTCTGGATTCAATTTACTCATTGTCTGTACAGATATTATATGAGAAGGATTTAGTCGAGGGTGCGGTCAAATAAATAAAAAAATTAAAATATATAAATAATTTTAATTTTTGCCGACGTTTCGACCCACTTTGCAGGTCGTCTTCAGGGCTACAAAAGATACAAACATGTTGAAAAAATAAAAATAAATATAAGTATATATAAATTACGAAGAAGTTGTCAGATACAGAAATAAAAGATAAAGAAAATAAATACATGATAAGAAAATAGATAAAAGAAAATAAATACATGAATGTTAACGAATAAATGAATGTTAACGAATAAATAGATTGAAAATTGAATAACTATTGTTACAGTAAAGTTAAAATATGGATAAGATAACATAATAATAAGATATCAGTGGATAACAAGCAAGTGGAGGTTACCTTTAATTGTAAATAAACAGATAACGGGACCAAAGGTTAAGAAGTGAAGAAATTGAAAGATTAATAGGGTAGCATTAGTGTAATATTGTTGGGATAGATTATTAAGTATAAATAACTCTATAAGAAAACAATAATTTTAAAAGAATACTTTAAAATGTAAGAATAAATGTAAAAACAAGGTTATGATGATAAAGAAACAAAAAAAAACAGGTTGTACTATATATAGATGACAATTGACATTTAGTTTTTTGAAAGCGGTAATGGAATGGTAGGCTGCATGAAGATAATAATAAGGTGTATTACAGATATTATAAATTTTCCAACTAGAAATATCACCATATCACTAATATCACCTTTCTTGTTTCCTTCAGTATCTTTTTTAATGGATTGATGAGATGACAATAGCCAATATTTTTTTTTCTTTCTTTTTATTCTGCATTTATTTGATCTTGTTTTTTCTGCTCTGATGATGCCTGAATTGGCGAAACGTTAGTAATGTAAGTTAACTGTTGTATGTTATAGACTCGTGGCTTTATTTGTTTCAGTTATTCTATTTATAATTTATCTTTTCGAGCATTTTGCTTATTTTAGTACTGTTAATAGCATTTATATTTATATAAAATATTTTTTTGTTTCTCTATAACAGGGTTTTTGTTCCGAATTGATTCTTTGGAGAGTCGATGCTGTCGGACCACTATCGAAGTCCGGAGGTGTTTCTGAACTCGCCAGAATCAATTCGCCCCAGATATCAGCCTTCTCTAATGTAGCATGGATACCAACTCTTTTACCTAGGTAATATTGAAATGTGTATATTATATAATTTTACATATTTTATACAATCAATAAATATATTTTCATTATAATGAAAATACTATAGTATTTTAATTTTTTTTTTTTAGTACCACTTTAGGCAATCTTTCGAATTCTCCGAGTGCTTGCTTTGTCGCTTCTGATGGAGAAAGTCTTCGGGTTTACCAGGCCGTGATAGATGCAAGAACACTATTAGCTGAGGTTTCTTCCTCCGAAAGACGATCTCGAATAATGGTAATCATGATTTTTTTTTCTATCTTGAAATATCTGACAACACTGCAACATAAGAGTAACTCATTCTCTTTAAATGTCGGAGTGCTCAATGATCAATTTTAAACCATCTCGTAGCCTTTCTAAGAGGCGTTGTATGTATTATATCAATTTCGCAATAAGATTAAATAAACAATTTTTAACCAGTATTTTTTTAGAAAAGACTTTAATGTTCTGCTTATCTTACTTCTTTTGTTAATAATATAATAATGTATTTCAATATTTTTTTTTAGAGAGAAAACCGTTTTATTTTTATTTTTTGACTAATTAAATTGTATAACAAGTCAAGTGCATATAAACTAGAGGTTTAAAAATTCATATTTTATTTTTAAAAAATTATATAGGAGGTCATGTTGTAAAAAAAACTTGTCAATTGTATAAAATTTAGATAAAAAAGTTTGAAACAATGCCGTAAATAAAAATAATAAAGTAGTGAGTTGAGGTGATGAAAAGTATTCCGTCACAGGGGCACGAAGAGTTGTTAGCTAATGTCGCTACTCTCTTCCCTCTCGCTCATCTACATTTAAAGTTTAAATAATGAAATGAAAAAATATTTTATTATTCTGGGACTGTTGTTCCTTTAGAACAAATTATAAGTACAGATTGTATGTCTGTGTGATTATAATTAGATTATATATTTACAATAAGAGTCGATCTAAAAATAAAAATACTGAAGAAGAGAAAGAAAAGAACAAGAAAACTGTACATATATATAAGAAACTAAAATAACCTAAATAAATTGAGGTAGTCTCTGGGGATGCTTAGATATTTCTCTTAAGTATATTTTGCAATCAGTCGGATTGAGAAAGGAGTAGGCATTTAAAGAGGAGAGGTTTGAAAGAGGAAACTGATTGAGCGTGTCGAATATCAGCAAGGATGGAATTCCAGAAGGAGGCGGCTTGTATTGTAAATAATTTGTCAAATGCAGCAGTTCAGTGAGGAGGAGGAGGATAGAGATCGGAAGTATGAGATCTAGTGGGACGGGACTGGATGGAGTATTTGAATTGTAAGCTTTGAAAAACATAGGAGGGTCGATGAGTTCTAATGATCTTGTACAGAAAGGTGGCTAGTAAGTACTGATGGCAATAGGATAGGTAGAGCCACCTCAATTCAGTGTAATACTGGGTAATATGCGTATCCCTTGAGATTCCGAAAACAAATCATAGTGTGCAATTTATTAGGTGTTTAAGTTTGGCCTCGAAATCTCCCGAGTGTCCATCATACACCATACAGCCATAGTCGGAGTGGGGGAAAACAAGGGAGGAAACTAGGAGTTGATGGGACTTATATGGAAGGAGATATCGTAGACAATTGAACTGTTTTAGGGTGGAGATAGTGCGACGGGAAATTTGGGAGATGTGTGGTTTCCAGGAGAGGGTTTGATCAAAAGTAACACCTACGTTTTTAACGGTGGTGTGGAATAAGATAGGTGACTTGTTCAGGAGGAGATTGGGAGATACCGGGAAGGATTTGAGGAGTGAGGGGGATCCGATCAAAATGGCTTTTGTCTTCTCGGCGTCCAGAGAAGAATTTATCATATTTTTTTTTTAGACAAAAGTAACATGTATTAAAAATAATTAAAATTTTGAATATTAGTGAATGAAAAATGAATTCAGATAATTTTTCAAGCCTTTATTCAGTATTATATGAATTCAGAGAATTTTTCAGACCTTTGTCAATCATGTTACTAATAAAATAAACATGTTTTGTTTTATTTTTTTGCTCAAGTTTTGGCCTAACAATGATTTGTTGTTAGTTATTTTTCATGCTGCAATAATCAATAGATCTGTACTAAATGTTAATAAATAGAAATGAGAAAAGTTTATAACTAAGAAAACTCATTAGTTCATTTTCATACAGTGGCTCGTAGTGAATGAGATATATCCCGTAGCAAAATAAAAAAACAACACTTAAAATCAGAAGTCGAAAGAGTCATGTACTTTTTAAATGATTTTGATTTTAAAAGTATTTACCAAACTTATTAAGAAAAAGTTCACCCAAACTTTTTGAACAACTAAAATAAAAGTTGAATTTAACAACTTTTTTGCTATTGGTTGAGATTATAAAAGTTGTTATAGCAAATGATTGAGTAAATATGTAGACATACTGGTGTTTATTTTGATGATTTTGGTATAATGATGACAACAATACATTTTCAATTTCTTCTTTTTTTTTATTGTATAAAATATATAAAAAAGTATATTTCGGAAATTACTTACTTTTTGTCTGAAAACCTTTTATGAATAAATTTCAGAATAGCTGGTTGTAGTGATCTTTTATTAAAAAGTCTTTTGTATATCTGTTTTCTTTGAAATAATTAAATAAACCATAACTGCCCTTAAAGAACTCCTAAGATTCTGTGATTGTATTCCTCTAAAAACCAGACAGCTCCTTGTAACCTCTCTTGTATTCCCCCACTTTGACGGCTGTTTGGTGTATGGAGGGCTATCTGCCAGGCTGGAAATGAGACTAAAGAGACTCATGAATTGTTTCATAAGATACATTATCGGGATACCCAGGCGTTCACATGTTTCACTCTGGTACACCGAGTTGAAGTGGCTTTATCCTACTTCCCGACGACAATTTCTCATTGGTGTATTCCTTTTCCAAATCTTCAGAACCAAAAACCCTCCCTACATCCTGGAACTCCTTACTCTGCGCTCTTCTATCCACTCTCTCAATACTAGGTCTCAACCTATAGACTTATATATTCCCTCCCATAAAACTTCCTCCTTCAGCAAATCCTTCGTCATTCGTGCTGCTTCCTTATGGAACTTACTTCCTACCTCCATGCGTCAATCCTCGTCCACAAATTCCTTCAAACAACTCCTGTTCCAACACCTACTCCACATTCAAACTTCCCCTAACATGTAAAATTACTTGCATCTGTACAATGTTTAATTTCAATCTATTGCACAATTGAAATAACAACTAACAGTAAATTAGTTTGTATTTTTATTATTATGTCGGACTAAGACCCATAAATTTGTAATTCTGTTATTATTCTTAGGGGACAGTAGTCCCAGAATAAAATTATTTTTTCATTTCATTTCAAACCATGTAATATTGTATTTTATTGTTATTATATTTTAATCAATTAAAGTTTATTTTAAATAAAGGGATCTTTGATGAGCTTATCGACTGAAATGTCTTCTGACGATGAAGGAAAACATGGAACACTTCACGACAGAATAAAAATTGTTTCTCAACAGTCTACCGCAAGACCAGGTTGCATCATTCAACTTGATGCAATTTCGGATGCTACTCATGTAAGTAATCATTTTAAAACATAATTATAACAAAATGTCAACAAAACAAAGTATGGATTTAATCGATATTCCTAACACTCAATTAATTTAAATAATCTAGTTTTCCTAGAGGTATAAATACATAAAATCTTTTTCATTAGTTTTTAAAATTTATTTTAACTTTCATCTGTATGGTGTAAAGAATCTATATTTAAGCAAAAATGATTTATTGAATTGAAACAGTTTCTTGCATGCTTGCACTTACGAGGAAACCAAGAATCTGTTTTATCTATCATTTTCTCCTGATCTGATCAAAATTATAAAATATACGAAAGTCTAAAACCTACTTACTCATCCATTGACTATGATAATTTTTGCTTTTTATATACATCACAAAAATAAATGGTTGTAACATCTCTCAAATATATGATTAGTTTTACTTGATGGAATCATATTCAAATGGATTAAAAACAAAATTATAATGATTGGAAGTTGTTTTTTTATTTATTTTTGGTTCTCGCCTTTTAGGCTATACAGGAGTAAGGGCTGGGGGTTAATGCCTGAGTTAAAAGACCCCCTTGACACAAGGATGCAAATTCGTTATTATTTTATCAGGATTGCCAGGTGCTTTGCACACGCGTTAACCCGCTCGGCCATCCCCACCCCCTTAATGATTGAAAGCTGTTATTTAGATTTCCACAAGAACAAAATTCATGTGAGCTACGATAAGAAAAGTGGATGTTGTGGTGGTCGACGCCAGTTTAAATCCAGCCTGGGCATGTTGAAATTTATTTCTTGGTGGATCCATGGAATGAATCTCGACCTTCTCATTCTGTTTAGAATAGATTTGGTTTTACCTCTAGAACAACTCCCTGCATGCCAGTAATATCTAGGTCAGGAGTAATAGAATAATAATAAAAAAAATACAATGAAAGGTCCGAGTAATGAAAATTTTATACCCAGAAACTAAATCCTCTTAAATGCATCCCACCATTGCTTGTAAAAAAAGAAGATAAAAAAAAAAAAAGGTTTGTGCTTTAGACCACGCGATAGAAGTGAAAACATCAACAAGGCGAGATTGATAATATGAAATATAAATTATTAATAATAGCTTATTGTAAAGAGGATTAAATGCTAAACAATTCCGTCACCTACATTATTTAGGTCCGATTTTTAGTTTCTGAGATATTTTAATCCATATCTTCATTAAAACTCTATAATTTGGTTTTCGAAACAATTTTTCCCCCTTTGTCTCGTACAGTGGCTCGTTAAAATACAATTTTGAATAATAGCCCATTACAGAGAGGATGAAATAATGAACAATTCCCTCGCTTACAGTATGCAGGTCCGACTTTTAGTTTCTGAGATATTTTAATCTATATCTTTAATAAAATTTGTTATCATTTGGTTTTCAACATTATTTTTTTCATTTTCACCTCTCTAACACTGTGTCTCGTTAAGATACAGTTTTGAATAATAGCTCATTACAAAGAGGATGAAATGATGATCCTTGCTAACAATATGCAGGTCCGATTTTAGGTTTTTGAGATATTTTAATCCAAATGAAAAAACATTTCAATTAGTCAACTCCAGCCAACTTTACCCGAGCGTTACACATCGGTAATCCTTCAGTTCAATCTAATTCACTCTCCACAATAAAGTGCAAAAGGCGCCTAAAACAGTTTTCACTTTAAAAAAATTTGTTTTTCTGGAATTAATGGGTTTTTGATTTTTTTGATTAATATAAGAAACACTTAGGTAACACTAATCTATATTTCATAATATTATGTTATTGAAAAGTTGTAATTTTAAATAATTTGTTATGTTGGTAGGATTGGCAAAATACACAGTTACTTCACGTTTTCCAAGCCCAGTTAATATCTGGTGAAAGAGAAAGTAGTGATAGGGCTGTTAATTCGGTGAACAATCTAAACGGCAGCTTAGGTCTCATCGAGTCATCGCTGAGTGCCATGGTCGACCTCCAACAGTCTGCTGAGTTCGAGGAGCCATTTTATCTTGTTGTTTTAGAAAGGACAGCACACGGCACGGCAATACATACATGGAGACTTGTCATCGCTTCTCAGCCAGATTATAGTGGTGAGTGGATCGTATTTATTATAATCTTCATTATTAAAGGTTGTGGAAGAAATCGTTATGTACTTATAAATGTTGAGTAGCAATAATAATAATAATAATGTTATTACTTACATATTTATAATAAAGTTATTACTTTATAATGGTGTTGATGTCCTCTTTGTCTTGTGGAATGAGGATACCAATTAAAGGTGATAGCTTATTGTCATTATTTAACATTTATTGCGGACAGTCTACTTTGTAAGCCTTAAAGTATTGTGGTCCTAGTAAGATGCCCACCCAGAGGGGATGTTAGAATGTATTTTAAGTGACATTGAGTGAGGAAATGATGAGCAATATAATAGCAATAGATTGAGTGCACAAAGAATTAGAACCAATCGTAAAGTGATCAAGTTGTTAGGTAAATGTGCGTGTATAGACAATGTGTGAACAAAGAACAAAGGAACAGTGTTCCTGGCAGGTGGTAGCAGCCATACATGAGTGTTGCTGATAATGATCGTTGTGCCCTAATTTATTAAACGATTGTTATAGTGAATAATAATAGGGAGTGGGGTAGCTCAGTGGTAGGGCACTGAGCTTCCAATGCAAAGGTCCCAGGTTCAAACCCCGCCTCATGGCAGAAAATTTATTTATCTGTCTAGTCACATCCTTCGGGTTTGGTGCCATTTTCTCATAATTTATCATATGTCTATTTTAGGCCAAAGGTCACCAAAAAAACACATTTTTTTTTTTTTATCTCCTGTATGCTTTATTCAACGTTTCGGCTTCAGGAACCATTTTCAAGAACCTGCAAAACACGCACCGCGCCATAAATTTTTTAAAATTTATCATTGCGATATGATTCATCCTAATTCATTCTTTTATTTCAAAGAATGTCGTTTTCTGTTTCTCTATTTGCAGACGATATCAAGAAATTATTGTTCTTCAATAGGGCATTCATACAGGACTCATACAGAGTCCTGAAGCCGAAACGTTGAATAAAGCATACAGGAGATAAAAAAAACTGTGTTTTTTTGGTGACCTTTGGCCTAAAATAGACATATGATAATTTATTTATCTGTTTCATTGGCCGTGGGGTGACCCTCCTGGGGCACACCCAGCCTCTATAAAGTGGGTACCCTTAATTAAATAATTAATTAAGGGAGAAAACCTGGCAGTTGAGCGTGATCTCGGTCAAATCACCTCCTTGCACAACCGTTGACCTAGAAACAGTGATTTCCCTAAATAGTGCTGAACTCAAGACCCTTCATAAGTTGTAGTGGTACAGGTTTCTTTTTTTATTTTTTTTTTATATAGTGAATAAACTGTTTCTAAATAAAAATGCTGATATATGAATGATTTTCTTTGTTATTGGCAATAAAAAAACTTCCAAATATATAACAATTAGTTTATTTGCTCTAATTCATTGCAATTTAACGTTTCGGGAAATTATTCTCATTTTTCATCTGCAATTAATTGCTAGAAAATAGTTTTATTAAAATTAATGTATGTTACAATACTTGTCAATGTAATGTTGTTACATATTTTCTATATTTACCTAAAACCTCGTGTGCTCCTTGGTCATAATTTAAAGTTTTTCTATTACATATAAAAACAAAAATAATATCCGGAGCATCGCATTGTATGGGACTAATAATTGGGTCTGTTTGCTACTTGGGGTGTTATTGACCTTTATATCTGATTATTTACTATTTTTCTGTTGTTCTTTGTATGACTGTTAGTTACATAATAACATTCCATTTTTACTATATTTTAATTTTGTTTAAAATGTCTGCATAATGTTTAGTATCTGTTTTGTAATTTACTGGTTTTCTATTGTTTTTTGTGATGTAACCAAAAAGTAACAATAGAAAATTACTCGAAGCCCTCCACATCACAAAAAAACAAAACAATAGAATAACAGTAAATTACAAACACAAAACAGATACTAAACATTTAGAAACACATTATGCAGGAATGTTAAACAAAATTAAAATAAAGTAAAAATGGAATACTATGACGTAACCAACAGTCATATAAATAACAATGGAAAAATAGTAAATAATCAGATACAAAGATCAATAACATTCCCCAAGTAGCAAACAGACCCAATTATTAGTCCCATAAAATGTGTTGCTCCTGATATTATTTTTATTTTTATATGTAATACAAAAATTTTAAATTATAACAAAAGAGCATACGAGGTTTTAGGTAAATATAGAAAATATGTAACAACATTACATTGACAAGTATTGTAACATACATTAATTCATTCAAAGTGTATTCATCCAATCCAAAATTTCATGTTCACTTATCTTAACCACGCAATGTCACTAAGAATTACTTCCCTGAAGCCCCAACTGAAGTAGACACCCTCAAATAAGTTTTATCATGAGCCCCAAATTTTATTTGAAAATAACTTTAACTTAAGGGTATAAATAACCAAGACCCACATGCAAATGAAAGGTTGTTTACACATTTATAAAAATAAATCCTATATATTATTTCTAAAAGGTGTTTTTTTGTTGGTATGCCATAACTTGTTCAATTCTTCATTAAATCCAATGATTGACTACTCATTTTGAAGATATTCTGCTCCTTCTCAGGCGAAAAATAGTCCTATCCCCCCGAAATTTCTGGAAAAAAAGTTATGAGAGGAAAAGAAACTTTATTTGTGAATAACTGAAAAAGTATGCATTTTTCTCTGGATTTTACCCATGATAATTAGAAAGAATACTAAATTACCTACAAAACAAAAAAATAATTGTAAAATTCGGACAATTATTAACAAAGATGCAGTCCATTAGTTTTGGTATACTCAATAATATCTTCCTGTTTAAAGATATTGCATTTAGGAGTAGAATAGTCTACTACACTTTTTTTTCTTGGCTTTTATATTAACGTTATTATTTCTTAAGAACATTTGGTTGTTCTTACATTTTATTTTTTTTTAATAATTTAGAATATCCTATGATCAGGGCATTATTTTGTCTTTATTACTTTTATTATCTTTCCAATCAGTGTTTAAAAATAGGTCCTAGCAAAGCAATTTGTATAAATATTTTGGTCTATTATGTTTAATGGAATATTGTAATCGACTAAGGAAAAAATATTAATTCCTTCCTCACATAATACATAGGAACTACTTATTTCCATATTGTTTTAATATTTCTTCACTAAACAAAATTATCTGCGAATTGTTTGCACGGGCCAACTAGTATTTAAATTAATCCTAACCTTATTATTCTTATGTTTTTTTTTGTTTTTTTTTGTAGATCTCACAGACAGTATGATGTATGTACCTGACAGTAGGCTAGTTCAGGACGACGATGAAGGAGAATCTGGACGCCCTGGAACTGGAATGGAGGAAGAAGGACATCCATCAGCGTTTGGCCACAGTCCTCACGTTACCATTTCTACGACAAAGGTTTGTTTTATACCAATAATATATAAAATGAGATACTTTGAAACCTTACTTAAGCATTTCTCAAATAGTTTTCAAGTTTTATATTTATTGTTATTTGTCTTGTTTGAAAAAATTAATTTCTGTGATGGCAGGTAGGGATTCAAATAAATGTTTAATAGCAAACTAAATCTTGAATGATAAAAGTATAAAAATAAAATATGGGATTTTTATAATTTTATATTCTAAACTTTAAGCTTTTAATAAATAAAAAATACTTGAAAATATTATATTGTAAACATAAAAATCCGGTATCTTGGCTTTCATTTAGATCGAAGACTAACGTGGAACCCACTTACTAGACTCAAAAGACAAGAACTCAACCGACGATACGGCCAGCTATACAGACTACTAAACAGAAAATCCAAACTTTCTATTGAAAACAAATTACTTATCTACAAGACAATACTGAAACGTATATGGACATACGGACTTGAACTGTGGGGGACAGCAAAAGCTTCTAACATCAAACGTATTCAATCCTTTCAATCTAAAGTCCTTCGAACAATAGTTGATGCTCCGTTCTATGTAAATAACAAAATCCTACACCATGACCTTAATATCCCATTTGTCCTAGACCTTATTCCAGAAAAATTCTCTAAATTTCACCAGAACCTTACCTATCATCCAAATCCCCTTGCACAATCTCTATCCAGCACCACCCATCCTTACAATCCTCCTCGAAGGTTGAAGCGGCAGTGGCCCAGAGACCTTTTGTAAATAAGCATCTATTGGAGTTTTGGCAATGGCCAGATCCTCCACTCAAGCCCGAGTGTGTATGATTAGGTTAGTTCTTTTGTTTATATACATTTAT
Source organism: Nezara viridula (assembly GCA_928085145.1). NCBI lineage: Eukaryota > Metazoa > Arthropoda > Insecta > Hemiptera > Pentatomidae > Nezara > Nezara viridula. Next base: position 180,595,279 of record OV725079.1, on the reverse strand, counting down.
TTTATTTTATTGTATTTATTTTTATTTTATTTTATTGTATTTATTATTATTAAGTTTCTGTATTATTATTATTTTTTTTTTATTGTAAATAGAGTGTGAGTGTGCTTTCTCTGAACACTATTATAAATGTCTTTGATGTGACAGAATGTAATATTTCTAAATAAACAAATATATATATATATAAAAAAAAAAAAAAAATCAATAATGAACGAAAACACCTTAAAAGTAGGATACAATTTAGTAGTTTGCTATTTGCATAGATTTTTTTTTCAGAAATTCGAGCTGTAATAAAATTCAAGTGATAACGAACATATATCAAATTGAGATTGTTATTTTTTTAATTATAAAAAAAAAAGGTTCTGTCGAGGTATAGGGTGCACAGAGAGTATGCGAGTTACCAGTTAGCAGAAGGCCTCGACAGTGCGTGTTCATTATAGAGGATTAAGATGACTTATTGGTTAAAGGGAGATGTGTAGAAGGATGACCTTAAGTTTCAGGCAGACCAGCACCTGAACCATTCTTGGTCTGCGGTGTAAGAGATCAACCTTAAAACTCCCCAAGGATGGTAACCACAACCAGAGGGATCAAACTCTGGACTTGTGGGAGGATGAAACACTAACGGAGGGATCAATCTCCTGACTAAGTATATAGGAATACAAGCGGACATATCAGCGTCCAAACTTGCATGGAGTATGAGAAGAGAATAATGGTTATTGGCGTAGTGTAAAGTAAGAATAGTAGATTGATGATATCAAAATGCGTATATGAGGCATATGCTAATCATTTTCGTGATGGTCTACACCCTGAAGGGGTGGAGATCCGAGGACGTGACAATTTGAGATATGACTGCGGTATTCATTCCGCCAAGACTAAACCGGCTATCAAGAGCCGTTACAATAACACTTTTTTTGAAGCTTTGATCAATATATGTTATCACCATTAAACTTTATGAATGAAAAGTATTTACAATGTATATGCATATTTCAATTTACAATTTTAATATTTTAGTATCATATAACAATAAGAAATAAAAACACAATTTTTAGTATATTGCACGGGCAAGCTTGTATGGTGCTGCCTGGTAGCGGGTAGACGAACTAGTTGTCCCATGCAGCAAGAGGCGGAAATCAGTAGCAGCTACAGTTCATATTTAGCTTAAAACTTAAAATATCAGTGCATCTAGGAGAAGTAGCTTGAATCCACTGTATTTTGGCATGGCTGCCAAAAACTATATTTTTAAATTTTTCTCAGCTCCAATTTGTTGACATACTTTTATAAAAACTAATAAAATACATTTTTTAATTAAATACCTTTATTCAAAGATGACAACAAGTACTACAACATAAAATATTAATTAACTTTTGAGATAAAACAAAAATATAAATAGGAGTGCAGGGGGCCTCTACTAAGTAAATCAGTATAGTTTCCTCACCATTTTTATTGGGTGCATAAGAAAATTCTCATGTACTTTTTCTAACGCATATTTTATACTTATATACTTTCATTTAAAACTGAAGCCATTTAAGTCCTGCTAGGGGACATCATTGAAAATAAAACCTACATTATATTGAAAACTGCTTAATTTTTCACTGATATAATGAATATTATCAAAATCGTTAGAGAAAATTGTAAAAATGTGTTAAATCGATGATATAAAGTGCCACTTTCGGTTAGCCGTTTTTGACAAGCGAGTTGCTATAACATCCCAGGCATATACAAAGCTCAAATATGAAACTTCACTTTCTTACAACTTTTCGTTTTTGAGCTAGACAGTCAAACACACACATAGACATACACAAAGACCATTGTGTGGGCTTGGTTATTTGGACACAGAGGACCTCAAAACGTGTATTTCAGTTGGAAACTGAGATTTGAAAATTTTCACTATTTTAATACTTTACTATATAAGTAAGTGAAAGTAAAAATCTAATAAAAGCATGATAAATAAATAAAAGTTATATAACCTACCATTTTTGTATGTTTATTTCCTACCAACTAACAGGTATTATATTCTTATTAACAATCAATTAATTTTAGCTTTCAAATGAAAATTGATACCAGACCATTTGTACATTGTTCCTCCCAAAGTTCCTCCAACTTTAAGATATTGTTTTGAATTGAATGAGCAGTTTTTGAAATATAGGTGTTTGAAGAAAATATGTTTGCGCATACCAAAGCAAAAATAGGCGATGGAATTCGATAAAATTGATACTGGATCACTTTTTCATTTATCCCTAACTTCTCTCCAACTTTGACTATAATTAAAGGAGCCATTTTTTGATATTTTATGTCATTAAATACTGTAACGTACACCTTTATTGGTAGTGGGTAAAAAGGGTTTAGTAAATTAATGTTCAACAGTTAAAAGGTAAGCTAATCTAGTTATACCAATGCAGAGAAAAGAAAATGACTGTTCCCCAGAAAGGAAAATCCCAAAGAGGAGAGGGGACGCAGTTGGTGTTTGGCTGGGGTAAAGAGTGGATGGGAGAAGGGATCCTGGCTCGAGTGGGTAAAACCCAGTAATAGTATTACCATCTTGGAAGTTGTTGTTTGGCAGAGAGACTAGTTGTTTGGAATCACAAGAGAGAGGATCTCCCAGGAGCTTGAGTCGAGTAGAAGATAGTGTCACCATTTTGGAAGTTGTGTTTGGCAGAACATAGGAAAGCATTTGAAGGCAAATGAATTTAGTGCAACAAAGGAAGAAACAGTGTATATAGAAAAAAAGTTAGCTTGCCAGTCTATACTTGACTTTATTTTAAAATCAGTGTTTAATTTTAGTTTGTCTGAATGTTTTGATCTTATTGTCAGTAACCCATACCTGAGATAAAATAATCATAAAGTTCAATTTAATATATTAATATTCCTATAATTTTGTTTATTATTTAACAACCTCTTATTTATTTAGGAAGTATGCCAACAGTATGAAGTGATCTTCCGAGGTTATATTACTAGCTTCAAATATAAGAGATGTTACAATATAAATAATTTGTTATTATTGGTTATTACTAATTTATTAATTATTGCCTGTTTAGGTTTGTATGCAAGAGCTGCCATTACCGGATGGAGTGGATGTGATACATGCTGCTCCAGCAGGTGGCCATCTTTCTTCGGCTTCGATTTATCCAGCTTGTTTTGCGCCGTACATTATAGTGACTGCCTGTTCTGACTCAACTGTGAGGTATTTAGGTTTCTGCAATTTCGCATATTTAAAAAAATAGCATTATTTTATAATTATGTTTTTATTTATTAGATTGGCAAATAAGTCCTTTAGGTTTTTCTGTTCATTTTTATGTCACTATGATACACATCTTATCTGATGAATTAATCCCTAAGGTGGGTTGTTTATCCTGTTTGTAATATGTCAACAACTGTATCTGTTAACTCTTGTTGAAACTAGCATAGTATTGTGTTTGCTATTGCACTGTGAATATGGAAGAAAATATCATTCATTTTCGGCATATTTGTTTGTATTATTTTAAAAAAGGTAAGCATGCTGCAGAAGCTCATAGAAAAATTTGTAATGTTTATGAGGATGATGCCTTAACCGAACACACCTGTCAAAATTGGTTTGCCAAATTTCATTCAGGAAATTTCGACATCAATGATGCTCAACGGTCTGGTCTCCCACATGTAATTGAACAGTAATTGTCGATCAAAATCCTACTCAATCAGTGCAAGAGATTGCTATGGACCTAAATGTGTCACACAAATGCGTAGAAAACCATTTGGTCAAACTCGGTTATGTTTCCAGGCTTAATGTTTGGGTGGGTCCCTCATTCTCTAACCAAAGTCAACTTGGCATCACTCATTTCTATTTGTGATTCACTATGGAAACTGCAACAAAACGACCCCTTTTTGAAAAGGTTGGTAACAGGAGATGAAAAATGGATATTTTACAATATTGTAATCTGTAGAAAATCTTGGGGATCTAGTAGTGAGGCTCTTAGAAGAATGTCAAAACCCGGATTGCATCCAAAGTAGATAATGCTTTCCATATGGTGGGATTTAAGAGCTATTGCCATCAGAACTAACAATTGATTCAACTCTAAAATTATAATAATACAGAAAGACATAAATATGGGCCAAGGAGCCTCAGAGATACATAAGTAAAAATACAGAGTAATTCAACTGTCATAGTAAAAAATAAAAAAATTATAAGTTACTTTCTAATTTTAATTGGTTAAAAAATAAAAAATTGAAAATAAACATGAAGTAAAAATAATGAAGAACGATCTAATAATTTATATATATATATTTACAGTATTAACTATTTACAATTTTATGGAGACTACTAATATTTAATATTTCTTCTGTTTTGATGTGAATATATAATATTGATGTGACAAATATTATTGTCTCAGCACCTGTGGTGTACGCTTATGGCATCCAGTTTAAGAATCTCTGGTTTATATATATATTTTATATATATTTATATATTATATATATATATATATATTGGCATAGGGAGGTGGCGGTCCCATCGCCCGGTCATTGTACCGCAACCAGCCACTGGCCCTCCAGGTTGGGGGAACACTTACACGAACACTCACACACCAAGTACACTTTAGACAGCACACTACAACACCTAAACACTACAGACAAAGGTCACCTACAGTACACACCCTAGGGTCACCTTCCCTAGGTAGCCGCCCCGGATGGGGGAGCTAGTCAGGATGCTCGGAGGAGGCAGCCCTCTACCTGACTCGGGGGCAGTGGGCTGATAACCCACCCCCCTAAAGTACCTTATTACGAAACCTCAAAGAGAAGAAGCCGGACTGAATTACGGTAACAGACCCAGGAAACGCCTAAATGACCTAAGAATTGGATTTTGGAACATTTTATCATTACATAGACTAGGAGCACTTCGTGCGCTCCTTGCAGAAGTGGACACATACAGAATCGACATAGCAGCTATCCAAGAGGTCCGATGGATAGGACAGGGAATTATGGAGAAGAAGTACCATACACTCTACTATAGCTGCCATGAAAAGCATCACATCTTCGGTACCGGATTTGTTGTGAGAGGCAGAGCTCGACAGTTGGTGATGCGATTTACTCCCATTAACCAAAGGTTATGCTACATTCGGCTTAGAGGAAAATTTTTTAATTTCTCTCTAATCAACTGCCATGCCCCAACAGAGGTGTCACCTGAGGAGGATAAGGAAGCATTTTATGAAGAACTTGGACGCGTGACAGAAAGCTGCCCCAAAAATGATGTTAAAATCATTCTTGGTGACTTTAACGCACAAGTTGGTAAGGAGGTGGCACTCATGCCGACCATAGGAACCCACAGCTTGCATGAGACCAGTAATGATAATGGGCTACGGATGGTGAACTTTGCTACATTGCACGGACTGGTTGTTGGAACAACTCTTTTTCCTCGAAAGAATATCCACAAAGCAACATGGATCTCTCCAAATGGGCAAACAGCATCACAGATAGACCATGTACTCATTAGTGCCCGTCACAAGTCCAACATGATAAATGCAAGATCTTATAGAGGTGCAAATATGGACACGGATCACTATTTGAGCATTGCCGAGGTCAGATCACGAATTTCGCTGATTAAAAACCACTACCAACGACCAAAGAAGAAGATTGATGTGGTTAAACTTAAGGACTCAGACCACCAATATTCGTATCAACAAGCTGTGGAGACGAAACTTATTGAAGAAGTAATTAATGACAGCTCTATGGTCGATGAACAGTGGAAGAGATGCAGCAACGCAATGAAACAGGCAGCAGAAGAAGCTCTTGGCTACGAGACTAAATCTAGAAGGCCCCCATGGTTTGATGCTGAGTGCCTTCAAGCAGTAAAAGTGAAAAATGAAGCCTACAGAAAGAAGGTTCAGCGTCCCACAAGGCTCTCCCAAGAAACATATAGAAGAAAAAGACGCGAAGAGAAGAGATTATTCCGCGGAAAGAGAAGAGCTTGGGAAAATAAGAACATGGAGGACACAGAGGCATTGCGAGGCCAAAATGAAAGTCGCCTGTTCTTTCAGAGAATAAACGAGGGTAGGGCAGCTTTTAGGCCCAGAGTGACGGCATGCAAAGACACAAATGGAACTCTTTTAAGCCACAAAGATGACGTACTAAGGAGATGGGTACAACATTTCAAAGGCGCATTAAACAGAGGAACGGTGCCTGGAGAAGTAGGTGTAATGAAGGAAGACTCCCTGAATTCTATTGAACCCCCGGATGAGGAGGAAATGGAAAACGCCCTGAGGAAATTGAAAAATGGAAAGGCGCCAGGCCCGGACGGAATCCAGTCAGAGCTGTTGAAATGTGGAGGTGAAGAACTCAAGAAAGCTCTGCATGATTTAATGCTGACCATCTGGGAGAAGGAAGCTATGCCTACGGAATGGGCAACAGCCATTATCTGCCCAATACATAAGAAAGGAGATCAAACAGAATGCGCTAACTATCGAGGAATCTCACTCCTTTCGTGTGCTTATAAGCTGCTCTCTAACATTCTTTTTGAGAGGATCCTCCCGTATTCTGAAAAGGAACTGGGGAAATATCAGGCTGGATTTCGAAGAGGACGCTCAACGACTGATCAACTGTTCTCTCTGAGGATGATCCTAGAAAAGACTATGGAGCGTAAGGTAGTCACCCACCATTTATTCCTGGACTTTAAAGCAGCATACGACAGCGTTGATAGAACGCAACTATACTGTGCCTTGGAGGAGCTAAGCATCCCTCAGAAGCTCGTACGCCTAATCAAGATGACCATGGACAGCTCGAGATGCAGAATACGCGTCGGTTCTGACGACTCCGAAGAGTTTAAAGTGAGCAGTGGGGTTAGGCAAGGGGATGCCCTCGCCTGTCTATTGTTCAATTTGGCAGAGGAGAAAGCTGTAAGAGACTCCGGTATTCAGACCAAAGATATAATCTTCAATCGCCTGACACAGCTTCTTGGTTTTGCTGATGATATTGACATAGTAGGTAGGTCTGAACGGGCTCTCAGAGAAGCGTTTATAAGCCTTGAAGCAGCTGCAAGACCACTTGGTCTAGAAGTCAACGAGAGGAAAACTAAGTATATGAGAGTTGGCGGTGAGGTGGATCTGAACTCTCCATTTGAGGTAGGTTCTTTTAAGTTTGAGAGAGTGAAAAGTTTTATATACCTTGGGTCTGAAATCAATAGCAAGAATGACATGGCTCAAGAAATACAAAGAAGGATCACGGCTGCCAATAGATGTGTCTTTGGACTTGGCCGACACTTAAGAAGTAGGTACCTCTCAAAGAAGACCAAGCTGATCATATACAAGACCCTTGTTCGGCCTGTTTTGACATATGGCTCAGAGGCTTGGACGATGACTAAAAGGGATGAGATGAAGCTGAGTGTCTTTGAGCGAGGAGTCCTCAGAAGGATTTATGGTCCAGTAAAGGAGGGTGATGTCTGGAGGAAAAGAAAAAATAGGGAGCTCAGTTCTCTCTATGCAGACATCGACGTAGTCACGTATATTAAACTGGCCAGACTAAGGTGGGCAGGGCATGTGGCCAGAATGAGCACCCTTGAAATACCAAAAAAAATAATGATGGAGGAGCTGCACCTCGTAAGACGGGTAGGAAGGCCGAGGACGAGATGGTTGGACAACGTGGCCTATGATGCGAGAACCCTGCTTGGTGTGCGGAACTGGAGAGCTGCAGCAGAAGACAGAGCCAACTGGCGGAGGCTCTTGGAGGAGGCCCAGTCTCGGTAACGGGATGTTGTGCCATACATGAATGAATATATATATATATATATATATATATATATAAATTCAATTTCATTACTCAGTGTCAAAGGTTCATAGAATAAACTCGTAATGAAAATCATAATGCATAATTGGAGAGCGAAACACCACATTTTTGACCTTGTTTCGCTAATTTTTATTATTTCATGTTATAAAGATTCAATATTGACACAGTATAGCTGCAGCATTTGTCTAAATTTTTATTATCACTTCTTGGAGAAATCTTTCAGTTACTTTTATAAAACTATTAGTCAAGTGACCAAGTACATTTACAACATGACTTTCGGTGAACCTACTGATGAGGATCATTAAAATCCTAATAAAAGGGGAAAAGATAATTCAGGATGAGACTACTGGAGTGGGGGACGACTCCAAAAGGGAGTTTCTTGAGAAAATACTTTCTCACTGTCCAGTTTCAGATAAACTGAAAATGGATCATTCCGGACTATTGGATTTCACAATTCCTCACAGGGTATTGTAGGGGGGGAGGGTTGAGCTAGAACACATATTCTTGGCCAGGGTGTAGATACTCAATACTTCACTTTTGTGTTCTGGAGTTTTAGCCTCCACTATGTTCAACAGATTAAAAGTTTCCTCTATGGTGATTGAGGAGAACTTGTCCCGGTTCAAGAAATTCATTTATGGCTGCAAGTCTACGATGGATCCAACCAACTTTAATATAGCCCGCAGAAGAAAAATAGAATAATGGTCAGGAAAACCTCCAGATTATGGAAATCTCACTTAAATTATTCAGGAATAGAGAATTAGGAAGTGATAGCAGTATGCGCAGGATCCTTTTCACTGTACACTGCAGTATTTTATTAGGTATTCATGCTTAACATCCCACCACTGTATATACACATTACCTCAGAGCCATAAGAAAAAAAAAATTAAGCAATACAAGAAATACAAATATCTTACAACATAATATATACATATATTTTTTTTACAGGTTCTGGAAATGCAATGTCGAGAAAAGAAAAAATAATGAAGGTCGGATTGAGATGAGTTACGAATGGGTTGAATGGGAAATGCTACGGAAAGATAAGGCATCCGTCATTGAAATCCCTGGTAATAACCAGTTGCTACGATATAGTAATATTCAATTTATGTAAAATAGAGAAAAATATAATTTAATTTTTTCTGCCAGGACAACCACTTAACATCAGCGCAGCCTATAGCGGCCGTATAGCATGTGCTTACAAATACGGAAAATCCTTTACGAGACCTTCAAGGAAGGATCCTGAATCTAGATACGTCAATTTATGTGTTGCTATTTATGAGTGTGAAAGCACTGGAGGTAAAATGTTAAATTTAAGCATATTTTTTTAAATTATATATTTAACCTTACAGATGGGATGCTGGTGCACGAAATGTACCATCCCCGGTTTTTAGACTTTCAAATCTCTCAAAGTGTTCAGATGTCATGGTAATCACAAGTATTTGTTTATCTAACCTTTATTTTCCTTCTGCTACCCTTTTACCTGCTCCTGACCCGTTAGTGTAGACCCCCTAGTTAGTGTTAACATTAATCACTATGAAGACGACATAGTGCATTGCATGCGCAGCTGTGTTACAAATAAAGGCGTGCCCACTGGAAGGTTAATATTAAACTTGTTTGATTTAACGAAGGATTGAATCTTTAATGGAACTTGCAAAAATAATAAATTAATAGATTAAATTAAAATGTATAAAGTTTATTTATTGCTAATATATATATAGGTTCCGAGTGGATTCTTGAAGATACAATTCATTTGAAGAATATTCATCTTCCCCGAATACAAATCGATCCAGGCTTAGATCTGAGTTATTTATACGATCATACATTTTTTACTAAAAAACAGCGGTTACAGTCTAACTTCATTAAGGCAATATCGTCAGAGGAATTGGATTCACGAAGAAATGGAGAAGTTGCTTCACAAGGAGGAGAAGGAAACAATCTAGTCAAAACTGGAGCAGGTATTTTTAAAAAATATATATATTATATTTATTGTATTTTAAAATTAATATTTTATTGTGATACTATACAGAATGTCTCAGTTCTCAATGGCGAAACTCTAGGGGGTGATTCTAGATAAAATTTCCAACAAAAAAGTTCTTTTGATGCATGAGCCAACAGAAAAAGAGTTTTTCTTTAAGGTGGTCATGATTTTTATTGAATAAGCAGGAATTTCTCAAAAAATGTTACAGATAATTAAATTCTAAGTACACCGTCATAAAGTAAAAAAAAATTTCCAGTACTACTTCTCTTGCAGGCCGGGTCGAAACCTCACTTCTTATCTATGTTATGTAACGTCACGTTACATAACCTCCCTCTTCTTATCCCGCCAAACCTTTCAGTTATTTCATTGTTTATTTTTCAGTTATTCCCTTATTAAATTCTTTATTTTTGGCCCGTTTGTGTTTATTTTTCATTTTTTTTTTTTTAGTTTATTTTCTTCAATGTTCTTTAAGTGTTTTTTTATTATTTCATTTTGATCTTTTATATATTATACCATTTTGGGGCTCAGCTAAGTGGAGAAATAAAATACATAGAGGAACTGCCAGACAACACTTCGATTCATATTTATGCGAATTTTTGTGGTGGCGGGTTCACAAAGAAGAGGACCCGTTCCTCGCTATTTAAATAGCATAAAACTATTTTGCCTACCAAAATAAAAAGACAAAGTGAAAAGAAATTGTACATATTTGGTTTATAGTGTTGATATTTTTTCTTTTATATGTACATATGTTCTTTAAGTGTTTTTTTATTGTTTCATTAATATATATGTCGTAAAATAATAGTTTTTTTTTGTTATTACATTTGTTTTTGTTTCTGTTTACACTTTCAATAATACGAATATAATACAATAATACGAAGATAGAAATTACAAGAAGGCTTATCGCTGCCTTATCCGAATTATCAGTGTTGAGGTTATAATCATTGACAGATAGCAGTCAGTCCCGGCCTGCTAATGAACAAGTACCAAATTTCCTTTAAGATAACATTGATTAAATTTACTAAGGTCAATGATAAAAGTGACTTTCAGGAGCTCTAATAACGCAAAGTCTACCATTACTTCACGAATCGGGATTACAGAAATATTCTACTTGGCAATGGGTACTGTAACTGCAAGCAGCGGTATTAGACCTCTTTAAAGTCCCTTTTATCATCGACCTTAGTAAATTAATTGATGTTTTCTCAAAGACAATTTTGTCTAATTTATGATGGTGTACTTAGAAATTAATTATCTTTAATAGTTTTTGAGAAATTTCGTCTTCAATAAAAACTGTGACTATCTTAAAGAAAAACACAAAATTATTCTGAACTCCTTTTCGTTTGGAATCGGCCTATGCATCATATGAACTTTTTTATTGGAAATTTTGTCTAGAATTACATAGTTTGTCTTATATGGGTGAATATTCTAGAACCTAATTACAATATTGACTAATTTATATACATTTTTGTTACTGTCTATTAATTAATATACATGGTATATTTGATCGAATATAAGTTAGCCCCCATTTTGAAAATAATTTTCAGGGAAAAATATGATATAGAAAAAAATTCAGCTACCGATAAGAAATCAATTTCCAAATTAAATACAATTACTTCAAAAAACAACAACAAATATGAGAAGGAGTTAGTCGAGGGTGCGGTCAAATAAATAAAAAAAAAAAATATTTAATTATTTTAATTTTTGTCATTTGGCAAAAATTAAAATAATTAATATATTTTAATTTTTTTTATTTATTTGACCGCACCCTTGACTAACTCCTTCTCATATTATATCAACGGTCAACCATCTCTACATCAATAACAAATATGCTATATTATTAGGTATTATTATATTGATAAATAGCATTGTAATATGTTTACAATTTTATAATGAGTCTTTGAAAGAGGAGCTTAAAAAAAAGTGGCAGGTTATTGTTTGAGTGGCTTAAATTAAAAGGAAAATTAAGTGTTACAATAAAAACTAATCGGTTTAATTTGATTCAAGCTTTCGTGGCCTTGGTTTGGGAAAGCTCTAACTGCATTTACTATTGTAGAGGCAGCGGGCGTTCAAGTGTGAACCGCCAATTCTGCTCTACCTAATCCATAGGCACTGTTTGTTGCCTTATTAAATTTTTAAATGTTAAGATCCATTGAGGATAAATAAAATGACGAATAGCAGTAATTTGTATTTATTAAAACAAACAACATAATAAACGAAATAGTGCATACTACAAAATAAATTAATACTATCTCTCTTAATACAAAAATAATAAAATAATGAGAGAAACAAAATTGTCTTAAAGTTCTAAACAAAGAAAGAAACCTTAGAATCAGACATTTATGAATGAATTTAAAATTATATTTTATAATCATAAAATAAGAACAAAAAAAGATATAGAATGAAACCAGTCTTGAACTAGGAATGTTCACTATTGAAAGCTAGGATGCTAGCCACTAGACTATAGACTATTGGAGCATGAATTAGTATTCAAGTTCAAGTTAGTCAACAACTATAATTTGAAGAAACTGAGCTTCAAAGTTTCAATTTACTGTAGTATGAATATTTTATAACTGGAGACCAGATTTTCATGCTGTGAAAAACCGAAAAATGTGCAATGTAAAACTCAAAATGTACAAAATCAGGCAGTAAAAACCCATAAAGTGGAAAATTATATATATAACATGCAAAAATCATAGTTTTTGTTTAATTTATAACATTATTCCTTTTTTACTCCTATGTTAAAAGTTTTAGCCTATAAATTCAAGTTAGTTATAACGAGTAGTAACCTGAGAAAAGCTAATTCTAATTTGAAATGAATGACTATTAACTTATATCTGTATGAAAGAAAAGCAGCTTACAAAACATTAATCATATATTTTTATAAAACCGTGCATTTTTGAATTGAGGCTTGATTTTACAGCTATAGATCAATTTAAATTTTTTTTAAAATTAGATGTTGAGCTAAGCTCCTTAGATTTTATTAAAATCCATACTCTCTCGCATCCATAACCTGGCAGCGTTTTGTCAAAGAATTTTTTCAATTAAGTTTTGTCAATTCAGCCAAGTGGCAATAAAACATTTGTTTACAAATAATTTCATACTTGTTTGTTTGAAAACTGGAAAATAAATATAGACATGTTTTGAAACTGCGAATAACAGAACCGTGAGGATAATGGACTTTGTAAGTGGCCATGTGTACTTGCATTAAATTAAATTATTATATATGTTCCCACAATTATATTATTATTTATAATATAAAATGTGTGTTCTCGGATAGTAATTTTATTACCACTATCAAACAATTGACTCTAAAATATCTTTTCATCCCAGAAACATAACTTGGAAATGTTATATTGAATGAAAAAAATTAAGAACAAAATATTTAAAAACTATTTCCGCCCTTATGCTGCCCATGGGTTGGACACTCTTGTTCTGAACTACAATGCTAATGTAATATATAATAAAAGTAAATAAATATTTACATACATGCCTACGTACTACATGTTATAAAGGAAAAATAGTTCAAGTATTTTACTTTATACTGGTAAAATTAAAATTTAGTCCTTAAATTTTAAAATATGCAATATCATGCAACAAAAGGCCAAAACATGCAATTAACCTCGAAAAAGCCAAAACTTTTTTTTTATACCCTACCTGGCATTGCTGCTATATGGAAAGTTTTGGCAGCAGTGGTTTAATACGTTGGAATTCCCCACTGCTGCCAATAAACAAAACTTTATTTATTTATTTTACAATAATTTTGGGTAGCTTAATTTTAGGAACAATAAACAATGGGTTAACTGTAACTGTGTTGCGGGCCGGTGTACATGGTTGTGCACTTTAGTGATTGATGGTGCCACATCTGTCTGGTCCTTCCTTAAGGTGCTTCCTCTTCTTCCGCCTCCTCGGGTGGTGGAACTCTTGCCACTCCAAGGGAGAAATGAGAAGGGCCTGTCACATCCCTCCACCCTTACACAATAACAAACGTGCAATTTCGTGTAAAATGAAATTTCAATATGTTATTCGACAGATCATGAAATGGATAGATTGTCAGGTTTAAAGTTTTTACACCTAAGCTAACAAAATGTGTAATATAATGAAAATCTGGTCTCTATTTATAACACTAACAATTTTGTTTGTAAACTACCTTGTATTAATATCTTTTGAATATTGATTTATTACATTTTTCAGTTAGAAAGAACTTTCTTAAACCAATAACTTTCAACTGTTGTCTGTAATACTATGTCACACTGCTAGTTTCTTTATTTTTCAACTAATGGCACTAAAATTCAATTGAGATATAGATAATTTTCTTGTGAGCGATTTCTCAGTGAAAACTCAGTTTTGTTAGTTATAACCATCTCAAACCAAGGCTACGATTTGTTCGTAATTCCTCCTACCAATTTGATCTTTTTTTTTTACATTTATGTTTCTGCTTATAATAATGTCAGTTATTCTTCCGTTTTGATTTTTGTAAGTTTTGTTTTCGACTTTCAGTTTAAATAAATCATTTTCCCCGATCCTGTTTTGAACAATATTTATATTATTGATTTTTCTTTTCTTTTAATATGTGATAATAAGTGAGCAAGTCATAATTAATGATATGAATAACTTTATATTAATTTATATTGTTTTAATTCTACCAACGTTGCAGTATAAACAAAAATAAATTATGAAATGACTTAAAATCTACAAGTATGGTCAATCCCGAATACAATTTTATCTTCAATTTAGGTCAATCTATCGTTATACAAAAAAAAATTTTAGAAATGAACTATGCCTATATTCGTACAAATATTGTGTAGTTTTTGATGTAGGCATTATTAAATTCCAGTTACTCCAACTAAACTTATTAAAATAGTTCTCTGTTAAATTATAGATAGATTTAAGTTGGAATTCTTAGTTGTTGAAAATTATTATTTAAGTTATCAAATCATTCTTTGAACTATTTCAGTAGTTATAATTTAGTGTGGCTCTTATCTTAAATTGTTAAATATCAAATATTAATAATTACACTTAAATATATGTATATAATAATTATTATATGTATACATTTAAATAATATGTGGCATTGAATTAGAAGAATGCTTTCGGAGAAAGGGAAAATTATTTGCATTATAATGTTAATTTAAATTTTTGGGTTTTTTATGTGTATTGCCTCTTCACTTTTTTTCTCGAGTGAAAAATTTAGTTTTCTTTTTAAGCCTTTTAAATTGGTATATCATTTTTAGAGAGATTGGCATTGCCTTGTTTTTGTTTGATTATGTTTTTTGCTGTAGACTAGGAATGAATGTTAATGCATGGGTGGTGGAATCTTAAGCCCACTTATATAGAAACTTTATAAACTTTCGAAATTATAACAAGTAATTATTAAAAATAATATTTAAGGAGATGATCTACGTTTTATTGTGTCATTGTTATAATAATTGTACAAATTAAGTTTTTGATTATAAAAACATATAACAAATAAAAACCGTTTGAAAATCCTAACCTTTCTCAACGTTACATTATTGTGTCATTTACCTAGTCTTGTCATAAATATTGTTACAAGAAAATATATACAGATTTCAACAGAAAAATTAATTTTTTCAAAAACTTTATTAGAAAATAATATATATATCTATAGAGAGTAAAACAAAAAAGAAATTACTCAAAATGTCTCCCTTTTGCCTTGACACAGGCATTTAATCTCCGTGGCCAGTCATCAAAGCAGCTCGCAGCACTTCTTGAGGAAAGCGCTCAACTGCTCGGACCAGAGATTGAGGTTTTCCAAGTTAGGGTGTGCTCTGTGGCATGCCATCCTCTCCAGTTCAGACCAAAGCCAATAATCTAGTGGGTTGAAATCAGGGCTTCCTGAGGGCCATTCCGAGGCAGAGAAGAACACTGGAATATTCTTTTGCAGTTACTGCTAAGTTGACCTGGTCTTGTGAGCTGAAGTGAAATGCTGTTGGAAAACCCAATGTTTTCTAGCAAAAAGATATCATTTAGAGGCTTGACAACAGGTTCCAAAATATTGTCCTGATAGTTTTTAGCGGCTGTTTTAACTAACGGCAGTGCCATCAAAGAAAAGTTCCCACCAAACCATCACTGAATAAGGGTGATGACCTCTTTCCACTCTTCTAATGGCTTCATGGGCTTTTTTTAGAGCTGTGTGCGTACACACGATCATTTTGGCGATTAAATTTTTCTTTAATTGTAAAAATGTTTTCATCGATAAAAAAATCTTTCGATAAAGACCATTGGGGTAACTTATATCTATTTATAGTGTGGTACACGAACATATGTCTGATACCCAAAGATTTCAAAGTGTTGAAAATCTCTGACTTACATTTTCCAACTTTGTGTAAGGCGATTTGGTTTTCTTTATCACCTCACTCCATGTTAACTGAGCTAAAGAAAAATACAAACTAATTGGGATTATTATTGTGACATGTAAAGAAAATGACCTGATAGA
This sequence comes from Nezara viridula, assembly GCA_928085145.1. Classification (NCBI taxonomy): domain Eukaryota; kingdom Metazoa; phylum Arthropoda; class Insecta; order Hemiptera; family Pentatomidae; genus Nezara; species Nezara viridula. Next base: position 180,579,110 of record OV725079.1, on the reverse strand, counting down.
GGTAAGAATTATCTAAATAATACCCAAGGATGTAAACTAAGTTCAACTTTTGTAACTATGGCAGAACTTGATATAGTAGAAGTTAAAATAGGCAGAAGGTTTTTTTCCCTTTCCCCCATTGAATCTTTTCACGTAACACAATACTACTGTCTAGGGCATTCTTGAACTCATGTAGTACACAGACCACCTCTCGAACATTTTATTTTGTGGACCACATTTCAATACTGTGTATTATATGCCAGTCTTGAGACTTAATTTCTGGTTTAATGATCTCTTACACACTGCGTTATAATATATATTTTAAAATGTAACTCTTTCTTTATCTCTCTATTATACAAAATAATTTTCAATGTAGTATTTTAGCTTTCAAAATAATTTGTTTAAATTATTATATTTAATAAAAAATATCTGAGACCTAAACATTTGCTTTAAAGCCTATCAGTTGGGATATTGTTGCTTGTATCTTTATTTTGCTACTTCTTTTTTTTTTCTTTTCTTTTAATTATTTAAATTTTCTCTGAGTTGTTGGTGTCTAATTTTGTTACAGCTGTCTCATCTTTAATATCGTCAAATCATATAACAAACAAAGTGTGGACTTATTTGACTCATATAGGTACTTATATAAGCATTGCGTAATCACAGTGGGATCTTGTTTTACCTTTTTGTTTTATTTTAATATGCCTTTCAAAATTAAATTAATTTTTTTTTTCGTGCACTTAATTAATTTGCCCTATGTGTTGTCTAATATTTAAAGCTTTTATTATGTGTCTATAGGCCTGTATAAATTTTGTTTTATCACTTTCACAAATATATATATTTTAATAATTCACTTAACATGTTTATATATATATTTTTTTTATCACATATATCTTACCTTAATATTAATAAATCAGTCACCTTTATTTCATCACTGTCAGATCACGATCACTTTTTTTGAATTTTCATGCACCGCGATTGCTCATCGCCTTACAAAGCTGGGACTTTTAACTTGACAATATGTTCTCAAGTCTATGATAATAAAAAAATCATGCTATGCTATGCTATCAACTTTCACCATTTTGAAATAAAATTAAAAAAATTAAACAGGTTATTAATCAGTATTCAAGAGCTTAATTATTTTAGTAGTTTTGATTTTTGAAGGAACTTTCTTATTGTTTTCTCTCGTAGTTGTTTTTGTTTCGGATTTTCTGCCATGGCCTATTGTTTTTTGCCCATCAAATACAACTGAAATAAGACATATCATCATTATGATCATTCTATCATGAAAACAGAAATTGAGAGATTCTTGGAAAACAACCATGGGAGTTTCTCTGCATGTGTCCATATGAGCTAAGGACAATCACTGAAATTCGGCACGTTATCAATCTTCAATAATCATAAAAATATTTATAAATATATAATAATGAGCCAAAAATTCCACCCGAACAATAAGATCTGCTTGGAAGAGAAATTTTTCCCAAGAGTAGACCTATTGAAATATCTATGTAGTCAGAAATATACCAGTGTATAACAAGCTCAAACAAAGCTTTTTTCTACTAACAATTGTAGCAGAAGTACCAATAAAGAACTGCTTACAGAAATCGCTCAATTAGCGTCTTGCAATATGAAGGCAATGAGGTTAAAATGGTTGTAAGAGGTTAAAAGGACATGTATCTCAGAGCAACTCTACAGGAAATAGTAGACACAAACTGAGCTTACCTCTTATCTTTCAAAGCTATTGAAATACCGAAAAATCTCAAGAAATTTCATATTTTTTTTTAAATCATTTAAAAATATGATTTCATAACAACAATTTGTAACCATTAAATGACAATATTTTGTCATAACTGATGTTTTTATATATCAATATGTTGCCATCATAAGAAATGGCCCACTGGATTTAGTGGAGCCCTCAATGTGTTCCGCCATCCCAAATGTTTGGATAACTCTGGGTTAAACTATTCTACCTGTAGCAGCACCACTATCTCCGCACCATTGATATATACAAATTTTGTACGGTACGCCGCATATTACACAACTTTCACTTATCACCCACTTTTTTAGCAGAAATAGGTATTTTCAGACAAAGCAAAGTGAAAGTAAATATTATAAATGGTAGACTCTATCTACGATAAGTTTGAGGGTGGGTAGAAGGGTAGTGAGATGCGCAGTGGCAAAACATTTTCTCACCTCTCCCCCAATCTTTTGTCTTCTCTACTCAATCATACGTACCTATAAATTTTTGTTTACAAGTAGAAATTTTTCATCATTTTTTTTTTCATTTCTGTTCCTATTTTCTACATTGATTCTCAGAAAGATTGGCTGTTTACATACTGCGATTCATTTGATTTGAGCTAATACAGTATAGTCTAAAATAATACATAACGTGGACTATTCTCTTTGTTTATATTCCGAAGTAAATGAAAAAGGCTCCTTCCTAATATTGAATATCCGATAACGTAGTATTCTTTTCTGTTCTATAGTTTCCATCTATTTCTTGATTTTTTTGTGATCTATTTTTTGGTAAGTTTAGATCTATAGATCCTAGTAATAACATCGAATTCTGTGAACAGTAGATCTCGCGAATTCATATATATTTTTTTCTCAATTTGATTATTTAACCATCCTTTTCATTGTTTTATTTTATTTTTTAGAAAAATCCCAACCTTTAATAATCCTCTCCACTCCATAATCTTTTTACCCTTATTATTTTTCTTGTAGAAATTGTTCCAAAGGAAATTCTTTAATCAAATCATGATTAATACCTGTTTATATATAAAACATGTACACATATGCATACACATTTTCAGCTCAGTGCCTGTATATTCAGTTAAAGAATCAATCATTTCGTGCATGGCATTCAACTTTTAATAATGCATCGTTCTTTTTTATTTAAACTAATTACTATTTGCTGCTTAATCGCTAAAAATATGCTGTAAAACTAAACCTACAACCAAAAAAAAAAAAAAAAACTATAAAATAATGATTCTATTTATCTATTTAATATTATTATATAATTTAAATTTATTTTTGTCGATGATTGTTCCCTTCATCCTTTTTTTCTATCTTTTACTCTTGTATAATATGATACAAAAGTGATAAATCATCAATCATAATTAATTTTTTATTTTGATAGTGTACTTGAGGTCAAAATTATTTTTTACAATGATATTTTGGTTCATAATTGAATACTTTATTTGCAGTTGTACTTTGTGAATTTACAGTTTTCATTCAACAGTAAAGATTAGGTTATAATAATGAAAATACAAAAAGTTCTGAATTTTTCTGATGCATATTTGCAAAGATAATTAATATTTAAAGAACTTTAGTATGGGCGGAGCTACATCATTAGAGTGGAGACACGGCTACGCCATGACCTGCCAGCGCCTACCTCATTCTCTTGATTATATTATACATTTTAGATTAGAATAGAGTTTCCAGTTTCAAAACTTCCGTCCAGGAAGTATCTTTCCATTTCTTCTCTCTCTGTCATCTATCAACAAAAATATTCAGTTTAAAATGTATTTTATTAGTTTAGAACTGTTTGTGAGTGTCATGTTGGGCAGCAATACCTCCCAGACACACTTGTTATTTATAGTTTTTGTCTAAATATGAACATTTATTTTATTATTTGGAGTAGGTATAATTGATAGATCCGAATAACTTTGAGCCTGACAAATCAGCAAGTCTTCTTCAGTTTGCTAATGTTACTAAAGTAATATTTTGAAGTAAAAGGTGGACAGTTAGGTCTGATTAGATCGTATTGCGTTATATCATTAAAATTCCTAGCTACTTTTAAAATTAATAAACAATTTCCTTTCGTATACTTTATTTTTCTCAATGATTAGGACGGGAATAGAAAGAGGGTTAAAGGCGAGTTCTTAGTTTAGTTAGATCATTGTTAATTTTAAATATTATATATTTTAAAAATGTAGCTTCAGAAATATAATATGTGTTTAGATTCATTGAACTTATCACTTTTGAATTATAGTACATGTTTATTTAAAACTAGTCAGTGAAATTTTGTAGCAGTTATTTTTCTTAGAACCCCTAATTATTGTAGTATTATTCTGGTTTGGAATTTTTTTCCTTGTTGCTTATGAAGAATAAAAATAAATGGCGATACCGCCTCCTCTATATTTTGTTTAAACATTTTATTTTAACAATATATGAGGAGGTTAAAATGATAGTGGAATACGTAAGTCAATTTTGCTTTTTGTCTAGAAAGTGAATATAATGTAAATTTACTTTAATGGTAATGATATATGTATGTTATACATATATTATTAAAGTACATACTTTGTTCTTAAATAATAAATGTAAAAAAAAAAAAATTCTGTACCCCTACAACCCATGAAGGGTTTTGTGTTCAATACTTTGTTAAGAAGTAGTGTTTCAAGGCCACATTTAACCATCAGATTTTCCCTCTCAATCAATTAATTAGTTAAGGAGTACTTATAGAGGCTAAGTGTGCCCATGGAGAGTCTCCCGACCCCAGGGTCAATCAATGGCTGATGCAACAGAATAAATAACTATCTTACCAGAACTGGACTTGAACCTGGTTCCTTAAGAATAGAAGCAAAATGTCTTACTTACTATTGTTATATGCTTTTCCCTTTATTTTGTGGTGATTTTCCAAACTGAAGAAGTACATCTGGGATTACGGGATTATATCATTAAAGTAAATTTACATTGAAGAGAAGGATGGTTGGTATGATCAGTCAAAATAAAAAATAAATAATTATATTTACTTTTATATTTGCCGACGTTCGGCCCGAAGTTCATGCCTTCATCAGGGCTAAGAAAAGAACCAGATAACAAATAGGTATGAGAAACTATAAACATTGAATAATAAAGAATCAAAATTAAAAAGGTGAAAGGTATAGACTTAAAAATTTAGGTAGAAAAAACTCAAAGTGAAATAGATAGAGTGAACATTAAAGTAGGTAGAATAATAATAATAACGGCAACAAAGTATGCAATAATGAAATAAACATAATCAAAATAAGGTAACATAAGAAAAGAAAAATGGTAATCTTAGAATAAAATGTAAAACAGAGAAAAGGAATAGGAAGTTATATAAGGAAATAGTAGATATACATATAAAACTGAGATATTGTAAAATCTATCAAAATATACTGACTACTTATGAGATAATAAAAAGTTAAAATAATGTAAAAAAGATGTATGAACAAATGTATCAATATATGCAAAAATAGAGATGGAAATATGGGAAATAGAGTGGTGGGAAGGAGGAAAAAAAGGAGAAAACTACGATAAGAAAGATAAACAGACCTGTTCATCCGAAAAGCGTGGAAAGAAAAGTATTATAGGAGGACAGCTACATAGCGCCATCTGCAACGGTTAACTGAAATATGTGTACTAAAGCACAGGAACGTATAGATTTATTATAGATAAATATACGTAGTCAGCATATTTCGATAGATCTTACAATATCTCAATTTTCTATTTATATCTATTATTTCCTTATATAACTTTATATTCCTTTTATCTGTTTTACATTTTATTCTAAGATTACCATTTTTAGTTCTTATGTTACCTTATTTTGATTATGTTTATTTCATTATTGCATACTTTGTTGCCGTTATTATTGTTTATTTCTTAGTTCTCTGTTATTGTTATTATTCTACTTACTTTACTTTATTTTAATGTTCACTCTTTCTACTTTATTTTACTTTAAGTTTTTCGACCTACAGTTTTTAGTATATAGCTTTCACCTTTTTTAATTTTAATTCTTTATTATTCAATGTTTGTAGTTTCTCATATCTATTGTTATTTGGTTCTTTTCTCAGCCCTGATGAAGGCCTGAACTTCAGGCCAAAACGTCAGCAAATGTAACAATAAATATTATTATTTATTTTTGCTATTTTTATTTTGACTGATCACTCCAACCGTCCTCCTCTTCAATTATTCACTACAGTCAACCATCAACCCACAATTATAAATTTACATCACATTCATCTTCTGGAAAACATCAAAATTGACTTTACTATCATTCTAACTTAAAGTTTGATTATAAATTAGTTACTAAAAATAAAAAAATTATTATATTTAATACTTTACTTTCTGTTCTCATGTTTCTCTTTTTATATCTGAGTTAGAAAAACAACTGTCATGTTGTTTAATGTTATGCATCCAGATTTTGTTAAAATTTGGATTTGAATTTGAAACATACTCAGCAGTATTTTTATAATTATTTATGTAATGTTTGTCATAATAAATTAAAATTAAAAATATATTTTTATCTGTACATTAAATATATATATTTAATAATTTATTATTTAAATTGAAAAAAAATTATATGGTGAGGCTTATTTGAACCATTTATTTTTGATTAGTGAAACCCTTTTTTATTAAGTAATTAGTTCCTTCTTTTATAATGTACATATAATTGTTTTGTGTAAGATCTCTATTTTTTTTTAATGTAAATTTATTTTATTTTATAATTCCGTTTTGTTAATTTCTTCAGGTTTACTCGCTGTACCTAGCTTTAGTACTCTTCAATCTCTTAGAAAGTCAATTATAGAAAATGGTAATACTTGCCCGCTTACTCAAAAACATTTGGTACAACTGGATTGGGTTTCGAAAGAAGACGGCTCTCATATACTTACTGTCGGAGTCGGAAGCAAGGTTTATATGATTTTAATTTAAAATACTTTAAAATTATTTTTTTTTCTTTTATGTTGAATTAAAATATATGTTTATTTTTCAGGTAATGCTGTTTACACCTGTATCGAGCGACATCGCCCAAGCTAATATGAAAGCGATGAAAGAATCGCAGACAACTAACAGTCGTCCTATTTTACGAAAAGCTTCTTCACTTGCTGCTCCAAATTTTATTGATGAAATCAGGTATTTTAATTAAATATTTCAATATTATTTTACTAATATTTTTCAAATAATAATGGTATTTAATTGAAAAATTATTGATTTAAATTTTGTTATTTACCTTCAGAGAATTTATAATCTTGCTTATTTTTATTTTAAAAAACTAAGTGCTATTATCTTCTTTTTTTTTATCTTTGAATATATCTTTAACTTACCATGATGGACTATCAGTGATATTTTTATTTTAAAAAATCTAAACGATATGTGATAGTTGGAAAACAATAGACCAATATAGGCACAAGTTGAGAAGACTAATTCATTTCGGGCAATGATCTATAAGTTCGGTAAAGCTAACAGATAAAAAAAAGGTTTTTGTTGTAGTGAGAGGTTCTTAAAAATTTATGGATATATGAAGAAATGTTTAAAGCTTAAACTTTTTTTTCAGTAATTTATAATCAGATCCTGAATTTGTATGCAGTAAAAACTCCCAAAATATGCCGTATAATATGCAATAAAAAACTGTCAAATATGCAGTAATAAAACATATAGTGGAAAAATCTCTAAACATGCAATAAAACGTCTAAAATATTTAATTACATTACTGGGCCTACAAAACGTTTTGGTCTAAAATAAAACATAATCATTATAATAATACAAAAATACAGAATTGTGGGCTAAGGAACTCGGAGATATATAAACAATAATCAAAAAGTAAATAAACAGTCATAATAAAAAAGTATCAATTACTTTCTGACTTTAATCAATTAAAATTAAAAGTAAAAATAATTAATAATGATCTAATAATTTACATAAATATTTACAGTAATATCTATCTGCTTTAATTTTATGAGGACTGGATGAATAAAAAATTATTAAACAGGTGGAATTTAAAGATAGGGAGGTTATTGGAGCGACGGATGTAGAAAGGGATGGAGTTCCACAGGATTAATCGGATAATGAACGATCTGTCGAAAGCAGCGGTTCGGTGGGTCGTAGTCTATAGATCTAAAGACCTAGAGCAGGTACTGTGGAAATGAATTGAGGCTTTGATTTGAAGGAGGAGGAAACGTATGAAGGACAGCGAGATCGGATGACTTAGAAGAGGAAGGATGCCAGAAAATACTTACGGCGGTAGGAAAGATAAAGCCACTTCAGCTCTTCATAATAACGAGAAACAGAGGCATCCCTTGGGATCCCAAGGAGGATTGTAAATTAAATAACATTGTTTCATTTTTTTATAAGCTAAAATAATTAAAGCATATTGCGATAAATAAAAAGATAATATGAAATAAAGGAAGGAGATGGTCTGGGGTGGCGGTCATAAAAAGGCTAAATAGTGGCAAAACTATTTTATTAAAAGCCAACGTTTCGACCCTGAATTCTAAGTGAAACTCCTAGCTGAACGCACCTCCCTGAAGAAGACCTGCAAAGTCGAGTTGAAACGTTGGCATTTAATAGAATAGTTTTACAACTATTTACCCTTTTTATGATCGCCACCCCGGACCATCTCCTTCCTTTATTTCATATTATCTTTTTATTTATCGTAATATGTTTTAATTATTTTAGCTTATAAAAAAATGAAACAATGTTATTTACTTTCTTTATAATACAATGGTCAACTATTAAATATTCAATAATATGAAATACTTCTTAAGGACTAAAATATTTAAGTATCACGAAGTTCCAATTAGCATCAAATAAAAACAACTATAGGTAATTGTTGGCAAAAACTGCTAGTAGTAATGATAATAAAAATTTTAAATATTTTAAATAAATATTTAAAAACTAGTTATAAAAAAAATGGAAAATAATATGAAAATACCTAAAACATAATTAATAATCCTATTTATTATTTCTAAAAGGTGCTTTTTATCATTACGCCATAAACTCTTCAATTCTTCATCAAATCCAATGATTGACCACTCATTTTGCAGATATTCTTCTCCTTCACATGCGAAAAATAGTTCTATCCCTCCAAAATTTATAGGGAAAAACTTATGAAGGAAAAGAAACTTTATTTGCAAATAACTAAAAAGTATCCATTTTTTTTCTTGTACCCATGATAATTAGAAAGATAACTAAATTATGCACAAAACAAATAAAAATCGGACAATTATTAACAAAGATACAGTCTATTAGTTTTGGTATACTTAATAATTTCTTCCTCTTTAATGATATTGCATTAGGAGTAGAATAGTTTACTACATTTTTTTCGTGGCTGATATGTTAACTTTATTATTTCTTAAAGGCATTTGTTAGTTCTTACATTTTATTTTTTTTTTATGATTTAGGAAATCCCATGATCGGGGCATTATTTTGTTTTTATTATCTTTCCAATCAGCATTTAAAAATTGGCCGCTTCCAAAGCGATTTGTACAAATATTTTGGTCTATTATGTTTAATGGAATATTGGAATCGACCAAGGAAAAAATTAATTCCTTCCTTACATAATACATAGGAACAACTTCTTTCCATATTGTTTTGCTATGTCTTCTCTAAACAAAATGTTCTGCCAATTATTCGCATGGGCCAACTAGTAGTAATCAAAAACATAATGGGTGATAATTATTAAATATTGCAATAATAATACAATTTACAAGTAATAATAAAAGAAAATCATTAATGTTTTTAACTAAAAAATTAATTGGCAACAAAAATAATATCAATAAAACACCAATGGATTAGAAATTAGTTAAAATGAATTTCTAGTTTTGTTTCTAAAAATCTAATCTTCTATCATTTGAAAAAAAATTTATAATAAGAAAATGTTCTTTCTACAACAGTCGTGATAGAAGCAAATTCGCACCCACTTAAAGTTATTGATATGTTTTCGATAGAAACTTGTTTTGAACTATAGACATAAAATCGAACCTTCCTATGAATTTTAAAAATGGTTTCATCTTTGGATTCATAAGTGTCGATCCAATATTTCAATTTTATAGAAAATTATACTCTTAAAATTACAAACAATATAACCGCTTGTAAAAAAAGTAATTAATTTAAAACTGAGGACTATGGTTTTTAGAATTTAAAAGAAATAAGAAGGGAGTAAATGAAAAAATCCATTATTTTAAAATTTAATAACTGTAGGTAGCGTATTTTGTTATTTGAGATTGAAAATCAACCTATAATTGTATTATCGAATTTCATCTTCAATGTTCCATTTTAATTCATTATTACTAATTATTATTGTAACTTTTAATTTTAAATAGTTTAAGTATGCAATTTAAAATTTCACTAATTGCATTTGGGTGCACTGATGCGTATAGATATTTGATTAGCTGTATAAAAACTGCCTGTGAACAAAATATCCAATTGCATAAAAATCCAGGCCTTGCTCATCATATATAGTTAAGATTCAAAATTTTTGAGGTGTTTTCAAAAGGTTGTTAATGCATAACAATTTTTTAAAAACTATTTTTCTGTTTGTTCTCTGAAATAACATTATTTCCTTGAAAATACTGTCCATAACATACTAATCAATTTCTTTTATGAACTTACTTGATCGTCTTAAGATGGATGAAACTCCGGAAGATCGACCTAAGGACTGCTGATGGTCTTCCCCCACTTCCAATGCAAATTTCATGGGTTCGAGATGGAATACTCGTTGTAGGAATGGACTCAGAAATGCATGTATATTCACAATGGAAACCAGATGCTTGTAAGATAATTTTCTATCTTGCTGGAATATTTAAAAATTATGATTATTTTAATATTATTTCTCTTGTTTTATTATGATAGTTCGTGCAAAGAGTGGTTACTCTAGTGGTTATGGCAAACTTCCCCATCAGGAGAGTGAAGAATTGCAGGATACTCGCAACTTACGAGATGAAGATCTTCGCAGTCTGGTCCAGGTAAGGTTGGGCAAATTTGATTCAAATGACAAATAAATAACAATGAATCAAATAATAAAAAAAATAAACTGTATAATATTACTTTATTCATTTGTCAATAAAGAATATATACTAAATAAAAATTTATTCAATGAAACATTTTCAAGAAAACTATTCACTGAATACTCATTTATTTATGGGATAATCATCCCATAAAATTATATATTTTTTCTTAGTGGTTTGGAAATTGTATTTAAAGTTTAAAAATAAACTTTTCACGATTCTTCAAAATGGGTGTCCATTTTTGTATACTTGGATAGGATATTTATGAAAACACAATCGGTTTTAAGATTCTTCATTATTATGTTTTTGAAGATGTTTGCTATAAAAATACTATTAATTATAAGGTTATGCTATCATTTATTGAGTCTTTGTAACTTTTCAGGTGTCATTAATAATAGAGTCCATTATTATGTTATCAGTGGCACTTTTTATGAAAATATTTTCCATTTCTTATCAATTTCAATGAATTTTTTTTTTTTGTTCTTTTGGGTTTTTAGAAAACTTTTAATAGTCCTGGAGCCCGTGGCAAAAAAAGGTGTCATATTTTATACTAAGTTTTGTCCTTATAAGGCGAGTCAAATAATGATAAAAATGCGATGTAAAAATTTATTTTTTTAACATTAATGATTTACGGGGACGGATATCACAGAAACTATAGAATATAGTGAACAAAATAATACACTGACAGGCAAAAAATTCCACCCACTTGATTTTTTCCTGTTTTCATCTAAAAATATTTATGCTTTGGATTGGTCTATTGTTTTTAATGAATAAATAGGTAATCTTTTTGTTTGTTTTCAATTAGGAATAGTAATATAAAGGACAATAACCCTTAATCCTTAATTCAACGAAATGATTCTAGATTCCAATGTTTACTTTCTATGGAATCAAAATGTTTATTCAGTATCATTAGTTCAGTGCCGTTTCTTGCAGCACATTTCTTAGTCTCCGGCTTTTAATTTTTTCAATATTAAGTTTAAATAAAAATGCCTCTTAGTGCTGAGGATGTTGTGCGTGGTGTGGCACTTATTGATGATGGACGTTCCATTAGATATGCAGCTAATGCATGTAAATACAATAACAAACTGTAAATACTTTAAATTAAAATTATTGGTAGCTTTATATATCTATAAGCCCTATATATATATATATATATATATATATATATATATATATATATATATACACTTACAATCTATGTAGGGTCTCTATCTATTTTCACATGGCCGCCATTTTGTATTCCAGTGGCTATAAGCTGGCAAACATAAATTTTTTTCATCAGTTCTGTGGATATGATCAATTTAGAAGGACAAAGCTTAGTATGAAATATTATGACCTTTTTTGTCACGGGCTCCCAGACTATAAGTAATCGATGGGTATAGTAAAACATAAATTGTATATATTTTTAGTTATGTGCAAATTAATAGTCCATGTTACAGGTCCCTTTTTATCAAATTATTAACACGCTCCTGAAACGTCAATAGCTTTATCTCATCGTAACCTACAAATATTTTATTTACAAAAATTCTCGGAATCGGGGCAAACTTTGTCTATTTAATTAGGTACTAAATACTCATAAATACCCATTTGCTTTCCACTTGAATCGTTAGATAACTCGAGCACAAAGTCGAGAAAAAATGTGGTCTTCAAAAATATTAAGCCGTTTGGCATGATCTACACCTCCAAATTGTCAATATAACGAGGTTATATAGATCAAATAGCCCAATATTTTTGTAGGCCACCTTTTTAATCGATTTTGTGATCAAATTATCTTACGATCGAACTGGAAAGCAAATGAGTATTTACGAGTTTTAAGTATCTAATTATATAGACCAAGTTTGCTGACCTCCAGATTGGAAATGCCCCAATTCCTAAAATTTTCATAAATAAAATATTTGTAGGTTACGATGAGATGAAGCTATTTACAGAGTTTCAGGCGGATGTTAATAATTTGATAAAAAGGGGTCTGTACCACAGTCTATAACTTTTATTTTCTTCATAACTTTTTTGTATGTGGCTATTTTTCCCACCTCTGTCGCTCAATTATTAGGTTTGATAAAGAATTAATGAAGATAAGGGCAAAGTAAAAATTAGGGCACAGTTAAATAGGTTTGCTATCAATAATTCATTTTAAGATTTGTTATTTTTAGTTTGGAGAAAGGAAGTTACTTAATTTCACAGTAAATGCTGTTGTATATTATTTTTTAATCGTAAGAGGTTCTTTATTTAATGGATATTGTAATATTACTAGCAAGTCGCAATAATCTTTTGTTTGATTTTTTACAAAATTCTTATTTCAAATTTATATGATGTATTGTTGATAATAACAACTCTTGGAGATTGTTATGAGCTGGCACTGAATATAAATATGTAAAGTGAGAAATAATAACTTTGAGGTTACATCCAGTAGAAAACAAAAATGGATGGAACCACGTAGCCATTGGTAATTCAGTCGCTGAATAAAGGAACGTGCTGACTTCTAGCAATTAGTTTAGGAATGGTTTCGTGGATTTACGATGCCATCGAAGAGTTTTATAGCTTTTCCAAAGTCTAATTATAGTTAGATACACAAGCTACGTAGTGTAGCAATCCAATGTATTTGGGTAGCACTGCTTGTAAAAGAAGTATTTCTTTCTTCTTAATTCTTTTGTTGTTTCAGGAATCTTCACAAAGGAGGTTGGCCAATGTGAGTTCTATGCCGCATCTTTCTAGGGTCAGCTCTATCAATCTGACACTTCTCTCGGTAGAAAATAAAAAGAAGAAATCGAATTCTTCATCGGGTTAGTTCAGAAATAAATATGTGATAATTAAAGTTTTTATATTAACAAATATTATAATTTTTTTTTTTTGGAAAATAGGTGGCCAAACCAACACCGATCAGAGCTTGGACTCTTATATGCCGGATTATGGTCTGTTTGAGGCGAGTAGAATCGCCTGCCCTGTTCTGCCTCAGTATCATCCGAAGCAGCTGATGGAATTGCTCAATTCCGGAAAAATCCGTTGGGTGAAGGCCATCTTAGCCCATCTTGTCAGGTATCATTCATTTTTCGTATATTAAAGAATTCATTATTTTGCTTTACAGACATTTTTTTATTATTATTACTGTTGAACCTCTATCTATTGTAAGATATTCTGTATATAGAATAAAATTTCTATATATTGATCGGAAACTTAAAGTAAAGAAAAAAAATATATTACAATTTTCAGGTGGTTTTGATAAAAATTTTGGAAAAATATTTGATATATCGATATTTTAAAAAATATATATTGATATTTTGGTCCAATATTATATATAATGATGTAGAGATGGTTGACTGTGATATGATATGAGAAGGAGTTGGTCGGGGGCGTGCTGTCAAATACATACTAAATTTTTACAATAGTATCTTATGGTTACGCTGACGTTTTGACCCACTTTTTAGGTTTTCATCAGGACTACAAAAGATACATGGTGAAAATAAAATAAATGAATTATATGTAGATATTAAATAAGAAACAGTTGTCTGATAAAGAAATAATAAGATGACATCAGAGATGTAGTGGGTGACAGTAAAGTTGAGATAATAAGTATTACATATATAAAATATACAAACAAAAATAGAAAATAAGTGTGAATAAAAATAGAAAAAAAGGTGAATATAGCGTGTAAGTCTAAAGTAAACAGATTGTGATAAAAGACAAGAAATGAGTGGATAACAAACTGGTAAAGGTTACATTTGATAACTGTAGGTTAACAGATAAGGAAAATGAGGGTTGTCGGATAAAGAAATTAAAAAACTAATAAGTAATGATCTAATAAAGCTAAAATAATAATAAGATAACTTAATAATAATATATTAGTGGATAACAAGTTGGTGGAGGTTACACTTGATAAATGTAGGTAAACAGATAACGAGACTAAAGGTTAACAAATAAAGAAGTTGAAAAACTAATAAGATAACATGAGTTGTAACATCCTTAGGATAGATTTATTAAATATATATAACTCAATAAGAAAAGAAAATAGAAGAGAAATTTAGAATATAAGTAGAAATGTAAAAAAGGTTATGATGATGAATAAAGGTACAGTGTTTATAAAGTATTTATTTGATTGCACCCCCCCCCCTACTAACTTCTTCTCACAATATTATTTATATTGATATTGAAATTTTTTGGAGAAGAAAATACTAGAAAGACATCAGGCAAACCGACAACCAAAGGACAGAAACAAATTATTTGAAATTTTTGCAACTTTCTCTCTTTGTCAACTGTTTATCCACACATAAACACAGCACAGCCCTTATCAATGAACCACTAATGCCTGCTTTTTTAACTGCCACCCACAATCTCTCTTGGAGATTAGCATAAGCCTACCACAGATCTATAAAAGCCATATGTAGTTCCTGCTTTCTCTCTTGGGACTTCTCTATGGGTTGGCAAAGAACAAATATGTTGTACGCACATGATCTGCCAGCTGTAAAACCCACTTGCTCCCGCTGTGTGATGTATGAGCAGCCTTGTAAGCAACTTATCCTTGAGCAGCCTTCCAATAATCCTTGTCACGGAACTTGCACGCAGATTCCTCGATAGTTCCTGCATATTTTTCGATCCCCCTCCTTGTATATTGAAGATATATACGCAGCCCTCGGGTCATCTGGAATATCCTCTTCTTTTAGAACAAGGTTGCACTATCAGCTTTCAGGAGCTCCATAGCAATTCCACCTGGTCCCGGAGATGTCCCAGTTTTCGCTTTTGCTAGCGCCTGCCGAACATCCTTTTTTAAAAATATATTTTTAATAATTATGTACGTAGTCTATGTATATTTTAGTTATTAATTTAGAGTAATAGTATGTCAATAATGTATGGCCAGAATTAATCTTTATTTTTCTGTTCACCATTGTTATTGTTAAGGAAATTTGTCACAGAATGATACTTTTTCTATTTCTATGTCCAATAGTCCTAATGTCCTGCATATTCCTGTGTGTTGGGAGTGGGCTAATGCGTGTGCACAGCACTGCCGTTAATAAACATATACTAATTAAATAATTACAAGTTCGCGTTCCTGTGCTGGAGGGGCATTTAATTCTGGCATTAATCTCCCGCATTCTCCTCCTCCCTGGAAAAACTCGTGTATAGCTGAGGGTCTATAATGGTATACCTAAGGCGAGGAAGGGGTGGAAAAAATTAAATATATATTCCTATGTGGTTTTGCTGTATTATTATGATTTACCAAGTAGACTGTCCTAGCCAAAGATTTTGGATTCATGTGTCTTAGATCAAATGTTTATCATTTTTTTTTTGTTATCAATTTAAAAGCTGAATGATTTGAGAAATTATATTAACTTTTGTTAAGCTGTAAACATTTGTATTAGGTGTATATCGGGGACTTGCAGTGTACAACAAGGTCAAGTTGTTTGTTCAATGTCTGACGAAGAAAATCTCACTAAACAAAGAGGTTGGTCTCGGTCGAGAACGCTTTCCGTCAGCTATGGTGCAGGTTAGTGAACAAAAGCCTTAATTTCTTCTTTATTTTCTAGATAGTTGTTTTACTTTTAATATTTTAATTTATTTTTATTGTAGGAACTACTAGCCCCATGGAACAACGCGGCTCTACTACAGCTATACCTGAGGAATTGACGCTTGATTATGCTGAAATTACGTCCATTCCTCCTCTGCCTCTTTGGACCTTGTTGGCCGCTGACAAAGAGACTTTGAAACCTCAAACATCTGAAGATAATCCAGTAAGATAATTCAATCATATTGTGTTTTTTCAATTCATTTACCATTTTGATTGGTTAATACCAGGTTTCTAAATTTGAAACCAAACTTTTTGTCAAGAAAATACATGTTCATACCATAAAAATGTTATAACATATTTTATTTAAAATATTATCCATCACTAGCAATTAATTTTTCTCAATTTACAAAATCCATGCCAGTAAAGCTGTTGCTCTTTTTTGGTGAACTATTAATCAATCTATTTGAGTGAATTTTCATTAGAAGTTAAGCACTGTTGAGAAAGTGTGAGCCCCATCAATGCGAATAAATAGTAGTCAAACAGAACCAAATTTAGTGGTTCTTTTTTATTTTTTTATTAAATGTTGGCTCAGGGCACGTCGATCCCTGAAGGATCTATTGTGTGCCAATTCAGTTATTCGTTTATTATCAAAATGTTATTTTTGCCCCTACTGTGTATCTTAGTAGGCTGCTCAGATTGACCGTCTCATATCTAGTGGGGAGATCCATTTGTTCCTCCCAAAATAGTTCCAGTCTCAGCCTTGCGAATCTATCACATCGACACACAATGTGAAAGGCTGTTTCGTTCTCCTTTTGACAGAATCTGCATAGCGGATTAGTCGTTGCTCAGAGATTGAACATATGGTAATTTAGCTTACAGTGGCCTTTATAGATCGCTGTAAGCTTTCTAAGAGCTGCTCTGCCCATACTCAGGAATAGTTTGCTTCTTTTTTCACATGGATCTTTAAGGGACAGCTTCGAATGTCGTTGTTTCTTCTCAGACCAGTATTTTAATAAATCTCCCTGATCCTACTTTTGGCAGTACTTAGGCTGATTCCACAAACAGGTTCAGGAGTTACGGAAATGGTATTTGAGCCCAATCTGGCTAGTTTATCAGCCTCTTCGTTTCCTAGTATGCCCGTATAAGGCTATTATAATTTAGTGGGTTAGCGGCTTATTAAATTTTTTTTTTCTGTTTTTCTCATACTCAGCCTTTTCCAATATTCAGGGAGAGGTGGAAGATTAGGATATTTATCTTATTGGTAACAAGCCTACACTAACCAGAGCGGGAGCATCTTATTGGTAACAAACCTATTCTAACCAGAGCGGGAAGGTTGAAATTCATTCCATGGTTTGCCACTAATTAAATTTAAACCGACCCTGACTGGGCCAGTGCTATAATCAACGTTGCTAAGAAGGCAGCTTAATACACTTGGCTGTTATAGTAAAATAGTGTCTCGTCACGAGGATTGAATTCCCTAGTTTATTTACATAAAAAGTTGACTACTTATTTTGGTGGTTTTAATGCCAAAACAAAAAAAAATAGAGGGATAGAAATAGTAATTACAACGATTTACTAGGTAGTCCCAACACTCATATTAAACTTTAATTTAGTTTATTTAACCTATGGAAGGTTTTGTATTTGATTAAAAAAAAAAAAAAAAAAAAACGTGTTCCAGTAACAATCCATAAAGGGTCTTGGGTTCAGTACAATGTGAGGAAGTAACAGTATTTCAAAGCCAACAGTTGTGCAGGGAGGTGACAAGCCAATAGCACGCTCAACCGCCAGATTTCCCCCTTAATTAAGAGTACTATTATAATAAGAGGGATAGAAAATAGTAAGAGGGATAGAAAAAAGAAATTTGATAATAACTTCGCTCGATGAACGTTTTTTTCGTATTGTTTTATCAGGCCTGGTCCGACTCCGTATGTGGCCTTTGACCAGAGTCTGATATGAGGCTCCCTTATCAGGTCTATTATATAGGATATTGCTGTACACACACACACACACACACACACACACACACACACATACACACACACTCTATAAGTATATAAAAGTGGTTTTCAGAGATTTTAAATATATAGTGTAAATTTACTTAATGATTTTTGTGGTCAAACATACCACGGTACTAAATAAATACAAAATAATCATACTCCCCTTTCATTCTATGATAAAAAAAATACAAAACATTTATGTTGAAGGTCCATCGGAGAGATCTCACAAAGTTGTGGAAATAAACGAATACAAAACAATTATTTTTGGACTACTACAGACTATTATTTTATGACCGAAACATATAACGATACTAGATAAATTCAAAGTAACGATATTCGGGTCTGTAAGAGAGGGCCTCCAATCATTTTATGGCAATAAAAAAGGAAGAACGTATATATTGGGAGCCTCTTGGAGAAGCCTCTGAATATTAAATAAATGTATTTACAATTTATACATTTTTAATATTTGTGTCTCCAGACATATTGTTCATAGAAAAATATCATTGAATAGGGAAAAGTGAGGGAATTTTACTTTAATTATCTGGTATTCACTCTCTTAATATTAATTTTCAATAAAAATTGTATTCTTTGATTGCTAAATAATAACTGTTATTTTATTTAAAGTAACTGTTACTAAAAGTGACTGGCAGTACTTAAAAACTATCTCTTTTAAATCCCTTTCACTAAAAATGTCAATTTCTTCGTTTCGGCACTTAAGCTTTTCTGTTTTGACCCTTCCAGTTTTTTTCTCTATTCATCAACATCTTCATGACATGCTTTATGAAAGTGCTTTCACGATCTAGTGTCATTCATTTTTTCTCTATCTTTAATGGTGATTGATATAATGTCGATTTTAGAATATTAATCATTCAAATTCCTTTTTTTAAGTTCATTCTACAAAACAATAGATTTTTTATTTGATTTTAAACCTTAGGTTCTTCAGCACGAAACTTCTGATAATGCCATATTTAAACTAGAAGTTTCTACTTATTATTACAAGTATTATAATAAACATTAATATATTTTATTTTATTTAAAAAAAAAAAGAAGGATCAAATGAGGAGTTGCTTGAGGACATTTGACTACACATTTGTGTCTAGAATAAGCTAAAAATTCCTCTTCACCATTGCCTAAAATTGCCTAAGGTTTATGTTGATTCGGGATTTCTTCGATAGCATCCCCCCAAAAAAAACTTATATTTGACAGGACTAAGAAATACATTGACAGGCAAAAAATTCCACCCACTTGATTTTTTCATGTTTTCATCTAAAAATATTTCTGCTTTGGATTGGTCTATTGTTTTTAATGAATAAATAGGTAATCTTTTTGTTTGTTTTCAATTAGGAATGTTAATATAGAGGACAAGAACCAGTTTCCTGAAAATGCCTGATGGCGTCTCGTAAAGTTTCATATGGAACTCCGATGGCATTAGCTGCATATCTAATGGAACGTCCATCATCAATAAGTGCCACACCACGAGCAACATCCTCAGCACTAAGAGGCATTTTTAAACTTAATATTGAAAAAATTAAAAGCCGGAGACTAAGAAATGTGCTGCAAGAAACGGCACTGAACTAATGATACTGAATAAACATTTTGATTCCATAGAAAGTAAACATTGGAATCTAGAATCATTTCACTGAATTAAGGATTAAGGGTTATTGTCCTCTGTATTAACATTCCTAATTGAAAACAAACAAAAAGATTACCTATTTATTCATTAAAAACAATAGACCAATCCAAAGCAGAAATATTTTTAGATGAAAACATGAAAAAATCAAGTGGATGGAATTTTTTGCCTGTTAGTGTATATTGATAATATCTTCTGTTTTGCATTAACTAAGTTCGTAATAAGAAGCAATTTTTTTATATTTTTAGCATTATAATGAACTGTTCGAGACTGAAAATATTCTGGGAGAAGAACATTTAGATGATTTGCTGGTCGATGAAGATGAAGATGAATCACTTTGCCGAGCGGATAGAAGACCTTCTGGACCTGTAGATCTCGCCACTAGTCTCTCTCATTTCGGTCCAAGACAGGTTAGTTTTTTTTTTTTCTATAAATTACAAAATAAAGTTTCTTTAACATTAAATTTATTACTTTGTTGTTTTATTTATACATATTATTGTGATATTGTTTAAAAATGTTAATTGTATTAAAATTAAAATTGTAATTATTAATGAAATTTACTGGACGCTGAGGGCTTAATTGGTTCATGTACTGTGAATTCTAAGGATCAAATGAACAAAATCGATTCATTTAATATTATATTTAATAAACGAAACATCTCTGAACAAAAATAAAATTGAAATTATGTTCATGTAATCTATTACTATAAATATATGTATAAAATACTGTTCAGTTGGACTGTCTTTATGGTAGTTCCAAACGTATATTGCTCCATCAACTAAAGGTGGTCTACAGATAAATTTTAACCGATATACAGAATTTTGTTTTCTAAAAAAAAAAATTAAAAGTTCTTAGAAAAAGTTTGATATAAATAAATTTTCGATTTATAAAAGTTTGACTGTACTATAAAAGTATTTAAATTATTATCAACTATTACGATGATTTCCTGATGTCCTTCTCGCCCTCTGACCTATTAGTAGCCACAGAAAAACTTCAAGAAGACTTAGATAGGATTTGTGACTGGGCGAGAGCTAACAAGTTGAAGTTGAATGCTGAAAAAACAAAGGCAATCTTAATAGGCTCCATTCACCTCCTTAAAACTGTTCCTAATATTAAAACTCTGTTTCTACATGATAACACCATCAAATTTTATCCCTCCATCAAAAACCTTGGAATAACCATGCATCCAATATCTCCCGCCATACCATTTCCACCTTTGAATGTCTAAATTACTCCCGTCACTTATTTCCTCTTGAAACCCGTAGTCACTTCCTCAATTTTTCCCCACTTTGACTTTTGCTGCATGATATATGGAGGTACTGGGGATCTTGATGTAAAACTAAAACATTTGATAAATTGCTATGGAAGATTCATCTTCAGGATCGCTGTTTCCTGTTTCTATGAAGATTTGAAGTGGCTTTATCCTTCCTACCGCCGTAAATATTTCCTGACATCCTTCCTCTCCCAAGTCATTCACTCCCGCCGTCCTTCATACATCTCTGAGCTCCTTCAATTCAAGTCCTTTGTTCACTCCCACACTACGTTCCCGGTCTTTAGATTTATATATAATGGCCCACCGAATCGCTTCTTTCAATATTATCTTTAATTATTCGATCCTCATCCTTATGAAACTCCATCCCTCCCGACATCCGTCACTCCAATACTCTCCCTACTTTTAAATCCTGCCTATTCAATCACTTCCTTTTCATCCGATTCCTATAAAATTGTAAATTTCATCCGGTTCCTATAAAATTGTAAATAGAAACTTCTGTAAATATGTATATATATATTATTAGTTTATTTTCATTTCATTTAATTTTTTTTCTTCTTAATCGATTTAATTTAGAAGATAACTTTTTTTTTTTATTATATCTATTAGTTTACTTTGTAAATACATTTATATATGTCTGAGGCTCAAAAGCCCACATTTCTGTCCTTTATCAATTATGATTATAAAACATTTGAGGAAAACAAATGAATTAGCATATTTCCAACATTTTCTTAAAGAAAATAGTGCAGTATCATCTGTGTACTTTTTGAATTATTGGCAATAAAAGTGTGAATACATCTTTCCTTTTTTCAATAAAATATTTGATTCCACTTAGCTCATGTGGTGACAATTTGAGGCCAACATTTTTTTAATTTTTTGATTGCTATGAAAATTAGTATTGGAGGATTTTTTCAGATGAAAAATACAAATCTTATTTTGTTTTCTCCTTTAAAAAATATTTTAACCCCTTTTTTTTCACTCCCAGAAAGAAAGTTATTTTTCTATCTATCTATAATAATTAGAAATATTTCAATTTTTAAAAACCCAATCAATATTTCATAACTACACTATGGAAACCATGAGACCTAGGAGGCTTTCGATAGCAATTACAATTTATCTTGAAAACGGTAAATTTTAAGACTTTATAACCTAGAGCCTGATTCCTTCCAAAGTATTGACGTCCACCTTAAAATCTTTAAAGTCTGACTTATCCCTTCTGTCTATATTCGTCAACATACTATCCTCAGACTAATTGGTATAAATTATATTTTTAATCACTATTATTAAAGTTTTAATACAAATTTAAAAATTTAAATTGGAATTCATCATTTCTCCATGAAATTTCTTTTTGACACATCATTTTTTATATATAATATATACACCAGTTTATACTAAGTTTTAGGTTTATATATATACTAAACATTATTAATTTTAAAATATAAATTTGTTGTTTCAGGGTAGACTTTTGTCACGCCTTTTAACTCACACTCATCTTCCTGGATTATCATCATTAGATCAGATGCATCTTTTAGCTTTGGCAGATACTGTTTCTACGTGTAATACAGACTTTGCAGAAAGGTTTGCAATTGATGCTGCAAAGTCAGCTATTGCTAAAGAGAATTTGACTGGCCTGCCAGAAGGTGGTTTGACTACATCAGGTAAATTATAATTTTTGTGTTCATAAATTTGCCAGTAAAATATTTTATATTGATGTTATTAAGTTTATGTTATCTATTCTTTCAGACTCTCTAGATGACTGCGGTCTCAGATTTCTGCTCGCTATGAAACATTACAACTACCTTGTTCGTTGCTTGCCACTTTCTCAAAGAGCTCAATTCCAGAGGCAAGGAATGGCGAGTAATAACCTTGTTTGGGCTTTCCATTCAGAATCTGAGGAAGAACTTTTATCTCTTATACCTTCTTATACAAAAGGAAGTCCTCGTTGGGGTCGTCTGAAAGAATTAGGTGTAGGATGGTGGATTCGTAATCATACAACTCTTAAACAATGCATTGAAAAGGTAATTTTCTCATTAATAAAAATATATATTATTATTTTTGCTTTATTTGAATGCCTAATGCTTTATAAGATTTGTGTTCGGCACTTCAAGATGGTCTGACGTGTCCTATGTTTAGTGGTTCTTTCCTACCTGCAGACATATTACCTCGAATTTCACCTACATCAAACGGTGATTCTCAATCTACAGGCCATTTTCAGTTCCCAATCAGAATCATGGACAACCAGTCATATTTTCTAAAGTTTTATCCTCAAAAACTCGGGTGAGAAGATTTATCCCTTCTCTCTTATTGTAAGAGATGAGTTGCAGGTTAAATAATCTGACCACAAAAAGTTGAATGAATTTTTCTGACAATAACAAAAATCTTTTATTGGTCTCCATTGCTCATCATATTGCTTGTAAAGGATCAAAGAAGAAAAACTTGTTTCAACCAAATGAAAGAAATTCTGGTACTCCTTAAATAGCCGGTCAGGACGAAACCTCCCTTATTATGTAATGTTACATCACATTCAAAGCAGACCCACTCGAGACTGTTTCTGGAAGGAATCTGCTAAAAAAGAACCAACTTACTAATTAATTTGAGCAGGAGCTCTCTTAAGAAAATTACAGCAGCATATACAGGGCACTGTAAACTAAATTATCATATGTTCAAACTCCGGCTCACAGAGTTGTCTCTCTGTAGGTACTGTGGACGGGAGGATGAGACAGCATATCATGTCTCTTGCTGGTGCGATGGGTTTGCTGGCCTAAGATTTCGTTTATTCGGCACTGATAGGGAAAAGGATCCCAAAGCAAACGAGCTTATCAATCCAACAAGCTTATTACAGTTCATAGAGACTGCAGGTATTACACTCTAACTGAAGTGACTTCAAACTAGGCACACAATAGGCCTACATGGCCGTAGTGCACTCTTACAGCAAAAAAAAAAAAATACATCACATAATCTCCCTTCTTATCTCGAGTTATTCCATCGTTTATTTTTGTTCCATAGTGTGATTTTCGTCAAATTATATTACATTGTGGGAATTGCCGTCTTCAGAAGAAGAGGCTATCAAATATTTTCAAGACGCCGGGATAATTGTTTTGTTATTGTTACATTTGTTTTCGTGTATTTAATATATATGTTGTAAAATAAACGTATTTGATCAAACTGTTTTGTTATTATTACATTTCTTTTCGTCTATTTAATATATATTGGAATTACGTATGTCGTCTATTTAATATATATATTTGTTTATTATTACTTTTGTTTTTGTTTACAATTTCAATAATATGAATCTAATACAATAAATATGAATACGGAGATAGGAATTATCAGTGCCTTATCAGAATTAGCAGTGTTGAAGTTATAAACATTGGCAGATAGCAGTCGGACCTGACCGGCTATATAGAGTACCGAAAATTTTCTTCTGGAATTTGCTCTTTGCTCTCTGAAAAGTACACCATCGCTATCTATTTCTTCTTTTACTGCTTAGGCAGTGTTTTAGCGTGGACCAGGTAGACCTCTCCTGCACTCATCTCCCATCACTTCTCAGGAAATTTGGGCTATTCCTCTTGGTCTGCACATGGGTCTCATATGTCTTTGTTGCGACTTTGCTCCGATCCACCAAGAGAGGGTGCCCTTCAAACCATCAAGTTCTTCTACTATGGCTTCTGCCGGTTTAACCTTGACATAGGCTCAGATAGAAATATTGCTATTGGCTAGTATTCTTCTCCTCCTTTAGCAGGTTCGCATCTCTAGGGTCTGAGTCTGGTCCCTGTCCTTTGAGTGAGGGTCCTGGACTCAGAAGAATACTTTAGAATAAGAAGGAACAACGCCTCGTAGAGCGCTATCTTCATTTTCTTGGTAACCTCTCTTCTGGAGGCCTGAGCCTCTCATGAATGAGCTGAACAATGTCTGTTCTCGTCAATAAAGCCACTTTTATTGATCTGAGCACCTAAGTATTTAAAACTTCCTACTTGCTAAAAACTCTCACCTTTCACCCTGATAAACCTGATGAGGTTTCCTTCCAATGGGCATGCTTATTGTTCGGAAGTTTTTAATTTCATCAAAATCTTTGAAATCAAAAACCTTATTTGGCTTTGTCATTTGTAGGTTGCGAAAGCGTCTTTCCAAGCCAACCAAGATCCTCTGGATGCTGCCATCTTCTATCTCGCAATGAAGAAAAAGTCTTTAGTCTGGGGTCTCTTCCGGTCCAAGAGGGACGAGAGGATGACACAGTTCTTCTCTAATGATTTTGCCGAGGACAGGTAATTTAAAAAATAATGCATTTTAGTTGTTTTTGAAATTTAGGCTATCATCAAACAAAATAAAAATAATTTAACCATCATATTTCTCAGCAGTCTCTGCAATTTTTCCAAAGAGGATCTAAGTTTTTATTGCTTAATTGTTTGTAAGATAGAAAGGTTAGTAATCATTTAACTGTACGCTATACTATACTCTACTATATATGTGTTTATAGATATTAAACTTTATGCTATACTATACTCTACCATAGATGTATGTATAGACATTTAACTCTACTCTATACTATATTCTTCATAGATATATGTACTTTGTACTACCATAAATACTGTTAACAAAAGTTGAATTATGTTTACATCCTTGGGTATTATTTAGATAATCCTTACTTCTATCCGGTTATTTTCTTTACATGTCAGGATGATAATCCCAATTAGTTTGTATTTTTCTTTCGCTCAGTTAACATAGAGTAGGGTGATATAGAAAACCGAACAGCTGTGATCGCCTTACACAAATCTGGAAAATGTAGGTCAGAGATTTCCAACAATTTGAAATCTTTGGGTATCAGCCGTATGTTCGTGTATCGCACTATAAATAGATATAATGAGACCCTACCCTATTTGTATGTGACAGACCTCTACCGGGCCGTCCTCGCACTGTGAGAACGGCAAATGCTGTGAGAGCAGTGATTGCAAGAATCAGAAGAAATCCCATTCGAAAACAACAAATCAAGTCTCGGAAAATGGGAATCTCTGTCAGATCAGTGTCTCGCATAGTAAAAAGTGACCTTAGGATGGGTATATTTCGAATAATGACAGGACAAAGGCTAAAAACTTCACTAAAAAAAGTAAGAGTGGATAGATGCAAAGTGCTCCTTGACCGTTACATCAATGGTCTTCATCAAAAGATTTTGTTTAGCGATGAGAAAATTGATCGAGTTGAGAGAGTTGATCTTCAACTCCTCGACGAAGCTTGACTAATTATTATTAAGCCTGATTTTATTATAATTATCCTTTTATTTATTTATTTTAATCTTTTTGTAACCTATTTTTACTGTATACCTGTTTTTTTTTTTATTAATCCTATTTTTTCTCTTTTATTGAATTAAGAAAATTATGAAGTTTACCATAGCCATGTAATTTAATAATTTATAAGATACATGTAATTTTATCAATACATACATGTATTATGCTTAATGCATGGAACATGTAAAATTTAACAAATAAATGGCCCTTATATAGGGTTACTGTATGAAGGAAGTAGATAAAAAAATAAAATTAAAAAAAACACCAAATAAAAAATATAACAAATTTTAATGATGTAGAGTTGGTTGACCGTTGATATGATATGAGAAGGAATTAGTCGAGGGTGCGGTCAAAAAAATAAAAAAAATTAAAATATATAAATAATTTTAATTTTTGCCGACGTTTCGACCCACTTTGCAGGTCGTCTTCAGGGCTACAAAAGATACAAACATGTTGAAAAAATAAAAATAAAATAAAAAATAAATATAAGTATATATAAATTACGAAGAAGTTGTCAGATACAGAAATAAAAGATAAAGAAAATAAATACATGATAAGAAAATAGATAAAAGAAAATAAATACATGAATGTTAACGAATAAATGAATGTTAACGAATAAATTGATTGAAAATTGAATAACTATTGTTACAGTAAAGTTAAAATATGGATAAGATAACATAATAATAAGATATCAGTGGATAACAAGCAAGTGGAGGTTACCTTTAATTGTAAATAAACAGATAACGGGACCAAAGGTTAAGAAGTGAAGAAATTGAAAGATTAATAGGGTAACATTAGTGTAATATTGTTGGGATAGATTATTAAGTATAAATAACTCTATAAGAAAACAATAATTTTAAAAGAATACTTTAAAATGTAAGAATAAATGTAAAAACAAGGTTATGATATAAAGAAACAAAAAACAGGTTGTACTATATATAGATGACAATTGACATTTAGTTTTTTGAAAGCGGTAATGGAATGGTAGGCTGTATGAAGATAATAATAAGGTGTATAGTTGAAGGATAGGTGTGTTAAGAAAGGAATCTCAATAAAAGTCAAAACATACCGTTGGATGTGGCACTGCGGGAGGCGGTTGAAACACTGGCAGTGTCAAAAACTCTAGTTAGCAGTGTCAAAAAAAAGTTCTAGTAAAAATAAACGCATACATACATACACATATATACACATACAAACACACACACACACACACACACACACACACACACACACACACACACACACACACACACACACGCACACACACATATATAAAAGGAGAAGTAAAAGAAAGTATAAATGGAAGTGAGAAGATTAAATAGAGGTTTATGATCGAGACTTTTTTAAAATGTTGATGATTTGGGAGTAGGCGAGTGATAGATTTTGCTTGTCGGTTTTTAAGTTAAGTGGTTTGTAGTCTAATTGAATGAAAACACTTTCCGTAAGTAGTCTTTTGTCGTGGTTAGGTACTGTGGCAAGAATGGAGGTATTGTCAAAGTCAAATGTGTGGTTTGAGGTTAAGGCGTGTTCAGAGAGTTTAGAAGCAGTAGAGTTCTTAGAAGTAATTGAGTATTTGTGTTGTTTGATGCGGTCTTTAAGTTGGTTTTTGGTTTCTCCAATATAGGCGGAGTTACAATTGGTGGTAGAGCAAGGAATGCGGTATACGATATTAGAGCGGTGTTGCGGAGGGATGGGGTCTTTTAGGTTGGAGTAAATATCGGCAAGTTTGTTATAGTTTTTAAAAGCAACTCGCAGGTTGGGAATAGAGGAACGTAAAGATTTTTGAATTCTATCCGAAAGTAAAGGGATGTATGGTAGAGATCTATATAAAGGAATGGGGGGCTGATTTTGAGAACTAGAGAAAGGGATGGAGGATGAGGGGCGGGTTTTGTAGTCAGTAATAAGTTTTTTAATGGTGTTGGAGGGGAAGTTATTAGACAATAGTATCCGTTGTATGCGTCTAGTGTTTGTTTCATGTAGGTAAGGGTCAGATAGAGAAAAACATCGGTGAATGAGGTTTTTGGCAACGTTAAGTTTTTGGTGAAAGGGGTGTTGAGAATAGTAGTTGAGTAATCTGCCAGAGTATGTTGGTTTTGTGTACCAGTCTGTGGATAAAGTATTGTTGGGATGTCTTTTAATGAGAAGATCGAGGAAAGGGAGGGAATAGTTATCTTCGTATTCAACTGTAAAAGAGAGGCGGGGATGATATGAGTTAAAGGCGGAAAGGATGTCAGGAATAGTATCAGGATTGACGATGAGAAGAAGGTCATCGACGTATTTTTTTATAAGAAATATGTCATTAGGAAACTGTGGGGCTATGGTGTTTAGGAGATCATTAAGAACAATGTTAGATAAGTCGGGTGCGAGAGGATTACCCATAGCTAATCCTGCAATTTGATTATAAAATTGTCCATGGAACTGGAGATAACCAGATTTGCAACAAAGTTGTAGGGATTCAATAAATGATGAACGGTTAAGGGAGGTATGAGACTCTAAGGATGACCAGTTATTTTCTACTATAAGAAGGGCTTTATCTATAGGGATGTTGGTGAAGAGGCTTTTAACGTCGAAAGAGACTAGAATGTAATTATCGGGAATGGTTAGGGATAATAACAAATTACGTAGATGAAAGGAGTTGTGAATATCATATGGATTGTCATGACTAAGGATTTGTAAGGATGGGAGTACAAATTTGCTGAGTTTTAAAGAGGGAGAGTTGATATTAGAAGTGATAGGACGGAGGGGAGTGCCGCGTTTGTGAATTTTTGGAAGACCATAGAAACGGGGAGCCACGGAGTTATAAGAGATGAGGTTTCTGTAAGTAGGATATGTGATTTGTTTAGAGTGTAAGAGGTTTCTGATATGTTGGTTAAATTGGATTTTAAGAGAAGGGGTGGGGTCACGAGTTGTAGGAGCGTATGTAGATATGTCTGATAGGAGTTCAGTCATTTTTCTATTATTGTCTGTGAGGTCCATGATAACTGTTTTATTTCCTTTGTCCGCTTTAGTGATGATGATGTCGTCATGATTTTTAAGGAAGGAGCGTGTGGAAGAAAGTGTATGTATGTATGCGTTTATTTTTACTAGAACTTTTTTTTGACACTGCTAACTAGAGTTTTTGACACTGCCAGTGTTTCAACCGCCTCCCGCAGTGCCACATCCAACGGTATGTTTTGACTTTTATTGAGATTCCTTTCTTAACACACCTATCTTTCAACTATACACCTTATTATTATCTTCATACAGCCTACCATTCCATTACCGCTTTCAAAAAACTAAATGTCAATTGTCATCTATATATAGTACAACCTGTTTTTTGTTTCTTTATCATCATAACCTTGTTTTTACATTTATTCTTACATTTTAAAGTATTCTTTTAAAATTATTGTTTTCTTATAGAGTTATTTATACTTAATAATCTATCCCAACAATATTACACTAATGTTACCCTATTAATCTTTCAATTTCTTCACTTCTTAACCTTTGGTCCCGTTATCTGTTTATTTATAATAAAAGGTAACCTCCACTTGCTTGTTATCCACTGATATCTTATTATTATGTTATCTTATCCATATTTTAACTTTACTGTAACAATAGTTATTCAATTTTCAATCAATTTATTCGTTAACATTCATTTATTCGTTAACATTCATGTATTTATTTTCTTTTATCTATTTTCTTATCATGTATTTATTTTCTTTATCTTTTATTTCTGTATCTGACAACTTCTTCGTAATTTATATATACTTATATTTATTTTTTATTTTATTTTTATTTTTTCAACATGTTTGTATCTTTTGTAGCCCTGAAGACGACCTGCTAAGTGGGTCGAAACGTCGGCAAAAATTAAAATTATTTATATATTTTAATTTTTTTTATTTTTTTGACCGCACCCTCGACTAATTCCTTCTCATAACAAATTTTAGTATTCATAATGAATAAAGCCAATTATTATTGCCAAAAGTACTTAGCGCTAATTTTAGAAATCTTCTATTTTAATAATAGAGTATTTAATATTTCAGGTGGAGAAAAGCAGCTCTAAAAAATGCTTTTGCCCTACTTGGAAAACAGAGGTTTGAACACGCTGCTGCATTCTTTTTATTAGCTGGTGCATTGCGTGACGCGATCGAGGTAAGAGTTCTTTTATTATTATTATTTTTCTGATATAACTTAAGCCTAACTTTGAATATGTGTATTATATAACTTTTTTATTTATTCGCAGGTTTGTTTGAATAAATTAGAAGATCTTCAACTAGCCATGGTCATCTCGAGGCTATACGAAGGTGAAATGGATTCAACACCACCAAATCTAAAGAGACTTTTGTATGAGGTAATAATGTACTTTTTATTAGTTGACTATGTGATTTTTTTCTACATAATCCTTATCAATATATTTATAAGTAGACCCGCAATACCTTGAATTCCAAGGGAATAAGAAATTCTTCAAATTATGCGTAATTCAACTTAAAAATAGTTTGAGTTATAGTGGTAATTTTTTAAACATTTTTAGTTATTGAAGTGAGATTCAATAATATAATGTGCAGCAATATAGTGTCATTATTTAACACACACTCATACATTCACCACAAATCTTCATAAAAACTTAATTATTTTAATTATTATGCTGATTTTTAAAAATTTTGAGCCAGTCATTGCTTATTTAATAATAATATATTCTGCCACACCCAAGGGCTTATTGCTAAAGTTAAGTACCCAATAATACAAGAAAAAAATATATAAATAATTAAGAACGCTGAGATTGAGTGTTTGTTGAGAAATGAGAATAATGTTAACTTTATAAAAGCTGGAAGGCTGAGGTGGGCAGGACATGTGGCCAGAATGGGAGGTAATAGATTTCAAGTTGACTACAAGAAAAAAGATATATTCAAATAATGACAGGACAAAGGCTAAAAACTTCACTAAAAAAAAGTAGCATTTCCAAGTCAATTTCAACCTTTTCCAAGTCAAATTCAGCCTTTTCCATTTCAAAGTAAACCTTTTCCATTTCAAATTCAACCTTTTTTTTATTTATTTAATTATCTTTAATTTTTCGATGTGTGGGTCTGTTATCGTATGAGTAGTTTTTTAAAATAACCTCCTTTTTAAGATTACGTGACTGGGTTTCGAATTATTTAAGTTTTTTTGAATTATTCGATATAAGAGTGTATTTTTATGTTTCCCGATCAGTAAATTTTGAAAATGACATCCATTTTATGTTTACGCCACTGTGTTTTGATTTATTTAAGTTTTTAGAATTTATCAAATATAAAAGTCTACATTTATGTTTCTGGAGCCGTAGATTTTGAAAACGACCTCCATTTTAAGATTAGGCCGCCGCGTTTCGACTTATTTGAGTTTTTCGGATATTTTTCATATGAGGGTTTATTTTTATGTGTCCGGAGCTGTAGATTTTGAAAATGACCTCCATTTTAAGATTAGGCCACCGCGTTTCGACTTATTTGAGTTTATCGGATATTTTTCATATGAGGGTGTATTTTTATGTTTCCGGAGCTGTAGATTTTGAAAATGACCTCCATTTTAAGATTACGCCACTGCGTTTCGACTTATTTAAGTTTTTTTTATTTATTCGATGTAAGGGTATATTTTTATGTTTCCGGAGCTGTAGATATTGAAAATGACCTCCATTTTAAGATTACTCCACTGTGTTTCGACTTATTTAAGTTTTTTTGATTTATTCGATGTAAGGGTGTATTTTTATGTTTCCAGAGCTGTAGATTTTGAAAATGACCTCCATTTTATGATTACGCCACTGCGTTTTGACTTATTTAAGTTTTTCGAATTTATCCAATATTAAGGTCTACTTTTATGTTTCTTGAGCCGTAGATTTTGAAAATAATCTCCATTTCATAATTACGCCATTGCATTTTGACTTATTTAATTTTTTCGAATTTATCCAATTTAAAGGTCTACTTTTATGTTTTCGGAACCGTAGATTCTGAAAATGACCTCTATTTTATGATTATTCCACTGCGTTTCAACTTATTTAAGTTTTTAGAATTTAACAAGTATAAAGGTCTAATTTTATGTTTCTGGAGCAGTAGATTTCCCCCATTTTGTAAATGACCCTATTTCAAGTTTATGCCACTGTGTTTTGGATTATAAAAGTTTTTTTTTTTACTTTTTCGGTATAAGGATCTACTTATATGTTATCCGAGACGTATTGAAATTTTTCTAATCTTTAATATTTAAATTTATCTAATATTTAAGCTCCATTTTATGATTAAGCTGCTGCATCTCGAATAATTAGGCTTCATTTTGGATTTTTTCAATACAGTTTCATCAATATGTTTTCGATTATGAATAAATAAATAAATACTATGAAGCTAAAGTAAAATTAACCACAGAATACAAACTAAAAAGCCGAAAAGCAGCTGGTAATAAATTTAACCTTCCGTATTCAGATTTTTCAGCTAATTGTTCGAAATCTTATAATTTTGTGACAGGAGACCACAACATTAAAAAAGATAACTAAAATTAAATTAAAAATGAGACAATACATATTTTATTTATTTTGATTAGATATTTTTATTTATTTATTGAAAAATAAATTAATCCTTCATATTTTGTTTTTTATTCAAAGGAAAAATCAAAAACACTTAAAAAAACCGAAACACAGTGGCCTAATCTTAAAATGTAAGTCGTTTTAAAAACTAAGAAGGCTCCGGCATCATAAAAGTAGACCTTTAAATTGGATAAATTCGAAAAACTTGAATAAGACGAAACGCAGGTGGCGTAATCTTAAAATGGAGGTCATTTTCAAAATCTATGACTCCGGAAACATAAGAATACACTCTTTTATGATAAAAATTCGAAACACTTAAAGAAATCGAAATGCGGTGGCCTAATCTTAAAATGGAGGTCGTTTTCAAAATCTACGGCTCCGGAAACATAAGAATACATCCTCATATGAAAAAAATCTGAAAAACTCAAATAAGTCGAAATGCGGTGGCCTAATCTTAAAATGGAGGTAGTTTTCAAAATCTACGGCTCCGGAAACATAAGAATACATCCTCATATGAAAAAAATCCGAAAAACTCAAATAAGTCGAAACGCGGTGGTCTAATCTTAAAATGGAGGTCGTTTTCAAAATCTACGGCTCCGGAAACATAAGAATACACCCTCATATGAAAAAAAAATCCGAAAAACTCAAATAAGTCGAAACGCGGTGGCCTAATCTTAAAATGGAGGTCGTTTTCAAAATCTACGGCTCCAGAAACATAAATGTAGACCTTTATATTGGATAAATTTTAAAAACTTAAATAAATCAAAACACAGTGGTGTAAACATAAAATGGATGTCATTTTCAAAATTTACTGATCGGGAAACATAAAAATACACCCTTATATCGAATAAGTCAAAAAAACTTAAATGATTCGAAATGCAGTCACTTAATCTTAAAATGGGGGTTATTTTCAAAACTAGGTACAGGACAGCATAATACTAGTCCCTAATAAATCCGAATAGGTACAATAAATCGATATCCGTAAGTGAAAATTCTACTTAGGAGAGCATAATAATAGACTTTCATATTGGAGGGGAGGAGGGAATGGCCATTATTTAAAAAAAAATATATAAATTTTACAAAAAATTAAAACATTAATTTGAAATGAAAACGGTTGAATTTGAATTGGAAAAGGTTTAATTTGAAATGTAATTGGTTGAATTTGACTTGGAAAAAGTTTAATTTGATCTGGAAAAGGTTGAATTTGACTTGGAAAAGGTTGAATTTGACTTGGAAATGACATAGAAATATCAAACTGAAAAAATCTAAAATGTTAAAATAAATGGATATGCAACCGCGTTATCAATTTTTTTTTGTATTTTTCAAAAGCTATGCCTTCGATAATATAGTAAGTGGCCTTCATTTCGAAAAAAATCGAAAATTGACAAAAATTCGAAAGTTGAATTTGAAATGGAAAAGGTTGAATTTGACTTGGAAAAGGTTGAATTTGAAATGGAAAAGGTTTAATTTGACTTGGAAAAGGTTGAATTTGATTTGGAAAAGGTTGAAATTGACTTGGAAATGCTATATATACATATACAAATAAATTAAAGTTATCTAAAATTTATTCACTCACATTCTCCTCTAGGAGAAAACAAGGTTAATTGTAAAATAACCATTTTACCTAATATACATAAATGTAAAATAAATATTAATAATTTTATTTACGGTCAGACTTATATTGTTATAAAAAAATATTTATTTTGATATTATGTGTGCATTTTTACTAGTTGTAAATTTCATTAAATAAATAAAATACAAAAAAAAAAAAATTTTGATATTACGGTTATTTTATAGGAAATCCTTGGATGTGACGCAAAGGGAGAAAACCAAGACTTCACTCGTGTACATCCAGATCCTTTCCTGCGGTCGATGGCTCTTTGGATCTTGAAAGATCCAACCGGCAGTCTCAACACTCTTCTTCATACCAACGTAGGAACGATGCATCAGCATTATTCCGATGATGACAAACAAGAATCAACAGGTAGACTATAAAAATCTGATTGTATTTTTGTTTTTTTCTGTTGGCATTACAAACCTTATAGGTGTTTTTTCACCTTAGCTAAGCTCACTCTCTGCCTATCTTGGGATATTTCTTTCTATTGCATGCTTTTTGGCATTATATTTAGTTTTGTCTGTTATCGAGGCATTCGTTGTCGCGTAGAGGCTTACAGTTAGATTGCAAGCTACGTGGTCTGCCCATCTTGAGATATTGATTGACCAGTTCCTGCAAGCAGCTCTTTATTAGTCTTTCTTCTCCATGTGTTAGTACTCTTATCTCAAATCGATCCAGTTATCGTGCGGAGGATTTTCCTCTCTAATTTTTCAATACTAGATTAGTAACCAGGTCTCACAGTCATATATGAGAACTGACTATCATAGCATTGTAGACCCTTGATTTGAGATTTTTTAGTGATCTGATTTTAGTAACCATATAAAAATCAATATTTTTTAGTGTAAGACAGGTGCCACGAAAAATAATGAATAATTACAATTGAGCTTCTGCGAGTATATTATGTTGTTCAACATGCATGGAACTATATCTATAAGCTAAATTATATACAAAGTTAATGTATATAATCTACTAAAAATACTATCTACATTAAATATATTAACAATAACCATCTATAATAAATATATTAACATTCGCAATAAATAGAAACTCACTAATAAAAAATCTATCAAAATAACAGCGTGCACATAAATAACTAAAATAACAATAACAACATGCGCATGCTAGATATGTTTCTATATAATGATAATTAGTAGGATGCTCGAGAAATAAATATGGTAAAATAATAACACAGGCAATAAATAGTCCAATCCCCAACCAGACATCAACCTCCAGAAGGTATCGTATTCTTTGACGTCCTAGCAAGATATCCCCACTGAAAAGAAACAATTATATAATTTCTCTATGTCAATCGATTCATAAGGTTGATAGGTAATCGATAATGATAATGACTCTTCATTATTGAACTACAGAAGGTAGTTTAGTTTGCATGCGAAATGTACCAGTAAATATGTTACCTGCTCGTGGAGACTTATCCTAATAAAGATGTATTCTTCTATTGGCTTCTATTTATCAGATTGTAATGTTAACATAGGAGATATGGTTCCTTCACCATTTTTCGAACCTTCCTAGTGTTTCCTCAGCTCAGTGTAGCCACCCGTGATAGTTCCCAGCTCCAATCCTCCAATATAGCTCTCCTTCCCCCTCACATCTAGTTTATTTTTTTATTTTTTCAAAGTGTTTTTTATCTGATAAATCCTGAGATAATATTATGGTTCATTGGCTTAATATTTTCATTTTTATTTATTTAATCTTTATTTGTTTTGAGAGAAGAACCCCATACAAATAGAGTCTATCTTTGTATTATAAACATTACTATACTTATGGTAGTACAATATTTTTTTCTTTGTTATGCTACATTATAAATATTATAAACTAGTTAAGTATAACTTACAAATCTTATTTCGTAAAAAAATCAAACAGTTAAAATAATGCATAATAATTATCAACATATATATATATAAAATTCAGATCAAATAGTTATAAACATCTATATAAAATATTAAATTGTTAATAGAACACATAAACAACAACAAAACAATAAATACATTTTATCTTTTATATATTAATGTTAAATCATATTTTAAAATTAAATTAACAGTTTATTTATATATACAGAGGAAACAAGGTTGGAGCAGATTAAATATACAAATCTAATCTACATTTTCGCTAAAATATCCAAAGGACAATATTTGAGTTTACCGTACCAAATCTGTATAATTAGATATATCGGAGATAAATAAATATAGCTTTCTCATATCATCTATAGTGGTTGGCTTAAATATTTCCATCCCATTAAGAATTCCCATACTCTTGTAAATTCTTGCTTTCAAACAATTCTATGATACCTAATATTTTCAGAATGAAGGTTTAACTTTTATTTGGAGTCAACCTGTATTCATGTTATAATATATTTCAATACAATTTTTTTAAATAAATTTTATTTCATTCTGTCCCTGTTTAGGTTATCAAATATTAAAATCTTACTTATTTTGGGCAGTTTTGATTTACAACAACTAAATTTAATAATTTATTTTATTTTTATCATCAGTGAATTACAATTTGTTATTATTTTAAAACTTATTATTATTATTTACTAGCAATTATAAAATATTTTTTTAATACCTTTATTATTTTTTTTTACAGCCAATCCAAATGTTTTTAATTTCTACGTGTATCTACGAACCCATCCTCTGCTGATTAGGCACACGTTAGCGGCAACTTATCAGGACAAAAAGAAGCATACTGTTGCACTAGCTGGATTTACGTATGGGTCAGAATCCAAAACTACAAATGGTGATAGACAGGTGAATTTTGATAAAGTTTATTTTAATTTTTTTTATTTTATGCATTATTTTTCATTAAAAAAAAACTAAATAATTGCATCATAATTTATATATAAAAAAAGCTAAAACTTTAAACACTATCTTGAAATTACTATTCTGTTTTTAATCTACTAATAGGTCCGTGCGAAAAATTGGCACAGCAAATTGTTAAGTGATCAAATGCCAAATTAATAAGAAAAGAAAATAATGCAACGTATTATAATCAATTGTTACTTTATCGATAAATGTAATCGACAAAGGAAACAAAAATTAATTTAAAACTTCATTAACGTTTGGAACTAACATGTTTATAAGGAATTTATATACATGTAAATAGGGAAACCTATTTCTACTTTGTATTTAAAGCAACATTAGCAATTCTAAAAAAAAATAATTTTAACACCTGTCAAATAAATGTAAGGCTTCAGTAGCTGACACCTATTAAATTTCCAATTCCTTTAACAAAATAAGTTGAAAGCAGTTTACACTTAATCTAAAAATACTCGTAAGAAAAAATAAAACAAGAATTTTGGGATGGTATTTAAAGAGATTTTTATTCAATACTGCTATATTGATCATGAGGAACCCTCCTAATTTTGCCTACAGTACCCAGCTAGACCAAAGCAAAGCGACAAATATACAAGGCGAAAATATAAAAGCCACAAATTTATTAAATAGAGGTCTAGGAGATCTTGGAATTTTTTAAAAAGATTGTCAGGTACTGGTGCGCTGTCAGCTTCTAATGGTTTTACCCAAGTATTAAATTAAAATATTATTATGAGATTATTATTTAAAAATCAATGTCACAGCTGAAAAATCAATGTCTCATTATGGAATTTTTTTCAATGAACCTTAAGTTAGATATATTGAGATTTAACTGTATTTTCTTTAATAAATGGTATAATTATTTTATTCAGTTGATGGTTGAAGACTCCATCACTCCTCTGGAAAGGCAGTTATACTTCACGACTGCACATGCTCACTTCAAAGCTGGGTGTCCTGCTCTCGCTCTCGAGGTCCTGTCTAAACTTCCCAACAAAGTCGTCGACGTCAACTCAGACGATTCAAGTAAGTGCTTTTAGATTTTTTTTTAATTTATTTTTTTGTTTATTGTCTTATTTTGTTTGATTGATTGATTTAAAATATCAATTTAAAATAAATTTTATAAACTCATAAAATTTATAATATTCAAATTAATATGATTCAGCACCTCCTTGAAAATTAGAATTTACATAACCATTATTTTTTTAAATATTCTTAGGGATAAGAATAATAATATATTTTAACACTGTGGTCCCCAACCCGTTTATATTTGGGGGTACATTTATAGATTATTAAGCAGTTTAATTCCATTTTTCTCAGTTTTTTATTTTGTTGTATTGTTGATAATAAAGAATAAAAAGAATAGTTTTAATAATATAAAGTAAGGCTGTATTATTGGATTGTCCAGAAAATAATGCAGGATTTTGGTTTAAAAAGAAAAAAGAAAGATTTACAACTGCTTTAATTAATCAAAATAGTCTCCTCTACTATCAATACATTTCTTCCAACACGTTGACAACTATTCCA
Organism: Nezara viridula; assembly: GCA_928085145.1. Taxonomy (NCBI): domain Eukaryota; kingdom Metazoa; phylum Arthropoda; class Insecta; order Hemiptera; family Pentatomidae; genus Nezara; species Nezara viridula. The sequence goes on along the minus strand of OV725079.1, from coordinate 180,540,220 downwards.
TTTCCTCATAATAGAATTTCCCATTTTTATAATTTATAAACTCCAAAAAACGCATTTTCTTATTTCTTTTGTTCATTAAATTTTTTGTCACATAAGTAGTGGTCCAGGTACCTAAAAAAATGATAATCCGTAGGCGAGAGATCCGGAAGTAGGGCAGATATGTTAGAGTTTCATCCAACAGTTTTTGTGATGTCACACGTGAGACACGTGGCCATATGTTATCATGCAACATAATGGGTCCCTTCCGATTGACCAAAGATGGCTTCATTGTTGCCTATTTCTGATGCATTGCATTAATTTGGTTGCAGTACTATTCGGCATTGGTGGTTTCTCCAGGATTTAAGAAGCTGTAATGTATCAACCAAATGAAGTCCACCAAACAGTAACCATCATCTTTTTTTGATGAGTTGGAGGCTTTAGGAAATGTTCTGCTGCTTCTTCTTTGTCAAGCCACTGTCCAGAACGTCTACTTTTATCGTAAAGTAACATTTCTGAACAGAAAAGGGTCATTTTTATTTCGGCAAAGAAGCATAGCACAAACTTCAAAATGCTGTTTTTTTTGGTGGTCGTTTAATGTGTATGAAACTCAACTTTCAAGCTTTTTTACCTTTCCAAATCGCCTTGAATTGGTCATCGACGGTTGATTTGCTAAGTTTAAGTTTTCCTGCAACTTCTCGAACAGTTGCTCTAGTGTTTTCTTCCACCAAAGCTCACAGAATATCGTCATCAAGAGAGGAAGTCCTTCCACAACCTTCTTTGTCTTCAAAGCTAAAGGCTCCCTCATGAAATTTTTTGAAGCACTGTTGAACAGTGCACTCAATGCTGCTCTCGTCCAGACTTGATTGATGTTTCTGACGTCTGAGCCCCATTCCAGCCGAGTTTGAACTTGTAAAACAAAATTATACAAAAATAACGTGTTGACACCTTAGTAAAGATTGAATCATTTCTAAGCAGCGAAATGGTACAGAGTTAGTTTATCAAAAGTCCTCTTTAAATGGTTTTAACAATAACAATATCTACTTTCCTTTAAAGCAAATTTTGTCTATTTTACAGTGAAGCAATTATTAATTAATTACATTTACTAATGTTTTAGTTATCGCTTCCTATTCATCGAAAACCATAACTTACTTTAAAAACACGAAACTTAAATTGCTTACTATTCTGCTGAAATTCGGACTATTGTTTATATGAAGTTTATGATAGCTTTAGAGGTCTACTATTACCTGTTTAAATATTTCCCTCTACTTACGAGAAACCCTGTATATTATCATCTTTGAATATAAATAAAAGTATTGTATGTTTAATAGTTGACCGTTGCATTATAAATGAAGGAGATGGTCCGGGGTGGCGGTCATAAATAGGCTAAATAGTGGCAAAACTATTTTATTAAAAGCTAACGTTTCGACCTGACTTTTGACTTGGTCTTCTTCAGGGAAGTGTGTTTAGCAAGGTGTTTCACTTAGAACTCTAAGTGAATTAATAAAGGTAGGGCAAGGGACTGAGTCTAATTTAAATTACTGCACGAAAACGAAAGTGTGTAGTTAGCACCACTAACAGATCCATGATTTAATTTTGGGAGACTTCAGCCCAAAAGATTTTTTTTTGTATGTATATGTCAGAATAATTACTTCGGAAGGAAGAAAATAACTAACTGCCTATATGAAATGGTGTTTAAGTGATTCTTTAAGTCCTATTAAATGTCTTTAGACGAACAATAATACTTTCAGAGATTATTTTTTCATAAAACATTATTATATTTTACCGTTTTGTGGAGAGGGCTTTAGCCCGAAAACCCTCCATAGATCCGCTCGTGGTTAGCATGAAAGGCACTTGAGATTGCTAGTAAACCGACAACCAGATCAATCTCCAGACACTCCTAGCTATAGTGGTGTGTGCGTTTTTCCTTTTCCAACGTACAGTTTCTTCTGTTGTTTACTCTATATTCTTAGGAGACTTTATTATTGAGAAAAAACTCATTTAATATTCAACTGAACCTGCCCAATTGATCTGATTTCTCCTGTTCAAATGATAAGGGATAAGGAATGTTAGGAGTTCCATCTCCACTCAACAGATTACAGCACCCTTATCTTTTTAAATGAATAATGAATTTTAAATTATTTGATTTTCTAAATCTTCCCTAAACAATGATCATTTAGGATTGTAAAGGTGGCATTGTACCTAAGGAGAGAATGGGAATCTCCAACAACAATAGCCTGTTTTTCATTTAGATCTTAAATAACATATTCTAGTCATATTGAAGTGGTGTTGCCAAATTCATGCTCCATATTTGATTTGAAAACCATATTTGACCATCATGAAAGAGAACAGGTTTAAGAAGTGTATTATTGACTGTTTTGGTCCTTACCTTATCTTACCTTCACGCAGGTTAAAATGTAGTTGTTCGGTAATACAGATTTGAGGTAAATATTTATATATTTTTACATTCACTTACCTTTATATGTTTATATAGTAAGAGAAAGTATTGCGCACGTGAACATTTTCTAATCTAAGTTTTCAACGGAAATACACTTTTCGAGGTCCCTTGAGTCCAAATAACCAAGTCCTGCAAAATGGTCTGTGTTTGTGTGAACAGCTTAGCTCAAAAACGAATTCGTACAAAACTGAGATTGCATATTTAACATTTGTACATGCCATGGATGTTACAGCAACTTTTTAGTCAAAATCGGTTAACCGGAAGTGCCACTATATGATCGATTAGTGTTAAACACATTTTTATAATTTTCTCGAAAACTGCTTTAACAATTTTGATTCAATTTATTATTTCGGTGTAAAGTTAAGTTGTTTTTAATATAATCCAGGTCTTATTCTCATTGATATTCTCTAACAGTCAGCCCCTGTTGACTGAGGCCATGCTCCCCATCTCCTCCGAACATTCAAAACATACTTATTCCGTGTTTTTAGCTAAATCAACTTTTTCTTAGTATAGGGGAACCTAGCTAATCCATACAAATTATAACCAAGGACGTTCGGATTAGCGAAGAATGTGGATTATCGAATGGGGAGAGGAAAGATCACTTCGTAAATAACAATTCAACTTAAAAACAAAAATTATAGATGTTTTTATATTCCTATTGGCGTCACAGACCACATGATCTTTTGACTTTTATTGAGGCATTCATTATTACGTAGAGACTTCCAGATGGATTGCTACAAGCTACATGTCCTTGTTTCATGCATGGTATATTGATTGACCAGTTTCTCTAAGCAATTCTTTTTTGGTCTTACTTCTCCATGTATTAGTACTCTGATCCCAGATCGCTCCGGTTATCGTTCGGAGGATTTTCCCCTCAAATCTTTCAATACTTTTTTCTAGGGCGCTGATTAGTGCCCAGGTCTAACAGCCATACATTACAACTGGCTTTATCATAGCATTGTACACCCTTAGTTTAAGATTTCTTTAGATTTTTCAGGATTTATAACAAAAATTACAAATGTATTTATATGAAAATATTTTTACAATAATTAATCATTGTTCAGAAATTTCTTTTGTTTAGAACTTGAAATTATCTTTTAAAGCCTCTGACCGCATCTTCTACTAAAAAGAATAGCGTAAATTGTCATTGTATCAACAATAAAATTTTGTTTTAATCTAATGAAAATGCTAATTATATCCTCTGATAAAGACATTGAGAAAATAAATACACTTCAAAATTTTAATGTGTACATAGCTTGGATTTTATTTTAAATATAAGGTGTTGATAATACAGTTTTATTAAATGTATGTGTGTATATATATATATATATATATATATATATATATATATATATATATATATATATATATACACACACACACACACATATGTACATCATATATAAAAGCAAATATTCATATTTTTTTTGTTTTTAATGAAGTTGTTCAGATTATGGAATAATACAGTAGAGTCGACTTAATTTGAAAAGTGCAATCTCAGCGTTACGTACGTTCTTTATCACTTGAATTCTATTGCAGCTCAAATTTACATGATTTTTACTTTCACTTACATATATATGTAATATATAGTAAGGGTAAGTATTTCGATCGTGAAAATTTTTTAATCTGAGTTTTCAACAGAAATACATGTTTTGAGGTCTCCTGAATCTAAATAACCAAGTCTTGCAAAATGGTCTGTGTGTGTGTGTTAACAGTCTAGCTCAAAAATGAAAAGTTGTACGGAAGTGAAATTGCATATTTAAGATTTTTATATGCTAGGGTTGTTACAGCAAATTGTTCGTCAAAATCAGCTAACCGGAAGTAGGAATTTATAATGGACTAAACACATTTTTAAGATTATCTCAAAAAAAGCTTTAACGATTTTGATTAAATTCATTATATCAGTGCAAAATTAAGCAGTTTTAAATAAAATGTGGTTATTATTCTGATTGATGTTCTCTAACAGGGATTGAAGGGCTAATTTTCAATATTAGCTTACTCTAAAGTACCTTTAATTTTTTTATTTGAAACAATTGACAATTTCACATTAATTTCTGATATGGAAAATGGCTAAATATAAAATAACTAAAAAAAATAAGAGATCGTAATGGAGAATAGTTGTAATTGAGAAACCAAAGGAATACGAAGGAAACCAAGCTCACCGGCAAAAATTAGAACACGCTTCGAAACTTATCATGAGATTAATATAATATATACTCCAACAATATTATATAAATATACGTATGCGTTTTTCATAAACGCTATTGTTGGTATTATTTAATATTTAATTATATAGATTACAGCGATATAAATATTAAAATTTGTATATATGGGGGTACTTATACAAATAAAAATACCTACAATGAAATATAAATTAATATAGAGTCTATAATTTTTATTTTCACTTCGCTTTGCCTGAAAATACTTATTTATGCTAAGAAAAGGGTGGTAAGTGAAAATTGTGTGTACCCCCGTACCCGTGAGTACCCGACTTCAGTAATCAACTTTTGTTCTTGAGCTGTATTTCGTGGAATTACCTTCTTAAAATTCTATTTCTAGAGATGTAAGGAAAGGGTAAGGATATTTTTATTGATAAAACAAAAATAAATTTATGAAAATCGACAAAAACAATGATTCTTATAAGACATATATAATCAGAACAATTTTTTTTATAACTGAATCAACATATATGTATACTTGATATAATTTCCCCTCTTAATCAATAAAAATCATTGATAACAATATTGATATTTAAGCAGTCTTTTGACCTTATTGTCTACTTAATTCTATAAATCTTATTTATTTTTATTTTTAATCGAACTCTAGTTTAGTGAAAGAGTCTTCCAGAGTAGTGGTATCTTTTTTTGATTTCCCATTCTTTTTAGCCTCATCGATTCGTACTTTCTCTTCTTGGATCAGCCATTCTCTAGATGCTGTTACTGCTTTCACAGATTCTCCTAAAATATATTTTATATAATCAATAATTAATTGAAATTATTGATGATATTAAGAATAAATTATGTATTTTTTTACTCACTATGAAGTGATAAGATTGGTGGGGCTGATCCATTGTAATCTTCGGGTACTGTTTCAGGCGGAAGTCCCCCAAAAAATGGTTCAGCTGATGTGTGAAATTCCATCTGTGAAAAACATTTTGTACCATAAATGCTTTATAAATTGCTCTCTTAATTCACAAAATTATGATAGTTTTTACCATATTGACGATTTCTTTGCTTAGAAACGGTCTCGCTAGGGTCATCAACCTCTTAATTACTGTACTAGTATTTATAAAAACAATTTTAACTACTCTTATAGGCGAGGCATTCTGAAAAATTGAAATTATCATTTTATCCAAAGTCATAAGATGACTTATTGTTTAATATATTATGAATATATTAACCTCACCTTTCCATAATTAATGTAGTTCCTTACATTTGTAAGAGAACATTTTAAAAGATGTGACATCGTATAACCTGTCGCATCGTAGACGATCACATAGCCATTTATGATGCCTTTATCCCACATTGTGTGCATACAACACATAAACATCCACTTGACACAAAGTGGGTATACAAATCTTTCTGGATTAGTATCATTTAATTTACATACGATAACCCTATAACCATCTTGCGTTAATTGTGGTAATGGTGCTGCTAACCTGAAAAAAAAAAATTATATTCAATTCTGGAGATTATTTTAAATTAGTTTTAGTTTACATTTTTTCCAGTTAAATTAAATAATACAATCTGCCTAACTATTATGGCTTAAGATATCCATTTATACAATATATATACATGCTAAAGAAAAATAAATATATATAATTAAAATATCATCAGAATAATTTTATCCCCTTTACCGCTTGCACAGCGTGGGGTTACAATTTGTAGAGTTTGGACGAGATGTCTTGTTCTTGGACCAACTCTCTTCTCCTACTCCAGTACACATCCCGCCTCCTTAACACTCTCCTCCCAGGAAATGCTTGGTCTTCCTCTTGGCCTTCTTCTCTCCAGGCGTGTCTCATACGTCTTCCTGGCAGTTCTTTTTTGGTCCATCCTAAGGAGGTGCCCGGAACCACCTTAGATTATGATCCTCTGAACCGGTTTAACTCTGAGGTTAGTCTGTGTGGTGCGGTTCCGTATTCTGTCTCGTCGAGTCCTTTCTTCCACGATTCGGAAGAGTCGGAAAGAATAGGGAGGAATGTCATAAATAGAATAAAATAAATAAGAATATAATAAATAAAATAGTGGATTGATACTTGACTGTAGCAGACAGTTGAACATAAGTTGGTTTGGGTTGTTTAAAACAGTAAAAATAAATAGACATAATTTATTTATTAGTACTAGCTGAAAATCCCAACCAATTTAATGTCTCTTCAAATAATAATTATGATGTATATGCTATATATTAAACATAAAAGTAAAATAAGCAGCTTACTTAATATTGAAAACTACTCAAAGGTAAAATATTAATATTATAAACATATAAATGTAATACAATACTTACATTATATTATTTAATGTTTCTTGCATATCTTCAGCGCTTGGGTCCCAGTTGGCAAAAAAATCTGGCATTGTAGTCCTGTAATTATAAAACGTCTCTATTGTCTTTTTAGCATGTTCTACATCATAAAAACAAGCATGGAGGAAATGGCATAACATTTCATCTGTAAAACCCAAAATTGATTAACAAATTGTTGTTTGAATATTATATTTTTTTATTAATAAATAAAAGAATTATATCACTGGGAATAAATGTAAAATCAGCTTAGTCATTATTGATTGTTTATTAAAAATGTCAAGCAAACTTTTATTTCATGAAACAGCTACTAATTAGATAACGTTTTATTTATTTTTATTATAAAACTTCATTTTGATTACAATTGTTTCTAATCATTAAGTAATGATAACATATCCAATTATCAACTTCCATGTTTACATCTATCTTAAAAATTTATTTTTTTATTTTTTTTTTCTCTAGTGTCATAATGAAACCGATAATAAAAACTGACAGTTGTAAATGATAAATTATTTTCAGATATCATAAAAAAATCATCCATTATTAGGATTAATGATATGCCGAATGAAAATTTTCTGAAGTATATTTTAGACAGTATAGTTTTTATTTAATATTTTTTACATAATAAAGGTAGCCGGTTACTTTCTTAGCAGCTAGATTTTATTTTATTTTATACATAAAATTAATAATTTAACTAAAATATAAATCTGGCTTTAGCAAACTTAAAGTAAACTAAAGTTATAAGGAATTATACATGATTGATTAATTTTTAGTTGAGAGAAAAATCCTCTGCACGATAACTGAAGCGTTCTGTTATCAGAATACTAGTGCTTGGAGGATAAAGACGAATAAAGAGCTGCTTATAGAAACTTGTCAATTAATATGACATGATATGAAGGCAAGGAGGTTAAGATTTAGCTTGAAGCAATCCATCTGGAAGCCTCTACACAACAATAAATGCATCAAAAGACCTCGTGTAAGGCCAAAAAGTACATGGATAGATGGATTCGACAAAGATGCCATCTAGATAACTAGAATGATAGGAATAGCCCAAGATAGACAGAGATGCTGAAGGCTGATTAAGTGGACATAAGATCTACAAGATTTGTAATGCCAATAGGAAAAAAATTAATAGATTTCTAACTGAAAAATAACTGATAGATTTCAATAAGTTAACCACTAGCTTTATAGGAAGCATTCCTTATCTTTTTGTAACACGTGCCATAAACAGCGGTTTCCCATATTGAGGCATGCCACATTCTTTACCTTTCCCTCCTCTCTTCTATACTCTGCAATCTTCACAATAATTATTAATATGTAGCATAAAGCTTGTTCAACCCATGTATAATTTTTATTCAACCTCTTTCAAGTCATGTTTAATTTAATTTTATTCAGTCATTAATAATGTTTTATTTAGTACTACATAATATTGTAATAGTATAATAGAATATTCTATTAGTAGTTGATATATTCTAAGGTTAGATCATTGAACTTGTTATCCAAGTAATTATATTCTCTCGGACTAGTAGCCGGATTAATCTAGCGAGTATATGGCTTCTAGAGATATCGGGTACCATTGGATTATATAACTCATAATCTAATTCAGTAATGCACAGCTTGGCACTGTGGCTAGTTATGTCTGCACTGAACTGTAAACTGATCAACTTTCTCATACATGAGAAATTATACTATATTCAAATACTGAATGCAATGATATAATTTTTAATGTTACTAAAAAAATTATTATAATTTTATTAAAAATTATAGAAATAAATTGTATACAATTCATAAATAAATAGATATAAAAAGAAATAATTAACTACTTAAAATTAAAATTAAAAAGACTGCAATATGTTCTTTTTAGACCACACGATAGAAGTGAAAACACCAACAAGGCGAGATTTAACCAACAAAGAAGATGAAATGTTGAACATTTCCCTCGGTTACAATATGCGATAAAAACATTTCAATCAGCCGACTTTACCCGAACATTAAAAATCTGAGGGATCAATCTAGTTACCTGTCTACAAAAAAGTGCAAAACTTTGAAAAGTAAAAACTCAAAACCTTACAATAGTTATTTTTACGATATAATTGAGTCGTTTACTTCCAAAGTGAACCATAATTGTTTTTTATGGAATTGAGATAAGTTGCGATTTCCATCTGAAATCAGGTAATCAGGCAATGGATCCGATAGTACTATTTTTTTTTTTTTTTTCATAAATGAACCTAATTATTAAAAAAAGGTGGTATGAAGATAAGTTTATATCCAAAACATATGATGAAACTTTCTTAGGTATTCATTAAAAAAAAAAAAAATAATCAAAAATTTTTTAAACTATTTTATTCAAATGAAAATTAAAAATATATTAATTTGATCGTGCCATCATTATAAACGATAAGGTAATTTTTCAGTTTCTCATTTTTTTATTTAAGCCAACAATACACTGATGTCTTCGCTTCAAAATCGTACAAAGACGTTTCAGCTCGTTGAGCCATTTTCAAGTCTCACATATGTTAAAAATAGATATGATGAGCATGATACTGGCTATTATGAGAAGGCGCATGTATTTAACATAAGAAACATAATGGACAAGTACATGATAGACTTGAAAATGGCTCGACAAGTTGAAACTTTGTTTTAGGATTTTGAAGTGAAAACATCGGTGTAATGATGGCTTAAATAAAAAAATAGAAACTGAAATATTATACGACACCGATATAGAAGAAAAGAGTATTGAGATAAGTTAATTGTTTATTGTACAATTTTTATGACTTTATTCCTCCCCAATCATACACCATTTATTCTCTCCAAAACAAAAAACAATCAACCTTACTTTTGTTAGAAAACAGGACTTGAAGTTATTTTTTTTTCTAAATATATTTGTTTGCGCTTTCTGAAAAATTGTCAATAATGATTATTTCACTGCGGTAATGAACGACGCAATTGAAAGATCTCCAAAACAAATACTTATGAAATGTCTTGAAAAATAATGTCTCTTAAAAATAATTGATGTGTCATTTATGATAGCTGATGCGAGGTTGCTATATCTGGTCTGTTTTTATATGATTTGATTATTCTTTTTCTGCTTGTCGATGTCTGAATTAGTGATGCATTGATTTTTTTTTTTTCTTTGTTCTTCTAATATTCCAATTATATTTTAATAATTAAATAACTAATCGCTCCCTATCAACAATATAGATTAATAAATAAACCAATATTAAATTAAAAATAAAAATAATAAAAGTCTGTTATCATTAATAAAGATTATAATATAAATTATAAAAATAAAAAAATTATTTTATCAAATAAGTGTTTAATATTAGAGATAACCTAGGATTTGTTTAAGTCTTTAATGGTTATAAATTGGTTAATCCCATAAAATCTTTGTGTATTTAATATTGTTTACAACTGTGTTTTGTTTATTATTTTTTTTTGTTCTTTTTTTGGGAGAGGGTAATATTTCAGAGGATTATATTGTAAGGTTATTTTATCACTTTAATGGTAATTATAGAGTGCTCGAGTTCGAATCTTATAGGTGTATATACTTTTTAAAAAATACTCTTGTAGAATAATGTAGAAAAATGCATAATTAGTTCATTATGAATCGTATTTTATAAATTATATAATAAATATAATATCGACTAACCTAAAAAAATTAATAAAAATCTAATGATATAGTGATATAATAAAATAATTATTTACCATCTACTTGAGGTAGATATTCAAGGGATTTCATCCATTCTTGTAGTTTCTGGACATCCTCGGGTTTGAGTTTGGGATCCTTAGCATATTCCTGTTCTGCGGTTACCTTCCAAGGAAATTTCATTTCTATTTCGTTCCTGCTTGAAAATAATTTTTTGAACATATAAATATTATATAATTAGTTTTATTTTAACATTTCAAATCTAAATTAACTTAGGTTTTCATTTATTTATTGATATATATATAGTGATATCATCGTATTTATGTTATTCATTCATAATAAAAAAAAAGAAAGAAAGAAAACAGAAATACATTTTTAAATTTTATTTATAATTGTGGGTAAATGGTTGACTGTCGTGAATAATGAAGAGAAGAATAGTTGGGGTTATCAGTCAAATAAGAAGGCAAAAATAAATGATAATATTTATTTTGACATTTGCCGACGTTTCGACCTGAAGTTCAGGCCTTCATCAGGGCTAAGAAAAGAACCATATAACAAGAAATGAAAACATAACTAGTATAGGTAAAAAAATTAAAGTAAAACGCAGTTGTTAGAACCACTATTGTCATTATTCTAACAACTGCATTTTACTTTAATTTTTTTACCTACACTACTTATGTTTCTCATTCCTTGTTATCTGGTTCTTTTCTTAGCCCTGATGAAGGCCTGAACTTCAGGTCGAAACGTCGGCAAATGTCAAAATAAATATTATCATTTATTTTTGCCTTTTTATTTCACTGATCATCCCAATTATTCTTCTCTTCATAATTTTATTTATGAAATTTTTTTTCAGATTTTCGTATATTTTTAATTAAAAATTAAAAATAAATCCAAGAATTTATGTAGGTCATTTACTCTGAACGAAATTGATAAACTCTCGATGGTTAGAAATCGGTAATTAAGTTGAACGTGATTTTCGATATTTCAACAGTAACGGTATCTATTCTACTGAGTTATTTTTATTTAGAGTCAGTTACATGCAGTATAAGCCTCTTTTCCACCTCCCAGCAGCGAAGGATTTTGTTAAACGATGTGTCGAAAGATACAGAAGTTCATAAAGGAATAACGAATCGCGATTTGAGATATATAATTGACCTACAATAAATATGTCAGTACTCAGTGGACGCAAAATTTGATGCTCTATGATTCTTTGGTTTTTTCCTCTTAAGGAACTCATTCCAAGTTACAGGACCATTTATAGTAATTTATCTCAGTTTTTATACCTTACCACGTAACAAAATTATAAAGTTCATTTACTCGTTCGACACACAATTTAACGTTCTTTAATTTATTAAAAAGTACATTTTTTTTTGTTTTGCTTTGATGCATCGTTTAGGTGTTATAGGTAAAAAAAAAAAAAAAAGTAATAAATGGCTGTAATAAGTTTTCCCTTGGTGGCCCGTATTCACAATTTTGTTTTTTACATGTCTAAACCCATATATACAAGCTAAAAAAAAATAAAAACTTTTCTCACATTTTTCGCTATGGATTTCCCGTTTCGATCCTCAAATTACTGGCTTAATATTCTTTAAATTAGCCGCCATCTTTGAAAGCAGCGGCTCTGGAACGGCAGACAAGGTTCTTTTTACTCAGAGTAACGTATACTTTTGTTGAGCTGAACATTTAAGAACGTTCAGCACTTTTTCGTGCTTTATCTTGAATATTTGGCGAAACTCTCGATCCGTCGACTTATCTTCACAGAGAATAGAGTACATAACAGTATATAAGAGAATTGCCTAGTTTATTTTATACTCCATGCTTATCTCCTACGGAGTTTTAAAATTATCCATCTTTATTTTTAGATCACTTTTTACTTTTATTTACCTATACATGAAATATATAGTAAAGGAGAGTATTACGATCGTGAAAATTTTCGAATATCAGTTTTCAACTGATATCCCCTGAGTCCAAATAACCTAGTCCCGTAAAATGGTCTGTGTGTGTGTGTGTGTGTTAACAGTCTAGATCAAAAACGAAAAGTCGTACAATACTTAAATTGCGTATTTAAGGTTTTTATATAGTTCTGATGCGGCAGTGACTTTTTCGTTAAAATTGGCTAACCAGAAGTGCTAATTTATATCAAATTGACTCTAACGATTTTGATTAAACTCATTGTACCATTGTATAATTAAGTGGTCTTTAATATCATTTAGGTCTTATCCCCATTGATGTCACTTTACAGAGCTTAAATGCCCAATGTTCATATACGTCTTCCTCTAAAGTACCTTTAATATGAATTATTTAAAAAAATCAATTATCTTTTATTCACACTAACTATAAAAATGGCTAAATATGAAGTTTGAAAGAATATTTGCGAAATGGAAACTGGCGAAAAAAAGGAACAATGCTTATCCATGTCGAAAATGAATCTCCGGAAATAATAGTCAGAAGGTCTATGTATAATATATCGTTGGAAAGCTGAGAATTTTAGAAAAAATAATATAAAATACATTTAGTTGTAGAAGATAACGGAGAGTGGCAAAAATAAAACTTTTTGAAAACTAATAATATTTAACATAAATTACATGTTTTCAAGGAAATTAAATGAATTTTACTAACTAAATGTAACCTTTTAAAATATTTTGAAGTATAAAAAAAAATAATTAAAATGCACATAATCAAGGCAATGGCATTGTTTAAAAAACTATTTCATTGTACTTGTGAGAAAGAATTAAATATAAAATAATTTCATGGATGTATAAAGCATATGTTTATAACCTTAAATTCATTTACTGTAGTTCAATAATTCTAGATCTGATATTATATTTAAATAATTAGGTATCAACGTTTATTTCGAAATATTCTCATGTAACTTTTAAGAAAATTAAATTAGTGAATAATTTGATGAATTTTCCCTTTGTGATATTTCAACAGTACCCACTTATATTTCATTTTAGTTGTCTGAAAGAAGTGAAATATAAAAATATTTCATAGATACGTTTATAACTTTTATAGAAGCTGGCGAAAAAAGGAAAATTCTTATCCAGGTCGAAATTGAATCTCAGGAAATAATAGTCAGAAGGTATACGTATAATATATTGTTGGAAAGCTGAGAATTTTAGAAAAAATAATATAAAATAAATTTAGTTGTAGAAGATAACGGAGAGTGGCAAAAATAAAACTTTTTGAAAACTAATAATATTTAACATAAATTACATGTTTTCAAGTCTATTGACCGCCAGAAACTGTATAATATTCTAATCGAGCAGGGGATTCCAAAAAAACTAGTAAATCTAGTCAGGATGTGCTTGACGGAGACACTCAATAAAGTTAGAATCGGTAATAATTTGTCCGAAAAATTTGAGGTTAGTTTGGGCTTAAAACAGGGGGATTCTCTTTCGCCTGTCCTGTTCAATTTGGCATTAGAACATGCCATTAGGGAAGTAATGCGAACCGAGAAAGGGTTGGATCTGGGCGGAACAACATCCGTGCTGGGCTATGCTGATGATCTGGTACTGTTAAGCGAAGACGTTGAAACTATAAAACTAAATACGACAACGTTAATGAAAGCCGGTAAAGAACTAGGACTCGAAATAAACGTGGATAAAACAAAATATATGGTTAGCTGCAAAAATGGCGATACTACTGGTGATATCGATATAGATGGTAATATGTTTGAACAGGTAGATAAATTTAGGTATCTAGGTTCTACGATAACTAGAAAAAACGAAATTGAAGAAGAGATTAAGGTTAGACTGAAGGCGGGGAATGCTTGTTATTTTTCTGTGACAAAACTACTTAGTTCGCGCCTCTTGTCCCGAAACTTAAAAATTAGAATCTATAAAACAATTATCTTGCCTACAGTTCTTTATGGATGCGAAACTTGGCCGGTTACGTTAAGGGATGAGCAGCGTCTTAAGGTTTTTGAAAATAAAGTATTGCGTAGAATATTCGGACCGAAGAAGGATGAGTTAACCGGAGAGTTCAGACGGTTACACAACGCCGAATTGCATGAGCTGTATCCGGATAATATAATTGAGATAATTTCATCGAGGCGAATCAAATGGGCTTGTAAAGTTGTTGGTCTTAGTAACGAGAGAATTCCTAAAAGGTTAATATTTGCTGTGCCGAATGGTAAGCGTCCGAGGGGTAGACCGAAGCGAAGGTGGGAAGATTGCATTAAGGCCGATCTGAAGGGACTGGGTTTGGACGGCGAACGGTGGAGGGAGGTGTGTAACAAGCGATTGGTGGTGTCGGCATCGAACCTTCGGGTTCGCTAAGCCTTATTATTATTATTATTATTACATGTTTTCAAGAAAATTAAATTAATTTTACTATATAAATGTAACCTTTTAAAATATTTTGAAGTATAAAAAAAAATAATTAAAATGCACATAATCAAGGCAATGGCATTGATTAAAAACTATTTCATTGTTCTTGTGTGAAAGAGGAAGTAAAATATAAAATCATTTCATGGATATGTTTATAATCTTAAATACATTTACTGTGGTTTAATAATTCTATATCTGATATTATATTTAAATAATTAGGTATCAACGTCCATTTTATTCCTAAATATTTTTAAGTTTTTATTCCTAAAAACTTTTTAGAAAATTAAATTAGTGAATAATTTAATGAATCTTCCATTTGTGATATTCCAACAGTACCCATTACTATTTCATTGTAGTTATGTGAAAGAAGTGAAATATAGAAATATTTCATAAATGCGTTTATAACTTTTATAGAAACTAGCCAAAAAAAAAGGAAAAATGCTTATCCAGGTCGAAAATGAATCTCCTGAATTACTAGTCAGAAGGTATACGTATAATATATCGTTGGAAAGCTGAGAATTTTAGAAAAAAAAATAATATAAAATAAATTAAGTTGTAGATGACGAAAAAAATATAAATAATAATTTCTGAAAAAATAACATTATTTAACGTAAATCACACGTTTTCAATGAAATTAAATGAATTTTTTCTACTAAATGTAAACTTTTAAATTTTTTTCTAAGTAAAAACAAAGGATTTAAAATCCATCTAATCATGCCAATGCCATTGTTTAAAATATTATTTAATTGTTCTTGTGTGCAAGAGGAAGTAAAATATAAAATCATTTTATTGATATGTTTATAACTTTAAATACATTGTGGTTTATTATCTCTAGATTTGATATTATATTTAAATAGTTAGGTATATATTGGCCGTTTATTCCAAAAAATCATCAAGTAATCTTTTAGAAAATTAAATTAGTGAATAATTTGATAAATTTTCCCTTTGTGATATTTCAACAGTACCCACTTATATTTGATTGTAGTTGTCTGAAACAAGTGAAATATAAAAATATTTCATAGATTCGTTTATAACTTTTATAGAAACTGGCAAAAAAAGGAAAAATGCTTATCCAGGTCGAAAATGAATCTCCTGAATTACTAGTCAGAAGGTATACGTATAAGATATCGTTGGAAAGCGGAGAATTTTAGAGAAAAAAAAAATAATATAAAATAAATTAAGTTGTAGAAGGTGACGAAAAAAATATAAATAATAATTTCTGAAAAAATAACATTATTTAACGTAAATCACACGTTTTCATTGAAATTAAATGAATTTTTTCTACTAAATGTAAACTTTTAAATTTTTTTCTAAGTAAAAACAAAGTATTTAAAATCCACCTAATCATGCCAATGCCATTGATTAAAATACTATTTCATTGTTCTTGTGTGAAAGAGGAAGTAAAATATAAAATCATTTCATAGATATGTTTATAACCTTAAATACATTTGCTGTAGTTTAATATCACTAGATATGATATTATATTTAAATAATTTGGTATCTATTGGCCGTTTATTCCAAAAAAAATCATCAAGTAACCTTTTAGAAAATTAAATTAGTGAATCATTTCATGAATTTTATCTTTATGAAATCCCAATTACAATATTATCCAGTTACAATTATTATGATAACTTTTAATCTATCCATGGCAGGCAATGAAAATCTCATGATTCCATTTTAGTAAACTTTGCAATGGAAAATAACAGTTTATATTTAAATAATTAGATATCTATTGGCTGTTTATAATAAATAATAATAATTTCTGAAAAGTAACATTATTCAACGTAAATCACATGTTTCGAAGGGAAATATGTGCCATCAATTAGCTCAACGCTCTGAAGAACTGGCCCATGGCTTGTTATATTATAAATATTATAATGGCAGGATTTATTTATGAGGCGTTGATCCCGTATCTTTTCTCTTTATCTGCCTCCAGTAATTACCATCATGGCGGTGTGATATCTATGTGGCGAGGAAAAAACGGCTTCCTGCTCTCTTAACCAGTGCATAGTACCGCTATTTCATAGCTATGTTGAAATTATTTCTCTCAACTATGTTGAGTTGGAATGTATACTCAATTTTTGTTGTTACTTACTATAAATACTCTAGTTTTGACAATATAAATCTATTTGAATAATATTATTATGTCATTACGTATGTATGTATGGTCTTTTTTACTTAAGTATCGCCAGTTAATTTTAGTAACAGTTACCGCCATCTTCGAATAAAATAAAATAACAGTTATTATAAAGAACATAGGCGAATCTACGGGGAGATTTTCGGGCCGATCCCCCTCCCCCTTCTTCTTCCAAATGGTAAAATATAACCATTTATTACGAAAAAAAAAATATTAAAACATTATCTCTTAAAATTATTTTTGTTCATTTAATTACATATAATAGGACTTCATGAATCACTCAAAACGCTATTTCATGTAGATATTTAGGGTCTTTCTTGTACTTCCAAAGTAATAATATATATATATAAAGCTTTCAGGCTGAAGCCCCCAAAATTAAATCCAGGATCCGCTAGTGTTTAGAAATCATATGTCATAAAAGAATAAGAGTTTTATTTAAAATTAATATTCAACAATAGATAAATATTAAATAGGTTACCATAGAGAATAACGTAACATTATTACTTACCAGCTGATCAAAATTTAAATATCATTGACTGTTATATTTCGTCAAATATATCTAAACCTTCAAATATTCGTCGAACTAACTAACAAAGTTCACTTTTTTTTTTTTAATTTTAAACTCTGAATAAAGCAATTCATGATTCAGACTACCTTATTAGCACAATCGTAATAATTCATTAAATTATATATATAATAGGCAAATCTGTAACAGTTCCAAATAAGTAACCAAAAAGTAACCGTCTTTTTTACTTAAGTAGTCGATTAAAAAAAAAAAACTGTTATACTATGTTACTGGCAATAACATAACCTGTTATATATACATATATTTAGTATCACTTGTTAGCTGCTATTCATTTTACAGTGTAGACATCAAAGAACAAATTTGCTTCCGTGGCTGTTGCCAAATCGATTTGACAGTTATAAAACGTAATATCGTTAATCAGCTTTTGATGAAATTTTTTTATTAAAGGATTGTTGTTATTAGTACAATGATAGTTCAATATTAATTTTACCAAATTTCATCCACTACTTCTGTCTACGCATGCGCTAACGTTGCTTTTTTTTCATACATATTTTTTAACGAGTCGTCTCCTTTTTGCCTCTGATTTAGAAGAAAGTTTAGGACTTAATTTTTTTTAATGATTGATCGAAATACTCAATTTTAATCAAAATAGTTTTCATACAAAGACTTTTTTTGTAAATGGTTTGAATCATCGGTCTCTTTGATTCTAACAATGGATTGTTGTTTCAGTTTTACATTTATGTTGACTTAACAAATATTATGAAATATTGTTTTTTTTTTTTATAATTAAACTGTTTCATAATAAGGAACTCAATATTTAAACTACTATTTTTACAAAACTACATTTTTTTTTTTGCCTGTTACAAGTCCACGCTTCAATATACAAAATACTAAGGTGTATACTTTAGACCACACGATAGAAGTAAAAACATCAACAAGGCGAGATTAATAATATAAAATATTATTATTATTTATAAATTATAAATAATAGCTCATTATAAAGAAAATGAAATACTGAAAATTTTCCTCGCTTATACTATACAGATCCTATTTCGTCTATTTCTGAAATATTTTAATCCATATCTTCAATAAAACTCTTTATCATTTGGTTTTCGACACTATTTTTTCCTTTCTTCTCCCTGACATGGCGTCGCGTTAAGACACAATTTTCAATAAAAGACGATATTATAAAGATGATGAAATGCTGAACGATTTTCTCGCTTACAGAATTTAGCCGAGCGTTAAAATTACTTAAATCCGACGGAATAATCTAATTCACTATTTTCAAAAAAAGTGCAAAAGAAGTTTTCACTTAAAAAATAAGTAAAGATAAGTGAAATTATCAGTTAATAATCGATATTTAAAAAAAAAAATAACTTTAACCTCCGACCCGACGATATCATTATAATATGATACAGATGTCTGAAAAAAATGTATCTAGTATTATTTAATTATCTGTTATCTGGTTCACGAGTGAGGATACCTCCATTGAGGATGACTTCTATCTCGTAATCCTTATCGATCCTAGGCTGACCTATGCTTTCCTATCACGGTCGGAGATATGACGTAAATCCTTGCAATATGTCAATGACCCCTGCAAACGTATATTTTTACCGAAAAAATATATTTATTTTTTTATATTTTAAACATAAAATTTTTAATTTGATATTTTATTTAAATAACTTTAAAACCTGTATGTTGGAGACTCATGGCTTTATAGTTTGAATTTTTCCATTTATAACACATAATCGATTTATGTCTCTTTTCTAATTTTAGTGATATTACTTGTGGAATGGCCGTGTATATATTGAGTTTTATCGGGAATGGCAGTTGTTTACTTCCAAGCTTTTTCTTTTGAATTTATTATTTTTTTATTTAATTTTATCTCTTCTATATTATTATAATTTAGTTATGCGTACTTTTTATTTTTCCTTGTATTCTTGCTAATCAGCTGTTTAATATAACCTTCGTCAGTTACTTATTAGCTTATAGCTATAGAGATATTACTGTAATTTTTTAGATAGGAGAAACCTAACTAAGCCCGAATGAAAAATTAGAGGAGTTAAATGCAAAAGTATATTGGTTATACCAATTATTAATATATAGCAACTAAGATTGTCAAGTATTAGTAACTATTTTGCCTTAATTTTTATTCAAAAACTCGATTTTTTTTACCAGTTCGTTCTTGGTCTTGCAACAATTTGGCGGTCTTGGTCTTGGTCTTACAAAGTGCCGATTTTGGGCAACACTAGCTACAATGTCGGCGATATCGATATAAGTTGGAATATTTTAGATTGATTTTTAATTTTATTCTGTCCTATTATTATATCCATTTTGGTTTATTTTATCCTATTATTATAATCATTGTGTTCGACCAAATAATTCAAAAACTTAACCCCCTCTCAAAATTTGAGGTTTCACGTTTCAGGATGTGTAGAATTTGAAAAACGAATAAAAATTTGTTTGTCCGTCCGCCGTCCGCCTTCCGCGCATTTTCTCCGAAACTACAGGATCGATTTTTTTTCAAATTTTGATATAAAATCAGAGGTCACCCGAGGATGTCCCGCCTTCATCGACATTACCATCCGTCTTTTACTTTCAAAATGGCGGCCAAAAATCCTGCGTTGCTATAGACTGTAGCTCCTAAACGAATGTACCGATTTCAATCAAAATTCGCTAAAGTCATTTCCTCGACACCCTTTAAATTTATCTATAGAACATACTTTAACGAAAAGAAGCTGTAAAAAAGTTACGAGGGATGGTAAAATTTAATTCCGAATAACTCAAAAAGTATACACTATTTTGTCGATATTGTATCTTTGGTTTTTTTGGTGATTTTTTAAAAGTTTACGGAATTTCCTAAAAAAAAAAAAAAAAATCGTTAAAATCGGACAATTAGGAGCAAAGATATGGTCTCCAGTTTTTTTTATATGTTCTACTCTAAATGTTATATCCTTTGTTTGGTTTTTAAATTTTGAATGTGTTTCCGAAGTAATGCTATTTTTTTTTTTTAGCATATTACTAATGATTAAAAAACAAAGTTTAGTCCAATAATTGGAATCATCTTTTATTTATTTTTCTTTGTAAATAGGAAGGTAATGTTACTTTAGATGTATAGTTGTTTGGAAATAATAAACCATTTTGAAATAATTTGCAGCGTTTTTTTTTTTTTTTTTTTATAATATTGAACAACTGGATATAATAATGATATTGAATCTATATAATGTAATATTGAAGAAAATTATTTATTTAAGGATGAAAAGAACTTTGGAATAAAAAGAAAGAAACTAACTATCTATATGAAATGGTGTTTAAGTGATACAATAATTGTTATAGACACGGGCGGATCTACGGGGGGAGGGGGCTTTTGGGCTGAAGCCCTCCCCCCAAAAAATGGTAAAATATAACCACGTTTTATCGAAAAATATATTAAAATATTATCTCTTAAAGTATTATTGTTCGTGTAATTACATTTTAAAGGACTTGAGGAATCACTTAAACACCATTTCATACAGATATTTTGTTTCTTTCTTTTTTCCCAAAGTAATTATCGTTATTTTTATGAAAAAAAAAGCTTTCGGGCTGAAGCTCCCCCCAAAATTAAATTCTGGATTCGCTAGTGGTTATAGAGATGATTTTTTAATATGTTTTTCATAAGACATGGTTATATTTTATGATTTAAAACCCGAAAACTTTCCCCTCCCAGTGAATCCGCCTGTGCAAAAAAAAAGATAAAAGATCAGACTTTCTGAAAAAATTGCAGAACAGCTAAAAATCCTCAACATAGATGTTAACACTGAAAAGACGAAAGAAATTATATTTTCATACCAAAAGGAAAAAAGAAAATGCCAAACGAATTCAAAATTAACAATAACAGTATTAAATTATCGACTGACTTAACATATCTCGGTATTCACTTCGACAGACATTTAAAATTTACTAGTCATTTTGATAAAAAAATTAAAACAGTAAGATCTAAGACGTACAGACTCCAAAATTTAATTCGGACAACAAACCTATCTTTACGACTAAAGCTTCTAGTCTATACAAGTATAATACGGCCGGCTCTGTTGTATGGTGCACCTCTGTTCGAACACATCAGCAAAACAACTCTGAAAAGATTACAATATTTCCAAAATGGAATAATTAGAAAAATTGTAAGAGGAACCACGCTGCAGAGAAAGAAGACATTGGATATTCAAGCAACACTAAATTTATCAACTATAAACGAATTTCTGGCAAAACGAAAAAAATCATTTTTCGAAAAATCCCAACAATTGGCAAACCCTCTTTTCAACAAATTATTACCAGCCCAAAAATTCCAAAACGTTGGCAACGAATCTCATGAGATATATGTTTTATTAATTTAGTTGTAAGCTCTAGAGTATAAGGTCAACTCAAGCCTGAGGTGAGCCCCATCACCTGTTATATTACAGATGAAGAACAAAGTACTCATAAACGATAAAAAATAAAAAAATACACCTTACAATGCTTTTAAGCAGTAAAAGGACTACTATGAAAACAATGAAAAGGTTCCAAGTGAAAAATAAATAAAATGGGGTTATGAAAAAAAAAAAAAAAATGAAGGGAGAGTGGAAAGTGTTCTGTTCGATAGTGGTTTTACAGCTATCGATGATGTTATGAAATTGTCGCCACACGTCGCTTAAAATTATAACTTAAACGTGCTGTTTTTTTATAATGCTCATTTCTTATTAATAAATCGTGAATTGTACCCACGACCTTGAGAATAAATAATAGGTTTCTTTATTTTCATAACTTTTTCCCCGTCCATATTATTATTTGAGTGGATTTGCTTTCTAGCTTGTCGGGTTTAGAGAAGATTGCACCTAGATACGTTCGCTATGACGGAATGGGTCGTTGGACGACTTTCAGTTTTATTTGACCTGCAGAGAAGACCGGAAAGGGGCGATTTCTGAACACACCTGCCATTCCATGAACGATACGTTAGTAGTCGTAAATAGAACTAACCCAACGCGAAATTCAGTACGACTGGTTAATCTTTGCTAATAACAGTAAGCAAGCTTAATCAATGTGTTATGAGAGAAATTTAGACAATTAATTTATTTTTATTCAACACTAGATATACCCGGCCACGCGTTGTTGTGGCTCATTCTTGTTAAATAAAAAAAGAAATAGAAAATAAATTAGATGTTTCTAATATATTTTATGTAAGAATACTTATGTATTTGCGATATTCTTTGTTATTCTATTCTTTGTATAGATATAAAGATTGCCTGGTTTTCCAACTCTAGAATTTGCAACATGTTTGAAACATTATATCTCAGCACCAAATCGTACGATTTCAGTGTTGTTTTTTTTATTTGCAGGAAATCAAGAAAGCTTTTAAATAATGATGGGTGTAATCAAAAAGAAATTGTGTACGTTTTTTGATATATTGACAAATATAATAGTTTTGAACCCATTGTACAATTAGGGGGAGGGGTGGCCGAATAGGCTAAAGCGTGTGCACTGCACCGCGAGTCGCCTGGCAACCAGATATATGAAGATTTGAGAGACAAGAAAAGTAAGAGTTCGCATCCCGGTGCCAGAGGGGATTTTAAATTCCCCGCCCTCACCCTCCGGCCCGGGAAAATCCCTTATAGCCTAAACGGCGAGGTAGGAAAGAACAAAAAAAAAAAAAAAAAAAAGTTTTGAACCCATCGTAAACTTTTTTTTTTCATACACTTTTCGGGGAAGGAATGAAAAGAAAATTTATATACACAAATTAAAAGAGCTTCAATGAGAAAACTTTAGCCAAGTTTAATTAAAATCGTTACAGCTGTTTGGGTTTTGGGGCCGCCATTCCGAAACGAAAGACCGGAGGGTGATTAAATGTATATAAAAACACTCCTGAATGCGATAGAAACCTTATGTCAATATTTCAAACTGATCGGTGAAGAAGTTTCGAAGATGTGCGATTTTGAAAAAACGAACATTAACGTTTTTATTAATATAGATAATAGAACAAAATATTTCTCGGCCTTGGTTTGAAAACGTTTTAACTATTTTGAGAAAATTGGGTTTGCACTCAGAAATTATTATGAATTTTATTGAATATTTAATAGTAGACCGTTGCATTATAAAGGAAGATGTTCCGGGGTAGCGGTCATAAATAGGCTAAATAGTGGCAAAACTATTTTATTAAAAGCCAACGTTTCGACCCGACTTTGCAGGTCTTCTTCAGGGAAGTGTGTTCAGCAAGGAGTTTCAGTTAGAACTGAAGCTGAACGAACTCCTAGCTTAGAAACGTTGGCTTTTAATAATATAGTTTTACCACTATTCAGCCTATTTATGACCGAAATCCCGGACCATCTCCTTCCTTTTTAAAATGAATTTTAGTTCCATCAGATGAAAAATAAAGAAATTGACAATGTTACGTGGTTTTAGTTACTGACAACTTTTCAAAGTCATTGGTTTGAGAAGGTTCTAACTACTGCACTAAGTAACTGTAAATGAGTTTTAATTATTTTAATGAGTGTTAAACATTAAATTATACCATCTTATATATTATTTCTAAAAGGATTTTTTTTTTTTTTTTTTTTAGAACTTCATAACTTTGTCAATTGTTTATCAAATCCGATTATTGAAGCCCTCATTTCAAAGATCTTCTCCTTCAGGTGGGAAAAATATGCACCCCCCCCCCTCCTCCTCCGAAAATCAAGGATAAAAAGTTATGAAGGAAAAGAAACTTTATTTGCGAATAACTAAAAAATTATACATTTTTTCTTGATTGTACCATGATATTTAAACAGATAACTAAATTACTTAAAAAATCGGACAATTATTAACAAAGATTTCATTAGTTTTGGTATACTTAATAATTTCTTCCTCTTTAAAGGTACTGCATTCACTACTCTACAACCTTTTCTTTCTGGCTGATGTATACTTTATTATTTCTTAAAGGCATTTTTTTTTTGTATATTTTATATTCTTTAGTAATTTATATAATCTTATGATCGAGGATTTGTTTAGAACGTTTCCTATCCAGCCAGCGTTTAGAAATAGGCCCCGATAAAGCAATTTGTACATATATTTTGATTTATGTTTAATGGAATTTTGTAATCGAACAAGGAAAAACAATTAAATTCCTCCCTCAGATAATACAAATGATCTACTTATTTCCATATTGTTTTAAGAGTAAATCAACAAATTTTGCATTATTTATGTTGTTTTTTTTTAATAAATATATCATTAGATGATTAGTTTTTTTAAATTTTACTCTGCTGTTGTTTCTGTTAAAAAAAAAAAAATATATTTCTGTCCGTTTTCTTTAATTATAACTACATGGGATATGATTTAACAGTAGAGTATTGCTTCTGAAATAAATAACGTACTTTTGATTTAAATAAAGTATAATAAAATAACTTAATAGATCAATTCGTTAAAAGAAAAGAAAAAAAAAACAGTACGAAATATTTTTATTTAATTTGGCTTCTCGATACCTTCCATGAAACGTAAATACTCAAATTTGTTACAAAGTTAACTAGAGTAATTCATACATAATTATAATTGTATATATTGTAAATTGTATTACTTTATGAATATAGGACAAAATATATATACATATATATATATATCATATTATTAATCCCGTCTTATTGTCTTTTACTTCTATTGAGTGGTTTTTAAGTACACACCATGTTTTTTTAATATGTACAGATAGTATTTATAAATACTCAAAATTATATATTGATTGATTTTGAATTACTCAAGTTAATTTTATTGTTTAATAAAACTCATGTCTAATTTAATTTTTTTTTTTATAATAACGTAAAATTGCATTTATTTAAGCCTTTCGGAATTATCTCTCATCCTGTTATCGGGTTGTTAAAGATTATATTTTTATTTTTTTTTTAATTATGTTGTTTAACGTACCTATTGATCTTTGAAAGATTATTTTTATCATATTTATAAAATTACGTAATCGAAAATATAACTAATATTAATATATACATTTATACCTTAATATAAATCCCTTTTTCCGGCTTTCGTGAGTGATTGATTTTTACAAAATATATAAATAGCAAGGTAATTTCACCTAGAAGTGACGATTCAGAATTGTTAAATTTTCACTTCAACTTTAATGAAAGAAATTTTGAAAATTCGGTGCGCGCATAACACGACTTTCACTCACCACCGAGGTAAAATTTGATGGGATTATCATGTGGGAACAGTTTTAAGGAGGTGATTGGAGCCTATTAAGATTGCCTTCGTCATTTCCGCATTCAAATTCAACCTGTTAGCTCTCATCCAGTCACAAATCCTGTCCAAGTCTTCTTGAAGTGTTTCTGTGGCTGATAATAGGTCGGAGGGCGGGAAGGATAGGTATATTTGGAAATCGTGTGCATAGATGTGGTATTGGGAGTGACGGATCAGGAAGGGAAGGTCATTAATGTAAATAGCAAACAGAGGAAGGAGATAAAGAGGAACCTTGAGGTACACAACAGGAGAGGGGGAGGATCTTAGATGGAGGTTGACCTGGAACACTAGCGGATCCAGGATTTATTTTTGGGGGGGGGCTTCAGCCCGAAAGTTTTTTTTTTCATAAAAATAACGATAATTACTTTGGAAAAACAGAAAGAAACTAACTACCTGTATGAAATGGTGTTTAAGGTATTCCTAAAGCCTTTTTAAATGTAATTACAAGAATAATAATACTTTAAGAGATACTTTTTTAATATTTTATTCGATAAAACATGGTTATATTTTTCCATTTTGGGGAGGGCTTCAGCCCGAAAGCCCCCCCCCGTAGATCCGCCCGTGACCTGGAATGACTACATATTGCGACCGATTTGATAGGGAGGATTCGAACCAACGCAGGGCAAAATTTTTAATAATAATAATAATACTTCATTTATTCTGGGACGAGTCCCTTTACAATAACGTGTAGGCTAGGAAGCCTCAGAGATATGTAAACAAAAATACAGAGTAATTAAATAGTCATAATAAAAAAATTATAAGTTACTTTCTAACTTAAATCAGTTAATAATAAAAAATTGAAAATAATGATGAACTAATTTGAGTTCTGTATTGAGTACTGGAATACCTTCAGTGCCCGAAATACGCCCTAATGATGACCCATATGTTTGTGTTGAAACATCGGCACCAATAAAAACTTTATAATGACTCCTGAATATTTATCACCCATGAAATTTACGTTTTTCAATTTAATACAAGAAAACTACATTACTTTCAGGTTCCCGTAATATATTGTTCATATGAACAAAACATGTCTTCTCCCTAAGATAGCCTAATCTCATTAGGACTTGAAGTGTAATCGTAATAAGAAAAAGTATAAACATATTAATGCGAGAGGTTATTATTAAATAAAGAATAGGAAACTTAATCATTAGTGAATGAACTATATCAAAGATAGAATCGGGGTTTTGTCAGATTAATAATAGATGGAAATATGAATGAATCACAAAGAAAGGTTTAAGAAGTGTTGCCGTTCGTACGAGGATCCTCGTATTTGTACGAAGTTATGACGTATTGTACAAGGATACGAAGTACGAAGATCGATCAGCCTCGTACTTCGTAGCACGGGCGGATCTACGGGGGAGGGGAGGGGCTTTCGGGCTGAAGCCCCCTCCCCCAAAATGGTAAAATATAACCACGTTTTATCGAAAAAAATATTAAACAAGTATCGCTTAAAGTATTATTGTTCGTGCGATTTAGGAATCACTTAAACACCGTTTCATACATGTTGTTAGTTTCTTTCTTTCTTTCTAAAGTAATTATCGTTATTTTTATGAAAAAAAAAGCTTTCGGGCTGGAGCCCCCCCCCAAAATTAAATTCTGGATCCGCTAGTGCTTCGTAGATAATTTTTCTGACGAATGCAAAGTTATATTTTTATGAATGAAGTTTAGATTTCTTTTACAATTATTTTTACTGAATTATTCTCTATATTGATATGTAATACTTACTTCTGTTGCTTTATAGACAAATAAACTGCAATTATATCTACTTTAATTAGAGTATGATTATTATTTCCTTCATAAAACTGTGATTATATGTATATATTTTTTTTTTAATTTTATAGCGAACAAAATTTAAAAAAAAAAAATTGTTACAGCGATATTTAAAAAATATTTTCGATTTTTATCGAGTGTAAAATATGAGGAAGTATATCCATTATTTCCTTCATAAAACTAAGATTTTACATAATTTATTTAGATAGTTATATAAGCAGAATACAAATAAAAAATTAATATTTATTATTTTGAATATATGTTACCTAATTTCGAACTTCGATGAAGTCATAATTATGTGTTTATTTTCAATAATGAAAGGAATATTGTATCTTTTAAAAAGTTTATTTTACTATTTTAATTTTTATGGTAAGTTTTCCAATGGTTTCTAAAAATATATGCACTTTTGCTGCATGTACTTAATTTCGTTCATTTAATTAAACTCATTTTACTTCTTGGCCTATTAACTTAAAAAAAAAATTATGTATTATGAAGTTTTAAAATGTATGAATAGAGTTAAGAAGTGAAGCTCTGATCTAATTTTACTTTTAAAAAAACAAAACACAATAACATTGAGCCTACAGTAGTACGAATTTTCAATTAGCAAGCATACGATGATGTACGACGTTTGAAGTACGGGGATTTGTCACAGAGCGCGCGACAACTCTGGGTTTAACTAACTTTTGTTTTTAATTTTACTATTTATTTTCATTTCTTATATAACTTCATATTTCTTTTTTTTTTTTTTATCCAACACTCATCACCACCTATGCCGATGACACGTGTATCCTATCAGTTAATAACGATCCTTTAATTGCATCCCAAACTCTTCAATCACATATCACAAGCCTTGAAGAATGGAGAATAAAAATAAATTCCAACAAATCCCATCAAATCACCTTTACCCTCCTTCGTAAACCTATGACCTCTTGTCCTACAGTATCCTTCAATAATACTCCACTTATTCCTGTTGAGCAAATCCGCTACTTAGGACTCCACCTTGACAAACGACTCACTTGGAACCTCCATACCAGACTGAAACGACTAGAAACCGCCCGACGTTTTCGACTACTGCAGCACTTACTAGACAAACGATCTAAGCTTTCAATCAATTATAAACGACTCGTATATATGACAATAATAAGACCTATTTGGACTTACGGAATTGAGCTTTGGGGCTCCACTAAACCATCGAATTCCTCTCGTATCCAATCCTTACAATCCAAAATCCTTCGTAAAATCCTCAACGCTGCTTACTTTGTCACAAATAAAATCATCCATAAAGACCTTAATGTTCCATATGTTTCCGATCTGGCCCAATCCAGATACCTTTCCTTCCATAACAAACTGCAGAACCATCCGAATCCTCTCGTTTCAAACCTTGCTTCCTCCTCGATCCCTGATAACCCTCCGAGGCGTCTGAAAAGAAGATGGCCTCGGGATCTTCTAATATAGAACTTTAATTTGCGTTCTACCAATGGGTAGTTTCTCTTCATGTTGTACATGCCATGTTACAAATTTCTCATTTACTTATTGTATTCTCTATGTAATACAGTTGTAAATTCCATTAAAATAATAAAAAAGAAAATATTTCTTTTTTATGTTTTACATTTTATTCTAAGATTCCCATTGTAACACTTATGTCACCCTTTTTGATTATGCCTACTTCATCATTCCACACTCTGTAACGGTTATTATTATTTATCTCTTAGTTCTTAGTCATTATTCACTAATTTCATTTTACTTTATATTTGTTTATTTTTTTTTATTATTTTTTTTTTTTTTACCATTACTACTTATGTTTCTCATACCTTGTTATCTGGTTATTTTCTCAGCCCTGATGAAGGCCTGCACTTCAGGTCGGCATATGTAAAAAATAAATATTATCATTTATTTTTGCCTCCTTTTTTGACTGACCACCCCAACTATTCTTCTCTTCATTATTCCACGACAGTCAACCAATTACCAATTATGTTTAACTAAATCGTTTAAAAGTACTCTCTTCTTGACTTATTTATTTAGCAACTTTTATAAAGCCACATAACAGTAAATTTCTCAAATATTTGTTCTATCAATTTTTATTTTTTTGCACGGATCATTTAGAAGATAATAAGATTTCTATTAAAAATAATTTGTAACCGCAAATCCTTCTCGTCCTCATTTCTCTCCCCTTTAACTACAGTTGTGTCGTATAAGGTGGCGTTTCGTTTACACTCGAGGACATATTGAACCAAATCCATATACTGTTCTTTAAGATTGGAATCCCAATACTCTGTTATATATTCCACCTTAATAGAGAGTTAAAATTAGTATTTCTCCCCAGTAGTGTATCTATAGTGGGACAAGTAGGGACGTACCCTAAGCGTCATTATAAAAAGGGGACAAAATTCGTAAAGTATAATTCGAATAATGCCGCGATACCTGTACCTGGCGAGCTGTGGTGAACGGGAATCCAAGCGGTGCACAGTGGTCTAAGAGGAGAAAAAATCACAATTCTCAGGGTGTTATGATAATAATAATAATAGTGATAGTAAATTTATTTATTGAGTAATTTTACAAATGCCTTTTGGCATATTTTGTAAATGTGATGTTCGTTATCTCTCCGGGATTAAGGTACTATTTCGCTGGCAGCGACCGCTTGCGGTTGACCGCTGATTTAGTGGAATAGAAAGGAACCTATTTCGTTGGCGCTGTTCGGCAGTCTAGGTATGACGTCATATCTAAGCTGCTCCTATCTGAAGCAGTGGAGTCAGCTGTTGGCGGTTCTAGGTTATGTTATCATATCAGAGCATTGTTCTGATAATTTATTAATTATATGTAAGTAATATGTAGAAGGGACAATGAGTAATATTCCGGAAAAATTTAGATTGGAAGATTTTATTAGTCTGTGTGTGTTTTTTTGCATGAACCCCACACCTGAAAGGCATACGTCCATATTGGTCTGATTAACATGTATATAGTAATTTTGTTAGAAAGTGATAGTTTTATGTTTTTATGATGTAGTATTCGTCTTAGTAATAACAATCGATGGTTCAATCTCTTTTTTAATGTGTGATTTCCAGGTAAAAATGTTATGATAAATCAAATTACTTTGTTTTTAATGTCTGACATGGTTAACGCATACATTCCTAAAATTTAGGCACCAATAAAAAATACTAGTTTCCATGATACTAAATAAAATATAAATAAAAGCCTGTTTCTGCCATATTGATCATGCAACTTGTTATAAATCATTTAATATATTTTAGGCGTTTTTGCTGAATTCTCAAAATAATGTTTTGTTGTGCAATATGTTGAAATGAGTCAAATCAATTTTAAATAAGTTATGTCTTAATAAATGAAAGAAAAATCATGTTTTCATAGGATAAGTTATCACTCAACGGATCCTTTAATTTCGTTTTTCCATCAGAAAGTAATTCGCGCCAACGACTGCCAAGGTCTTTCTGTAATCAAAACGTTATTTGAACCCTCATCTAAGGATGAATAAAAAAATAAGCTGCGGTAATTTGAGGTTTTGGTAATTACCTGGATAATTCAGTGAAGAAAGCTATACCAAAAACGGGCAAGAAATAATTCCTACCTGTATCTAACTAAATGTATACCTAATACAATTTATTTTTTTCCGTCATAAAACACTGGAGGAAAAGTATAGAAACAAAATGGAAAGGAAAAGATTGAAGAGAAATTCAAACAATTTCGTGACTCATAATTGATACTGGGTTGTTTTCAACTTACTACCATGTATTTGGTTCTATCTTCATTTAGTTGTAGGTTGATTTGCTCTTCTTCTCTTATCACTATGTCCTTTTGATAGTAATATAAATAATAGACGTTTATAATTGATTCGGTCAATGACATTATACAACAAATTTTAATTTTGACAACACATTACATGCAATATATATTTTATTTATAATTGAAAAAATAAGAATAATAATGAGTAGGTCTTACCAAAATGTTTTTAGTCTATATTAATTCAGAAGGCTCGACATGCTATAATAAATTCCGTTTTTCAAATATCTAGCCTAAATTGAAAGTTCCTCAGGGTTTTTGCCATGCCGGCGTAGTACTTGTAAAACTCCTCAGGAAACTGTGTAATTAATTTGTTACTAACGAAAAAAAAAATCCACAAGTATCTATCTTCTGAAACAGATATTGGCGCCCAAACCCGAACAAAAGGCTTTTATACGGGTTTTTTACGAGGAATAAAGAGTGCCCGAGAAATCGATAAGAGATAACATCATAACGAAGTGGCCTTTGAAATGGCCACATTCGCTATTCAGTCACGATAATAGGTGTTGGCTTCGACATTTCTATTACTTCTTAATTAGAGAGAGAGTGATAGTGAATGTGTCTGTAGTCAGCTGTGACTTCCACGGCACCTATTTCCGTTAATCGCATTCTTATTTATTATTCAGATATTTTGTGGATGGATGCATATCCCATATCCGGGGAAACAAT
This sequence comes from Nezara viridula, assembly GCA_928085145.1. Lineage (NCBI taxonomy): Eukaryota > Metazoa > Arthropoda > Insecta > Hemiptera > Pentatomidae > Nezara > Nezara viridula. The sequence goes on along the minus strand of OV725079.1, from coordinate 180,508,177 downwards.
GACGTGTAACTGCAAATTATACGAGATGCAAAATAATTATACTTATTATTCTAACTCTGGATTGGTGAAATATTTTTAGACGTATTATACAATATAAGATCAAACAAATATGTTTGGTGTATGAAAGCCTAAGTTTTTTTCTTTTGACACTCTTTTCTTAATGTTTTTTTTTTTTTTTAAGAATAAGATACAGCATTGCTTTCTATTGTGTAATTACAAAAATAAAAACAATAATTGATGACTAAATATTAAGGAAGTAATCTTTTATTTCGATGGCCGTGGATTCGGGAGTGTTATTTACCTTTCCTTTTTGCTGCAGGCCCTCTGTTTTTTATTTGCTTAATTCTTATTTATGATTATCCTCTTTTGAAAATTATTAATTATTATTTATGAAATTTACAACTGTACAAGTTAATATACATTCAGCAAATGTGATACAGATAAATAAATGACATGACAAGGCTTGTAGAGAATCTACCCATTGGTAGCACTGTAATTATTAATTATAACCTTATTTTATTACAGAACGTTTACTAATCGCGATTTTCGAGATTTCTCTATTTTAATAACTTTCTACAGTTTTAACTCTAGCATAGCTAATTTTGACACTATACTCAACGTTACTACTCGTCCATTTAATTACAAAATGGCGAACAATCAGAGATTTCATAGGCCGATGTCCACTGTTTTCCTTTGAGAATGCTGGATCGATTTTTATTTTAGATTTAGGATCAAGGTCGCACATCAACTAGACATTACAATCCGCCATGTTTATTTCAAAATAGAAATCGATTAGAAGTTTCGTACTTTTATCAAGGCCGTTTGTTAAGATAGGGTAAAAATCAGAGGTGTCCAGAAGGATTGGCATAAGGGGGCACAAGTTATACCATCACATTTTTAAGGGAGGGGGCACATTTTAATCGAGTTTTAAATTTTTGGATGGGGAAGAACATTTTGACCGGTTTATGATTTTTTGAATGAAAAGTTTCAAATCAAGGGACAGGGAAGAAACATGGAAGAAGTCTGAAGTGTAATTGTATATGATCTACGACTTTTATTTTCTACTTTCGCTTGCATTGTTTTTAAGAAGAGAATAGCAAAAAATATCTTGGAAGGGGTGGGGGCGTTCATGCGCCATCAATATAATCTTTAATCATAACAAAAACAAGACATTTTAAAACGAAAATTCTCTTTTAATAATAATAAAATCATAATGATGTAGAGATGGTTGACCGTTGATATAATATGAGAAGGAGTTGATCGGGGGAGGGAGGGGGTGCGGTCAAATTAATACTAAATTAAATAAGTAGAATTATTTAATTTTTGCCGACGTTTCGACCCACTTTGTAGGTCTTCATCAGGGCTACAAAAGATACAAAACATGGTGAAAATAAATTCACCTGTCAAATTAGTCTGTTACAGAACTAAAAGATGATATCAGAGATTTAGTGGGTGACAATGTAATAATATAATAAATAATAAAATCAAATAATTTCGGTTTATTATAAATTTTTGCAATCAACCAAGAAAAAAATAAGCCACATTCTCTCTCTCGCGGTTTTATGTTTCAAGATACTTAGAATCCGGAAATCGAATAAAAAAAATTTAAAAAATCCGCCTGTCTGTCGTCCGTCAAAGGTCCATCTGTGTCCATATAGACTGTAGCGCCTAAATAAACTTATGTACCGATTTTAATGGAACTTGGCTAAAGTACACTCCTTCAAGCGCTTTTAATTTATGTAAATAACATACTTCATCGAAAAGAAGCCGGGAAGAAAGTTACGAGGCCTGATGGAATTAAATTTCTGAATATCTCCAAAAGTATACAGTTTTCTTAATTTCAAACCAAAAACCGTTGAAATTTGGTGCAAAGATATGTTCTAAATAATTACCATGTGTTCTACGGTAAAGCTGATATATTTTGTTTTGGTTTTTGATTTTCGGAAAGTATTAAATCAACTGAAGCATTCTAGATTGTTGTCTATATTTCTTAGCAAATTAATAATGATAGAAAAAAAAATTTCAGGCTAATACTTTCTTTAAAACTTATTTTTTGAGAAATATTACAATCTGTCACAATTAAGTATATTTATAATAGTGTTCAGGGAGAACATTCACACTCTATCTACAATAAATTAAACAGAAAAATAATAATACTAAATGTAAATGTATAAACAAATAGAACTAAACTAATCAAAAGAACAACTTAAACACGAGCATACTTTTATACAATATTTACAGAATTTATTCCCTCGGGAGAACTCCAGGATTGGAGGGAATAACCCTGGAGCCAGGCCAGGGCCCTCATCGCAGGCGAAGGTTTGATTGTAAATTACGAAAGTGTATGTTGTTCTGAATAAAAAGAACCTTGTCTGCCGTTCCTGAGCCGCTGCTTTAAAAAATGGCGGCTGATTTAAAGAATATTATTAGGCTATTAATTTGAAGATTAACACAGAAAATCCATTGCGAAAAATGTGAGGAAAGTTTTTATTTTTTATCTTGTATATATGGGTTTAGACCACCAAGAGAAAACTTTTTACAGCCAAACAAAAAGCTGTCGATATTTTTTTGTTTTTTCACCTCTAACTCCTAAACGATGCATCAAAGCAAAAAATGTACTCTTTAATAAATTAAAGAACGTTAAATTGTGCGTCGAACGAGTACATAAACTTTATAACTTGGTTACGTGGTAAGGTATAAAACCAAGGTCAACCAACGCTTATTTTTACCAAATTTGTCAAAATTAGATAAATTACTATAAATGGCCCTGTAACTTGGAAATGAGTTTCTTAAGAGAAAAAACACATAAATTGGAACGGCATACAAGATTAATTTTACTCAGAATATCATACATTTTCGTAATTTACAATCAAACCTTCGTCTGCGAGGAGCTCGATTTTTGGCTAGAAGGGTTTGTCGCTCCACTCGTGGAAGTAAAGGTAGGAATCTAGGAGATCCCAGCGCCTCTCATTCTGCCGCATTACTGGTATTAAAGAACCAGATTAATATTAGCAAACACCTTTTATTTATTTTCTTTTAAGTGACATGAAAAGTAAAGTAAAAAAAAATTAAAAATTTACATTTGATAAATAACTGTTTAGAAATTATTAACCATTGTGAAATTATATGCAGCGTTTTTTTATAATATCCCAATGCATATTGATGCATTTAAAATTTCTGAAGAAGAAAAAAAATGATTTATTTATTTTGTCAATTTTTTTTTTTGTAACCTCTTTGGATGAAACAATAGAAGTGATAATTGACGGTTGAAATAATAACATCCTTGAAAGAAACCGTATAAAGTCACGATTTCGCCATTACATTGTCTGACGGATAGAAATTCCCACATCGCGTTATTGATCTAAACCCCCCTGGATTCCCTCAATCCAGTTGTAGATTCTAAAACAGATTTTCTAATACATTCATATTTTCATATGTTGCAAAAAAAAATACCTTTATAGACAATTTCAGCTATTAATAATTTTAATATTGTCGTACCTTGTAATTAATCCAGCAAATTAAAAAAAAAAAAAAAAATGAAAACATATGATAAGGTAAACTTCTGCTATGACTTATAACCTTTCTGGATTGTAAAATATCTTTTGTGAACTTTTGCAGATGTTTATCTTTCCGTTGAATGAAACCTCGAAATTTGACCTATTTTGCTATCTGTCGATCGCTTTTGCGATCGATGCTAGTTTTACTTGATTAAAAACTATCGATAACTTCACGTTCGTCTGTTGAAAAATCTCATTGGCTCCTTGACTATAACATAGGGATGCGCATATAGTCGATAGTTTTTCACTATAGATCGATAATTTATCAACTTTCCGGCTCAGAGTTAAGAAGGATCGATACTAAGAAAGAATTATCTTAGACATTAAGGGCCTTGAACAGTTGAATAATATATTTTACTTCCTCGTTTGGGTTTTTACTTTCACTGACCTATATATGTAATATATAGTAACGGTAAGTATTGCGATCGTGAAAATTTTCGAATCTGAGTTTTCAACGGAAATACATGTTTTGAGGATCCCTGAGTCCAAATAACCAAGCACCGCAAAATGGTCTGTGTGTATGTTAGCAGTCTAACTCAAAAACGAAAAGTCGTACGAAACTGATATTATGCATTTAAAGTTTTTACATACCTCAGATATTACAGCAACTTTTCCCTTAAAATTGGCTAACTGGAAATGCCACTTATTATCAACGATGAAACACATTTTTACAATTTTCTCAAAAACGGCTTGAAGGATTTTATTAATTAAACTCGGTGTATCAGTGTATAATTAAGTGATCTTTAATATCATTTAAGTCTTATCCCCATTGATGTCACTTTACAGGGCTTAAATACCCAATGTTCATATACGTCTTCCTCTAAAGTTCCTTTAATATGGTTTATTTTAAATAATCAACAATTTCTCATTATTAAAAGTTACGAAAAAATGCTAAATATAACTTTTGAAAGAATTTAATAACTGAATAAAAGAGAAAAAAAAATAAAAATGTTTATCCAGGTCGAAAATGAATCTCCGGAAATACAAGTCAGAAGGTATACGTATAATATATCGTTGGAAAGCGGAACATTTTAGAAAAAAACAATATCTAATATAAAAAGTTGTAAAGTAAAAAAAAGAGTATTTAAAATCCACCGAATCATGCCAATGCCATTGTGTAAAATACTAGTTAATTATGTGAAAGAAGAATATATATATCGTCATGATTAGTTTTAGAAATTTTATTTAATTATTAATCTATTTGTTAAAATTTTAACCCATTATTTAATATTAATAATATTTAAACAATGATATTAAATATTAATGTATTCTTTTAAAATTATACAATAATTATCATTTGTACGTTAGTATAATTGTGTATTCTGTTGAAGACTCCCCCGACTGCGTTGTATTTAAACCAATAAATATATTATCTATCTATTAAAGAGGTTATTGATTATTCCGATTATATCAACTTATTAATCAGAGAACACTATCAATAGTGATATTTTAATGGAAATACGACCTTTGTTTATTTATTATTGATTGGTATCTTATCTTTTTTTACACAAAAAAAAAAAAAAAATACTGGATCTCATTTCAAGATTGGTTCATTTTTATATTTTATATATTTAATTCAATTTTATTACTGTGTTGTTAATGTTAAGGAAATCAAGTATATTAGAGAAGCAACAAACAGGAAGTGTAATTTCCAATGCCATCTTAATTCAATGCTAACTGGATCGATTTTTTTTTTTTTTTTCTTGATTATATGAAGGATATAGACGTACATTATATTTCTCGTCTTGACTAGCAACTATTTTAAAATAAGCTAGACCACTGACCTCGATTCCTTTTAAGGAACTCCTTTGCTCTATGAAGAATTCTTGCATTTCCTTATGTGTGTGTGTATATATATATATATATATATATATATATATATATATATATATGTATACGAGGAATGTTTTACTGGTTAAATACTTTTTAAATAATGTATATAATATTAAAATTTTTAGAAGTTAGTTTTTGGCCAGTTTTGTACTTTACTTCGTATTAACTCATCATTGTTATTCTAAAGGGACTTAGTCCCAGAATAAAGTTTAATTTTCTATTCTATTCTATTCTATTCTATATATATATATATATATATATATATATATATATATATATATATATATATATATATACACACATACATACAGGATGTCCCGTAAGTAGAGGGAACTATTTAAAAGGTTGATGGTAGACATCACGATCTAAAAAACAATATCTCAATTTCCAACAGAAAATTTAACTTTTATGTTTGGTTTTTTAAGCGTGTCACGTTTTTTGTTCAATAGGAAGCGATAACTTAAAAAATATTTGATTTAAATAACTAAACATTGCTCCATAGTAAACTAGACAAAATTTCTTTTAAACGAAAGTAGAGTCTGTCATTGTTAAAACTATTTAAAAAGGACTACTGAGCGGACAAATACAGCTAAGTTCCGTTAAAAAAAAAAAAAAAAAAACATGAATTATTTGTATCACCTGTTAACTGTACTACATTTTACCCCACTTTTAGAAAAACTGTCTCGTTTAATAATCTTTTAAGTTCATATTAATTAAGATGAGAATTATTAGCAAAGAAATTATGTGATTTTCAATCCAGTCATCTAAAAGTACTCTTGTTTTTCTGTAATTTGGGATGTATCGTCATAAACAAAATACCTAAAAACGTATTTTATTTATAAAAAGCCCCTATCTGGCCTGAGAAAAACTCTATAGCCTAAAGGCGAGAAAGGAATGGTAAAAAAATACATACACAATAATAAAATGCATCAATGATGTCATAAACAGCTATCGATATTAAATGTCATTTCGTTCAGGAACGTTAAAAAGTTCAAGTGTTAGGGATATATTTTAGAATTTTTTTATCTAAAAGTGTTAAAACATTGAAAAATTAATTGATAAACCTACAAAGAAGCTGTAGCAACAATTCATTTCAGCTCTGGCTGTATTTCTTCTTTTAGTCCCTACCTACGCTATAATTAATTTTATTTATTTTTTCCGTAAAAATAGAGAAATAAAAAAATAAAAAAAACCTTGAATAGCTTATTCGTGTTGATTTAGATTCATATCTTCTATTGCATAAGAGATATGAAATTCGTTTTATATGGAAAGCTGATTCATGCCCGTACAAACATATATAATATTGAATATATTTTTATACTTCATCTACGTACTTTTGTTATAATATATAATATATATGTATATGTTCGCCTACGTTTCATCAACGATAAATTTGTGCATTTTAAATGTGTTTTTTTGTTTTTTTTTAATAATGACGTATTGAGAAAACACAAACAAAATTTATGTAAACAAAAAGTAAATAATCTTTAAAAAATTAGTAAGCGTCTTCAGTTTGATTGCTACGCATATTTTCTAAATAAGTATTTCAACAATGGTACAAGTATAATATTATCGGGTTCAACGTTTGGGCTGAAATTCCACCCCAAAAAAATTGTGTTTTTTTCATTGGTCCGTGTTTTATTTCTTGAGTAATTTCGAATACGTTTAAATAATCATGATATCACACATCGGAGAGAACAATGACGTTATCATCAACTAAATCATGAAAAATCAACTAATTTTATAGTAAAGGCAAAATAATTAGGGTTATTAATATACAAATAATATAATTTTTAAAATGGATTCTAGTCATGTAAAATTATTCTATCCATTTAATATTTGAGTATATTATATATTGCGAAGTTTAATAAACAAGTCTTGCTGAAAATTTAACATTTTTAATAAGTGGTAAGGCATTTTTCCAAAAGTTAACAGTTTCGTTGTAAGTTTCACCTGATGGGGTAGTGCAAAAGATCGTATGTAACTATTTTCCATGTTAATTTTATTTGTGCTAAAGGTGACATTTTGTATTCTGCTACTATGGGAAATATTATAGGAAAATAAAATATTAAATTATACTAAACGATCATAAATAAATAATCAGTTTTATGCTCTTTTGTTTCTAGTCCGAAATAACTTCATCTCATCGTAACCTACAAATATTTTATTTACGAAAATTCTCGGAATTGGGGCGTTTTCAATCTATAGGCCGGCAAACTTTGTCTATTTAATTAGGTACTAAAAATTCGTAAATACCCATTTGCTTTCCACTTGAATCGTAAGATAACTTGAATACAAAGTCGAGAAAAAAGGTGGCCTTCAAAAATATTGAGCGTGACCTACACCCCTAAATTGTCAAAGTAACGAGGTTATATAGGCCAAACGGCCCAATATTTTTGTAGGCTATCTTTTTTATCGATTTAGTGATCAAATCATCTTACTGTATAAGCGGAAAACAAATGTTTATTTACGAGTTTTTAGTACTTAATTAAATAGACAAAGTTTGAAAACGTCCTAATTCCCAGAATTTTCCTAAATAACATATTTGTAGGTTACGATGAGATGAAGTTATTTACGAAGTTTCAGCCGGATGTTAATAATTTGATTTCAATGGATCTGTACCATGGACTATGGCGATATATTTTTTTGTTAAATTATAACTTATATACTTCAGTCACCAAATTTAATAAAAAAATGAAATAAATAAAAGTTTAATTAGTATTTGATCTAAATAAAGAAATAACTCCGTGAGAAAATCACTCCTATCTTACATCCATCCTAATAAGCTTATAAGTTTGTCCCAGTTCATGATATGCTCTTATCAAATTCTCTATATTTCCGTTCTTATGGATCGTACCATTATGTTATAAAGTCTTCCTCAATTTTATTGGCCTATTTAACTAAAAATCTAGTGAAATTAATTTTTCAACGAATTAATTATTATAAATTCATTTAAATACTTCAATAATAAACAAAATTACAATAAAAAAAACTTCAATCAAATTGATCCTCAACCAACAAATAATGTTTTCAAGGTGACTCTTCAAAAACTTGCGTCACTGGAAATAAGGCTTGCAAGACCGGTTTTCAATTTTTATTTTCATTTATTATTCATATACATTTTTTTAAATTAAAATATTGTTTAATTATAGATTCTATAAATAAATACACTTTAGATTTAGAAAGCCGTGTATACACTTAAATTGCTCGTCATATTTAACCTGTTTAGAATCCATAAACAGTCATATTTTGTACTTTTTAATGTATAATATTACAAATTGTCTAATGATAAATAAAATGTTTTAAAAAATTGAAAGTTTATTAAAAAATAAAATTATGTTCTTCTGTCACATCAAATTCTTAATTTTTGTTTTGTATAATAAATAATAATTTATTAGCACTATCGCAAAAATTTAATTTGAAACTTTAAGAATAGATAAAATGTATTTAATTACAAAAATGGCGTTGGTTTATTCAATGCTAATAACAGTATAATTATAATGTATATAAATGTATACGTTTTATTTAACGAAGTACACAGAAATAGAAATGCATTGGTTGTTAGATTTTGCTATAAATATTTAATACTTAGCGAAGTATACATTTTTTCATCAGTTTTTGTTTATTTGTTGTTAATAAAAAAATAAATAAAATTAAGATGAAAATAAATTCCATTTTTTTCTATTATTTTTTCCTGGTACCACTGCACTTTGTAATGACTTATATGAAGCAATTATATCAGCAATATTTAAATGGCTATTGTTTGTTGTTGTATTTAAACCTAAACATATAATTTACATACAGAGAAAAATATATATATATATAATTACATAAATAAACATTAGGTGAAATTTTTTTTTTTTTTTTGTTTATTTGTTGATTAGGTATGAATAAAGTAATTTAAAATCGATTTGGCTATTGTTTTCAATTTTTTTTTTCCTGGGATCATAACTAATTTTTTATTCAGTTGTATTAAGCAATTGTTTAATCGATAATTCCGTATTGATATTTAAATTTCTGCAATTGTTTTTTTTCTATTTAACCGAGAAAAATATTTTTAAATCAATAATAAGTGAAATTTATAGTTTTGTTACATTTTGCCTTAACTAAGTATATTAGTAACAATGAAAAATAGTTCGTTCATACCATAAGACTAAAATTTAAATTTATTAATTTTTTTTTATTAATTCTTTGTTTATTTCTTTATAAAGTAAAAATAAGGCAATTAAAATTTACATACTTTGGTTATTTTTCTATGTATTTTCCTGGTGCTATTACTACGTTTTGATTTGAATTATATTAAGTAATTTTATGCTACAATCTTGCTAGAAAATAAACCGTAAATTTATAAATAAAAATACATATTATTATTCAAAAAAGGTTTGAATTATTTTTGTTAATGATAGTTTATTTTTGATTGATAAGGTTACTGTTTTGAATTTATATAATTTAGTAATTGTTTAGGCAAAATGTTTTTTATTACTAAACTTTGTGTTTAATAATATTTTGTTCGAGAAAGAAATGTAATAGAAGGAAAAAACGATTGTTAAATTGAGTTGTTTATCTCTCGACTCTGAGCTAAGTCGTCCGGTATCTCAGCCATCTAGATAACCGTTCAAGGTCATTCTATACCAAGAAGTAAATTAATTAAAACTCTTTAAAAGATCAGCTGTTTTACGAAAACATTGAAAATGGGCGTCATCGTTTCAGTTGTATACAACAAATAATGTTTTTTTTTTATTAAATAAAATTCCTACCAGCCTCTTAAATATCATAAGAGAAGTGCTGTAATCGCCAGTGAGAAACTAACCTTGTAGCTCGTCCTGTATTGTGAGGTCCCCTCTATATATCGTGTACTATCTAATACGACGTGAACACAACGAAAGTTGTGGCTCTACTGATCCAGTCTTGTTGTGGAGGAATGTCCCGTTGGTCTGCGCATGCGCTCCCTCCTACCCCTCCCCAACTAACCAAAGAGGTTTGTTTATTATTCCAGCCGCAGTGAAGTCAATTTGCTTATTGTCTCTTTGGACCATGTCTTGAATCTGAATGAATGTAGTTTTCGTTCTACAACATTATATATGTTGAAGGAAAAATAATCCATATCGAAACGGGAAAACAACATCTTAATTAATTTGTGATCAACGATTCAATAAGCCAGATAAAATTATGGAATCGTTCACCTTTAATTTGATAACTATTTTTGACTTTCTCTTAGCCATACCCATATATAATCAAATAAATAATTAAATTACGCGTAAAAATAAATGGTTGGAGACAAAAAAAACAAATATAATACATTGGACGCGTATGAAAAATATATGGTAACTAGCTTTACCCGGCCACGCGCTGCTGTGGCTTAGCTTAGCAAAATGAAAAAGAAAGAAAATAGAAAGCACATATGAGTAGATTACTAGCAAAGGACATCTCTCATTTTTAAAAAGTTGGAAAACAAATTTGTCTGTAAAATGCCTTCAATTTAAACTAATTCTAATGATTTTTTTTCTCATGATTCAAATTGAACATTTATAATCATCTGAGTAAATACGCCGTCATTCATAATCATCAGAAATAGTCTGAGTTGAACTTATACAACTAAAATAAAAAATTAATATAAAGAACGTATAATAGTATTGACCTACATAAGGAGAATCATATAACTTCTTCAAATGATAATTTCAATTACAAGTAATTATAAAATTTTCGATTAATCAATAAAAAAATGCTTTCCTACCTTCGGTAGTGAGGAAGCAAAAGGAAATGGCCTTTCCTGAAGAGAAGGCAGTAAATGTTTAAAACTCTCTAACTCTGCAACGAACCGTCCGATTTCGATGATTTTTTTTTTATTTTGTCAGCAATTCAGAAATCTTTCATATGAATATGGCTATTATCAAAAATTCATTAATTTTTTAGTTATCGTCAACGTAAAATATGAATTCATCGTAACATTTTTCAGCTTGTTTTCGGGAAAGTATGTTATACACATAAATTAAAAGGGTTTCATGTGTAAGACTTTAGCCAAGTTTCGTTAAAATCAGTAAAGCCGTTTTGGCGCTACAGTTTATAGCGCCACATTTTTTTGCGGCTTTGAACAGAAAAACATTTACATTTTAATTTTTTTTTACCTATATAAAATTATCGTAAGACAGAAGTACTATGACCTTCCCAGGAGTGTACGGAACAACTTCCCAAAGTTTCATGGCGATCGGATGAATGGTTTAGTAATGCACAAAGGACAAACAAACAGACAGACAGACATACCTTCATTTTTATATATATAGATTAGGGTATTAGGTTAAGTGCATCAGTGATGGAAATAGCTAAGGAAATTTTTCTCTTATGCTGCCGTAATTATTATATTTATAAACTTCTCCATTTAATGTTTAGATTAGGTCCCCTTTTTCTATTTAATACTTTAAAATTGAAGAGATATTCAATTAAGCAGGAAAAAAAACAGCTTTTTGCACTAGTGTTGGACACCCCGAAATTCTAATATTCTAGTAATTGACATGGGGTCGGTACCAGTAATGGACATACCTAAGAAAAACTCTGAAATCATTGTTCAACTATTAAGATAACGATACAGATAAGATAAGATAAATATTCAACTTACTGTTAGCAAAACTGTTAGTAGGAAGGTATGAAACACACTGATCTCAAGAGCACTTTAGAAACAACAATGAAGCATTTTAAAATTTTTCTATGGAAACTTTGTTCATATAGTTGTCAATATAGAGGGCACTGTTCTTCAATCTAAATAAAACTGGAACCTATAAATCAATCAGGAAGCTTATTATTTACATTTAAAGTCCGGCCTGTCTATAACTGGTGCGTTCACCAAAATTATTTTAAATAATATTTCATACCGTCTATGATTTTTGCTTTAATGTCCCTTTGTATGAAAATAGTTATTTCTGCTTAAAAAACGCTGCAAATTATTTCACAATGGGTTGTTATTTCCAAACAATTATACATCTAAAGTAACATCACCTTCCTAGTTACAAAGAAAAATAAATAAAGGGTGATTCCAATTATTGGACTAAACTTTTTTTTTTTTTTTAAATCATAACTAATATACTTTTAAAAAATAGCATTACTTCAGTAGCACATTCAAAATTTAAAAACCAAACGAAGGATATAACATTTGGAGTAGAACATATAAAAAAGAACTGAACACCACATCTTTGCTCCTAATTGTCCGATTTTAACGATTTTTTTTTTTTAAAGAAATTCCGTAAACTTTTAAAAAACAATATCGACAAAAAAGTGTAAATTTTTTGAGTTATTCGGAATTTAATTTTACCATCCCTCGTTACTTTTTTCCAGTTTCTTTTCGTTGAAGTATGTTATATAGATAAATTTAAAGGGCGTAGGGAAAATGACTTTGGCGAAGTTTCATTGAAATTGGTACATTCGTTTAGGAGCTACAGTCTATAGCAACGCAGGTTTTCCGGCCGCCATTTTGAAAGTAAAAAGCTTATAATAATGTCGGTGAAGAAGGATCATCCTCGGATGACCACTGATTTTAAATCCAAATTTGAAAAAAATCGGTCTAGTAGTTTCGGATAAATTGCGCGGACGGACAAAAAAAATTGTATTCGTTTTTCGAATTCTACACGTCCTGAAACGCGAAACCTCAAATTTTGAGAGGGGGTTAAGCTTTTGAATTTTTTGGTCGATCACAATGGTTGATTATTGAAAATAATAAACCAAAAAAGCTGGTTTGCGAAAGTTGTGTGATGTCGCACGCAAAGTGTGCACTGCACCAGATTTTTTATTTTTTTATTATTTTTTTTTTATTTTTTTTTATTTATTTTATTTTTTTTATACAAACTTTCACCAAAACCTTATCCATCATCCAAATCCTCTAGCTCAATCCCTATCCAGCTCCCTTCATCCCTACAATCCTCCACGAAGGTTAAAACGGCAGTGGCCCAGAGATCTCTTGTAAATATGCTTCTGGAGTCCTGGCAATGGCCAGCATCTTCACTCATGTCCTGAGCGTTTGTGGCTCTAATGCCCTCTTTCAGTCTCCACTGGCTTCTAATACTAGTGATGCGGCTGGAAAAGTGGTACTGGGATCTCCTGGAATCTTGCTTTGCCTTCCACATGTGGGGGAAAAAGCCTGGCTCGGAGATTCCTGGGCGAATGTATATATTGTATATAGGTATGATTGTGTTTATAAGTTTCTTTTTATGTTATTGTTTACTTTTTTTTTTTTTTCTTCTTTTATTTTCTTTCTTCATCAGTATTATTTATTTACTTTTTATATTTATATTTATTTCTCTATTATTTGTACATATTGTTTGAATGAGAACTCTTAGCCCTAATACTTATAGCCCTTCAGTGGCTAATTGTATTATTATTCAATAAATAGATTAAAAAAAAAAAAAAAGATTTTTTATAAACATCTCCGGTATTTAGGTCCACCAGTTGCTTGGAAGTACTCGTTTCAAGGTAAGATATGTACCTTAGAAATGGTGGATCGAGTGGCAGTTCATTTTACTGAATCATGGTTTTCATTATAATGGATCCTGGAAATCATGGAGAAAGTCTACATAAAATCGAAACATTTTTTTACCCTACAAAAAATGTTAAATATCGAGGCAAATGGTTTGAAACAAGAACCCTTCTAAATTTTCCTCGTAATTTTATAAAATTACCGTGTTGTATAGTTGCTTTCAAAAACTTATTACTACTTTATCTGTAATTTGGAAATGCTTCAAAAACTTTTGTTGAAGATGGCTAAAAAAGACTTGGCAATTTTAGCTGTTTTCTAATTTTGGTGTAGTTATAGGTTCTTTTTCCTTCTTTTTTTTTTTTTTTTAACGCCTCTTGACTTCCGCCATTAGTCTTCTCGCAGCATTGGGGCTGTTCCAGGTGATAGCTGTGATCCTTTGGTTCTGTTTTATAGAAATCCAGATAGGACGTGGTTTATAATAACAGGACGCGATCACAACTCATCCCCTCTTCATCAGGATGGTTGGCAAACCTTTGCAGACATCTCTATCATGTTATTTCTTTACGGAATATGGTTATTAGCTCTGTGTCCAACTGCCAATCTAGAGGGCCCAGGAGCTATGTTGTAATACACAGAGGTCGCTCACCTTCCTCTGGATCTCAGGGTGGGGACGGTATGTCCTCTTGCGAGAATCGAACAAGCGTCGTAATGGTCTAAGCAATCGAGTAGGGACCGCATTTATTTATTTTAATTTATTATTAATTATTCATATTTTTTTTTTAAAGCCCGTGAACGGGATTTAAACTCGTAGCATAAAAATTTTTCAGGCGTCTTAACTCGCTCGACCACCGCGGTACCTATCTGATATACTTGAATATACCTGAATAAAACAAGGTAGGGAGAGAGAGAGAATTACGTTAGTACAATATCATGTAAATAGCATTCATTTGCATACACGGAAAAAAGAAAAAAAAAAAAAAAAACATTGCCCCTTTCTTTTAAGTGAAAATTTGTTATTGTATTTCTGGAATGAATGCTCAGTTTCCAGGACAGGCTCGGGTGTGTAACGCTAGGGTAACAGTGCTTTAAACATCTGATGACGACAAAAGCCTCAAATTCTCAAGGAGATATATAGTTAGTCCAAACAGGATGTATATGTTACTTTATAATTAAAAAAAAATTGGAAAGTGTATTTTTAAAATGATAACAAAAATAAAGATCTATAACGAAGCACATTTAAAAAATTTACCAACAATGTTTAAAGGAAGATACGTTTATATAAATAAAAATAAAATTAATATTGTTATTAATTAAAAAGAATATAATGTATATAAAGATATATTATTACACACGATTTAAAAAAAAACTGTGCCCTATAATCCATTAAGGATCTTGTGCTCAGTACTATGTAACGATATACTGTTTCATGCTCTAAGGTTGTGGCTAAGTAATTCGACCTAGATCGCGCTCAACCGCCATGCATCCTTTGTGTCCCAGGAGGGTCTCCTGACCCTATATACATTTATATATGACAACTAACCAAAAATATATATTCATATGAAACATCGAACTAAAATATAATTCATGAAATACGTTCATACATTTTACTGTATGAACAGTCAGGTTGGGGTGGTCTTTTTTCCCACGTCTAGAGGACAAGGACACTCACGGGACCTGGCCTAATATTATAATACTAGTATTGCGAAAAATTCGCATATTGTTATCAAATGCCAAATTAATAAGAAAATAAAATAATGAAACGTATCAAAATCAATTGTTAAATTATCGATAAATATAATCGACAAAGGAAACAGAAATTAATTTAAAGGAAGGAGATGGTCTGGAGTGGCGGTGATAAATAGACTAAATAGTGGCAAAACTATTTTATTAAAAGCCAACGTTTCAATCCGACTTTGCAGGTCTTCTTCAGGACTAGAACGGACAAGATACAAAAAAATATAGAGAATTGTGGAAGTAATATAATATTTAGACAAAAATAAATAAAAAAATACAATGTGAATAAGCTTAATAACATTATAACATTAAGTACATTAAAATATAAACAGAGTAAGCTAAGTAACAAGATCTTAGAACAAGAAAATAATTAGAATAATGAACAATTAAATTGAATTAATCAATAAAAACTGAAAGTAGATAAAAATAATAAGGTGTAATATATAAGTTATTTTTGACTTATAAGATTTAATATGTGCCTATATGTTAAAGAAATACAGTTTTTGTCTACTTTATGATTAACAGGACTCTGTTCCATGTGAAGGTGGATAGATTCGGAAATGAGTCTTTTTTCATGGTTAGGCACCATGGCAAGGATAGAGGTTTTTTTCAAAATCAAATGAGTGGTTAAGGGTTAAGGCATGTTCTGATAGTTTGGAGGCGGAAGGGTTCCGGGAAGTTATGGACGTTGTATGTTGGGAAATACGGGTTAGATGGTTTTTGTTTTCGCCAATATAGGAGATATTACGATTAGGAGTAGAACAAGGCATCCATAAAAAAAAAAAAAAAAAAAAAATAGTTTAGCCATTATTTAGCCTATTTATGACCGCCACCTCGGAGCACCTCCTTCCTTTATAATGCAACGGTCAACTATTAAATATTGAAACATTAATTTAAATCTTCATTAATGTTTGGAACATTAATTTGGGAGCGGGGTAGCTCAGTGGTAGGGCACTGAGCTTCCAATGCAAGGGTCCCGAGTTCGAACCCCGGCTCATGGCAGAAAATTTATTTATCTGTTTCATTGGCCGTGGGGCGACCTTGGGTCAGGAGTCCCTCCTGGGGCACACCCAGCCTCTATAAGTGGGTACCCTTAATTATATAATTAGTTAGGGGGGAAAACCTGGCGGTTGAGCGTGATCTCGGTCAAATCACCTCCTTGCACCGTGGACCTATAAACAGTGCTTTCCCTAAATAGTACTGAACCCCAGACCCTTTATGGATTGTAGTGGTACAGGTTTTTTTTTTAATATTTGGAACCAACATGTTTACAAATTTTAATAATCTATATCTTTCCTAAAAATTGTTCAATTTTTTTTCCTTTTGTAGGGAATTTAGTAATCTTTTATGTATAATAAATGTGCATTACCAAGAGAAAAGTGTGTAATTTTTTAGTTATTCGCAAATAAAGTTTGTTTTCTTTCATAACTTGTTTGCTTGAATTTTCGGAGTGATTGGACTATTTTGCCAGCCTGGAGGAGTAGGAAGCCTTCGAAATTGGTGGCTCAATTTTCAGATTTGGTGAAGAATTAACGATGATATAGCTTGCCGATCAAAAACACCATCAATAAATAATATCAACTCCTCCTGTCTCGATCATAGAGACCTCGAGTCGACGAAATGAGACATGTATTCTATGGCAGTACTACAATTAACGTCTGGTTGTGTGGATGCGAACCCTATGCCTTGCGTTATCTCGAAAATAGTACGTTTTTGGGCTTAAAAACGCAAGATCCGATAGTTTTGTAGGATCCAGCCTTTCGTTCAAAACACCGTTACAAAGATGTTTGCAAATTGATTAAACACATCTTATTTAATAACGGATCGGTATTTTTAACTCAAATTGTTTCGAAACACTCAGGCACCAAACTTAAAAAAATCATTCAGCGGTTCGCTCAAAAAAGCGTTACATGGCTTTTAGCGGGCGACCCAAACAACATAACACTCGTTTCGCTTTCCTTAGTCGGGTAAAAATTATGACCCCTTTAGTCTTATTAAAATAAGAGGATCTAAAGCTGTGCTCATTATATAAGAATATATTTTCTTATCGTCAAACATAATGCAAGATAATTCGTTATGACATTTATAAGTATCTATTGAAAATATCATTGGATCTTGAATGAATATACGAATAGAACACTTTAAGTCAGGGTTTTTCATTGCATCCATCTACTCCATTGAGTCTGATAATAAACCACTTCTAATCGCCACAATCTTTATTTTATACACAAATAAATATTAGCTTTGATAATTGTCCTTTTGCAAAAGAGATTTAAAGGGAATTCAGTTTTGAAATGTTTTTTCTTTGTTTTAAAACCATCATTGAATTTTGTACCAAGATAAGATGGCACTTGACATTAATCTCAAACAATTCAACAAAGTTCTGCATTACTTAGCATTATTAAAATTGTTTATTGCAAAATATATAATTTAAATTACGAATATTGTAGAAGAGGAAAATTATGATACATTATGTTGTACTACTGGTTGCATATCAATAAAATATAATTAATTTTTTTCTTTAACTGTTTTTTTTTTGTTTCTTAAAGACATTTACAACTGTATTAAATAAATACATCCAGTAAATTAGAACATAATGTATATAATGACATGAAAAACACTTGCTGAGTAACTACCCAATGGTAGCACTCTAATGATATGTTTAGATTAGGAGATCACGGGGCCATCTTCTTTTCAGACGCCTCGGAGGGTTATCAGGAATTGAAGAGGAAGCAAGGTTAGAAACGAGAGGGTTGGGATGATTATGAAGTTTATTATGGAAGGATAGGTATCTGGATTGGGCCAGATCTGAAACAAAAGGAACATTAAGGTCATTATGGATGGTTTTATTTGTAATAAAGTAAGGAGCATTGAGGATTTTACGAAGGATTTTGGATTGTAAGGATTGGATACGAAAGGAATTCGATGGTTTATTGGAGCCCCTTAGCTCAACTCCGTAAGTCCAAATAGGCCTTATTATAGTCAAGTATATGAGTCTTTTGTAATTAATTGGAAGATTAGAACGTTTGTCCAGTAAGTGCTGAAGTAATCGGAAACGTCGAGCGGTTTCTTGTCGTTTCAGTCTAGTATGAGGATTCCAAGTTAGTCGTTTGTCCAGGTGGAGTCCTAGGTATCGGATTTGCTCAACAGGGATAACTGGAGTATTGTTAAAGGAAACTGTAGGACAGGAAGTTGTTGGTTTACGACTAGAAGAAAAATAAATTTTGTTCTGGAACTGTGTCGAAAAATTAGCACAGCATATTGTAATCAAATGCCAAATTAATAAGAAAATAAAATAATGCAACGTATCAAAAGATAAAGAAATCAGTTGTTACTTTATCGATAAATAACATAAACAAACAATAAACAATAAAAAACATGAGGTAACAAAATTACTTTATGCACATTAGCGATATCTCAGAAAATAAGCGAGGATGCGAAAAAATATATTGGGTTAGGAAATAACTTCTTTCGGTTTTTCTGTTTATTTTTATGTCACTATGATACATTTCTTGTTTGATTAATTAATCTCTAAAGTTGATTGTTGATCCTGTTTGTAATATGTCAACAACTATATCTGTTAACTCTGGTTGAAACTAGCTTAGTATTGTGTATGCCCTATTCACAGTGCATGTTTTTTATTTGATTTCATTTAGTGTAGTTTGTGTGCAATACACTATTGCACTGTGAATAGGGAAAAAAATATCTTTCATTATCGACTTATCTTGTAGTATTATTTTAAATTGCTAAGCGTGCTGCAGAAACTCATAGAAAAATTTGCAGTGATGCCGTAACCGAACGCACATTGGTTTGCCAAATTTCATTCAGGAAATTTTGACATCAATGATGCTCAACGGTCTAGTCGCCCACATGAAATTGAAACGAGCAATGCTAAGGCCATTGTTGATCGAAATCCCACCCAATCAGTGCGAGAGATTGCTATGGCCCTAAATGTGTCGCATACAAGCGTAGAAAACCATTTGAACAAGTTCGACTACGTTTCTAGACTTAATGTTTGGGTCCCTCACATGATTTTTTTTTTTTTTTTTTTAGAAAATCATAAAAAATGTCATAACTTCAAAGCGACTTTACCTATCTATAAGAAATTTAGCAGGAATTTAGGGCCACACAAACTACACTAAATGCAATCAACAAAGACCTTCGTAAACAAACTAAAAATGGAGATTAAAATAAAAATCTATAAGGAGTTTTTGTTTATTTATTCCTTATGTAGGTATTATATACAAAAAACATTCATACGGCTTTGAAGAGCAATAATCCAGCTTTACAACGGATATAGTAAGATCGAATTTGAAGAACATCTTGAAGAGTTCTAAATGATCGGAAGGGTTATGTTCCACCAAGACGACTTCCCATCCTTTCTATACACCAAACCTAGCTCCATGTGACTACCACTTATTCTGGTCCCTGCAGAACTCCATGAATGGATAGACATTCCAAAAGAAAGAGGACACCAAAAACCACTTCGATCAGTTTTTTTAAAATAATAAACTCCAGACATTCTATGAACATGGCATTATGCAGTTAGTGGAAATATAGAAAAAAATCATATTAAATAATGGTCTATATATTGTAGATTAAAATAAATTTTATATCTATAGTAAATTGATTTTTATTTCATCCTGAAAAACCGAAAGGACTTATTTGCCAACCCAAAATATAGTCAGTCTTATTGCAAATTTTATCAGCTTTAATTTAGTACAGAACGTCTTTGTCGATATGATTGATAGTTTTCCTGATATAAGGGAAAACTCGAAAAACATAAATAAACACGAGGCAAAAATTTCGTTTTCAAAAATAGTCATAAAAATAATAGCCCAAAGTCAAAAATTGTGTCGCCGCCATTGCCTTCTATACCCCCTTTTCGAGCATTGAGATTCTTGTCTCTATTTCTTAACATAATTGTAATTATGAAAAAAACGTCATTCAGGAATTATTAATTATTTTCCTGTTTGTGACAAGGAAAGTAGTGTTTCTTATGGAATGTAATTGTATGGAAATAATAAACCATTGTGTAATAATTGACGTTTTTGTTTTTATGTTTTTATTTTTAAACTACTACAAGAATCTATAAAATATTATTATATTTCACTTCTTCTTTCACACAACTACAATGAAATAGTAGTGATTACTGTTGGAATATCACAAAGGGAAGATTCATCAAATTATTCATTCATTTAATTTTCAAAAAAAGTTACATGACAATATTTCGGAATAAACGGTCGTTGATACCTAATTATTTAAGTATAATATCAGATCTAGAATTATTAAACTGCAGCAAATGTATTTAAGGTTATATAAACATATGCTGTATACATTCATGAAATTATTTTATATTTCACTTCTTCTTTCACACAAGTACAATAAAATAGTTTTTTAAACAATGTCATTGCCTTGATTAGGTGGATTTTAAATACTTATTTCAAACTTTAAAATATTTTAAAAGTTTACATTTAGTTAGTAAATTGCATTTAATTTCCTTGAAAACATGTGGTTTACTTTAAATATTATTAGTTTTCAAACATTATTATTTATAATTTTTTTGCCACTCTCCGTTACATTTTACAACTTTCTGTATTAGATATTGTTCTTTTCTAAGATACTCCGCTATCCAACGATATATTATAACTATATTTTCTGACTAGTATTTCCGGAGATTCATTTTCCACCGGGATAAGCATTTTTATTTTTTTCTCCTATATTCAATTTTCAAATGTTATATTTTGCATTTTTTCGTAACTCTTAATGATGGGAAATAGTTAATTATTTAAAATAAACCATATTAAAGGTACTTTGGAGTAAGACGCATATGAGCATTGGGCATTTAAGCCCTGTAAAGTGACATCAATGGGGATAAGACCTAAATGATATTAAAGACCACTTAATTATACAGTGATACACCGAGTTTAATCAAAATAGTTAGAGTCGTTTTTGAGAAAATTGTAAAAATGTGTTTCACCATTAATATAAAGTGGCTCTTCTGGTTAGCTAATTTTAAGCAAAAGGTTTTTGTCACATCTAAGGCATATACCTATCTTAAATACGTAATATCAGTTTCGTATGACTTCGTTTTTGAGCTAGACTGCTAACATACACACATACAGTCCATTTTTCGAGAATTGGTTATTTGAACTCAGGGTAACCTTAAACATGTAGTAACAAGGAAAGTAGTGTTACTTTTGGAACGTAATTGTATGGAAATAATAAACTATTGTGTAATAATTAGAGGTTTTTTTTTCGGTTTTTTTAATAACTGCTACAAGAATACAAGCTTCTCTCCCTAACTTCGGTTGTGAAGAAGAAAAAAGATGAAACTTTGTGAATAATACCTATTGAGGTATTTAATTGTACATTTCAAATGAAGTTAAGTTATATTGAGAAATATATTTTTCTTTTGGATGTTCTCCTAACTATTGAATGCTGTCTTTGTTAATGAGAGCCACTTAAAAATATTTCAATTATCTATTCATTGGAGTGGGAACAGGATATGGACTAATTTCGCTATTTATTAAATTAGTATGAATGAATCACCTTATAATTTGGTGTACCAATTAACAAAATGTATACATTTTGACCAAATCTCTTATTTCTTTGTTTAAAATATTAATATTATTGATTATTTTTAATATGAGCCAGTTTCTAAAATCATTGATTCCATCTGTGGAATTTATCAATCCAATGAATCCAGTACCCATGTACAACAATTTATGATGAGTTTTAACAAAAGATTGATACAAAAGTAATCAAATACATGAAAAAATAAAATAAAACTAGTTGACGCGTAATAATTGGCAGAAAATTTTGTTTAGAGATGAAATAGCAAAACAATATGGAAATAAGTAGATCCTATGTATTATGTAAGGAAGGAATTAATATCTTTTCCTTGGTCGATTACTATATTCCACTTAACGTAATAGAACAAAATATTTGTACAAATTGCTTTGCTAGGGCCTATTTTTAAGCGCTGACTGGAAAAATAATATTCAGAATAAAGCCTCGATCATGGGATTTTTTAAATTATTAAAAAATATAAAATATACAAGATATAGACCCAGAGAATGATAGATATTTTAAACATTCCTATTAATTAACACTCAATTTTTTGTACTGTTAAGGACCCAACAAAATTGTAAAGAAAAGCTGTAGGTGTGATAATAATAGTGGCTGCAGAAGAACCTAAATTTTTAAATCTTAGTTTCTTTAAATTATTCAATATTGGAACATCAGGATGGGTGTTATCATGTTGAAGTATTGATCACTTCACGGATTAAAAATTAAGTTGTGATTGGGTCAAAAATTGGGTAAAAATTAGTGATTGGGTCAATTTTTTTTTTTTTTATATATATTTTCTATTACATAGTTGAAGAATGTTTAAATACATTTGCTATAAATTCATGAAAATATTACAGAATTAAATAACATCGTTATACATTTTTTGTTACCTTTTTCAAGATTTCATAATATCATCATGACAATTAAATTTAATGTATATGAAGATGTCATTAATTATGGCCACCTTACGATTTCATTTACGATAAATAATCTGTTTTAAAAATTAGAATAATAATAATAATGTTCTGATTTTTTTTTAACTAAGGGAAATTGCTTATCATAAATTGACAAATGATTCACAATTAAAGAAAGGTTACTTATAATTATGATACTGAGCTTCCAAAGGTTCGAACCCCGGCTCATGGCAGAAAATTTATTTATCTGTTTCATTGGCCGTGGGTCGGGAGACCCTCCTGGGGCACACCCAGCCTCTATAAAGTGGGTATCCTTAATTAAATAATTAATTAAGGGAGAAAACCTGACAGTTGAGCATGATCTTGGTCAAATCACCTCCTTACACAACCGTTGATTAGAAACAGTGCTTTCCCTAAATAGTACTGAATCCAAGACCCTTCATGGGTTGTAGTGGTACAAGTATATAATTATGATATTAGTTTTGACTAAAATCTCTAATTGGATTGTTATTAGCTTAGGCAGTCATAAATGCCTGCTATAATGTATTATTATTTTGTTTTACTGGTTATAGGGAGTTGGTTAGTACAGTGGTAGGGCACTGAACTTCCAGTGCTCAAAGTCCCTGATTTGAATCCCAGCTCATGCGAGAAAAATAATTTACTCTGTTTCATCGGGGAGGGAGGCCCTCCTGGGGGACACCCAGCCTCTACAAAGTGGGTACCCTTATTTAAATAGCTAATCAGGGGGGAAAACCTGGCAGTTGAGCTTGATCCTGGCTTGATCTCCTCCCTGCATAATCGTTGGCCTTAAAACAATACTTTCCCTAAATAATACTGAATCCAAGACCCTTCATGGGTTGTAGTGGTACAGGTTTTTTTTTTTATTATTGGTTATTTCTCAAATTTAAATATTAATGATGTCAACAAGTTTTTAAATTGCTGAAATAGAATAAAATATGGAATAATTTAAAGTAGATAATGATAACAGAAATTTCTGCTCAGTTTATATTCTTTGTTAGATATTGTATATTAATTGTTTGATTAATTATAGATTTAGGTTTGGAAAAATCTAAAGTGTAATCTAATAGATAAAAAAAAAAGGATGAAGTTTGAAAAATGCATCTTTTTTCTTGAGAATTCACTATTTTGATAAACTTATTCCATACCTCTTTTTTTTTCTTTCTTTTTTTTCCTCCTTAGGATATATTTTATATAATTATTTTTCAAAACCTTTATTCCTATATACTACTTTTTTTGAGAATTTAAATTTAAACAGTTAAAGATTAGAGTGCTACCATTGGGTAGTTACTCAGCAAGTGTTTTTCATGTCATTATATACATTATGTTCTAATTTACTAGATGTATTTATTTAATACAGTTGTAAATGTCTTTAAGAAATAAAAAAAAAACAGTTAAAGAAAAAAATAATTATATTTTATTGATATGCAACCAGTAGTACAACAACATAATGTATCATTAATCATGCCTTACTGTATCTTGAATCATTAACATCTTTTACCTTTTGAAATAAACATACATAAGTAAAATACTGTTATCATACATACATACATACATACATAATTTTTGGATTTTTAGAGGAAACCATATTTATGACTAGTTTCAATTTGAAAAAATTTCTAATCAGAGAAATAAGGAAAAACATGCAACAGACCACAATAAGTGTAATTGTATATGCAATAAAAATTTTCTAATTCAACTTTCGATTGTACTGTTTTTAAGAAAAGGAGTGCAATAAAACTTCTTATGTCATGGGGGACCGACCTTAGGGGATGTGCACCCTAAGTTATCTTTAAGGCTAAAAAACAAAACAAAAAAAACCTAGGTGTGTGCTTTAGACCTCACGATAGAAGTGAAAACATCAACAAGACAAGATTAATAATACAAAATATATAAATTATAAATAATAGCTCATTATAATAAAGAGAATGAAATGCTAAACATTTTCTTCGCTTACAGTATGCAGGTCTGATTTTTAGTTTCTGCAATATTTTGGTCCATATCTTTAATAAAACTCGTTATTATTTGGTTTTCGACTCAATGTTTTCCTTTTTCGCTTCTCTAACATGGTGTCGTGTTAAGATACAATTTTAAATAATAGCTCATTACAAAGAGGATGAAATGATTAATATTTTCCTTGTTAACAATATGCAGGCCCGATTTTTATTTTTTTAAATATTTTAATCCATATACAATAACACTTCAATTAGTCAACTCCAGCTGACCTTACCCAAGTGTTACCCATCGAAAAATTAATCAACTCCAGCTGACCTTACCCAAGTGTTACCCATCGAAAATCTGAGGCTCAATCTAATTCGCTGTCCACAAAAAAAGTGCAAAACGCGCCTAAACAAGTTTTCACCTCAAAATCTTAGTTTGGATCAAGAAAAATTGTTTTTCCTTTTTTTCTCTGTCTTCTATAATTTATAATTAAAGCTAGTTGTTTCTTCTTATTAGGACTATTCAACATTCTAGGTTATAAGAAATAATAAATAATCAACAATAAGTATTGTTCAGGAAGCACATTAGTTAAAATCCAAAGTACAATAGTCAACTTGTAAAAAATTAAACAGCAAAACTGTAATAATCTATTGCTTTCTGGCTTAAATTTGTTTTTTTCCTATTTTTCTTGAAAACGATATCAGATGAATGACACTTCCAATTGTATGCATTATACTGATTGAACTTTGTCTTAGTACAGTTCTGTTGCATAGATAGCAACACCTGTTTAAAGAAATTAAGGATGATCCAATGTACACCACAATCAAAATACGACATTCTTCTGTATTATTCTTAATGTATTATTGAAGGAAGTTAGTCGACTGTTCTATATATCCTGGGTGATAAATAGTTAGGACGCAGTCATTTTTAAGGTTTTTATTAGTGCCGACGTTTCAACCCAAGCATATGGGTCATCATCAGGATAAAAATTGTTTTATACAATCAGATATAATATTATAAGATATATAATGCTTAATAAATACATTATGACAGAAAAAAAAGGTCAAAGCTTCAGGGTTAGGAAAGGGGTTCGTCAGGGAGACCCATTATCACCTATGTTGTTTATCTTGTTGTTGGAGCTGGTGTTTTGGAATCTTGAATGGGGGAATGTTGGTATAAGGGTGAATGGTAAATGGTTGAGCAAATTACGTTTTGCCGATGACATCGTGCTCTTTGCCAAAAACAGTCGACAATTGAAGGAAATGATTATACAACTTTTAAGGTTGTGCGAACAAGTCGGTTTATATCCAAACTATAACAAAACCAAAATAATGTCAAATAGGGAGCCAAAAGAAATAAAAATAAATAAATACACCTTAGAACATGTAGACGAATATGTGTATCTAGGCCAGCTGGTGTCCTTCTCGGATAGAGCAACAAAAGAAGTACAGAGAAGAATCAGAATGGGATGGAACAAGTTTTGGTCACTGAGGCACATAATGAAAGGAGATTTAGATGTGGATCTTAAAAGACAGACCTTCGATAGCTGTATCCTCCCAGTAGTGACATATGGTTCTCAAACTTGGCCGTTAACTAAGGCCCACGAGAGAAAAATCCAAGTGTGGCAGAACAGTATTGAGAGGAGTATTATGAAGGTAAAGAAAAGAGGCAAAGTAAGATGCACTAAACTAAGGAAAGAAACAGGCCTCAAAGATACAATTTTACTGTTGAGGAAAATTAAATGGAAATGGGCTGGTCACATCTTACGTAGCAACGATGTTAGGTGGTCGAAAATAACAACCGAGTGGACGCCATATGATCTAAAAAGGAAGAGAGGCCGACCAGTGAAGAGATGGTGCGATGTATTCAGGCTGACGATGGGACCCCTCTGGTGGAGAGACGCTAAAGACAGGGTTATATGGAAAAAGAAGTGGACAGAGCTCACGGACTCTGCTTCTCAACAGGGCTAGTCACCCAGAGAAGTGCTAACTACTACTCCCTCACGGGAAGGCCTGTGCAGGAAGAAAGACATAGAAGAAGAAGTATATAATTGTGTATGTGTGTGTGCGTATCCATGTAGATATGCATGCTATTTTATATTAGTAGTTATAAAAATAAAAACCATTTGTATATATGTAACTACTTATTTTGCATAATAAAGACTATTTCATTTCAGTGCTTAATAATAAAAAAATAGTGATGGATGATACATGAAATAGACAAATGAAATATGTAATAAGTTGTACAAACTAAAAAATAATGTATATAATCGATTTATAAGAAATGTAATATTTACTCTTACTAACTGTGTTTCGAACACTGAAGGTGTTCAAAAGTACTGGCACTCGGTAGGTAAATAAGAGGATTGGAGGAGGGTTATTTTTAAAATGTTACATTTTATTTTTTAGTTTGTATAAATTATTTTTTATTGAATACTTGATGGTTCACCATTGAAAATTATTGAGTAAGAAGATGGTCTGGTTAGGTGGTCATAAAAAGACTTTGAATAAGTATTGAAAAAATTATTTTTAGTTCAAGCCTACGTTTCGACCCAAATTTGCAGGTCTTCTTCAGGGCTAAATCGAACAAGATACAGAAGAATATAAAAATGTGAAAGTTACATGATATTATAGATAAAGATTATAAACTTATTAAAATTATAAAAAGTATTAATAGAAAGTACATCGGAATATTGTTATTCTTAATATTCTGATGTACTTTCTATTAATACTTTTTACAATTTTAATAAGTTTATTCTCACTGATTATAATTTTTATCTATAATATCATGTAACTTGTACATATTTATATCCTTTTGTATCTTGTTCATTTTAGTCCTGAAGAAGACCTGCAAAGTTGGGTCGAAACGTAGGGTTGAAATAAAAATAGTTTTTTCACGATTTCATTTTTTTTTTTTTATGTCCGTCCCCTGGACCATCTCGTTTCTCAATAAATTATTTTTTAGTTTGTACAACTTATTACATATTTCATTTGTCTATTTCTTGTATCATCCATCACTATTTTTTATTATTAACCATTATCTCTCTTATAATATTATATCTCTGATTGTAAACGATTTTCAATCTTGATGATGACTCACATGCTTTGGTTGAAACTTCGGCACCAATAAAAACCTTAAAAATGACTGTATTCTGACTATTTATCACCCATATTATTCTTAACTTTATTTTTAGTCCTCATTAATTTATTTACTTTTAATATTGAATTAAATTGTTGATTATAATTACCTATTATATTTTTATAATTTTAATTTTATTTTTTCCAGGTAAGTGCGCATTCATGATTTTTCCTCCAACTATCTTAGTGAGTATATACCATTGTAATTTAAGAGAAAATATACATGCTTTATTAAGATGATGGTAGGGGTCTGTTATAATGTATAGTAGTTATGTATCTTATTTGCCCCCACATTTTAGACCTTCATCGTGGCCAATAATAAATTTTTAAGAAATAGATGTTTCTGTAATGCATTGTATTGGCAAGTAACATATTCTTTGTATAATCAATAGTGTTTGAACGACATGAAATTATCCATTTCGTAGCAAATTAAAAATTGTACTTATCGCTGGTGGATCTGCAGCAATGTTTTCAGGCTGAAGTTCCTAAATATTTAATTAATTTTTTCTTTTTTTTTTTTTTGGTAATGCCTCTACCCTGAAGTGTCATCGGCATTTCTTATATTTCTACACTCGTTGGTAAAAATTGATTTCTTTTAAGAATTCTATAAGAGATTGGACATCAGTTTCCGTGTGTTCTAGTATACTTCAGTTTTTTTCTTATTGGTGCATACTGCTGGCACTCAACCAGTATATGGGGGACTATTCTAGGAGCAATACAAGTGACACAGATAGGGGTTTCCAGACCACGAAGAAGATATCGATGAGGCTGACCGGCCACCGAAAGTGCGGCGGAGCTGAGCGCAGTTAATAAGCATAGCAAGGTTCAGCTTTGGATCGACTGGAGTTCAGTTTTGGAAGCTGACTCCGCTAGGCTCAGCTTCTCCCACCACACCTACTCATCACTGTCACATAACTGTGCGGCTTTGTTCCTCAGTGTCATCCTCGTTTTCACTGCACAACCTCTCAAATTATTTTATTTGAGAGGTTGTGCAGTAAAGTTCAGTGTAAAATATACAATGGATATTAAAAAATTCTTAATCGAATGTGTAAGGAAAAATATTATATTTTATACACAAATATTCGAATTTTCAGCTCAAGCTTTATGGGCCCGTTACACGGTCAATATCGAGTTTCGACGTTATATTGACCGTGTAAGGACTACATTGGCATTAATTATAATGACTTCAATCAAACTGGTTGATGTCAACTTTTTTTTTTTCAATATTATTGAAACATTGTCAATATAATTGCACGTGTAAGGCCCTATATTAAGCAATATTAAACCATACATCCTGAGAAGCTCTGGGTGATACCAAATTTTCGGTGCCCCTCTTGGCAATATGTTACGAATAGGTGGGTGATACTTTGTTTTACTTTTTTTGGGAGGGGGAAGGGGTATTAATCCTCCCTCTGAACCTCCTGGGTTATACTTTTTCTACTTTAATTTATTTTTTTGTGTGTGGGGGAGCGAATTACCCCATTCCTCCTCCCCTCCTCAATTGTTTTTTAAAGAATGATATTTGGCAATATGTTTTGTTAGGTGGGGAATACTTTTTTACTTTGATTTTTTTTGGCGGAAGAAGGGAATCTCTCCTCCCCGAAATTTGTTTTTAAAATCATATAATGGCAATATGTTTGTGTTGGTGGATTTTACCCTTTTACATAAATTGTAAAACAGTTTAAAAAGTCCATTAATAAACATATGGTAAAAAACACGTAAGGTTCGAGCTGCGACTTGAGCCTTTTACTGGCGAACTCTTAGGACTCGAGCCTTGGCCGAGTCGGGAAAGCTAGAGTCTTTTCGGCTCAAACCTTCTCACCTTAGCACCGAACTACAACACTAAGTGCAGTAGCCAATTAGCAATTACTAACTATTAATAATGCCTAATAGAGTCCTTACATCATTAGGAGCTACATCTCTTCGGTGGAGTTTTGGTCTTGTATGTTTTATGGTATCATTTAGTAGCTCTTCTATTGTCTTCCTTTGTACATCGGTAGAACTTAGATGCCCAGCCCACCTTAATTTTCGTAAGTAGATGAAATTTAGCCAATGTAGTCTCCTCCAATCGCAGAACTTTCATTCAGGTATTAACAGTCCTATGTCCATCCAATTTGGAAATATCCATGTCTCAGTTCTTTATAGCCAAACTCTTAAAGATGATTCTAGACAAAATTTCCAACAAAAAAGTTCATTTGATTAATGGGCCGATTCCGAATGTAGAAGGAGTTAGGACCAATTATATGCCTTCCTTAAGATGGCCACGTTTTATATTTAATAAGAAAAAAAAATTCTCAAAAACTATTCAAGATAATTAAATTCTAAGTACACCATCGGAAAGTAGACAAAATTTTCTTTGAGAAAACAATGATTACTAAGGTCAATGATAAAAGAGACTTTCAGAAGGTCGAATACAACCGCTGTACTGTAATGCAGAGTTATGCTGCTCGTGTGTGGACACTGATATGTTATATGTACTATCTGTACCGAGATACCCTGTATATGTATTAGTTTATTAATATTTTTGTTAAGCTGTTTGTCACTCTCTCCCTGAGAATACTCCTTAGGCTGAAGAAGCAGTGGATGGATTTCTCGATACTCATTTTAATTTTAATTAAAATATTATTGTCAGTGTTCACATTGCTGCCAAAATAAGTAGATTTATTGACTTGCTCAGAATTTTATAAGCCAATTGTTTTGGATTTCTTTGGTCGCACATCCTGCTTCAATGTTATATAATTAGGGCTAAGAAGCATTGATTTCCTGACCAGTTCGCAACCTGCTCCAGTGCTTGGAAAGCTGCCTCTCAGCAAAATAGATTTTCCAATTATATCCTGGTCATCTACCTAACCGAGGAGCTGTGTAGACCTATTGAAGATGGTTACATTTTCTTGAACGCCTGAGTCCCGTCTATGTACCATTTTCGAGGTGCAAGTTACACAAGGCATCCACAAATGTTTTATCATGTATTAAGAATTTAAACCTTAACAATTAAAATTAAATTTATTTCATTTTTT
Organism: Nezara viridula; assembly: GCA_928085145.1. Classification (NCBI taxonomy): domain Eukaryota; kingdom Metazoa; phylum Arthropoda; class Insecta; order Hemiptera; family Pentatomidae; genus Nezara; species Nezara viridula. The sequence continues at coordinate 180,476,992 of OV725079.1, read as the reverse complement.
TTTTAATTATAATTTAGTGTATTCTGGAGAATTTTAATTTTTTTAAATTAAATATATCAGAGCTTTTTCAGTTTCTGTACTAATGAATTCAAAAATTTACACAACTCTAAATTCTATATACTATTTGGCCCATGCGAATAATTTTCATTTGGTCTTATTGATCAGTGAAATAATGGGAACATAATATAGAAGTAAATAAATATAATTCATTATAAGAGGGGAAAATGTATTTTCTTTTCTTCAATCGATTACAATGATTCATTTGAAAAAAAATATACTAAAAGATTTGTATAAATTACAATTGGCTGTATTCAAATTTCTGTGGCTCTACAGCTCTTGTAGGGCCTTGTCCTCAACAACAATGCCTCTCCTATCGTCCCTATCAGTGGCCGGCTTCTCCATTGTCCAATTCCCATCTTCTGCAAATCTTCGACAATTGGCTGTATATTTGCCTAAAATAATCCGATTTCATTGATTTTTTTTTTCTCTTATTGTTGGAAATTTAGAAATTTTTTAAATTATCATGGCTATAAACCTAGATTATAGAAGCTGTATTGACAGAGTCCTGACCGACCTGGAAAAATGGAAAAAGTCACGGACAAATTTTTAACATTGGGTAATTTTTTTAGTACATAAATATTTTTTTCAAATTGGAAATAAATATACAGTGGATATCGTTTATAATGAAGTGGTAAACTTCATCATTATAAACGATCACAGTTGCTGTATTCATCCATCTTTGACTGACAATAACGTCATTGGTTATATTGATATCGGACATGTGTAATGAATAAAATATAAGCAAAATGGAATTAAAATAATGCTTTTCTGAATAGAAAAACATCCAATACTATTTAATATTTGTAATATATACATTGGGGTCAAGATCTGGCTGGCAAGCATTCCTTCGTTTGACCCATGGTGCTCCTCAAAATGGCATTTATTAACCAGAAATGTCAGAGTTGTTTTCATATGGATAATTATTATGCTGTTTATAGTAATAAAGAAACTAAATTATTACTGAGAAACTACTTTAACATAAGAATCCCGCGTAACTCACTTTATTTTATAATAGAAAAAATAAGACCTTTATATGTCAAGTATCTACTTTTACCTCCTCTCAGTTTATGAAAATAAAATAAAAGCAATAAAAATAAATTACTAAAAATTTAGTTTTTTCTAAAATAAAAAATCCTAAACAAGCTTAAAAAATGTTTCCTATGAAACATTATATTTGTTATTTAAAAGACTGATTTTTTTACTCAAATAATTTTTTAGTCAATTTTCTTTCATGTATAATAAATAAATGTAGTTATAAATTACACATTTTTGATAAATACCCCAGATATATTGGTCGGGGAAAACTATCATTAAACAGGGAAAAGTCAGGAAATTTTAACTGCCTAAGATATAAGGAAATGAATTTTCATTTTTTCCTGAATTCCGGGAGATGTGCATATTTTTTGTATTCAAAGAAACAGATAATCTTTATAGTAATAAATGATAATTCAATCATTGGGTTTGATGAAAAATTAATTAAGATATGGTGTAGCCACAAGAAAAAAAATCTTTGAAAAATAATATTCTATAAATTAGAAGATTGTTCTCTTGTTATACTTATTTGAGATATAGTTTCTGGCTATTATTTCTCTGTGTGAGGAAAAAGCATATTCATAAATTAAACTCCCTCCCTCCCCTCCCCAAAAAATAATAATTTTGATTAGTTTGAACTTGTTTTAAAATCTTATGTGTAGTTTATGTGCATTCTATGTTTATTGTTGTTTATGTAGTGTTGTCTTTTTGTTAATTAAAACTGAGTTTACAGTTTTTGGATGAAAGAAAGAATAGATAATAATAATTTCTAACTATTTATAATGAAAATAATTTTATTTCTTTACTACATTTACCATGACAATATTCTTAATTTTTATCCTTCAATGTTTATTTAAGTTATATTTACTTTGTATATATATATTTTCATATAAATGTTTATAACATATGTATATATAGGTAGATAGGGTTAGTCAAATTCTAATTTCCTAAATGATCCTTGTAACTCATCGGCTGCTTTACTATCGGGCGGTCTCTTCTCCTCGTCCACCCTCAGTGTTTCCTCATAGGCGAACCATGGCTTATATTCCCTTATCATGTTGTAATACTTCTCTGTTAACAAATATAAAAATATAACTATTTTAGATATTTGGTGGTTTTATTATAGAGATAAAAAAAAATTAAATTGAAGCTATGTTACAGACAATTGGCTTTTCCTCAACTTTTTAAAAATGGCAAATGTTCATCTTGATATGAGGCCACTCATCTATATATAAAACATCACCGAAACCTTGATAATCTTGTTATATGAGTTTCATAACATTTATAGTAAATATACCTCTATTATTTCTCCAAGATGACCCATACATCTCAAAACTTTATGATATTCAGTGAAAAAACAGTAATAATTTCCTTTATAAATTGTAACCAACATAAAACTATGCAGGTTTAATTTTTATTGCCTTATAACTGCAGTTGTGTACAACCGGTTTAGAGGACAACATACACCCTTAATGAACCAATCATATTCGGTACAAACCATTTCTTTAATCTTTTTTCAACAATTAAAACCCAAAATCGTCTTAAACTATTCAAAGTGAAAACTGTTCATTCGCAGGGATTTCGATGACTTATTTATTGAAATTGTTTGTATTATCCTATGAAGGAAATATTAAGAATAGGAAAAGAAACACAGAAAAGAAAGATTTTGGGCAAGCATTAAATCAGCTCCCTTAAATTGCATTTTAATTATAGGTTGTGTGAATAAGTTTCCGCCGTAAGTTATCTAGACAATTTTCGTTTACTTAAGTGCATCTGGCAACACTAAGACTTTCTTTATTTAAGAGCCAATTCTCTGTAATGAGGTTATCAGTAAATTTTAAATCCTCAAAGTGTATACAACCTGACCATCTGACCATTTTTTATAAATAAAGTTTTAATTTTTATCAAAAAAAACGGTGGGAACTTATACACATGCCCCATAATAATCCTTGTCTTTAAAATCAATGCATTCAAGCGGAGTCAAAGCAAGAACCTGATTGAAATCGTTCAGGCTATGAAGGTCTTGTTGTTAGATTTCCCATCCTTATTAGCACAGCAACTCTAAATATTAAATGATTTATTATTGCTAACAAACATTTCATTATATTTAATCCTAGATACTCTTCTTCAACAAATACTATTCACCTCCAGCATCCAAGAGGCTTGAAATGACCATATTACCTCAGAAAAAAAATTTAGTCAAAATAATGTGATCCTCCGTGAACAGACAATCTAGTAGGGGAGGAGGGGATTAGGGTAAAGGATGAGTTCTATGGGCTTTTCTCTAACACAATTTTTTTCATTTTTTTTTCTGTTTCTATTATTGTTTTCAATTAATTAATTGAACTCCTACCATAACATTTTCTTCTCGTTATTAATTATTAAAAACTGAAGTTGATTATATTAAAAATATTTACTAAATGATATTTAAAATTATACTCACTACATAATTCTTCTATCGAAGGACCTTTTCCATGATAATCACTTGGAAAGTCTTCAGGGTCGAAATGTTTTTCGAGCCCCTTTGTTTTGTCGTGTGCCACAATCTTAAAAAAAAAATACATTATTTAAATTTTTTATTTATATTTGGACTTTTATTCATTTTACTTATTTAGCAGGATTTTCAACACATTTAATATTTTACTGATCCATCAGTGATAAGATCTGTTGTGTGCTTATTAAAAATTTTAATTGTAATTCTTACCAGTTTCCATACTTCAGCGTTTATAAACGGTCTTAACATGTTAAGAAATGTTTCCAATATCGGTCCGCTGTTCATGAAATGGAAACCTCGAATGGTGCAGCATGAAGCTTCCTATGAAAGAAAAGAATGAAATAAAATTTTTCTTATACAATTTTTTATAATATATTATATACATTGATCATCTGAGAGACTGTAACATATAACTTCCAAGTGATTTTTAATTCATAAAAAGTATTTGATTTATATTATCTTGTATTGATTTTATTGTTTATGCTTATTATTATTAACAAGTTGGCCCATGTGAAAAATTTGCAGAAAATTTTGTTTAGTAAAGAAATAGCAAAACAATATGGAAATAAGTAGTTCCTAGATATTATGTAAGGAAGGAATTAATATTTTTAATATTCCATTAAACATAATAGACCAAAATATTTATACAAATTGCTTTGCTAGGACCTATTTTTAAACGCTGACTGGAAAGATAATAAAAGTAATAAAGACAAAATAATGCCCCGATCATAAGATATTCTAAATTATTAAAAAAACAAAATGTAAGAACAACCAAATGTCTTTAAGAAATAATAAAATTAATATAAAAGTCAGGAAAAAAAAATGTAGTAAACTATTCTACTCCTAAATGAAATATCCTTAAACAGGAAGACATTATTAAGTATACCAAAACTAATGGGCTGTATCTTTGTTAATAATTGTCTGATTTTTACTTTTTTTTTTTGTAGGTAATTTTTCTAATTATCATGGGTACAATCTAGAAAAAAATGCATTATTTTTGAGTTATTCGCAAATAAAGTTTCTTTTCCTCCATAACTTTTTTTTCAGACATTTTGAGGGAATAGGACTATTTTTCGCGTGTGAAGGAGAAGAATATCTTAAAAATGAGTGTTCAATCGTTGGATTTGAGAAAAAATTGACGAAGATATGGCATACCGACAAAAAAACACCTTTTAGGGACATATGTGCTTCACAAAGTTCTCCCAAGCATCTCAATCTCTAGTAAGCTCCTTGACTCCAGAACAGTTCTGTTAGACACTGCACAGAATCTCCTTCTCCAGAGGTCGCCTACAGGTTTCTCTAGGCCACCAGAGTTTTCACTGTGTTTTAGTGTTCCACTCTAGACTCTTGAGGAGTGATATAATTTTTTCTTCTTTCTAAGTATGTCCCACAGTTGTCTTCAACTTGATCAATCAAGGCCTTATTAGCTCGCTCACGTCCAGAGTTCGGTATTAAAGATTGATTCAAGCCACCATACTCTCAATATGTTCCGCAGAAATCTATTAACGATTGTCTTTAGCTTCTGAATAACCTGCTTGATGACTTTCCAAGTTTCGCATGCATTTAGCAAAATCGACACAACAATACTATTAAAAATGCAGAACTTGTTCTCTCTCTGGATTTCTTATGATTTCCACATTATCCAGTTGCTTTGAAAATGTTGGTTGTGCAATCTTCCACCCTTCCTCCCCCCATCCATCCTGGTTCACTATACTCCCAAGGTAGAAGAACTTGCTAACGCTTTCAATCATTTGATCTTATATAAGATTTTTCTGTATCCTGCTGTTCAGTCGCATCTCTTTCTTTCAGGAAAGAGCATTTCATTTTGAGTGCATCACTTTGAGCTTCCTTTTAGTGTTCATTCAGCTTCTTCTGCATATCACTCAAACTTCAAGTCTCTCAGTACAGGCGGATCTACATGGGAGGGGAGGACTTTCGGGCTGAACTACCCCTCCCCCCAAATGGTAAAATATAACCATGTCTTATGAAAAATTAAAAAATATTATCTCAAAAATTATTATTGTTCTTGTAATTACATTTAATAGGATCTCAAGAATCACTTTAAACGTCATTTCATGTAGGTATTTAGTTTCTTTCTTTTTCGTTCAAAGTAATTATCGTTATAAGTATAAAAAAAAAAAAATGCTTTCAGGCTGAAGCCCCCAAAATTACATCTTGGATCCGCTAATATCTTTCAGTGAACCTCCACTTTTTAATGTTTATTGAATTGATTTCTTGGTATGTCTCTGTTATGATTTGTGAATTTTTCACATTATTTTTATATAATTGTTACTGGTTTGTCAGTATTTTTAAGTATGTGTATGTATAATCAAACAGAAAATATTGACTGCACCTGAGCATATTTAAGAGCTGTGGCATACAGAGTCAATGGGTTACGTAAGATATGTCCTAAGGTGACATTGGCCATATCAATGATAAATATGTATCCATCTGGATTAGGTCCTGCGAGTAATTGGCTGAGGTCCTGTACCATGTACCCAATTCTAAGGACCAGTTCTACATCGTACAAGGACGCTTCCATCGGTAATACCCTGTACACGAATATTGCTGGGTGTCCCTTCCTCTGAGGTAGTACGCCGAATTGTCTGAAACCAATATTTCATTATTAATTTATTTACTTCAGTTGAAATTGAATAAAATATCAATCTTGAGCGTGTTTAGCTATTATACTTCTACTTTTTACTCTCAATTATGTTATCTGATACTATCAAGTATTAGTTTTAAACAAAATAAAAGCTTGAATATTGAACGTTCAATTGGATAAAAGTAATGAGTAACATTTTGTTGAAAAAATTGTATTCATTCTAAGGAAGATTTGTACAGAGGTACTAAGAAGGGAGTTGTATTGCTCAAGTTGTGCCATTAAAATGTTTGAGGAGAGCACATTTTTAACAGGACCATGAATTTTCTGAAAGGAACTATATTTTTATTGGGATTAATTTGGAACAAGGAAAAAACATAGAACAGACACACCAAGTTTAACTGTATATGAAATATAATAGGGTGTATAATTTTAATCCCATTTAAATACTTACCAATACTTAATAATCCTCCCAAAAAAGCCTCCGTTTAGTTATTTGTCTCAAATAAAAAACATGACAGTGTCCTGCGAAATTCTCGTACATTTAAGACATTTTCTACATACTTGGATCGAAATGCCAGCAAACTTAATCAACAACACAAATGATTGTATATCAAGATTATTTGTTATCCTTATGAATAATTGCCAGCCATAGCTGGAATCGAACACAGGACCTGTGGAATAGGAGCAGAGTGCATTGTTTATGTATAAAGGGACCTATTGATATACTCACATAGTATCTCTGATGGTGTCCAAACTAGGATGGTCTATGTCCCTTTCCTTCCACATCCTCGGATTCTTGGTTCTCAGTGTGTAATTCATATCGATTGTTTTCTTACTCGCTTCTATAGAGAAATTGCAAGCAGCGAGGAATACCAGCAACTGTTCGTCTGGGAATAAAAATATTAATATAATGTTAGGTGATATATAGTTAAGACGCAATCAATTTTTAAGTTTCTTATTTCTAACACTTAAACCCAAGCTTATAGGTTCTCATTAAGACCTAATTATTAATATTTATAACATCAGAGACATTTTTTTTTTTAATTTCTTAATGTCATTTACAACTGTATTAAATAAATACATATAGTAGATTTGAACATAATGGATATAATGACATGAAAACACTTGCTGAGTAACTACCCAATGGTAGCACTCTAATGATATGTCTACATTAGGAGATCACGGGGCCATCTTCTTTTCAGACGCCTCAGAGGGTTATCAGGAATTGAAGAGGAAGCAAGGTTAGAGACAAGAGGGTTGGGATGATTCTGAAGTTTATTATGGAAGGATAGCGATCTGGATTGGGCCAGATCTGAAACATTAAGGTCATTATGGATGGTTTTATTTGTAACAAAGTAGGGAGCATTGAGAATTTTATGAAGGATTTTGGATTGTAAGGATTGGATACGAGAGGAATTCGATGGTTTAGTGGAGCCCCAAAGCTCAACTCCGTAAGTCCAGATAGGCCTTATTATAGTCAAGTATATGGGTCTTTTGTAATTAATTGGAAGTTTAGAGCGTTCGTCTAGTAAGTGCTGAAGTAATCGGAAACGTCGAGCGGTTTCTTGTCGTTTCAGAGACATATTTAAAATATTATATTACAGATAATAGTAAATAATGATAGGTAGTGATGTGTGAGTAATAATAACTAATGTATAATGATGTGTATACATGATGAGATAAGCTATGAAGTGGAATACAGAAATGTTACAAAAATATAAAATAATATACTGAATAGATATAACAAATGTAATATTTAATATTACTAACCATGTTACCAGCGCTGAAGGTGTTCAAATACTTGTACCAAGCTAGGTAGGTAAGAGGGTTGAGGGAGGATTTTAATTACTGCATATAATATTACATTTATTAAATCTATTAGGTATATTATTTTATAGTTTTTATAACTTATTATGTATTCCATTTTATAGCCTATCTCATCATGTATACATATTGTTTTACATTAGTTATTATTTTATTATTATTACTGATACATCAATATCTATCATTATTAACTATTATGTGTTATCTTATATTTTATTATCTCTGATCTTTTAATTTTTTCACCCATGATGACCCAAGCTAAAGCTTGGGTTGTAACATTGGCAATAAAAAACTTAAAAATTTACTGCGTTCTGAATATTTATCACCCATGTTACGTCGACAGTCGACAAACATCCTTCAATTATTATCATAATGATGTTATAAATAATTATATTATTAATCAATTAAAACAATTACTACCTGATATAGTAGGCAGATGTGGTTGCTTTTCTAGCCACGTTCTCAATGCTTGGATATCCTCTTTCTTGTAGCGTTTGTCTTTGTCTATCAGATCTTCTGCCTTGACAGACCACCATTTCTTATCAGAAGTTTCTGATGCTGGCATATTCTAAGCTTATCTGAAACCAAATTTATAAGATCTCCAAAAGAAACTGTGCACTTTTATAATTAAATTTCTTTTTAATAAAGTTTTACAATAAAAGCTCTTCTATGAACTCTCTGGTTAGGGCTTTTTTATAAATGTTTTTAGTGATATTATTTGAGATGTGCGTGCCCCTAATATGTGATAAATACTTAATCTATTACGGTTTTGATCAGTTAGAATTATTATTGAACGAAGTACCCTTTTGTTATATCGTAAGGGTAAACTTTGCTCCGACTGATCATAATAGGTTGGCAAATAAGTCCTTTCGGTTTTTCTATTTATTTTTATGTCACTATGATACATTTTTTATCTGATGAATTAATCCCAAAGGCGTATTGTTTATTCTGTTTGTAATTTGTCAACTACTATATCTGTTAAATCTTTTTTGAAACTAGTTTATGATTGTGTTTGCTATTGCACTGTAAATAGGGAAGAAAATATCATTCATTATTGGTTTATTTTGAACGCACCTGACAAAATTGTATTGCCAAATTTCATTCAGGAAATTTTGACATAAATGATACTCAACGGTCTGGTCGTCCATATGAAATTGAAACAAGCAATGTTAAGGCCATTGTTGATCGAAATCCTACCCAATCAGTGCGAGAGACTGCTTTGGTCCTAAAGGTGTCTCACACAAGCATAGAAAACCATTTGCACAAGCTCGGCTATGTTTCCAGGCTCAATGTTTAGGTCCCTCACTCTCTAACCGAAGTCAACTTGGCAACGCGCATTTCTGTTTGTGATTCACTACGGCAACAAAACGACCCATTTTTGAAAATGTTAGTAACAGGAGATGAAAAGTGGATATTTTATGATAACGTAGTCCGTAGAAAATATTGGGGGCCTAGTAGAACTCTAGAAAAATGTCAAAAACCCTGATTGCATCCAAAGAAGATAATGCTTTCCATATGGTGGGATTTCAAGGGTATTATTTTCTATGAGCTATTGCCATCATGACAAACAATTGTTTCAACTATGTACTGCTCACAATTAACAAAATTGGATCAATCAATTAAATATAAACTCCCAGAACTGGCAAATCGGGTGGGTGTTGTGTTTCACCAAGACAACGCTAGGCCCCACACCTCATTGGTCACTCGCTATAAATTAATGAGCCTTAGATGGGACCGCTTGCCCCACCCTCCCTATTCACCAGACCTAGCTCCAAGTGACTACCACTTATTCCGGTCTCTGCGGAACTCCATGAATGAAAAGAAATTCCAAAAGGAAGAAGACATCAAAAACCACTTGGATCAGTTGTTTTAACAATAAACTCCAGGTATTATGTAGTTAGAGGAAAGATGGGAAAAATTTATATTAAATAATATTCAATATATTTTTGATTAAAATAAATTTTATGTCTATAGTACATTGAGTTTTATTTCATTCTGAAAAACCGAAAGGACTTATTTGCCAACCCAATACTAAGTCAGTATCATACTCTAAAAATGAAACAATAGATTTATGATAACTAAAATATGTGATGATCGTATATCCTCATTTAGTGTGATTGTTCATATTTAATATGCAATTCGTTATGATTTGTCTATATTTTCCCTTTTTGCCTCTCTAATATGGCGTCACGTCAATATATAATTTCGAATAATAGCTTATTACAGAGAGAATGAAATGCTGAACATTCCCCTCGCTTACAGTATGCAGGTCCGATTTTTAGTTTCTGAGATATCTTAATCTAAATGCAAAAACACTTTTATTAGTCGACTCAAGCCGACTTTACTCGAATGAGCGTTACACATCCGAGACCGACGGCTCAGTTTCATTCATTCTCCACAAAAGTTCAAAAAACGCCTAAAGAAATTTTTACTTCAAAAATAATGTGTCATCTCAAAATTTGTTTCATTCGCTTGTTTCACCATTATGTCACCATTCGGTATTTGATTAATCTACCATGTGAATACTAGTGCCGACTAGTTGAGACTTCAACTCCCGATTTTACTTGTTGGTTTTAATGTTTATTAGCTTATTTTTCTTCTATATCAACACTGTTTGGTTACCAACCTTAATGTGGCAAACATAAATTTTATGCTCAATGATTGGGACCGGTATTAATTATATAAAATTCCATCTACTACTTTTGGTTACGCATGCGCAAATGTATTTTCCTGGCACTGCTGTAAAGCGTACAATACGAAAACTGCTCGTTGTATAGATTTTATTCTCAAATGACAAATTATTGATCATTAAATTTAGTTAATTGTGTTGGTTCTTAAAAGCAACTAATAGAATATTGAGAAACTCGCTAAGATTGATAAGAGAAGCAGAGAAAATCGGCCTACAAGTAAATGAAGATAAAACAACTTATATGATAACAAGCCGAAAATAACAGAATATACGCAGAAAGAAAATCATTCTTGAGAGTACACAAATTCAAATACCTCAACGATTACCCAAATTAATGACCAACGAGCAGGAATAGACCAGCGCATAACTAGCACAAACAGAGCTTCTTCTCTCTTTCAAATCTATTTAAATCCCGATAAATCTCAAGAAATATTAAACTAAGGCTTTAGAATGCTATGATAAAGCCATTTCTAGTGTATGGCTGTGAGACCTGGACACTGGACCTAGAAAAGAGTGTTAAAAGATTTGAGAGGAAAACCTTCCGCACGATAACCGAAACGGCCAGGAATCAAAGTACTAACACATGGAGAAGAAAGACCAATAAAGAACTGCTTACAGAAACTGGTCAATCAATATCTCATGATATGAAGGCACGGAGGTTAAGATGGGCATGTAGCTCGTAGCAATCCATTTGGAAGCCTCTACTTAACAATGAATGCCTCAATAGAAGGCAAAAGACCACGTGGAAGGCCAAAAAGCAGTTGGATAGATAGAATCATTAAAGATGCAACAGATCTGCGTGCAGATAAATGGAAAAAAATAGCCCAAGACAGGCAGAGGTGGAGCAGGCTTGTTAAGGCGGCAAAAGATCTACATGGTCTGTAATACCATCAGGAAAAAATGTATCCGATTGGAATAGTGAGCAGTTTTTTCTAAATTATTATTCATCTAAATATATCGGAACTGCAAAGAAAAAAATGCCTTCAAAAACCTTGAGGTCTGTTGCACGCGCAATTCATACAGGAAAACCAAGTTTAATTATTTCTGCCTGTACACGCAAGCGGATGCAATTTGGGCTTCGGGCGTGTTATTAGATAATATTAGACATCTATTTTTTAAAAATATATATATATATATATATATATATATATATATATATATATATATTAATAAATATTTTATATAAGTGAAATTGATACACTTAGTAGAAAAATAGAAAAAAAAAACTAAAAAGTGCTTTAGACCACACGATAAAAGTGAAAACAGCAACAATGCTAGATTATTAATATGAAATATAAATATAAATAGCTCAAAAATATTTAGCCAAATTTTTCAGTTTCGCCATTGATATTACTGATGATAGGAGTAAGTGGGGCACCACTTTTATGTAACTTAACTAATCCATGTATTCCAGGTGTATTGTAGTTAGGCTTAATTAGTTAATTTCGTTTAATAAGAAATTATTAAAGTTAATAACAAAGTTTATTACATAAAATTTGTTTTCCTTAAAAGCCAATTTCCTTCTACTCCTCTGTTAAAAATTTAGGATTTTTCATAGATCAAACTCTCTCCTGGACCTACCATATTTCTCACATTTCCCGTCGGACAATTTCTACCCTTAAACTATTTCATCGCTTCCGCCATCTCCTACCTCAACATATCCGTAGACTCCTAATTTCCTCTCTCATCTTCCCCCACTTTGACTACAGCTGTGTGGTGTATGATGGCCTCTCGGTGGAGCTCCGTGACAGACTGAAAAGATTAATGAATAGCTGCGTAAAATTTGTTATTGGTGCCCCGAGGTACTCCCATGTCTCTCACCACTACACTGAGTTAAGGTCGCTCTTCCCCTCCTTCCGAAGACAATATTTTCTAGGTACGTTCCTCTACCAAATCATCAACAACCATCGTCCTTCTTACGCCTACAACCTTCTCCAGTTCAAATCTTCAGTCCATTCCCTGTCCACAAGATCTCGACCTTCTGACCTTTACATGCCTTCTCACAGATCTGCCTCATTCCAAAATTCCTTTATTGTTCGCTCTGTCAATTTCTGGAATTCCCTCCCTATCAAAATTCGACATTCCCCCTCCATATCCACATTCAAATCCCTCCTATTCCAATTCCTATCACAAAAACAGTCAGATACTGGCTAACCATTCGAGCGGATTTTAATAGAGAATTTGATACATTTTTATTTTTTAATTCTTTATTTTTTTCGGAAAAGTGTATACTGGTCTATAAGAGCAAATAGCTTTAAGTGTCTTGTCATAGTATTAATGGTTTTGTATATAGTTTAGTTTGTTTTGTATATAGAATTTTTACCTTATATTTTTTTTACATTATTTCTTTTTTTCAATTGATTTTATTTTGGCCAGATGTAATATTTTAATTTTGTTCTATTTTGTTATTCTCAAGGGACTGTGTCCCAGAATAAAGTTATTTTTCTATCTATCTTAAAATATAGACACCAAAGTCAATCTAAAATGTCCTTAATGAATTGAATAATAGCTCATTACAAAGAAGATGAAACGCTTAACATTTCCTTCTTTTACAGTATACAGATCCGATTTTTATTATCTGAAATATTTTAATCCATATATTCAAGTAACTTCGTTATCATTTGGTTTTTGACACTATTTTTTCCTTTTCGCCTCCCTAACACGGCATCGCGTTAAGATACAATTTTGAATCGTAGCTTATTACAGAGAGGTTAAATACTGAACAATTCCCTCGCTTACAATACGCAGATCCGATTTTTATTTTCTGAGATATTTTAAACCATATGTAAAAACATTTCAGTTAGCCGACTTTACCCGAGCTTTAAAAAAGGATAAACGGTATTAGGTGATATGCCCGTTGCATCGATTTTTCTGCAGACAGACAGACACCGAACCAAATTTGATCCTTGATGTCTGAAACGTAAAGCGCGATTGGAATTTTTCTATTCCGAGCACGTAATATTTTTTTACCTCCCGCACGAATACAAAGCTTCCCTACTTTCGGTAGTGAGGAAGCAAAAAATTAGAAATGACACGTGACATAAATAGTCGAATTAAAAAATAATAATAATTTGATCAATTATTCTACCTGTTTAACTTGTTAATTATTCGACAACTGACCTCGAGGAGAGGTCACGCCATCTTGGGTCGTTAGGTTCAGTTCAAAAAATTACAATGCTATTTTTATTAATTACATGTCTTTCTTGCATAATTTCGATGGTAATGGCTGTATGTTTTTTTTTCTCCCGGAAATCGACTGTTTTGTCTAAATGTTAGGCGATGCTTTTAACTCGACAACATGAATAATGTCTTTCAAGAATAGAATTACCCAAAAATGTTTTGTTTTTTTGTCTTCTTGCATTTTTGCGAAAACTGACTACAAGATATGAGCAAGAATAAAACTGACCTGCGATTTTCTTGCGCCTCGCATTCAAGTCATACTGAAACTTGAACGTTATTGAGTGTTTGTTTTCAATATCGATAGTGATAGACCTTCTCTAATATCGATATGAAAACCACGATTCCTTCCATATAACAACGAAATTGTTCGTTATCACACTAAAAGCTATTGTATTTTGGGATATAGTACGGTGCTTTAACAATTTAACTTATAACTTAAATCTAAACGGTGTTTTTTTTTTCTTGTTGAATCGTATATTTCAGTCTAGCTCTCCAAATAATAATAATATATTAAGAGTATAAAGTCTGTAAGACGATAAAAAAAAAAAAAGTCTGTTCCTCTACAACCCACGAAGGTCTTGGGTACAGTACTTTGTTAGGAAGTACTGTTTCTATGACAACGGTTGTGCAAGGATTGGGCTGAGATCCCGCCTAAATGATAGATTTTTCTCCTTAATTAATTAGTTAACAGTGCTCACTTTATATAAGCTGAGCGTGCCTCTATGGCACTGGCGGATCCAGGATTTAATTTTGGGGGAGGCTTCAGCCCGAAAGATATTTTTTTTCATATACATATAACGATAATTAATTTGAAAGAAAGAAATTAACTACCTGTACGAAATGGTGTTTAAGTGATTCTTGAAGTCCTATTAAATGTAGTTACACGAACAATAATACTTTGAGAGATATTTTTTTCTATAAAACGTGGTTATATTTTACAGTTTCGGGAGGAAGGGGGCTTCAGACCGAAAGCCTCTCCCCCCCCCTCCCACGTGCTCCAGGAGGTTCTCCCGACTCCAGGGTCAAACCACGGCTGAATAAAAATTACTTGGCATCAGCTGGATTCGAACCCGGGACCTTGAGCTTAGCATCCCAGTTCCTAACTCACTAAGCTTTCATATTCCCTCCCATATTAATAGCAAAAGAAAAAAAGAAAAACATCCATTTTTACGAATATAAATTATAGTAGAATAGTTAACTTATAGAAGGGCACGGGCGGATCTACGGGGGGGCTTTCGGGCTGAAGCCCCCCCCCCCCAAAAATGCTAAAATATAACCATGTTTTATCGAAAAAAATATTTAAAAAATATCTCTTAAAGTATTATTGTTCGTGTAATTACATTTACAAGGACTTTAGGAATCACTTAAACTCCATTTCATACAGGTAGTTAGCTTCTTTCTTTTTATCCAAAGTAATTATTGTAATTTTTTGAAAAAAAAAACACTTTCGGGCTGAAGCCTCCCCCCAAAATTAAATCCTGGATCCGCTAGTGTAGAAGGAAGTGGGGTAGCTCAGTGGTAGAATACTGAGCTTCCAATTCAAAGGTCTCAGGTTCGAACCCCGGCTCATGCCAGAAAATTTATTTACCTGTTTCATTGGCCGTGGGGCGACCCTGGGTTGGGAAACCCTCCTGGGGCACACCCAGCCTCTATAAACTGGGCACCCTTAATTAAATAATTGATTAAGTGGGAAAAACTGGCGGTTGAGCGTGATCTCGGTCAAATCACCTCCTTGCACAACCGTCAGTGCTTTCCCTCAATAGTACTGAACCCAAGACCCTTCATGGGTTGTAGTGGTACAGGTTAGTTAACTAATAGAACAATTTTACAGTTTATTTTTTTCCGCCCACCTATGGATACAGTCAATACCCTCTTGTAGTTTTCTGGTAGCCTCAGGCATCTCAGATGGTTGGAACAATAAGAAAATTTGTAGATTGTCTGCATATAAGTGATAGTGGTAATGGCGAATGGAGTCAGGAAGGTCGCTAATATAAATGGAGAACAGAGTTGGAGAGAGTGCGGAGCCCTGAGGAACTCCCTGTTTTAATAACACTGTTTGGGAGCAATGGGATAAAAAAGAGAGGAACTATTTCAGTACGCTATTCGATATCGGCAGGCTTTGGATTTCGGTAATGAGGATATTATGATTGACGGAGTCGAAGGCTTTTGAAAAGTCGAAAAGGTCTAGGATGGAGATTTTCTTTTTGTCTATGAATATAAGCTCGAAATGTACCAAGTACATTGCGTTGTTCTAAGATATAAAGTAACGCGTTTATTAAATAGCAATAGGCTATTAGATTAATCTCAAGACTTGCGAGATTATTGCTGCAAGGCCGAAACCGAGACCAAGAGCAATTAAATCTCATGCTGGTCTTGAATCTCAGCTACTCTAATCGAGAAAGTGTGCATAACTTCCTCACCACATACAAAAAATTACAAATGGAGATAAATAATCAGGAAGCAGTCATTTAAAGAATTTATTTTTTTTTTAAATTTAAGATAAATTTATTTTTTATTAAATGTAAAAAAGTTTAAAATATCTGAATTGTGTATAACCCCAAATAAAAATACAACGTTTTTCACAGTTTGTTGCGGAAAATGTGATAAGAATATCATGTGAAAGTTGAGGGGAAATTGAATCATAAAGTTATTCATGTTGATATATGTTATGTCAAGGCTATGTTGATGTATATTTTTATCTTTGAATATAAATGACAGTTTAAATAAAAGTAATATGTCAAGCCAGCTAGTCGACTTTCCCTAATCGATTATAGTTTACATGTTTGATTCATTCATTTAGTTTATTTATTATTATTTTAATCCAAATTTAGAGGGAGGGGGCGAAACGATATTCTCGCCTGCTCAACATTTTTATTAAGATCCTCTCGTCAACAAACATTAATTTATTGTAATAGTCCGTTGTACAGACCCTATTTTATCGAATTATTGAAATCCGGCTCTAACTTCGTAAATACCTTTATCTCATCGCAACCTACAAACATTTTATTTACGAAAATTCTCGGAATTTGGGGGTTTTCAATCTGGAGGTCGGCAAACTTTATTTAATTAGCTACTAAAAAACTCGTATATACCCATTTGTTTTCCACTCGGACCTTAAGATAATTTTATCTCAAAATCGATAAAAAAAAGGTGGCCTACAATAATCTTGGACCGTTTGGCCTATATAACCTCATTATTTTGAGAATTTAGTGGTGTAGGACACGCCGGCTTAATATTTTTGAAGGCCACCTTTTTTCTCGACTTTGTGATCAAATTATCTTACTAGCCGAGTGGAAAGTATTAACGAGTTTTTAGTGCCTAATTAAATAGACAATGTTTGCCCCCCTCCAGATTGAAAACGCCCCGATTCCGATCATTTTCGTAAATAAAATAGTTGTAGGTTACGATGAGATGAAGCTATTTACGAAGTTTCAGGCGGATGTTAATAATTTGATAAAAAGAGGTCTGTACCACGGATTATAAAATACGAATGGAAATTTTCGATTCTGAGCACAAAATTATTTTAACCTCGAATACAAAATAATCGGACGTGTAGGTTATCCATTTATGTAGTTTACCACTTTTTATTTTATACATATTTTAAAGTTTCTTATTAGCTAT
Source organism: Nezara viridula (assembly GCA_928085145.1). Classification (NCBI taxonomy): domain Eukaryota; kingdom Metazoa; phylum Arthropoda; class Insecta; order Hemiptera; family Pentatomidae; genus Nezara; species Nezara viridula. The sequence continues at coordinate 180,459,487 of OV725079.1, read as the reverse complement.
TATATAGGATTTTAACTGCGAAAAAATATCCAACCACTGATGGTCGTAATTATTAATACATTGCCGTGTGATTATATTCGAGCACTATTCTGCAAGGTCAGTTACACAATTATGTTATTATTATCTACTTCTTCTTTGTCAACAATCCTAGGATGAAGTACTAGTAGATATCCAATGCGTAAAAATAACTTTTTAATAAATGTATCAGATATAATAGATGCAGACTTCAGGAAAATATCAAATGGGGCATAGGAGCTATATCTCCCCTCCCCCGCCAATATTTCGAGTAACAAAAATAAAATGAATAACAATGAATCTCCAATAATGAATAAAATATGTCTTCTGTTCATTTTTCCTACTTTTGGTGTCTTGAAGTTTTTTTTATTTGTTTCAATAAATTAGGCCATTTTTCACCAACATTTTATTATTACGCATCAATTTAACGTTTCGACCATACTAAGGGTCATTTTCAAAACTGGAAAATTATAATATCATTATTAGTTAATATTCAGCAATTATAAAATGAATTTCTTATTACATTTAATTGAATTGTCCAACGTTCTATGTCAAATTATTTCCGATATACTTAAATTTTAAATAAAAATATACATAAAGTATACATCTTTTTTAATTTATTTTTTTATTAATATGTAAACCAAAATTAATTAAGAAATTAGGAAAAAGTAGACTACATAGAAAAGATAAGCCGTAGAAGTAGTAACCGAGACGTGTCTTGGTCTTGCGCAAGAGTCTCTCAACAGTCTTGTAGTTACTTATTAGCTTATTACTGTAATTTTTTAGTTAGGAGAAACCTAACTAAGCCCGAAAGAAAAATTAGAGGAGTTAAATGCAAAAGTATATTGTTCATACCAATTATAAACATATAGTAACTAAGATCTTCAAGTATTAGTAACTATTTTGCCTTAATTTTTATTTTTAAAAATCGATTTTTTTACCAGTCCTGGTCTTGGTATTGGAACAGTTAGGTGGCCTTGGTGTTGGTCTTGCAAAATGCAAGACCAAGACCGATTTTGGGCAACACTCTTCAGAAGTAGTCCAGTAACCTTGTCATGAAAAGGGGGATTTAAGTTGCATCGAATAAAAGGAGAAGTTTTCTTTTCTTTTTTTAAAGCTATTTATTGTTTTTTTGGTTTCTTGTTCCAAAAACTGCTATATTTTCTCACTTTTTACGGTTTTTTGACTGATTTGACTCCTGCAGAACCTCATCAATATTCATTAATGTTCGCCTGGAGCGCTTCTTTCCAAAGTCGTCTCTCCAATGCTAAATTGTTCAAACCAACGCCGCGCTGTGCGCTGGTCAAGGACACCCTCCCTTTCATATTTAATAATATTACGGGCTGTGGATGTTTTTTTCTAGTAATGCCTAAAAATTACGATAAGTTCGGGGAACACAATCATGTTTTTTTGCTTTTAACCAAATAATTATACTGAGACTTTTTTTTTTTTAAGTATTAAAATATTTACATTTTCTTGAAATCTTGAATTTGATAAAACGGTAATTGTTTTATACACCTTATGAATTTGATAAAACGGTAATTTTTTTTATACACCTTATTAATTTGAATACATTGTAATTAAAATACGCTGCATTTTAAAAACACAAACTAATTTTGAATGCTGTTTTTAAAATATTAATTAAAATAGTTTTTGCCCAGGTCTAGTTTATATGAATAGAATAGAAATGTCTGCCTAGTATCCAAGGAAAAATATCCTAGAACAGGCATAGTTGTTAACCTTGGAATATTGGTTTTTGTACACACACGATATAAATGTTGAGGCAGTTATATAGACCCTATAGTAGATTTTTATTTATATTTCGATACCTTTATATTTCTATATATAATGTTATTATCAATTTCTTTTTAATAAAATAAAAATAAAAATAAATAAAGGTAAACGTAGCGCGAGGTCATACTTTTTTTTTTTTTTAAAGACAAATTATCATTTAATTGTTACAATTTTAATATATTACCAAGTTCTTTTCAAGCATTCGCGATTTATCATTCCATAAATTATCATTTCAAATTTGTAGTGGCCTTTCTTTTAAAGAAACTACATGAAATGATGTTTAATCGGTGCATTTTAAAGGACTGTGAAACAAACGTTTGCCAAGTGAGGCCATTATAGCAATATAGCTTCCTCACCATTTTGATTGGTTCCACACTTCCCTATATCTAGAGGTCTATTACTGCTTTTACTAATTTCACCTTTCTTCTAGCTTTGAGTAAAATCGAACGAGCCGTTTCTATAACAACGGCATGTCTTAGAAAATACATTTGTGCGTGCGCAATCGGAAATACTGTATAGAATTATCATAAGGATAACCACTTCTCTTTAAAAAAAAGCAAAGTGCTCATTGGCCGTTATAGTCCGTGGTACAGGCCCCTTTTTATCAAATTATTAACACCCGGCTGAAACTTTGTAAATACCTTCATCTCATCGTAACCTACAAAGATTTTATTTACGGAAATTCTTAAAATTTCTTGTTTAATTAGGTACTAAAAACTCATAAGTACCCATTTGCTTTCCACTTGCATTGTAAGATAACTTGAGCGCAAAGTCGAGAAAAAATGTGGCCTTCAAAAATACTGAGCCGTTTAGTGTGGACCTACAACCCCAAATTGCCAAAATAACGAGGTTATATAGGCCAAATGGCTCATTATTTTTTAAGGCCATCTTTTTTCTTGACTTTTTGCTAAAGTTATCTTACGATTCAAATGTAAAGCAAATGAGTATTTAGCAGTTTTTATTACCTCATTAAATAGAGAAAGTTTGTCGACCTCCATATTGAAACGCCCCAATTCCGAGAATTTCCGTAAATAAAATATTTGTAGGTTACAATGAGATGAAGCTATTTACGAAGTTTCAATAAAAAGGGGTCTGTACCACGGACTATTACACCAATGGTCTTCATCGAATGATTTTGTTTAGCGATAAGAAAATTTTTACGATTGAAGAAAAATTTAATCGCCCAAGACGTATGCTCGCACACAGCTCTAAAGAAGCCCAGGGAGTCATTGGAAGAGTGGAAAGTGGTCATCACCCATCTTCAGTAATTGTTTGATGGGGAGTTTCCTTTGACGGCACCAAAAAGTTCCATTTTTGTGAAAAAGGAGTTAAAACAGCCGTTAAAAACTATCAGGACGATATTTTGGAACCTGTTGTCAAGCCTCTAAAAGATACTCTGTTTGCTGGAAGTCATTGAATTTTCCAGCAGGAATCCGCTCCAGGTCAACTCAGCAGTGGCTGCAAAAGAATATTCCAGAGTTCATCTCTGCCTCGGATTGGCCCTCAGGAAGTCTTGATATCTCAACCCACTAGATTATCGGCTTTGGTCCGAACTGGAGAGGATGGCATGCCACAGAGCACACCCTAACTTGGAAATCCTCAAACAATCTCTGGTCCGAGCAGTTGAGCTCTTTCCTTTTGAGTAATTTCTTTTTTGTTTTACTCTGTATAGATATAGAATGAAATCTGTATATATTTTCTTGTAACAATATTTATGACAGGACTAGATATAGTATAAATTTAACCTTTCTTTCTATTACTCCAATACCTGCCACTTTTTACGGCATATTTTATCAGAGGGTAGGATGACCAAGTGGACTAAATTTTAAATTTTATACATGCCTATTATATGATAAAATAATTACGAGTTCGCTTCCCGGTGACAAGAGAGAGAGAGAGAGAGGGGCTTTTACATCTGGTATTTATCCCTCTTCCTCTCTCCTGGCCAAGGAAACACACGTATACTAAAAGGCGAAGGAGGACAAAAAAAAAAAGCCATTATATTCTTATCAATTAGTTTTTAATTAATTTTAATTTTTTGATGAAATTGATAGAAGATCATTTTTACAATATTCTCTAACTTTTTTTTCAACTTTGGGTCAAATAGAACAATACTTTTTCGAAACATGACTATACCTTTCACATGCGAAAGTAGCAGATGAAATTTTATTAAATTCATAGCTAGGACTACATTATTAAAATTATAATAAACCACCAGTTTTTTTTTTTTTTTTAATTTTATTAGTGAATTTACTACTACCAAAAATATATTATACTTCTTTTTCGATTATTGTGTCAAGCTTTCTTAATATACTGACTTCCGATAAGGTCACCATTTAGTCATTACTTGATTTCTTCCCATATTGTCATTCTAGACTATGATAAAAAAAAATTTAAAAGAAGATATATTTGAAAAATGTTGTTTTGGTTTCGGTTGACATTAAAAATGTTTGACCTCGATCCGTTGACACAAGGTTATGTTATTAAAGAAGAAACATACAATTTATGTTACTAATAATTTTTCTCACAGATAACCAAGAAGTATAAATCTGCATAAATGCTACTTTATAATTAGGACAAAAATCTGTTTTAAATAAATAATTGAAAATAATTAGATTTAAAAAAAACTAAAAAAAAAAAATGCTGAGTTAATAAAATATAGTTTTCTCAAGTTTTTGGATTCATTCACAACATCGGTGTGTGGGGGGCAATCTCCCGCAAAATTTTAAAGAACAAACATGAAATCAAAATCGATTAAGGAAACAAGAAAAGTCGACTAGATAGCTAAACTAACCAATGTTACACATAAACAGAACATCTTTTCTTAAGTATTTCACAACGCTCTATGTTCCTATCATTGAAATTGTACTTTATATTTAAATATTGTAACGTATCATAGGATTTTATGGTTCATTCATGAAATGAAACTCATTCATGTGCAATCTTTTTTATTTAAGTGAAGCATTTTATAATTTTTTCGTGGCAAATATGAAGCATTGGTGAGTTGAGAGTCCATCTTATTACCTCAAACCTTTCGAAAAATCTAAATATTCAATTGTTTTGTTAATAAATTTTCAAATATATCCGTTTATTCATATATCAATTGAAATCCCGAGAAATCTCAAATTAATGATGTACAATTCTATGATAAAGCCAGTTCTAATATATGGCTGTGAGACCTGGACATTAACCAGCATCCTAGAAAAAAGTGTTGAAAGATTTGAGAGGAAAATCCTTCGCACGATAACCGAAACGGTCTGGGATCAGAGTACTAACACATGCGGAAGAAAGACCAATAAAGATCTGCTAACAGAAACTGGTCAATCAATATCTTATAATATGAAGGCACGGAGGTTAAGATGGGCGTGGCATGTAGCTCGTAACAATCCATCAGGAAGCCAAAAGACCACGTGGAAGGCCAAAAAGCAGATGGATAGATAGAATCAACAAAGATGCAAATGAGCAGCATGTAGATAACTGGAAAGAAATAGCCCAAGACAGGCAGAGATGGAGCAGGCTTGTTAAGGCATTACTACATGGTCTGTAATGGCAACAGAAAAATAAAAAATAAATTATTTTTATATATAGTATTATATTGTTTGTTTTACAGTAATTATGGGCTTCAATGCCATTATAATTTTATTTAAAGCTGAATAGAACAATGCAATAAAAGAACATTAAGTTTTTTTTTAAACCATTACAATCTCCCATTGTCATATCTTTACTGCCTACATCATTTCTCGGCCAATAATAAGTCGTTTTTGAAATATAGTTTTTGATATGAATTGATACCCATCTGTAAACGAAAATAGATGTGGAAATTTGATGAAATTTATACTTTATATTTTTTTTTCTTAACTCTCTGACTTCCCTCCAATTTTGAACCTATTTAAAAGATAAAGTTTTGATATATACAGGGTGTTTCGTAATTATTATAAGGTATGTGGTTCACTAACACAAAATTAACAAAAAAGTTCATATTAACATATATCTCAAACTTATTTATTAAACAGATGTCAGAAAATGATAAAGATTTATTATTACTATTTATTTATTATTAGTAAGACATTTAGAGTAACTATTTAAAGGGGCCTCCGTTTTGTTGAATGCAACATTCAGCACGACGAATCCATGCTTCTCTGGCTCTTCGTATAGCATCAGGATGGTGCTTGATAGTTACTACGGCTTCCAGGATCCGATTTCTTAGCTTTTCTTGCGTGCCAACTGTCGCAGAATAAACCACAGTCCGTTTCGACCAACCAATCGGTTTCCATAAGTTGCATTTAAATAATTTTTCACGATATCTTCGAACAGCAGAAACACCGTTTCTATGTACCTCGCCATATGTTAAAAGCATGTCTGTCTGTTCTGCAAAAGTGAATAAATTTATGCCGTCTCCCATGATAATAATAAATTGAACTGTGTCACAGTATTCACTCACACTAAAACACACAGAACTAGACAAACAGATGAGCAAGTACTGTCATTACTTATCGTTCATTTGTTTATCAGGTGATTAAAACCTGTTATTTAATATTAAACACGTTAGGCTTTGTACAGTCAGTGTTAATGTAGTAAATAAATAATAAATCTTTAACCTTTGATATCTGTTTAATAAATGAGTTTAAGATATATGTTAATATGAACTGTTTTGTTTATTTTGTGTTAGTGAACATATGCCTAAAATAGTTCCATGCAATTAAGAAACACCAATTTTTCGTTTTCATTTTGGTTCAACACCAACTTGTCTGGTTTTCATAATGAACCCTTCAATTTCACTTGCTCTGTTCCAAGTTTTCCCCTTGTCCCTTAGTCCAAAAATTTAAAATATGCTCCCCCCTCAAAAACTTTGATGAAACCTCCTTCTGGGCGCCCCTATTAGAAGTTCTCAGGACGAACTGGCAGACATTTGAGTAAATAAATAAATCTCTCTGATGATTCATAGGCAATAAGGAAAAATTCATAGCTGTCATACACGTATCATAAATCTTATAAATAATGAAATATTTATTTATTTTTTTTTTTATTTTGAGGTTGAATATAATGTATAGTTGAGGTCTGTTTAATTAATGCATAGTTACGGCAGATTAATGCATGTATTTATATATTTCATCTATTACCATTCCCATTTATAGAGGACTTGTTTTATTTTCTTATCGTAGATATTTAAGCGAGCGGGGTAGCTCAGTGGGTGAGCACTGACTTCCAATGCTCAAGGTACCAGATTCGAATCCGGCTGATGACTAGTAATTTTTCATCAGCCGTGGGTCGACTCTGGAGCCTAGAGACACCCTCATGGGGATAAACCCAGCCTCTAAAAAGTGGGTACTCTTTATCAAATAGTTAATTAAGGGGGAAAACCTGGCAGTTGAGCGTGATATTAGCCCAATCACCTCCCTGCACACAACCTTAAGCCTTGTAATAGTATTCCTCACATTGTACTGGACCCAAGACCCTTCATTGGTTGTTAGTAGTACAGGTTTGGTTAGAATATATTTACGAATATATTTTTATATTTGAATATATTTTTGCATATTTAAAAACGAGGTATATAGATATTTCATAAATACCAGATTATCTCATATGAGATGTATAATGAGAATTTTAACTTGTAAATTAAAATGTGATTCGGATTATCATAGTGATAAAAGATTATTGGCAACTGTCAAACAAAAGGGCAGATAATTAACATTTTTCATAATAAAATTTTAAAAAGTCTAAGTTAAAAGGAATAGAGTTAATAGACACTCAACTGCTTAGATCTTAAGTGTCTTTCTGTGGCGATTTTTTAAATTTCTCTTTGCTTGTTTTAATACATTATATTAAAGTATTGCGATCGTGAAAATTTTCAAATATGAGTTTTTAACGGAAATACATGTTTTGAGGTCTCCTGAGTCCAAATAACCAAGTCCCGTAAAATAATCTGTGTATGTATGTGACAGGTCTAGTTCAAAAACGAAAAGTCGCATAAAAGTGAAATTGCATGTTTAAGCTTTATATATATATATATATATAAGCAATTTCACTGTACGACTTTTCGTTTTTGAACTAGATCTGTCACATACATACACACAGATTATTTTGCGGGACTTTGTTATTTGGACTCAGGAGACCTCAAAACATGTATTTATATATATATATATATATATATATATATATATATATATATATATATATATATATTCTTCAATATCTATAACAACAAAATTGTCACCGTTTTTTGTGCTAAGCATGTATTTTGTCTTATCGGTCTTATCCGATTCCCATTTCTTTACAATCTATAATTAACGTTCTCGTATTTAGTTTTATAGTTTCCGTGCCTTCGCATAACAGGACCAACAAATCACCGACATAACCAAGCATGGATATTGTTCGACCCAGGTTCAAATCTTCTTTAGTACGCATAACTTCCCTAATGGTATGTTCTAATATCAAATTGAACAGGTCAGGTGAAAAAAATTCACCTTATTTTAAGCCTGAACGAACCTCAAACTTTTCGGTAAATGATTAACGGATTCTAAATTTTTTTAATGTTTCTGACAAGCACATCCTAACTAGATTTACTAATTTCTTTTAAATCCCCTGTTCGATTTGGATATTACGAACGATTTATGATATATTATATATAATATAATATTACTCATTAAATATAATTAACGTATTAATGTCTCTTAAAAATCTATTATAGGAAGTGCCATTTCCATATAGCCGACTTTAGCGAAAAAGTTGCTTGAACATCTTAAACATATACATTCCTTAAATGTTCAATTTCAATTTCTTAAGACTTTTCGTTTTTTGAATTATACACCCCCCCTCTTCCCCACACACACATAAACATATACACATACAATTTTTTATAGATCTGGTAATACAGGAGATCTTAAAACGTGTATTTCCGTTGAACACTCGGATTTAAATTTTTTCACGATCGAAATACATATAGGTAAGTGAAAGTAAACAAAAAACAAAAAAAGCTACCAGATTAAATTAAGTATTCATTTAACTACGCTAAACCAATTTATTGTTAAAATGTCTGGCAAGTATAATTAATAAATATTAAGATATGTTTATTTCTCCTTATTAAAACAAATATGTATATATATATATATATATATATATATATATATATATATATATATATATATATATATCCTTTTATAGAGCTCCTGAAAGACTTACTGTTGTGGTACACGACGGTCCAACTGCCGGCTTCACACTGACCTTTCGCTTTCCCGCTTCACTTCCCCTACTCCAGGGCAATTAACATCTTAGATGGTATTAATGTAAAGGTTTCGACAGTGAGCTATCGTGGCAGTAGTAGGTCACTGCCACGGTGCAAAGTGTTCGATAGTATGACATTTGTTGTCTTGGTAATACTATCGCAAGGATGACAGCTACTAATCATCATACGAGCTGTCCCTATTAGTCCGCTATTTAATCATTTTTACTTTCGTGATAGATATGTAATATATAGATAGTCTGAGAAAGTAATATGATCCTAAAAAAATATGCATAAAACCACACGAAAGCAGTGAAAACGTCAACGGTATTAATATTATAAAATGTTAAAGACAGACGTTATTATTTGTTTTTTCAACATATTTTTCCCTCGCCATCACTCTAAAATACAATGAGTTATATAATTCATTACACTGAGGATGAAACGCTAAATATTTCCCTCGCTTACATTATGCAGATCCGAATGTTAATGTCTGAAATATCTTAATGCTTATGTTAAAAAAAGGGTGTGTGGTAGCTCAGTAGTAGGGACCTTTAGGTCCCGGGTTCGAATCCCGGCTCATGGCAGAAAAATTATTTATTCTGTTTCATTAGCCGTAGGGTGATCCTGGGTCGGTAGAACCCTCCTGGGGCACACCCAGCCTCTGTATAAAGTGGATAGCCTTAATTAAATAATTAATTAAGGGGGAAAACCTGGCGGTTGAGCATGATCTCGGTCAAATCACCTCCTTGCACAACCGTTGACCTAGAAACAGTGCTTTGCCTAAATAGTACTGAACCCAAGACCCTTCATGGGTTGCAGTGGTACAGGTTTTTTTTTATGTTGAAAAAAACTCGTTATCATTTGGTTTTTGACACTGTATTTTTTCCCTTCCCAGCTCTCTAAGTCAGCATCATGCCAATATGCAATTTCTAATAACAGCTCATCACAAAGAGATTGAAATGAAGAAACATTTTCCTCGTTATCCGTATGCAGGTACGATTTTTCGTTTCTGATATATTTTAATCCAATGCTAAAGCACTTCAATTAGTCGAATCGAACCGACTTTACCTGAAAGAGCGTTACATATTATAGCGTGACGGCTCTGCCTCATTTACTAGCCGTACAAAAAGTGCAAAAATAGCCTAAAAAGGTGTTAACTTCAAAAACTGTTACTGTTTCGTGGTGAACCAGTAGAACAAGCCATTTTAAAAAATATATCTAAAATGATTTCCTAACTATACGGCTCAATCGTTTCCTTCACTGGTTTTTCTGTTTGTGATGTTGGGCTTAAAATTGTTTTATTAATCAAAATTTAGGTAACATTGTAGATGAGATTTAGTATGTTTTATTTATTTACTGTTGATATGTTTGCATAATTTTGTGAAAACTGCACCTTTATTTCAATCGCACAGCTTGAAACAGAAAAAACAATTATAATTTTAAAAAATTTCTTATCACAGAAATTGTTATTATAAATAGTTTTTCGGTTCCTTTTTGGCTATAATTATTCCCTTTTTAAGTAAAAGTTTTACAGAACAATAATTTTTAAAAACTTTTATTTAATTTTCTGTCGATTTCGCAAAAAAAGTCGCTCTTAAAAATTGCTTTTATTCATTGATACTAAAAACAAACAAAATATTAGAATCATGTAATTCATTTAAAACAAAAATATTGGGATGTTTGGCTTATATAACCTTGTTATTTTGACGATGTGGGGGTGTAGGTCACGCCAAACGGTCCAGTATTTTTGAAGGCAACTTTTCTTCCCTACTTTGTGCTGAAATTATCATACGATTCAAGGGAAAAGCTAATATATATATTTAGGAATTTTTAGTACCTAATTAAATAGACAAAGTTTCTCTTCCTCCAGATTGAAAAGATCCCAATTCCGAGCATTTTCGTATATGAAATATTCGCAGGTTACGATGATATGAAGCTATTTACAAAATGGCTCAAGTCTATATTCCCAGTAATATACTTCTATTTGTACAACAACTGTTTTACAGAATGACAGTTCAGTTGACAAAATGACAAACTCCAATTTCAATTTTTTTTTATTATTAATTTTAACCTACTCTGGAATCAAATAACTCACTGCCTGTATTATTATATTATAAATTTTCCAACTAGAAATATCACTAAAAAGACTTTACTTAAAAATGTTACTTAAGTTACAGTTTACTTAAAACTGGAGATAGTCTTATTATCTTAGTAATCTTAATTATTAAACTGGAGGAATATTTTCTAGTGGAACAATCATGTAATCACTTATTAAGCATATTGTTACTTAAGCAGTTGTGGTAGAGTATAAGCTTCACAGATTGTGCGTTAAATAGACTATCTTGATAATTTTATATTGTAAATAGAAATATAAATGTCTTACTGTTGTCGCTTTAAATGAGATTAAAGAGAAAGAGCTATCTATATAGATATCTATCTATATGTATCTAAATCTATCTAAATGTGTGAATTCTCAATGGGATATACTAGTTTCTAATATTAAAAAAAAAATTGAGTTAATAAATTGATGATACGGAATAAACAAAGTTGCCATAGGACTACTTAAGGGAAAAAATAATATAGATGAGTAGGCGGATGTTTAATGATTTGATAAAAAGGGGTCTGTACCACGGACTATATATTAAATATTTTCATTAGCCCCACCATAAAAAAAATTCAAAACAACCCCTCCTCACCCAATTTTATGAACATTTTTTTTTTATTTCTTTATGACATTTACAACTGTATTACATAAATACATCAAGTAAATTTGGACATAATTGATATAATGACATGAATACACTTGCTGAGTAACTACCCAATGGTAGCACTCTAATGATACGTTTACATTAGGAGATCACGGGGCCATCTTCTTTTCAGACGCCTCGGAGGGTTTTCAGTAATTGAAGAGGAAGCAAGGTTAGAAACTAGAGGATTGGGATGATTCTGAAGTTTATTATGGAAGGATAAGATCTGAAACATAAGGAACATTAAGATCTTTATGGATAATTTTATTAGTGACTAAGTAAGGAGCATTGAGGATTTTACGAAGGATTTTGGATTGTAAGGATTGGATGCGAGAGGAATTCGATGGTTTAGTGGAGCCCCATAGCTCAACTCCGTAAGTCCAAATAGGTCTTATTATAGTCAAGTATATAAGTGTTTTGTAATTAATGGGAAGTTTAGAGCGTTTGTCTAGTAAGTGCTGAAGTAATCGGAAACGTCGAGCGGTTTCTTGTCGTTTCAGTCTAGTATGAGGATTCCAAGTTAGTCGTTTGTCCAGGTGGAGTCCTAGGTATCGGATTTGCTCAACAGGGATAAGTAGAGTATTGTTAAAGGAAACTGTAGGACAGGAAGTCGTTGGTTTACGACGAAGGGTAATGGTATTATGAAATTAACTTTGGATCTTCTTCCCTCCCCTCCTCCTAACTCCATAATACAAAATCCATCTCAAAAAAAGCTTCTCAAATTTTAACTATATACCCGTCAACGACAGCTAGTTAAAACTAAAAGTTTTGTTAGAGAAAACAATCAGAAGTTTAAAGTTAATGGTTTAATTATAGTTAAGCTGACACTGCTTCTGCTCTTCTCTGCCCTTCCTCTATCCGATACCATTCTCCGATGCTTTCCACTTTCGCTTTGAATTCATCTAAACAATTATTATAAAATATGTATTTAATAATAATCATCATAAAGTTAAATAAATAATCAATTTTATCTTAAGCATAATCCAAACTAGTAGACATGTTTCCCGGTTTTGGTCTCGGAAACATGTCTCAGTTTTAGCCCTGGAGCCAGGGCCCAAAAATCGACCTGATCGCAGGCGAAGGTTTGATTGTAAATTATGAAAGTGTATGTTATTCTGAGTAAAAAGAAACCTTGTCCGCCGTTCCAGAGCCGCTGCTTTCAAAAATGGCTGCTGATTTAAAGAATATTAGGCCAATAATTTGAGTATCGAAGCGGGAAATCCGTTGCGAAAAATGTGAGAAATGTTTTTATTTTTTTAACTCGTATATATGGGTTTAGGTATGTAAAAAACAAAATTGCTAACGCGAGCTATTAAGGACAACTGTGATCGTAATGACAGCAATATTAAAATAGACTCTAGGATAATTTGGATATCTTCTACTTAAAACTCACCGATCGATTTTTTGTTTTTTTTTAGTTATAGCTCTGGAGCCAGGCCTCGAAAATCGAACTCATCGTATGCAAAGGTTTGGTGGTAAATTATGAAAACGTATGTTATTCTGCGTAAAAAGAACCTTGTTTACCATACCAGAGCCACTGCTTTAAAAAATAGCAGCTGTTTTAAAGAATATTAGGCCAGTAATTACAGAATCGAAAAGTTGAGCGGAAAATGTGAGAAAAGTTTTTAGTTTTTTAACTTGTATATATGTTTTTAGACATGTAAAAAACAAAATCTCCATCGCGGGCCACCAAGCGAAAACTTTTTACAGCCAAAAAAGTCAGATTTTTTCGATATTCTTTGGGTTTATCATCTACAACCCCTAAACGATGTATCAAAGCGAAAAATGTATTCTTTAATAAATTAAGGAACGTTAAATTCTGCGTCAAACGAGTATATGAACTTAAAAATTTGGTTACGCCGTGTTGTAGACATCTCCCTGTATTTACTACTTTAGATGACAATGTGTGAGGGAATGAGAAGGTATATATAATTGTTTACTTTACTATGCCAATCCCTTCCAAGACTGTCAGGGATATTGTCATAATAATTCTGCTTTAAGAGCTGGTGAAAATTTATTGCTGTGGACTGTAAAATTAGAGGAGTTAAAGGATTAAAGAAGTGAATGAGTAAAATTGATTGCTATATTTTATTACATGTATAAGGAGGTTAAATATAGGTGGGTTGGGATACTTGCATTTTTTCTTTTTCTTGTTGTGCCGGTCTTCTCGTTCATCTTCCCTCTCTTCCTTTCTTGGCCCCTTGCCGGCCGCTGTAGTGTTTTACTCCATGTTTAATAAATCAGTGGAATCACAAAATTTTCAACTGGCCAGTCTAGTCAATCACGGTACGTGAGCGTCTACACTTCAACAATGGCGGCGTCACAACAATGACTGAGGCATACATGCAGCATTTCCGAGATAACAGCTGTGATGTGCTTACTCGATTTGATTCAAATATAAAGTTTGATGTGTTCCCTAAACAATAATATATAAGAATGTGAGGTAGCACTGTGAATTGTACTCAATTGTGCAGTGGACAAATTGCTCATTGGAAAATCTCACATCGATAAAGAATCGAAAAGAAGAAAAGGTCCGATCAGGTAGCTGGCAACAGATGGCGAGGACGACGCCAAACACTTGTGGCTTGGACACCAACACAAGAAGACGTCATCTGGGAAGAGAGGCTTACTACATTGAAGACCAAGATTATCAAGCCGACCGTTCACTTATATATATTCATTTATTATCAGTTGTTAAAATAAATTTGTTTTGTTAGACAGGAGTGAATAGTCCTTTTATTTAGTTGTCCTATAGGCCTAACAATTGAAGAATAAACCAGGTGAGTCAATTCAAAGTGTTTACTAAGTCCCACATTTCATATATGTATTCTTATTGTTTCTTCTCACACACTGTCATAAAAGGTATTAGATTTCCGAATTCCCAATCACAGTTAAACACCCTCAAAAAGTCTATATCCAGTGCCGGGGTTTTGTTTTAATAATTCACGAGTGTAAATAACCTTAAACCCCGATATAAAAGCGGAAGGCTATGCGCCTATTCCCGCCAAAACTAATCATTTAAAATTAACTTCCCGTAGATTATTTACAGCCGTAAGGTATAAAACTGTGGTCAACCAACGCTGATCTTTACCAAATTTGTCAAAAACTGAGACACATTACTATAAATGGCTCTGTAACTTGGAAATGAGTTCCCTAAGAGGAAAAATCCATAGGATCAAAGTTGTAGAGCATCAAATTTTGGTTCAACTGTGGCTTGACCCCATTCGAAAATCTGACCGACCCCCAAATATGAATGGCAGATACTTCCTCTATTACGTGACTATTGTATGTGAATGCTTTTCCTTTCTTTGGCCTTCCTTGGAAGAATTTTATAATTTTTGATTTCTCAACCTTCACACACAAGTAATTATCACAATATGATTTGAGGATGTCTAACTTTTCCTGCATGCCATAATGCGATTTTGGGAAGATGATTATGTATTCATTTATTTTAATTCTCCCACACCCCTCGAAGCGAAAATGTCTCTCGATATCCGAAATAAATAAATTAAAAATGTATGGACTAAGCGTCTCACCCTGCAGAACACCTTCAGTTATTTTAATTCCCGTATCCATGCCTTGATTAATAAGTAGTGCTGCTTGGTCAGAAATTTCTTTGAGGACTCTGACGTACTTCGCACTGACGCCTTTGTCAAGTATTCCAATGAGAGGAGGACTTTTAACTCTGTCATAACTCTCCCGCTCTCTCCTCTGGTCCGGGAAAAAACCCCGTATAACCTAAAAATCGAGCTAAGTGAGGAAAAAACAAATTGTCCATTGATTTTAAGACGAATACTATAATTAGAAGTAAATAGTTTTGTTATAATTATAAAAAAATAATATTTACTTTGATAATGCTCCATTGGTTGAAGAGTCCCGCCCAGTTCTCTCGGCAGCAATTCCTTAGGCACCAGCTTGTGGAAACTGCCCAATCCGTCTGTGTGGAATTGGAGCTGAAAAAATAATAGATCACTTTTATATGTGTATTTTTTATTATTTAACATTGTATTTTGTGCTATGTTTTGATGCTTTTAAGCTTAGGTGCAGACTTGGTTATGTGGACTCCCCATAAACTAAAGTCTCGGAAGTTTATATTATGAGTGAGAATTAACATAATTATTGTAAACCGATAATAATAATTTGATAATAATAATGATAATAATAATTTGTCCGAAAAATTTGGGGTTCGTTCGGGCTTAAAACAGGGGGATTCTCTTTCGCCTGTCCTGTTCAATTTGGCATTAGAACATGCCATTAGGGAGGTAATGCGAACCGAGAAAGGGTTGGATCTGGGCGGGACAACATCCGTGCTGGGCTATGCTCATGATCTGGTACTGTTAAGCGAAGACGTTGAAACTGTAAAACTAAATACGACAACGTTAATGAAAGCCGGCAAAGAACTAGGACTCGAAATAAACGTGGATAAAACAAAATATATGGTTAGCTGCAAAAATGGCGATACTACTGGTGATATCGATATAGATGGTAATATGTTTGAACAGGTAGATAAATTTAGGTATCTAGGTTCTACGATAACTAGAAAAAACGAAATTGAAGAAGAGATTAAGGTTAGACTGGAGGCGGGAAATGCTTGTTATTTTTCTGTGACAAAACTACTTAGTTCGCGCCTCTTGTCCCGAAACTTAAAAATTAGAATCTATAAAACAATTATCTTGCCTACAGTTCTTTATGGATGCGAAACTTGGCCGCTTACATTAAGGGATGAGCAGCGTCTTAAGGTTTTTGAAAATAAAGTATTGCGTAGAATATTCGGACCGAAGAAGGATGAGTTAACCGGAGAGTTCAGACGGTTACACAACGCCGAATTGCGTGAGCTGTATCCGGGTAATATAATTGAGGTAATTTCATCGCGGCGAATCAAATGGGCTTGTAAAGTTGTTGGGCTTAGTAACGAGAGAATTCCTAAAATGTTAATATTTGCTGTGCCGAATGGTAAGCGTCCGAGGGGTAGACCGAAGCGAAGGTGGGAAGATTGCATTAAAGCCGATCTGAAGGGACTGGGTTTGGACGGCGAACGGTGGAGGGAGGTGTGTAACAAGCGATTGGTGGTGTCGGCATCGAACCTTCGGGTTCGCTAAGCATTATTATTATTGTAAACCGAACAATATAATAGTATATATCAAAAAAAGATGTTATCTTTCTTAACTTTGTATATCATAATAATGTTGATAAAATGCATAGTTTTGAAGTCATATCCAAAAAACTAAAAATCTGGAGAATTCTCGCTAGTTTTTGCATATACCTCGGTACTTAATGGAAAATTTCACTAGGTAATTTAAAATTCAGAGTCAGCATCCTAAAAAACACAAAAAACCGATGTGAAACCTGAAATTGAAATTTTAATCCAACTTCCATAAGACTGGAATATTTCGATGACTTTGACGTCATCAGTTTTCAAAATGCATCCGATTACATCGTCAGTCGTCAGTCGTCAGTCGAGGTGAATTCTGTTTTAGGGACATATTCTTTATACCATATACAAATTTCAATCGTCAGTTCTTCTGATAAATTAAACATCAAATTTCACAATTTTAATTTAATTTTTCGTATAGAAAGCATCGACTTTCCATCGAAAGACCGAAGTTGTGAGGTCAGATGAGGTTTATCTACAATCAAAAATGGTTACTAACTGTAAGTCCTTCAGTTAAATGAAATGGTGCGTAGCTCCTAGTCTATAACTAGCTTTCAGCTTTGAGATCGAGTCTTTTTTATTAAAAAATAACATATCTTCACCACCTTTTAGCAAATATTAAAAAAACAATTATATTTATAATATTCTGCTTATTAAGGACTACAAAAAATATGAGAAACATTATTTTTCATTTGTCAGTAGTTACAAAGTTATGAGGGGCAACAGAACTGAAATCAAGAAAATTACGCTTTATTGACGCGAAAAAGATCAATTACTGCTCCCTTATCATTTTTTTTTTATCAGGTGAACTTAAATGGAATCTAAAACTAGCATCCTTACCGACTATATTACTACTTTTGGTATTCAAGAACGATGGTTTTTGAACGAGATATGAGGAAAAACATAAAATAAGGCAGAAAGTGCTAGGTAGCCATCTTTGACCCTCCATTTTGGATGGAAGCGGACATGAGATTTTAGGGGACTGTTCATGGTTTGTTCAAAATTCGGTAAGGAACTAATTCCCACGTTTACAGCCAATTATAAATTTTCTTGATATTAAATACTAAATTTACTGGGCTAATTATCGCATAGGTCCTGACACAGGAATGCAAGAAGATTCGGAGGATCTGAGAAAGAAAGGTCCTTCGGCAAATCATTGACTCGATACCTATAAATGGCCAATGGAAAATAAGAAATAATAGAGAACTCCAAGAACTGTATAAAGAACCAGACATAGCCACTTACGTTAAATCAAGCTGTATAAGATGGCTTGGACACGTAGAAAGGATGGGTGAAGATATGAAAAAAGACTATTATATGGTAAACCAGATGCAAAAGAATAAGAGGAAGACCCAGACTTAGATAGATTGATAATGTGGAGTACGATTTGCAGACAATAGAGAAGTCTCCAATAGCGAGGATTGGAGAAACATAGTTGTGGAGGGCTAAGCCCTTCAAGGGGTGTAGAGCCACGGAAGTATTGTTCTTCGAAATATTTTTGGGCGAAACGATATTCCCCGTATTGGGAGTGCGATAAGTTTATAATATTTACCTCCCCCACCTTCGAAGTCTACGCCTATGGTTATAAGGAAACATAAATTATATTTGATAAATAATATCTATATCTAGTTCTGCCATAAATGCTGTTACAAAAGTTGAACTTTATTTACATCCTTGGGTTTTATTTAGATAATCCTTACCTCTTCGGGTTATTTTCTTTACATGTCAGGATAATAATCCCAATGAGTTTGTATTTTTCTTTCGCTCAGTTAACACGGAGTGGCGTGATAAAGAAAACTGAATAACTTTGATCGCCTTACACAAAGTTGGAAAATGTAGGTCAGAGATTTTCAACACTTTGAAACCTTTGTGTACCAGCCGTATGTTCGTGTACCGCGCAATAAATAGATATAAAGAGATCCTATCTGTATGTGACCTAGACCGGGCCGTCCCCGCACTGTGAGAACGGCAAATGCTGTGAGAGCAGTGGCTGCTCTAATCAGAAGAAATCCCATTCGAAAACGACAAATCATTTCTTGGTAAAAGGCAATCTTTATCAGATCAATGTCTCGCATAATAAAAATTGACCTTAGGATGGGTGCATTTCGAAGAATGGTAGTACAAAGGCTAACCACTTCCCTAAAAAATAGAGTGGATAGATGCAAGGTGCTCCTTGGCCGTAACACCAATGGTCCTCATCGAAAGATTTTGTTCAGCGATGAGAAAATTTTTACAATCGAAGAAAAATTTAATCGTCAAAATGGTCTTGTGTACGCACACAGCTCTAAATAAGCACAGGAAATCATTGGAAGAGTGGAAAGAGGTCATCACCCTTCCTCAGTGATGGTTTGGGGGAGGGAGGTTGCTTTGATGGCACCACAAAGCTCCGTTTTTGTGAAAAAGGAATTAAAACAGCAGCTAAAAACTAGTTCATCTATATCTCGGATTGGCCCTCAGGAAGCCCTGATCTCAGCCCACTAGATTATCGGCTTTGGTCCGAACTGGAGAGGATGGCATGCCACAGAGCACACCCTAACTTGGAAAGCCTCAAACCATCTCTGGTCCGAGCAGTTGAGCGCTTTTCTATTGATGACTGGCCACGGATATTAAATGCCTGTGTCTAAGTAAATGGGGAACATTTTGAGTAATTTCTTTTTTGTTTTTCTCTCTATAGATATACATTTTATTTTTTAATAAAGTTTTTGAAAAAAAATTAATTTTTCTATTGAAATCTGTTTATATTTTTACAATATTTATGACAGGACTAGGTATAGAGTTAGGACAGTAGATTCAAATACATGTAGGTGTAAACCTTGTCAATAAAACGTATAAACAATATGATGTTATACGGATTTTATTTTCTTATAATTATACCTCAAGGTTTCTTTATAAAAACAAATACTTCTTAACACTCTAGATCTTGTTTCTTGTTGTTGTAATGTGTAATTCTGGTTTTATATAATTTTAAAAATAAATTACAAAGAAACCGAATAAAGCAAAAGAAAATGAGATTTTTTTATAGAAGATGGTGGATGAAGGTAATTCATTTAAATCTTACTCACAAGCATTGAATTCAACTTCTTTCAAGCAAACAGTAAACAAATGTCTAAAAGCGACAAAAGTCGTTTAAAGAAACGACAGTAAGATGGAATAGGAACAAAAACACTCGCTAAGAGAAACAATCAGTTTGGAGACATTTGTGTTTCCCACATAGTTTGTGAAATGTCTAAACGAACGTTTGTTAAATTATTTTTTAACAAAACTGAGTCGTATTTAATTACTGTAATGATTTTCCAGTAATATAATAATTACTAAACGTCACGAAACTGTGGTTCCAACTCGATAGCTGTAATACCGTAATTACGGATAGCGATGGACACAATAGTTAATGAACCCTGATTGGTGGGAAATATAGTGCTTGGTTTTTTTTTGTCAATCATGGTGGCCTTGGTTGTTTTTTGTTCAGTTGTAATAATAGCATCAGCTGTATCTCCATGTTTTATGAGAAATTAATGTTTTTATCTTTATGGGGCCATTTGTAAGTTCAATGTCATTAGCGTTGCCCAAATGCAAGACGAGTCTTGGTCATGCGCAAGAGTCCTGTAGTTAACTATTAGCTTATTATTTTTTATCAAACATTTTACTTTAAATATTAGAAAAACGTTACAGAATAGCTACATTTAGATATTTTATTGATATTAACATAGTAACGTCCAACCAAATTAATAAAATTAACTTTATAATATATTGAAGGCATTGTCAAGAAAGATATTAGTTCTTGGAATGGAAGAGTTGTAGGATAAAGAGAATCTATACAACCACTAGCGGACCCAGGATTTAATTTTAGGGGGGGCTTCAGCCCGGAAGCTTTTTTTTTCATATATATAACGATAATTACTTTGGAAAAACAGAAAGATACTAACTACCTATATGAAATGGTGTTTAAGTGATTCTTGAAGTCCTATTAAATGTAATTCAACGAGCAATAATACTTTAAGATATATTTTTTTAATATTTTTTACCATAAAACATGGTTACATTTTACCATTTTGGGGGGGCTTAACCCCGAATGCCCCTCCCCTCCCCCCGTAAATCCGCCTGTGTATACAACTGTTTCCACTTACATGAGTTTCCTACAGATTTTAAACAATATTTACTTTCGCTTAGCTATATATGAAATATATAATATTACGTATTACGATCGTGAAAAATTTGGAATCTCAGTTTTCAACGGAAGATTTTTCTCTCAAATCTTTCAATACTTTTTTCTAGGATGCTGGTTAATGTCCAGGTCTCACAGCCATATATTATAACTGGCTTTATCATAGCATTGTGCACCCTTAGTTTGAAATTTCTTGAGATTTTTCGGGATTTATAACAAAAATTACAAATGTATTTACATGAAAATATTTTTACAATAATTAATCAGTGTTCAGAAATTTCTTTTGTTTGGAACTTGAAATTATCTTTTTAAGGCCTCTGGCCGCATCTTATACTAAAAAGAATAGCGTAAATCATCATTATATCAACAAATAAAATTTCGTACTGAAGATTAATCTAATGAAAATGTTAATTATATCCTCTGATAAAAACATTAAGAAAATAAATACACTTCAAAATTTTAATATATACATAGCTTGGATTTTATTTTAAATATAAGGTGTCGATAATACAGTTTTATTAAATATGTGTGTACATATGTATATGTATGTACATCATATATAAAAGCGAATATTCATATATATATATATATATATATATATTTAATGGAGTTGTTCGGATTATGGAATAGTTCGGATTAGCTAGAGTTCACTATATTTTAAAAGTGCAATCTCAGTGTTACGTATGTTCTTTATCACTTGAGTTCTATTGCAGCTCAAATTTACATGATATTTACTTTCACTTACATATATATGTAATATATAGTAAGGGTGAGTATTGCGATCGTGAAAATTTTTTAATCTAAATTTTCAACAGAAATACATGTTTTGAGGTCTCCTGAATCCAAATAACCAAATCCCGCAAAATGGTCTGTATGTGTATGTTAACAGTCTAGCTCAAAAACGAAAAGTCATATAAAAGTGAAATTGCATATTTAAGGTTTTTATATGCTAGGGATGTTACATAAACTTTTTCGTTTATGTAACAAAACTCATAAAAATACATAAAAATCGGCTAACCCGAAGTGCCACTTTATATCAACGGTGTAACACCCACATTTTTACAATTTTATAAATTGTTTAATAACTAATAGTCGTACAATCCATAATCAACCGGTAATATAATAAATAGTCCTTTTGTTATTTTAGATTTGTTAGTTATAAGCTTTTAGCTTTAGCTCGGTTAAAAATGCAATTCAAAAATTTTATAATAGCCCAACATGTCCAGAAAATAATTTCTATTCAAAGTTGAGCAGTAAGTGAAAATTGTGTGTTTTTTTAGAACCAGATTTTTTAAAAAATAATACACAAAATATTCTGATAATGAATGATATTTTGTTCCATATTCACAGTGCAATATGGATTTATTCATCAGATAACAGTATCACAATGACATAAAAATAAACAGAAAATCCGAAATGATTTATATATATATTTATATATTATTATATTTATATATATATTTATATATTATTATATATATATATATATATATATATATATATATATATTTTATCGATTATAAATAATGTTGTACTTACTATTTGGATGAGCTCTTGCTTGAGGAAGGGTTTGATGATACCGTATATTCTTGTTACTATCGGGGAGACATTGATCACGTGGACCGTTGTTATTTTGAGTGGAATACCTTCCTGAAAAGAAAAAATACTATTAAACAATTATTTGATAAGAAGGAGATGGTCCGGGGTGGCGGTCATAAAAAGACTGAAATAATAAGAAAAAAAATGTATTTCAAGCCGACGTTTAGACTCGATTTTGCAGGTCTTCTTCAGGGGAGTATATGCAGCTGGGGTCAAAACCATAGCTGCATACACCCCCCTGAAGATGATCTGCAAAACTCGAAATGTCGTCTTGAAATAAAATAGTTTTTTTTCACTATTTCAGTATTTTTATGACCTCCATCCCAGACCATCTTCTGCCTCTAAAATATATAACGGTTAACCATCAAGTATTCAATAACAAGAATTTTTTTTTTTTTTTTTGGTGGTGAGGGAGAGGGATTTTTTTTGGGTTCTAGTTCCCTTTCGCTTCTCCAAGATGCTATTTCAATATTTAACGCCGTAAAGATGCCGTAAAGATGTTAAATGTAAAGATGCCGTTTACATTTAACAGAACTGCCTTGAGTCATACTTTTTTAGGTTTAGAATGGGAAGTGCTTTGTTACTTTGTTAAGAAGTACTGTGTCAAGGTCAGCGGTTGTGTAGAAAGGTGATCGGGCCAGTATCACCCTCAACCACTAGCGAATCCACCCCGCACGAAAGACCCCCGCCTCAACTGCCAGATTTTCAACTATTAATATTTCAATGTTTTTTAATTATTATTGAAATAATCAAAACGTTAAAATAGAAAACGTTCAAATCAAACCAAACGTTAAGAAATTTACGTAAAATAATATATATTTATTTATTTGGCAGAAAATACATGGTTTTTTTCTTTTCTTTTACGTAAAAAATTTTCTTATTCACAATTCCATTTACCTTAACATGGTGCTACCTTCACCATAAAAGAAACAAAAAACTAAGACCAAACAACAAAAATAAAAATATAAAGATAAATCCTGGGTTAGAGTCCCCAGGTCTCTCAAGCATTAAGATTTTCGTCAAAAACTATGCAGATATTTATACAATAACTTGCTGCGTCATAAATATTTTAAATATATATATACAGACCCAATATATGCAAAATTCAATAAAAATAAAATTAACAATCAATTAGTTAAATTTACTTGATTAACAAAAAAATAAAAAAATAAATGGACACGCATACATACACAGAATCACACGCACATGCCCACTCATACATACACTTATATGCATACCTACTTACACCCGCATACACATCCACAATATTCATAAAATAATACATAGTTAATAGCATACACATATATTTTTTTCGGTAATATATCTTATTTAAGTGGGATTCAATATTGAACGGTTTATATTAAATCGGATTGTTGATTAAATAATCAAAACGTTTCTGAAATTTGCGTAATATAATACAAATAGAAAATTTATTTATTTATTTTTTAACAAATATTTGTTTTTGATATTACAATTGGGATAGGAAATATAGTTTTTCGCAAACAAATAATATTTGTAGCATGTGTAATACAAACGGAACAGAAGATCTCTTACTGGCTGTTTGTCCGATATTCTCTTAATTTAGAATTAATTGGTTAAAATCTAGAAATTTATCTCGGGATCAAATAATAGATTTAAGAAATGGAAACAATTGGATGGAATTGGTAAATTACTGCAAGTCTGCTTTCTTCTATAGAATAATGCTCAACAGAGAATTTAACAATTAATAAATTGGAAAATTTTGGTGCCACTCTTTTTGTAATTAAAATATTAATATAACTTTTACATTGTAAATATTTTTCTTATTTTCTTATTAATTAGTTGTCTATAAAGAGATTGAAATATAATTTTGTTATGAAACACAGACTCCTCTGACGGTCAACAGATTATGTAGCACGTCTGATTTTCTGTTTGAAATCCAAAAATATTATTTGTAATTTATATTATGTAATTTTCATAAATAAAAAGGCTTTTTCTTGTTCTTGTTCTTCTATAGTTTTTCGCGTTAACCGATTTTTTAAAAATAATATTTAGTGTTCATTTCGGAAATAAATGTCTCATGTATATATAATAAACTTTTCCGCGTTGTAGTTTCTATTAATTTAATTTTAAAATTAAAATATTTCAGATACTTTCTTATAATAAATAATAAATACTTTCTTTTAAACATAGATCTTATGTAAAATATGCAAGGTATGTGAAAAAGACTAGGTCAGTATTTTCTTACTATTCTTATGAATATTTCACACAATGACAATAAACTTGTCATTTCTTAATTTCTGTTACGAGTTCGTTGCGGTACTGAATTTTCGCATTGCTATCCAATTGAGGCAGGTGTTCCTCAAGGTAGCGTATCGGGTCCCGTCCTTTACATCCTCTTTACCGCCGATATCCCTGTCCATCCCGATACCTTCCTGGCAACTTTTGCTGATGACACCGCCATTCTATCATCCGACTCAGATCCCAACATAGCATCCTTAAATCTCCAAAACCACCTCACCTTGATTGAGCACTGGTGTAATAACTGGCGCATTAAAGTTAATGAATCTAAATGTCAACACATTACCTTTACACTCCGACGCAATTCCTGCCCACCAGTACACTTTAATTCCATCCAGCTTCCTTACTCAGACACAGTCCGGTATCTTGGCTTTCATTTAGACCGAAGACTAACGTGGAACCCACATACTAGACTCAAAAGACAAGAACTCAACCGACGATACGGCCAGCTATAAGACTACTAAACAGAAAATCCAAACTTTTTATTGAAAACAAATTACTTATCTACAAGACAATACTGAAACCTATATGGACATACGGACTTGAACTGTGGGGGACAGCAAAAGCTTCTAACATCAAACGTATTCAATCCTTTCAATCTAAAGTCCTTCGAACAATAGTTGATGCTCCGTTCTATGTAAATAACAAAATCCTACACCATGACCTTAATATCCCATTTGTCCTAGACCTTATTCCAGAAAAATTCTCCAAATTTCACCAGAACCTTACTTACCACCCAAATCCTCTTGCACAATCCCTATCAAGCATCTCCCATCCCTATAATCCTCCAAGAAGGTTGAAACGGCAGTGGCCTCGCGACCTTTTGTAAATAAGCATCTATTGGAGTTTTGGCAATGGCCAGATCCTCCACTCAAGCCCGAGTGTGTATGATTAGGTTAGTTCTTTTGTTTATATACATTTATTTTATTTTATTGTATTTATTATTATTAAGTTTCTGTATTATTATTTTTTTTTTTAATTGTAAATAGAGTGTGAGTGTGCTTTCTCTGAACACTATTATAAATGTCCTTGATGTGACAGAATGTAATATTTCTAAATAAATTAATATATTACTTACTTAATTTCTGTTATTATTTAAATTTCTGTTTTGTTTTTCATAACGGGATTAATATGCATAACTATTACTATTTTAAAGATTTTAAATAAAGATTTATCTCTGAAATCTAGAAGTAATCATACGGTAATTTTTAGATGAGGATCTCACAGGTTACGCGTGGATCACAAACACTTCGGTCACACTTGTTTTTATAATGCCGAATGTATCCGAGTTTATCCGAAAGACGTTCGGCGTTTCATGAACAAGTGAATCAGTGCGTGCAAAAAACCACTTCAGTCACAAATTTGAAATTTTTCAGAAAAGAATCATAACTCTTCCAAATTTCAGTCAGTCATTTCATATCGCTGTCATGCAAAAATGACCTAAATTCGACATAAATTAGGTTCAGGAAAATTTAAAATTTTATTCAGAGCTGTTTCTGCACTCAACTGTTCTTTACAGACAGCTGAGAACTTGGAAAAAGTTTCATTCATTAATTCCATTTTTTTTTTTTTTTTTTTTTTTTTTTTTTATTTTTTTTTTTATTGAGTATTATAACAATCTGTCTGTTGGACATTGGTTATAGTGAGGTAGGATGACATTCACACCATATGTACAAAAAAATAAAATAAATAGAACAAAATAATAATCAAAAGTATATACAATAGACAATAAAATAAAATAACCTAAAAAATAAGAAAATTAAAACTAAGAAAAAAAAAACAAAAAAAAAAAACACATGCATACCTATATACAATCAGGCGAGGGAACTCCAGGAGAACCCTGCGCTACTCTCCCAACCGCGTCACTGGTACTAAAGCCAGCGGAGATTGGTCTAGAGCACTTTAGCCACATACACACATGTCTTGAGTGAAGAATCTGGCCATTGCCGGAACTCCAATTTATATAATCTACAAAAGGTCGCGAGGCCACTGCCGTTTCAACCTTCTTGGAGGATTATAGGGATGGGAGATGCTTGATAGGGATTGTGCAAGAGGATTTGGGTGGTAAGTAAGGTTCTGGTGAAATTTGGAGAATTTTTCTGGGATAAGGTCTAGGACAAATGGGATGTTAAGGTCATGATGTAGGGTTTTGTTGGATACATAGAAAGGAGCATCGACTATTGTTCGAAGGACTTTAGACTGGAAGGATTGGATGCGCTTGATGTTAGAAAATTTTGCTGATCCCCACAGTTCTAGTCCGTAAGTCCAAATAGGTTTCAGTATTGTCTTGTAGATCAGTAGCTTGTTTTCAATGGAAAGTTTAGATTTTCTGCTTAGTAGTCGGTATAGTTGGCCGTATCGTCGGTTGAGTTCTTGTCTTTTGAGTCTAGTATGCGGGTTCCAAGTTAGTCTTCGGTCTAAATGAAAGCCAAGATACCGGACTGTGTCTGAATAAGGAAGCTGGATGGAATTAAAGAGTACTGGTGGACAGGAATTGCGTCGGAGTGTAAAGGTAATATGTTGGCATTTAGATTCATTAACTTTAATGCGCCAGTTATTACACCAGTGCTCAATCAAGGTGAGGTGACTTTGGAGATTTAAGGATGCTATTTCGGGATCAGAGTTGGATGATAAGATTGCGGTGTCGTCAGCAAATGTTGCAAGAAAAGTATCGGGATGAACAGGGATGTCAGCAGTAAAGAGGATGTAAAGCACGGGACCCAAGACGCTGCCTTGGGGAACACCGGCTTTAACGGAGTAGATATTGGAAAATTCTGTTCCACAGCGAACTCGAAAGGAGCGGTCAGAGAGGTAGGATCGGAGGACTAGGTACAAGGACTGAGGTAAATGGATTTTAAGCTTGGAGAGCAGTCCGGAGTGCCATACCCGGTCAAATGCCTGTGCAATGTCCAGAAAGGCACCCGAACAGTATTCCTTGTATTCTAGGGCTGAGGAAATATGATCAACAACTCGGAGTCCTTGTTGAACAGTAGAATGTTGAGAGCGAAAACCAAACTGATGGGAAGGGATATTTTGGGATTCTATAATGGGTAGGATTCGTTTCAAAAGGATCTTTTCAAAAATTTTAGAAAGGATTGGGAGTAGGCTGATTGGTCTATAGGATGTTGGTCTATTGAGAGGTTTTCCTGGTTTTGGGAAAAGGATAATAGTGGAGTGTTTCCATAACAGAGGGAAGTGGGTGGTCCGTAGGATACAATTGTAGATATATGTAAGGAATATGACTGCTTTGGATGGAAGTTGTCGAAGGATTTGAGGTGTAAGGAGATCATGTCCAGGAGCTTTACGGGGAATTAGTTTTTTTAATTGAAATTTTACTTCGGAAGGATGAATAGCTTTTGGGGGCAAGGAAAGTGGGATTGGTGATGTAAGGAGTTCTTCTACTGTTACGGTGTGGGCAGGATGGGATTCCGGATGTGAAATAAATGTATTGGATAGGTGAATGGCGAACTCCTCAGCTTTAACTTCGTCAGATGCTGCCCAGGAGCCATCACCTCGTCGGAGAGGATGGGAAACGCGGTGAGGATTTAGGATTTTTGTTGTGGTTTTCCAAAGGGAATTGTCGCGAGAAGAGAGGGAGGATAGGTAGGAGTTGAAGGATTGTGATCTGAAGGTGGCTAATTCCAGTTTTAATTGTTTGCAGTAGTAATTATAGGAGCAGCGGTCGGTAGGATGTCGGGTACGTTGCCATAATAATCTGGCACGGCGTTTGGTGCGGATTAGGTTAAGGAGGTGTTGGGGTAGAATGGTCTTTATAGGAATTCTGGAGGAGTCTTTTGGGAAGGAGGCAGTCCAGGCGGCTTGTTGGATTGTGGTAGTAAAGGAATTTACGGCACTATCAAGGTCATCGGGAGTTTTGAGGGATATGTTGAGATCAATATTATCGGAGATTATTTGGCGGAAAAGGTCCCAGTTTACTGGGCCCCTAATGAATGACGGTGGAGAAGGTTTGGGAACAGGTTCAAGTGAAACATTAAGGATTAGAGGACTATGGTCAGAGGAAAGTTCATTTAGACGTGTAATGGAACAATTGAGGGGACTTAAGCCGCTGTGGATAAAGAAATCAAGAAGATCAGGATTACGGTTGGGATCTGTGGGCCAGTAGGTAGGAGAGTTGGGGGAAAGGAGGTGAAAACGTTGGGAATTGAGTGCAGACAGCAGGGTTCGGCCACGAGAATTCGTGGTTCTGGAACCCCATTGTTGGTGCTTGGCATTTAGGTCTGCACCCAAGATGAAGTGATGTCCTAAGGAGTCGAGGAGAGAACTGAATTGGGCATTGGATATGGATCGGTTAGGAGGGCAATACGCTGATGCAATAGTGACCGGAAAGGAGAAGGATTTTATCACGATAGCTGTGGACTGTAGGAAATCATGTATTGGTAATGGGAGTACGTGATGGGAGAGGGATTGGTGTACAATTACAGCAGTACCGGCATGTGCTTTTCCGTCAGGGTGGTCAGTACGATATGTCAGGTATTGTGGTATATTGAAGTGCTGTTTAGTGGTTAGTCGAGTTTCAGTAATTAGTGCCACATCAATGTTCTTGTCAAGTAGTAAAGTAGATAGTTCGTCTGTATGATTTCTAACACCATTCGCATTCCAAAGGAGAATGGATATGGGTTTAGGGATGTGAGTCATTTAAGGATTTTTCAAAGGAGGGATGAGGTGAGATACGAGATTCGTGAGGAGTGATATGAGTGGAGTAACAAGGGATTTGAAATCGGTGAGGAAAGATGCTAACAAACTTGTGAGATCTGTTGCATTTGAAGGAGGAGGAATATGTGGAATTTGTTCCATATTATTAAAAATAAAATTCCATTCATTAAAAGTTTATATTTTTTATTTAAAAAATTATTTTACAACAATCTTACAAATATTATTACAGTAAGGCTCGAAATCGGTTTTGCATCAAATATAAGCTCCTGTCATGCTCAAATACCATGAATGGGGTACCGTTGGATTCAGAATTCCATGGGGGGTTAGCGAATCGTATTCTCCACTTTTGTTTCTCTTTCTAAAATAAAGTCGATACAAACATTTTGCTAGGCTTCAATACTGAAACGGTGGTAGGTCTGTAGATCGATACGGGACAAATTGGATATTGAAGATTTTGATGCGTACAGCAAGACCCGGATCCTGCGATTCTAAAACCAAAAACGTACTATTTTCGAGATAACGCAAGGCATAGGGTTCGCATCCATACCGATTAAAAATACTGATCCGTTATTAAATAAGATGTGTTTAATCAATTGGCAAAAATCTTTGTAACGGTGTTTTGAACTAACAGTTGAATCCTCCGGAACTATCGGATCCTGCTTTTTTAAGCCCAAAAATGTACTATTTTCGAGATAACGCAAGGCATAGGGTTCGCATCCACACAACCTTACGTTAATTGTAGTACTGTCATTGAATACATGTCTCATTTCGTCGACTTGAGGCCTCTATGATCGAGAGAGGAGTTTATATTATTTATCGATGGTGTTTTTGATCGGCAAGCCATATCATCGTTAATTCTTCACCAAATCTCAAGATTGAGCCACCAATTTCGAAGGCTTCTTTCTCCTCCAGGCGGACAAAATAGTCCAATTACCCCGAAAATTCAGGCAAACAAGTTATGAAAGAAAACTCACTTTATTTGCGAATAACTAAAAAATTACACACTTTTCACTTGGTTATGCCCATGATTATATAAAAGATTACTTAGTTCCCTACGAAAGGGAAAAAAAACATTGAAATCTTTAGCAAAGATACAGCTTATTGAAATTTGTAACTATGTTGGTTCCAAACAAAAATAAAGATTTAAATTACTTTTTGTTTCCTTTGTCGATTATATTTATCGATAAAGTAACAATTGATTTCTTTATCTTTTGATACGTTGCATTATTTTCTTTTCTTATTAATTTGGCATTTGATAACAATATGATGTGCGAAATTGTCGCACGGGCCTACTAGTTAATATTAATTTTAATTTATTTTACAATTTTAAAAATATATTTTTTTTCATATTATATCAAAAATGAAGTTACAGTATCGCAAAGTCATCATAAAACAGGAAATATAACAAAGTGAAACGCTCTTAATTATCTTTCTCGACGATTGTATCATTGCCAAATGCTGTGGTTGGTCAGGTAAATAGTTCATCATAAAAAACTTTGAAGTTTTCATTTATATTTATATTGATAAGTACCATAAATATAAATGGTATTCATATTTATATTTTCAAATATAAATTTTCCCATTTTTGCTGGTCATGCGATCTAGCGGTGGGTGCAGAAACCACGTCAGTCACTGACTCATGTTATTTCTGCGCTCAACGATCGAAAAATACGTCATGTATTTACGGAACTACTCACTAGACTAACTTGGTTCTTGCAATCAACACGCATCTTGGCTTTCTAAGATTCTTTTCATCGAAAACGATTTTTTTTTTTTTTTTTTCTAAAGTTGTTTCTGCACTCACCGATTCAAGTATCACCGAAGAGATTATGAACCACCTGTACAGTCCTCATCTAAATAATTACCAATCATTTTACAAATAATACTAATAATACAAATAATATTTAATTTGGTATTACAATTTAATCTCATAAAATATTTTTGTATGAGACTGTTATCCAAAACTACGTAAAAGCGATTATTTCAAATGACGACGATATTAACTGAAGCAGATTGATTCCTTATCAAACTCAATTGAAGAATATTGCAACACGAATTCAATGGCTCATAAAATTTATGGGTTTTATTATCTCGTAAAAATCGTTTAGATTTTTCGAATTGTTTACTCTTTTATATTCTTCATAAAAGTATTTTTACTTTATCTTAAATTACATCGTGGACTGAGAGCACTATCCAGGATTTAATTTAAGGGGGGGAGGGAGGAAGGGCTTCAGCCCGAAAGCTTTTATTTAAATATATGTAACGAAAATTACTTTAGAAAAAAAAAAAGAAACTAACTACTGATATGAAATGGTGTTTAAGTGATTATTGAAAAGTCCTATTAAATGTAATTACACGAAAAATAATACTTTAAGAGATGATTTTTCATCATAAACATTTTACCATTTTGGGAGGGGGGGTGCTTCAACCCGAAAGCTCGCCTCCCCTCTTCCCGTTGATGTCTGAGAGTGTTTTGGGACCAATAATATTGCTTTCAAAGATTTTCATATAATAAGATCAGTATATAAATATTCAAAAGCAAATAAGTTCAATCTCTCTTCCTCAATTTCTAAAAGATTTTCTTTTTTAATTTTTTTTTTTTTTAAATCTGTTTAGTAGTGGAAAGCAAATGGACATTCATTAGTTTTTACCACCTTTTCTAATTAATTTCTTAATATATCAAACGCACTCCAGCAACAATTACTTTTTTCAGTGGGTGCCGGGACACGTAGGAATATCAGGAAATGAAATTATGCAGATAAAACAGCAAATCAAAACCAACTACACCGAATAAACGCGAAGGTCCCTTTACTTGATTTGATAAGAGTAGTGAGGGGGGAAAATAATGAAAGACTTGGAGCATTTCTACGACTGGGAATGTGCCTCGAAGGGTAAGGACCACCATGCAGTTCGACAGAAGATAGCACTGGTTCCATGGTTCGCGACCCTTAAACCTCATCTCGATCGCTCCAGCTTAGTAAAGCTGACCAGGCTTAGGATAAACCACGGTAGAACAAATAAATATCTACATCTAATGGGGCTAGCTGAGAGTGGTCACTGCCCAACATGACAATGCTTGGAGGATCCAAGACACATTGCCTTCAAGTGCAAAAGGTTCGAGAAGCGAAGAAGAATTAGTTAGGGATCGCAAACTACGGATTCGGTCGTTGAACAAAGATAACGCTCGTGACTTGTTAAAGTTCATGAATGGCATCAAAGCAGTCATATAATAAAAGTCGGCTCTTAGTTAATTGCAATTCTAATTCATCTCAGTTTTTAACCATTAGTCTTGCTAGTTTCCATATCTAATATCTAATATCCAAGTCCCATATAAGTCACTTTCAATTATCATCTAACTGTAAATAATTAATATAAATCCAGTGTAATTTCCGTCTAAAAACCGTAATTTCATCTCACTATGGCAAACAAAATATTTTGCTGGCAAAATAGGACTTGCTTTTACAAGTCTTAAAGCCAAAAAACCAAAAAAAAAAAAACGCATCCAATCCTTTCAGTCCAAAGTCCTCCGAACAATAGTCGAAGCTCCGTTCTATGTAAGCAACAAAACCCTACATCATGACCTTAATATCCCATTTTTCCTCGATCTTATTCCTGAAAAATTTTCCTATTCCATCAGAACCTTATAAATCATCCAAATCCCTATCTAGTTCCACTCATCTCTACAGTCATCCTCGAAGGTTGAACCGGTAGTGGCCCAGAGATCTATTGTAGTATATATCTTGGAGTTCTGGCAATGGTCAGATTCTCCAGTCAAGACATGAGTGTATGTGGCTAAAGCGCTCTCGCTCAAACTCCACTGGCTTTAGCACCAGTGACGCGGTTGAGAGAGTAGCGCAGGGATTTCTTGGAGTCCTGCTTTTCCTTCTATAGTTGGAGGGAGAAGCCTGACTTGGGATTCCCTGTCCAATTGTATATAGGTATGGCTGTGTTTTTATGTTTTTTTTAATTTACTTATCTTTAGGTTAATTTTTTTATTGTACATAGTTTTTATTATTATTTTAGTTTTGTTAATATGTTCCGTATATATGGTGTGAATGTGTTCATATATCACTATAATTATTGTCCACGTGACAGATTATTATATTTCTAAATAAATAAATAAAATAAAATAAAAATTCTTAATATAAAACAACGCCTCATTTATGAGAAATATTAACAGTGGCAGTTCTCACCAACTTGGTTTTAGTCTATATCGATTCATAAGGTTAATCGATTTCAGACATGCTATAAAACATTTAGTGTAAATACGACAACGTTAATGAAAGCTGGTAAAGAACTAGGACTCGAAATAAACGTGGATAAAACAAAATATATGGTTAGCTGCAAAAATGGCGATATCGATATTGATGGTAAAATGTTTGATCAGGTAGAGAAATTTAGATATCTAGGTTCTACGATAACTAGAAAAAACGAAATTGAAGAAGAAATTTAAGGTTAGACTGAAGGCGGAAAATGCTTGTTATTTTTCTGTGACAAAACTATTTAGTTCGCGCCTCTTATCCCGGAACTTAAAGATTAGAATCTATAAAACAATTATCTTGCCTTATGGATGCGAAACTTGGCCGCTTACATTAAGGGATGAGCAGCGTCTTAAGGTTTTTGAAAATAAAGTATTGCGTAGAATATTCGGACCGAAGAAGGATGAGTTAACCGGAGAGTTCAGACGGTTACACAACGCCGAATTGCGTGAACTGTATCCGGGTAATATAATTGAGGTAATTTCATCGCGGCGAATCAAATGGGGACTTAGTAACGAGAGAATTCCTAAAAGGTTAATATTTGCTGTGCCGAATGGTAAGCGTCCGGGGGGCAGACCGAAGCGAAGGTGGGAAGATTGCATTAAAGCCGATCTGAAGGGACTGGGTCTGGACGGCGAACGGTGGAGGGAGGTGTGTAATAAGCGATTGGTGGTGTCGGCATCGAACCTTCGGGTTCGCTAAGCCTTTTTATTTTATTTTATAAAACATTTAGTTGTTTTTTTTTAAATATATTTTGTCTACATTGAAAGTTTCCTAGTTTTTTTGGCCTAACCAATGTGCGTTGTATTTTAACTCCATTTTCATTTTGAAAAGAACTCGTTCTGTGTAGTCATTTGTCCATTTAATGTTTTAATTGATTGTTTACTTTACCTGTACGAAGTAGAGGAACTTCTTGATGGAAGGTATGGTCGATAGAGGAACATGGCGGATGGATATGTTGGAAGCGTCCAAGATGACGATGTAACCCGGAAACAGTCCTTCGGTGATCAGGGAGGCCTCCACGGCCATCGTGAAGAGCTTCATCGCCGGAAGGTGCTTGAAGACGGCCGGGTCCGGATTTAGAAGGCCGCAGTAGACGATCTTCTCGTTCTGCGCCGTCGTCTGGGGCAGGCTGAAGATGTTCCTGCGTGCATCAAGATAAAGAAATACTCTTCTTTAGTTATTGAGAACTTATAATAACCTATTAACTGTTAGTTGTAATGTAGGTAACAGAGACAGTGATGGTCCGACGCATTAAGATTCTCGAGTCTAGCCGGGCCTGTTCAAATCTGGCATGGGCGAGTTAAACTTTATTATGAATCTAGTATAGATTTGTTTCTATCTGTAGAAAAACTCCTTCATTCATATGTGACAGAAATGGAGACGAATAGGTTACTCGATTAACCGAAAGTGCTGTCTTCTCATATTTTCGATTCGTTGGCATGATTTTTGGCAAAGTTTAGAAATAATGATATTTCCAGGTAGGATTGATGTCTCAACACTAGTCCGCTGTATAGACCTCTTTTTATCAATTTACCCTGAGCAATAAAGAAAATGTTTCGGGCTCAAAAATAGTCAATTGAGATGTATTTCCTAATGATGTAGAGATGGTAAACAGTGATATAATATGAGAAGGAGTTGATCGGGGGGTGCGGTCAAATAAATACTAAATTATAGAAATAGTATTATTTAATTTTGCCGACATTTCGACACACTTTTCAGGTCTTCATTAGGGCTACAAAAGATACAAAACATGGTAATAATAAAATAAATGAATACAAGTAGATATAAAATAAGAAGAAGTTGTCTGATAAAGAAATAATAAGATGATATAAGAGATATAGTGGGTGACAATGTAGTTATAATATCAAGTATTATATATATATATATATATATATATATATATATATATATATAGAAGATTCAAACAAAAATGGAAAATAAGATCAGTTATAATTTTATATTTCGATTCTATTGAGTGCTACCAATGGGTAGTTTCTCTTCATGTTGTACATGCCATGTTACAAATTTCTCACTTACTTATTGTATTCTCTATGTAATACAGTTGTAAATTCCATTAAAATAATAAAATAAAATAAATAAAAAATATTTCGATTCTAAAAATTTCCAAAAAAAAAAATAATTTTTATAATATTCGTAATTATTATATTGCTCTAACTCTCTAATAAAATAAAAGTTATTTTTTTCTGCAATTTCTCGGACTCTACATATAAAGTTATAACTCATCTAACTTTTGAACCGTTTAAGGTTAAAAAGTAAAATACTATATACTTTTGAAGAAAATTTAATTATCAAAAGTTTTCTATAAGTTGTTGTGTATATAATGTGTTCAGGGGAAGTGGAATAAATATGAAATAATAATTAAAAACTTAAAAAATGAAGTTAAAAAAAGAAAATAATTAAAATACTTAGAAAAATAAGAGATTTACTTAAATCTATCAAAACATAATATCGTTCGCACAGAAATTAATTGAAATTGTCAAGTTATATAAGTTAGGAGAGTAAGATTCAACGAGGAAATTTAATTACTAATTGAACACCTGAACCAAATTCTTTTCAAATTATAAGTGTAAAACTTTTAATACCGATTATACATTCGATACATGACTAAACGTTTATTAAAATTTATTATTGGATATTGCATATTGTTTTAGAATAAATCAAATAATATTTGTTTACATAATATAGTATATTTTACCATTTTGAGGGGGAGGAGAGGGGAGTTTTAGACCGAAAGCCCTCCTCCCCGTAGATCCGTCTGTGATCTGTATGTATAAATTGCATACAAGAACCTTAATTATTAAAGTTATTTTTTTTCTGCAATTTATCGGAATCTACATATAATGTTATAACTCATCTAACTTTTGAACCGTTTAAGACAAAAAAGTAAAATACTATATACTTTTGAAGAAAATTTAATTATCAAAAATTTTCTATAACTTGGTGTGTATATAATGTGTTCAGAGGAAGTGAGATAAATATGCAATAATAATTAAAAACTTAAAAAATGAAGTTAAAAAAAGAAAATAATTAAAATATTTAGAAAAATAAGATATCTACTTAAATCTATCAAAACATAATATAGTTCGCACAGAAATTAATTGAAAATGTCAAGTTATATAAGTTAAGAGTTTAAGATTCAACGATTAAATTTAACTACTAATTGAACACCTGAACCAAATTCTTTTCAAATTATAATTGTAAAACTTTTAATACCGATTATCCATTCGATAAATGACTAAACGTTTATTAAAATTTATTATTTAATATTGCATACTGTTTTTAGAATAAATTAAATGATATTTGTTTACATAAAATTGTATATTTTACATAATTTGAGGGGAGGAGGAAGATTAAGTATAGATTTCAAATTCAACAGCATTGCATTAACATAATATTTTCCTTATTAAACTATTTATCCTTATTCAGTTTATATGTTAAGTTTATCTTCAATCTAGATTTAGATTAATCTTAATTTATTTTTGAATTAGAATTATTATTTTTTTCTCAAGGTACTTAATGTTAGATTAAATTTTAATTCAGAGATTGCAATTCAAATCCAAGGTTGGATAAAGATTCCGTTTAGTAAACAAAAAAAAATTAAAAACGATAATTTTTTTTTTTTATGCACGCCGGTTTCTTCGATCGAATTTCTTCAACCACCTTTTTTTCTAATCTAATTATTATTATCTTCTATATATATATATATATATATATATATATATATATATATATATATATATATATATATATATATATATATATATAAATTAATGTATGTCCGTTTTTCCTTTATGCATTACTAAACCACTCATCCGATCGCTATGAAACTTTGGGAAGTTGTTGCGTACACTCTCGCGAAGGTTTCTGGCATAGTACTTCCGCCCTGCGATAATTATATATTTGTAAAGGAAAGTATTGCGATCGTGAATATTTTCGAGTCTCAGTTTTGAACGGAAACACACGTTTTGAGGTCCTCTGAGTCCAAATAACCCAGCCTCGTAAAGTGGTCTGTGTGTTTGTATGTGTTTACAATCTAGCTCAAAAACTAAAAGTCCTTTTAATTTTTGAAAGTGAAATTGCATATTTAAGGTTTCTATATGCCTGGTATGTTACAGCAACTTTTTCATCAAAATCGGCTTACCCAAAGTGGCACTTCATATAATGGACTGAACACATGTTTACGATTTTCTCGAAAATGGCCCGAATCGAAAATCGAAACGATTTTGATTAAATTCACCATATCAATGTAAAATTAAGCAGTTTTAAATAAAATGTCGTTTTTATTCAGATTGATGTTTTTTAACAGGGTTTAAATGGCTAATTTTTAATATTAGCTTCCACTAAAGTACTTTTAATTTTTTTTATTTGAAAAAAATTGACCATTTCCCATTAATCTCTAATATAAAAGATAGTTAAATATAATATATGAAAGAATTTGATAATTAACTAAAGGAGAGATAAGAGACCGTAATGGAGAATAGTTGTAATTGAGGTTCCCCGCACTTGAGCTTAATATAATATGGACTCCAACAATATTATATAAATATACATATGCGGTTTTCATAAATGCTATTGTTGGTATTATTTAATATTTAATTGTATAGATTACAGCGATATAAATATTAAAATTTGTATATATAAGGATACTCATACAAATAAAAATACCCACAATGAAATATAAATACATATACTTCTGCCACATCGAAGGGCAACAAGTAACAAGGTTAAATGTATTCATTCCTGTTATACGAGTATATGCATATAAATACATTTTTTACTGTAATTTAATGTACCTGTAATTTTTACTTTCCCCTTCCCCTTAGTGTGAAAATATCTTTTTCCACTAAGAAGAGAGTGGTAAGTGAAAGTTGTATGATGTGCGCACCGCATAAAATAACAACTTACAGTATACTCCAGGCCTCTTGAAGGTCGGTATCCAGTGGATTCCTCCCAGTGAATAGCACATTATTTTCTTTTTTGTGCCTGTAGCTCAACTTGAGGACTTCTTTGGCTTCATTTACGTCATAATTAACGCTGTTCAGAAATTGGATAAGTTGGAAATCTGGAGAATAATTATTGGTAAAATTATTGGAGGAGAATAAATTCATTGTTACTATCCAATATAATGTAGTTATACAGGATGTCTCGTAAATAGAGGTAAATATTTATATGAGTTATAGCAGACCTCAAGATATACTAAAAAGATCATATAAATATATATTTTCATATATTCATATAAATATATATATATGAAATATTTATATGAATATAAACTAAATTTATTTATTGAATATTTAATAGTTGACTGTTGCATTATAAAGGAATGAAGATGGTCCGGGGTGGCGGTCATAAATAGGCTGAATAGTGGCAAAACTATTTTATTAAAAGCCAACGTTTCGACCCGAATTTGCAAGTATTCTTCAGGGCTAGAACGGACAAGATACAAAAAGATATAGAGAATTGTGGAAGTTACATAATATTATGACAAAAAATTATAAACAATGTAAATAAGCTTATTGAAATTATAAACAGTAAGTACGTTAAAATATAAACAGAGTAAATAACAAGATTCTAAACTAAAGTAAATAGATGGTAACAATTGTTATAGTATAGTATAATATATACAAATGTGAATATACTTCCACAGATGTACAGAAGAGATTGAAAGAAAAGGAAAAAGGATGTAATATGAAATGTAGGAGGCATAAAAGAATGTGAAAAAAAGAAAACCAAAAAATAAGTAAATAAAAATAGAGACTTACAGGTGTGTTCAGCTAGGAGTTTCACTTAGAATCCTTACCCTGGTTTTCCAGTTCTAAGTGAAACTCCTAGCTGATTTTATTTACTTATTTTTTGGTTTTCTTTATTTTTTGTTTACTTTTTTTCACATTCTTTTATGTATATTATTTCATATTACATCCTTATTCATTTTCTTTCAATCTCTCCTGTAGATCTGTAGAAGTATATTCACACCTGCATATATATTATATTACACTACAACAATTGTTAACATCTATTTACTTCAGTTTAGGATCTTGTTACTTAGCTTACTCATTTTATATTTTAATGTACTTACTGTTTATAATTTTAATAAGCTTATTCACATTGTTTATAATTTCTTGTCTAAATATTATGTAACTCCCACAATTCTCTATATTTTTGTATCTTGTCCGTTCTAGCCCTGAAGAAGACCTGCAAAGTCGGGTCGAAACGTTGGCTTTTAATAAAATAGTTTTAATCACTATTCAGTCTATTTATGACCGCCTCCCCGGACCATCTCCTTGCTTTATTAAATTTATTTATATAAAATATAAACATATATTTTCAATAGAAAGTAGTAGGTCGTGTTTTTTATTGAACAGGTTTTCTATTGAAGCGATAACTAAAGAAATATCACACGATGAGGACTTTTAGAGCCTGTTGCTCCAACTTACTAAAGCTTAGATTAATCGTTATCTAAGATTAAACGAAGTTTTCTAAGATCGACAGATACAAAAAACAGTGGAAGGTTATCATAGTTGCCAAGGGTAACTCTAGTAAACTAAGTTTTTGTTCGAAGTTTAAGCGGCTAAGGTCGACCGATCAAGATTAAACTAGGTTTAATCTTAGATAACGCTTAATCTAATCTTTACTGAGTTGGAGCAACTGGCTCTTAAACGGCTTAAGTAAGCTAAGTTTAGTTTTAAAAAAAAATCGTAAATGATTCTTCATTTGTTTTTACTTTCAGCTACCTAAATGTTTAATATATTTTTTTTCCTTTTTGGTAGTTATTAATTATTTACACCTTTTTTTTCATACATCACATCACGTCATAATGATAAATTACATGTTTGTGGTTGAAGTAACCTTACACATGACCTTACATGTGGTTTGAATGCTATTAAGAGAATTGAAATCCATTTTTACACTAGGCAAAACCTAATAAAAAACCTACATAAGATGTAAATATAATTTATATACAAAATAAAATATATATATATATATATATATATATATATATATATATATATATATATATATATATACCTACAAAACACACACACTCATATCGTATATATATAGATATATATGTAATATATAGTAAGGGAAATTATTGCGATTGTGAAAATTTTCGAATCTGTGTTTTCAACGGAAGAAATACACGTTTTGAGATATCCTGAGTCCCACTAGCTAAGTCCCACAAAATGGTTTGTGTCTGTGTGTGCACTAGCGGATCCAGGATTTAATTTTGGGGGGGGGGCTTCAGCCCGAAACCTTTTTTTTTCATAAAAATAACGATAATTACTTTGGAAAAACAGAAAGAAACTAACTACCTATATAAAATGGTGTTTAAGTTATTCCTTAAGTACTTTTAAATGTAATTACATGAACAATAATACTTCAAGAGGTAGAATTTAATTTTTTTTTCCCCATAAAACATGGTAATATTTTTCCATTTTGGGGGGGGGGGACTTCAGCCCGAAAGCCCCCCCCCGTAGATCCGCCCGTGTGTGTGTGTGAATAGACTAGCTCAAAAACGAAAAGTCGTACGAACCATAAAATGCGTTTTTGAGGTTTTTATAAGCCTGGGATATTACAGCAACTTTATCGTCAAAATTGACAAACCTGAAATGGTACTTTATAATTTATAGTATTTCTCCCAAAACCGCTATTACGATTTTGATTAAACTCAGAATATCAGTGTGTATTATTAGGCAGTTTTGAATATAATGTATATTGGATTGTTACTGATGTTCTCTAACAGGGCTTCAATTGGCTAACTTTCAATATTAGCTTCCTCTAAAGTATCTTTATTTTTATTTATTTTTTTAAATAATTAACTATTTCACATTAATCATTGATATAAAATATGAAAGAATTTGACAATTAACTAGAGGAGAAATAAGAGATCGTATCGGATAATAGTTGTAACAGAGGACCCGAAGGAATACGATTTCACCCGAAAGATTATAACAGGCTTCATACGTAGTGTTGCCCAAAATCGGCCTTGGTCTTGCACTTTGCAAGACCAAGACCAACGCCGTCTATCTGTTGCAAGATCAAAACCAAGAGTGGTAAAAAAAAATCTATTTTTTGAATAAAAATTGAGATAAAATAGTTAATAATACTTGAAAATTTTAGTTACTGTGTGTTAAGAATTGGTGTAACCAATATACTTTTGCATTTAACTCTTCTAAGTTTTCATTCAGACTTAGGTTTCTCATATCTAAAAAATTACAGTAATATCTCTCTAGTAATAAGCTAATAGGTAACTGCAAGACTGTTACGAGAGTCTTGAGCAAGACCAACACCTAGACCAAGAATTAGTTTGCAAGACCAAGACGAGTCTTGGTCTTGCATTTGGGCATCACTTGATTAAATTCATTATATCAGTGTAAAATTAAGCAGTTTTAAATAAAATGTAGATTTTATTCTGATTGATGTTCTCTAACAGAGCTTAAATGGCTAATGTTCAATATTAGCTTCCTCTAAAGTACCTTTAATTTTGTTTATATGAAACAATTGACCATTTCTCATACATTTATAATATAAAATATTGTTAAATATAAAATATGAAAGAATTTGATAATTAACTAAAGGAGAAATAAGATATCGTAACAGAGAATAGTTGTATAGAGAGAACCAAAGTAACAAAGATTTCCATAGTAACATGAGCTTAATATAATACGGACTCGGACAATATTATATAAATATAGATATGTGGTTTTCATAAATGTTATTGTTGGTATTATTTAATATTTAATTGTATAGATTACAGCGATATAAATATTAAAATTTGTATATATAAGGATATATACAAATTTTAATATTTACTTAAGTACACAGGATCTGATATTCACGATGAGACAAATATCCGAGAAGATTATAGAAAAGAGCAGAGAGGTCTTCGCTTGTTTTGTAGACCTAAATAAAGCGTTTGACAGAGTGCAGAAGGCAGACATATCAAGAGCATTGGAGGAGTGTGGCGTTCATATGGGATTGAGAACAGCCATCCTAAGTATATATGAAACAAAGAGAAATGTAATTAGGATGTGCAACCACACATCAAAAGAATTGACAACAGATCAAGGAATCAAACAGGGATGCAGCCTTAGCCCCCTCTTGCTTATACTAGTGCTGGACTCTGCCCTAAAACAAGCAGAACAGAAAATGAGGCCATACCACCTCGAATACAGGAACCTACAGAGCGTCCAGTATACGTTGCTTGCTTTTGCTGACGATATGGTAGTGTTCGGAAATGACTGCCGTAATCTGCAGTTTAACCTCAAGATCCTTCAAGCTGAGATGATAAATATAAACATGGAAATTAACATCTCGAAAACAAAATTCATGAGGATTGGGAAAAGAAGAGACCGAGGAGACCGGATCGTTCGGCTGGGTGGAAGAAGTTAAGGATTTTAAATACCTGAGCGCTCACCTTAACGAGTTCGGATGGGTGGATGGAGAAATTAAAGAGAGAATTAAGACGGCAGGAAAATGCTTCTACTCCCTCAAGTCAGGCTTCTTGGACAAAAAAGAAGTCTCAAAGACCACTAAGAAAATTGTCTTTAAGAATACTTTCCTCCCTACATTGACGTATGCAAGCGAGTCTTGGACCCTCACTGCCAAGCACAAAAGCCAAATCCAAGCTATGGAAATGCGCTATCTAAGGAAAATAGAGGGGAAAACAAGAAGAGATCTCATTAGGAATGTGACCATACGAGGTAATCTGGACCTGAGAAATGCAGAGGAGATAATCCAAGAAAACCAACTTAGGTGGTTTGGACATATCTCGCGAATGGCTGAAAACAGAATTGCCAGGGCTACCTACAAGGTCAAAGTGGAGGGAAGGAGGCCACAGGGAAGACCAAGAAAAAGATGGAAAGAAGGAGTTAAAGAAGCCTTTGACAGGAGAGGAATGGACTGGAGTAGGAGAAGACAGCTGGCACAGGATAGAGATTCGTGGATCAGGCTCTATAAGAAGGAACCTCACACTGCTCAGCGGTAACAGAGGACTGGATTAAGTTAAGTATATATAAGGATACTTATACAAATAAAAAAAATACCCACAATGAAATGTAAATAAATATAGCGTCTATAATTTTTACTTTCACTTTCCCTTTATCTGAAATTAATGATTTCTGCTAAGAAGAGTAAGTGTTATGTGCGCACCAGATCCTTTTTTTTAAATAACCTAATCATTATTTGATACCTGTTATGTTGATCGGGATAGTGTTCGGTTCCAAAGTGAAACTTTTCCTCAACATTTCGATTTTTTGCTGATGTAACTTAATTTCATCTTTGTGAATTTTATTTATTTCGAGTTTTCCATTTGCACGGATCCTTGTCGAGGCTGCAGCCTTCATCTGGATTCCATAAACTTCTCTCAAATACTGGAGCCAATGAACACAAAAAAATAATACATAATAATAATAATAATGTATTTTTTATAATTAAAATATTAAAAAAAAAGAATATAGAAGGAAAGTTTTTTTGTGTGTTTATTTATGAAATTTACAACTATATAAAAACTTATATACATCTTGAATATTTAATTGTTGACCGTTGCATTATAAAGGAAGGAGATGGTCCGAGGTGACGGTCATAAATAGGCTAAATAGTGGCAAAACTATTTTATTAAAAGCCAACGTTTCTATTTTATATGTATATGTATATACTTATAATTTATTATTTCATAGATATAGTATTTTTCCCTTGTATCCATCCATATCTTCAAATTTTAGATACTGTGATTTTATAGGTTTTTCCCATTACCCAAACAGGTCAACAAATTTCCCCAATACCTACCCTTACAATGGTGGTCGAATTATAACAACAATGCGAACTTTGCTAAGCAATTCTCGATAAACAGTACTG
Source organism: Nezara viridula (assembly GCA_928085145.1). Taxonomy (NCBI): domain Eukaryota; kingdom Metazoa; phylum Arthropoda; class Insecta; order Hemiptera; family Pentatomidae; genus Nezara; species Nezara viridula. The sequence continues at coordinate 180,414,702 of OV725079.1, read as the reverse complement.
AATAATTATTTTAACGATTATGAAATCAATAAAAATAATAAAGGTAAAACTCATAACCTATCAAAATAGCTACATTTCCACCAAGACCGTATAATTTCTTTCCAAAAATCGGGACGTTTTTAAAACAAATTGTTAAAAAAACGGGACTGTCCAGCTAAAAGTCATAAGCGGAAGAATTCGGCTATTGAATTAATTATTTATGAATGTATAATTTTTTCATGGAATAGTTCTTTTCGTTTTCCTCACCCAAGATAACCTTCATCAACAGAAACGTTTCTTCCGTATATGTTAACATTTTAATTAATACTTATTATTATTCGAGAATTTTGTTTTAGATATATCAACAATAGAATAATGATTATCTTAAAAACTGAACTATCCTTCATGCATTTTTTGTTATATTACTATTGCATAATTCATGAATTTTATCATATTTTACCTCTTCGCGCTTAAACATAATCAATGCAAATCTATTTTTTTTGGTTCAGTTTTAAAGAAAAAGTTGGATGAAACCATTCTATTTTGATTGTGGGATTTATATAACATGCCGACTGTATATTATAAAAGCCATTAAGTGATATTTCATAAGGTTAACTAATCAAGATCTTTATAAAATTTTCCTTTATGAAACCAGAAAATTGTGCTATTGTTATCAAATGCAAAATTATTAAGAAAATAAAATTATGCAACGTATCAACAGATAAAGATATCAATTGTTACTTTATCGATAAATATAACAGACAAAGGAAACAAAAATTAATTTGAATCTTCATTAATGTTTGGAACCAACATGTTTACAAATTTCAATAAGCTGTGTCTTTGCTAAAAATTGTCCGATTTCGATGATTTTTTTTTCCTTTTGTAGGGAATTTAGTAATCTTTTATATAATCATGGGCATAGCCAAGTGAAAAGTGTGTAATTTTTTAGTCATTCGCAAATAAAGTTTGTTTTCTTAAATAACTTGTTTGCCTGAATTTTCGGGGTGATTGGACTATTTTTCCCGCCTGAAGGAGAAGGAAGCCTTCGAAATTGGTGGCTCAATCTTGAGATTTGGTGAAGAATTAACGATGATATGGCTTGCCGATTAAAAACACCATCGATAAATAATATAAACTCCTCTCTCGATCATCAAGTCGACGAGATGAGACGTGTATTCAATGACAGTACTACAATTAACTTAAGGTTGTGTGGATGCGAACCCTATGCCTTGCGTTATCTCGAAAATAGTACGTTTTGGGGCTTAAAAACGCAGGATCCGGGTCTTTAAGGTCCAATTTGTCCCGTATCGATATACAGACCTACCACCGTTTCAGTATTGAAGCCTAGCTAAATGTTTATATCGACTTTATTTATTTTAGAAAGAAAAACAGAAGTGGAGAATACGATTCGCTAACCTCCCGTGTTATTCTGAATCCAACGGTACCCCATTCATGGTATTTGAGCATGACAGGAGCTTATATTTGGTACAAAACCGATTTCGATCCTTACTGTAATAATATATGTCGGGATGGAGATTTTATGTATTGAAAGGTTTGATTTATTTTCATGTTCTTACAATGTTATTGTATCGATAAATGAAATCGATATTCTTAAAAACATTTTTGATAGTTAACCTATATAAAAAATGTACTTGGTGACTTTTTTGCAATATACCTATGATATATAAATATTTTGAAGTAATAATCCATTGTGTGGTGATTCTCAGATAATGGGAAATTTTCATGATATAATTTTGAGGGCATTTAAATACAATTTTCTAAATACCTACGCCTTCTATTGTCGTTCAGCTTTCTCTGAGCATATGGCCAAGATTATAAGTGATTTTTTTCTCGGTAATTAAAGCTAATAATTCGGTTGTGGGAATGAAACGAGTTTTCAACTTGGTAATGACATTTTTAGGTATTTTATTCGGCCAAAACCACTGTGTAGCTAGTATTATATATATATTTTTTTAAACTGATTTGCTACAAACCGTATTCAAACGTGATTTATAATAAATGAAATAATTTGAACAGATAGAGAGATAATATACGCGGTGGTAATGACAACAATAAAGGTACGTGCTCACCAAACAAGAAACGAATGCTTAGAGGCTCCCAACTGGTCGGTCTATCCGCTGGTGCCTGTCGTTTAACTCCATGGCAACTACTACACTCAGAAGAACTTTTTCCACTGTTCTCTCGTTTTAAGGCTTAAATATCTGATGTTTTTTGTTTGGTAATGACATAAAAGAGATGGAACTATGTTTGAAAATACATAAACATACTTCACTGTTAAAAAAAATATATAATACAAAATTCCTTAATTATTCTTTAGGAGTGGAAATAAATTTCACTGTTACTTTACTTAGGTTTCGAAAGAAAGAAAAAGTTGTTTACTTGAAAACTGAGAGTGGGAAAATACGTGGTAATGGCATTTAGTAGCTTAAGTAATTATAAAATCACACTATTCTTTAATATTGCATTATGAAAAAATATTTCTTCACTGTATAGCAGTGGGGTAAAAATCAAGTTAGACTTAACTAATCACGTAAAAGTTATATTAGACTAAAACTTGCCCCTAAAATGAGAATCACCCTTAAATAAAAACATATGGCAAAGGTTATCACAGCCTTTATAATATGCCCTAGTTCTATAGGTATCGATATTTGAAAATAACTTCATAATAAATAGTGAAATCTATATTTGTCTTAAATATTATACCTTGGTCATTTTACTGCTCAGCTATTTCTTATATGTGCGGGCCATTTTGATAAAATATTCCTTTTAAACGAAAATACGTCCTCCTAAGCAGCTAATATAGTGATTACTGTTTCTGGACATATGATTACTGAAGCAGTGTTGAATTCAATGCTTCATTGATCTATAGAATAGGTTATTTCTTATTCTATGATTCGATTGTGGTATAGCAATGCTACATGGATGGTTTCTTGGAAAACGTCGTATTATCGTTTAATACTGTTTTTCGATTGTCAATCGGGGGGTACTACTGCACAAGTATCACTCCACTTTGATAGGTAGCCAAGATCCATGATCACACCATAAATGGAATTCCGAAAATGTTCGAGTGTCTCCAAATGTAGACGAAAGTGACCGAATATCTTAAAGGTTTACAAAAATACTATTCACGATTCAAGTCCCCCCACCACGCATTTCTATTTCTGAGTGAACCTGTTATCGCCGTGGTACAGACCCATTTTTATCGAATTATTAACATCCGCCTGAAACTTCGTAAATAATTTCATATCATCGTAGCCTACAACTATTTTACTTACAAATAGATGGAGGGGGGTATTTTGGAAGATGGTGAGGGAGGGAGGTTCATGCGTTATTAACTCTAAGGCTATTGACAATAAGAAATGAGTTATATAAAATTACAAAAATTGAAATTCTTTTAACTTGAATTAAAAAGAAATTCGTTGAACCAAATTTTTTTTATATTAGCCATGTACTCACTCTCGTATTTGGCTTTTTTTTTTCACCTTAAAGGCTATATTAATTATGAGACATGACTCACAGGTAATCCATATTTCCTGTTAAAGGATATCCATGGGCCGATGTGCCTGACGTGGGATATGGTACCTTTGTTAACACTTATGCATACCATCCCGAATCTGCAACGTTATGTCCAATGTATCTCTTCCATAAGAAATTGTAAAAGAAAACTTTGAGCGAATGCCATTCCAGTTTAGAGGTGTCATTAATTCTGCCCCTCGATCGTAGTTGGTTTAGTTATTTAGTTGTTGTTTTTTTTTCTTCTATTCCATTGTTGAAAGTTCTATAACAAAACCTACGTGCTTATTGTACAACATTAAGAATATAGCACATATGTTAGCTTCTTTTATCGATTAGTTAATCAATTTAATTTTTTTTTTTTATTCATAAAACTGAACACGAACTCAACTACAACAAAAATGTACTAAAAATAAAACTGTTCACACCCCAAAACGACCCTTATATGTGTTTGGCGGAGTATTCGCGGCGTTGTTCGCGTTAAAGTACTGAAACCTTCACAAACTGATCGGTGTTAATCAATCTTTAACCTAAAAGGCGTTATTCTGCAACGTCGGGACGAGCGATAGTCGACTGTACTATCGATATATCGATACTTTGGAACTAACGATAGTTTGTATCCTCCTCTTAGGCACAAATTATTTTCAAATTTTATATGCTAAAAGGGATAATTTTAATTTAATAACAATTCTTCATATTTCTTAACTATTTATTTACTAGTATTTACTTAGGGGATTCATGGCGCAAGTTGAAATATAGGGATTTAAATATTGGTACGTGGAACGTAAGGAGTTTAAACACAGCAGGGGGGCTAAAATCGGTCGCGAATGAGGTAAATGGGTACAATTTGGATGTCGTGGCTCTGCAAGAGGTTCGCTGGCCAGGGGAGGGCTCGCTGAGGGAAGGAAAGTACACTATTTGGTACGGAGGAAGCGGGAATCATTGTTTAGGTACCGGGTTTCTAATTAGGAGTAGATTACTATCCGCTTTGAGGGACGTACAATTCTTTAGTGATAGAATTTCGGTAGCTACATTTCAGGGACGTTGGTTTAAAATCGCATTAATAAACATACATTGTCCGACCGAAGACAGTGACGATGAAGTCAAAAGTGAATTTTACGATAAACTCGAATGGGTTTATGATAAACTACCGCGAAACTACATGAAAATAATTGTAGGTGACGCGAACGCAAAGGTAGGAAGGGAAGAAGTTTATATTCCGACGATTGGTAAAGAAAGTTTGCACGAATATAGTAATGATAATGGGATCCGTCTGATAAACTTTGCCATCTCGAAAAACCTGATAATTAAAAGTACGACGTTTAAACATAAGGATATTCATAAATATACTTGGACATCACCGGATTCGCAAACACGAAATCAAATCGATCATGTCTTGATACAACACAGCTGGCAAAGCAGTATAATTAATGTACGGTCTTATCGCGGAGCAGAATGTGGGTCGGATCATGAATTAGTAATCGCGAAACTTCGACAAAAACTTAATATAAAAAAGAGAAAAGAAAACCGTTTCGATTTTGAGAATTTTAATTTGGAAAAATTAAAAAATCCATCAATTAGAAACCAATTCGAGCTAGATGTTAAGAATAGGTTTGAAGCTTTAGAGCTTCCTGACGAGGACCACGAGGATATTGACAAGTTATGGGTAGAGATCAGGGATAATATTAAAGCGGTCGGTAACTCGTGCCTAGGAAAAAAGGAAAATAAGAATAACAAACCGTGGTTTGATGAAGATTGCTTAAACATGTGCGAAAAAAGAAAAGCCGCTAAATTAAAAGCTCTAAATAATCCTAGCGAAGACAATCTGGAATACTTCCGAATCTCAAAGAACGAAACGACAAAATTGCTCAAAAATAAAAAAAGGGAGTATCTTAAAAATAAAATAATTGAAATAGAAACTAATAGAATCGAAAATAACGTAAGAGACATGTACAAAGGTATAAACAGATCACGTAAATATGTAGGGCCCGTAACGTCTGGAATTAGGGATGATAATAACAATATTCTGACCGATCCGGTTGACATATTGAATAAGTTTAAGGACCACTTTGACAATATTTTAAATACGGGAAATTATGATCTGTGTCCTCCTTCTGAGTACCAGAGTGCTGAACCGTTAATAGAAGGACCAAGTAAAGAGGAAGTTGAAGTAGCTATCGGAAAATTAAAATCATATAAAGCAGCGGGAATCGATAATATTCCTACTGAACTAATTAAGGCATGCGGGGAAGCTGGAGTTTCTAAAATACATCGGTTGGTTAAAAAGATCTGGGTGAACGAGAAATTACCTGAAGAATGGAAAGAATCTATTCTTATTCCGATTCACAAAAAGGGTCCGAGGACGGATTGTAATAACTATCGAGGAATTTCACTCCTTCCGGTATGTTATAAAATATTCACTTCAATCTTAACCAGTCGAATCACGGAATACGCCGAGGAAATTATCGGAGACTACCAATGCGGATTTAGACGGAATCGTTCGACTATTGATCAAATATTTTCTTTACGGCAAATATTAGAGAAAAAATTGGAGTATAACGGTATTGTTCACCAGCTGTATATAGATTTTAAAAAGGCTTACGATTCTATTGACCGCCAGAAACTGTATAATATTCTAATCGAGCAGGGGATTCCAAAAAAACTAGTAAATCTAGTCAGGATGTGCTTGACGGAGACACTCAATAAAGTTAGAATCGGTAATAATTTGTCCGAAAAATTTGAGGTTCGTTCGGGCTTAAAACAGGGGGATTCTCTTTCGCCTGTCCTGTTCAATTTGGCATTAGAACATGCCATTAGGGAGGTAATGCGAACCGAGAAAGGGTTGGATCTGGGCGGGACAACATCCGTGCTGGGCTATGCTGATGATCTGGTACTGTTAAGCGAAGACGTTGAAACTATAAAACTAAATACGACAACGTTAATGAAAGCCGGTAAAGAACTAGGACTCGAAATAAACGTGGATAAAACAAAATATATGGTTAGCTGCAAAAATGGCGATACTACTGGTGACATCGATATAGATGGTAATATGTTTGAACAGGTAGATAAATTTAGGTATCTAGGTTCAACGATAACTAGAAAAAACGAAATTGAAGAAGAGATTAAGGTTAGACTGAAGGCGGGAAATGCTTGTTATTTTTCTGTGACAAAACTACTTAGTTCGCGCCTCTTGTCCCGAACTTAAAAATTAGAATCTATAAAACAATTATCTTGCCTACAGTTCTTTATGGATGCGAAACTTGGCCGCTTACATTAAGGGATGAGCAGCGTCTTAAGGTTTTTGAAAATAAAGTATTGCGTAGAATATTCGGACCGAAGAAGGATGAGTTAACCGGAGAGTTCAGACGGCTACACAACGCCGAATTGCGTGAGCTGTATCCGGGGAATATAATTGATGTAATTTCATCGCGGCGAATCAAATGGGCTTGTAAAGTTGTTGGGCTTAGTAACGAGAGAATTCCTAAAGGGTTAATGTTTGCTGTGCCGAATGGTAAGCGTCCGAGGGGTAGACCGAAGCGAAGGTGGGAAGATTGCATTAAAGCCGATCTGAAGGGACTGGGTTTGGACGGCGAACGGTGGAGGGAGGTGTGTAACAAGCGATTGGTGGTGTCGGCATCGAACCTTCGGGTTCGCTAAGCCTTATTATTATTTATTTACTAGTAGGCCCGTGCGAAAAATTCGCACAGCATATTGTTATCAAATGCCAAATTAATAAGAAAATAAAATAATGCAACGTATCAAAAGATAAAGAAATCAAATGTTACTTTATCGATAAATATAATCAACAAAGGAAACAAAAATTAATTTAAATCTTCATTTTTGTTTGGAACCAACATGTTTACAAATTTCAATAAGCTGTATCTTTGCTAAAAATTGTCCGATTTCGATGATTTTTTTTTCCTTTTGTAGGGAATTTAGTAATCTTTTATATATTCATGGGTATAACCAAGGGAAAAGAGTGTAATTTTTTAGTTATTCGCAAATAAAGTTTGTTTTCTTTCATAACTTGTTTGCCTGAATTTTCGGGGTGATTGGACTATTTTGCCGCCTGAAGGAGAAGGAAGCCTTCGAAATTGGTGGCTCAATCTTGAGATTTGGTGAAGAATTAACGATGATATGGCTTGCCGATCAAAAACACCATCGATAAATAATATAAACTCCTCCTCTCTCGATCATAGAGACCTCAAGTCGACGAAATGAGACATGTATTCAATGACAGTACTACAATTAACGTAAGGTTGTGTGGATGCGAACCCTATGCCTTGCGTTATCTCGAAAATAGTACGTTTTGGGCTTAAAACGCAGGATCCGATAGTTCTGGAGGAAATCTCCGGGTCTTGCTATACGCATCAAAATCTTCAAGGTCCAATTTGTCCCGTATCGATCTACAGACCTACCACCGTTCCAGTATTGAAGCCTATCAAAATGTTTGAATCGACTTTATTTATTTTAGAAAGAAAAACAAAAGTGGAGAATACGATTCGCTAAACCCCCGTGAAATTCTGAATCCAATGGTACCCCATTCATGGTATTTGAGCATGACAGGTGCTTATATTTGGTAAAAAATTGATAATAGTGAATTTCTTGTTAATGGAAAACTTTTACGAATCGTTACATTAAGAAAGTAAATTAATGGAAGTGTGAAGGCGTGTTTAAATATATTCTTATCAAAATAAAAAACTGAAGAAAAAAACATTGAACAAGAACAAGTCTTTAAGGTGAAAAAAAAAAATCCAATTTCAAATTATTTTCTTAGTAATATTTTTAAACCTGTAGTTGGACTGATTAAAAAAAATGTAACCTTTATCTCTTCATTTTATTTATTATTACATAAAACAATGTATATATAAAATTTACAATGACGCCAGTTTACAGTCTACAGTTTTATTTTTAACTAATCTTATCAAATTAAATTTAGAAAATCACAATCTTGAAATTCAATTACAATCTATTTGTTTTACCACATTCATGGAAATGAACTTAATTTAGTTTTATATATATATTTGTTTTACCTCCCCCCTCACGATTTTATTTATTGTACAAAAGACAATATATAAATACAATTATATATATATATATATATATATATATATATATATATATATATATATATATATATATATATATACAATTTCCAAAGTTCCTTTTTTTGTCCTTTAAGGTAAAGGGCATCCTGCGGCCATAAATGTAAAATATGCATGCAGCATGCAGAGCCCTTTACAATAAAATGTTTTCGTTAAAAAAAAAAGATCTTTGAAAACTGTATATATATCTATAATTGTATTTATATATTGTCTTTTGTATAATCAATAAAACCGTGGGGAGTGGGGGAAAAATTCTATATAAATTTATTTTTCGTGAAAAATTTTTTTTAAATGTTTATTTCAGTATCTCAAATGTAATAAAACCATTAATCCGTGGTACAGACCCCTTTTTATCCAATTATTAACATCCCTCTGAAACTTCGTAAATAGTTTCATCTCATCGTGACCTACAAATATTTTATTTACGAAAACTCTTGGAATTGGGGAGTTTTCAATCTGGAGGGGGGCAAACTTTGTCTATTTAATTAGGTACTAAAAACTCGTAAATACACATTTGCTTTCTACTTGGATCGTAAGATAATTTGATCACAAAATAGATAAAAAAGGTGACATACAAAAATATTGGGCCGTTTGTACTATATAACTTCGTTATTTTGAAATTTTGAGGGTGTAGGTCATGCCAAACTGCTCAATATTTTTGACGGCCATCTTTTTTCTCATGATAAGAACTTTATCATCGTCATGACGATAATTAAAACATATCTTAAAAAACTTGTTTATTTTTATGAAAAATACCATCAAGTTTCTTTCTTTATTTTTCGGTGATACCTAAGGATTCTCAGGACTATTATCCTTTGTTTATCTTTTTAATATAATTTTAGTTTATCATCATCCTTGGATACGCAGATGATATATCTGTCCTTGGAAGTAATCGAGAGGACATTGAGAAACTCACAAAGACTCTAATTAGAGTAGAGAGGCAGAGGAGATCGGCCTACAAGTAAATAACGACAAAACAAAATATACGATAGTAAGCCGGAAATTACACCCCAATAACAGGATCTGCGTTGAAGGAAAATTGTTCTGGAGAGTAGAAAAATTCAAATACCTCGGCTCCACAATAACCTCAATGAATGACCTATGGGCAGAAATAGACCAACCTATAACTAGCCCAAACAGAGCTTTCTTCTCCCTCTCAAAGGTATTGAAATTCAAAGAAATCTCAAACACATGGAGAAGAAAGACCAATATAGAATGACTTACAGAAACTGGTCAATCAACACAATTTTTATATCCTTTTGTATCTTGTTAGTTTTAGCCCCGAAGAAGATCTTCAAAGTTGGTTTGAAACGTTTCCTTGAAATAAAAGTAGTTTTTTTCATTATTTCAGCCTTTTTATGACCCCACCCCGAACCATCTCCTTACTGAATAATGTACAATGGTCAACTATCAAAAATTCAATTAAATTATATTCATAACATTTTTAAGTGAATAATTGATATAAATTTATTCTTCTTTTTCTTTTTTCCAGGTCTCCTTAACAGTCCGAGTAAAACAGCAAAACTTCACAATGAGCAGATCGATACGGGAATATTGAATTGGAACGATACAACTAACAATACTGCGACAGTTGAAACATCTAATGGATCAGCAAAAGGTAATTTAAGTATTAATAAAAAATAATCTTATATTACTACTGAAGGTTCTCACTATCAGTAATTTTTAAGGAAGTGCTGTTTCTAAGATAAGAGCAATGCAAGGAGATTGGCTAAAATCATTCTCAACTCCCCATTTTTCTTCCCAAGTTAAGAGCACTCACTTTATAGAAGCTGTGTTTATGGAGGTTTCTTGACCTCATAATAATTATCTGTCTCCCACAGCCAGACTTGAACCTGGTCTCAAAAGATAGGAATACACATGGTCATGGCGAGAAACTAAGGGACACAGGATGAATTTTTCTGGACAGTTGGCAAATAAGCCCTTTCAGTTTTTTTGTTTATTTTTATGTCACTATGATACACTTCTTATCTGATGAATTAATCCTTAAGGTGGATTGTTTATCCTGTTTGTAATATGTTAAAAAATATATCTGTTAACTCTTAAGACTGACGTACAACATGAATCATCTGACAGAAGTCCTTAAAAGTACAAGAAACCCCTACAGCCCACCATGATGATTATGTAGGCGTTTGCCAAGGTACCTGTTGTTCTGGTTTATATTCGACGCTGTGAAGCTGCCAAAAAATTTGCTGATTACAAATTTAATTTAATTTCCAAAAATTTTGTTTAGTTAATAAATAAATAAATAATGTTTTGCTGTTTAAACAGAATTTTTTTTTTTTTGAATGCATATAAAAATGTTTTAGAGAAGGAGTTGATCGGGAGGGGGGAGGGGGTGCGGTCAAATAAATACTAAATTATAGAAATAGTATTATTTAATTATTATGCCGACATTTCGACCCACCATGCAGGTCTTCATCAGGGCTACAAAAGATACAAAATAATAAAGGTACATGGTGAAAATAAAATAAATGAATAATGGGTAGATATTAAATAAGAAAAAGTTGTCTGATAAAGAAATAATAAGATGATATCAGAGATATAGAGGGTGACAATGTAGTTAGAATGTCATGTATTTCTATTTATATAATACTTGATATTCTAATTACATTGTCACCCATTATATCTCTGATATCATCTTATTATTTCTTTATCAGACAACTTTTTTTTACTTAATATCTACTTATTATTCATTTATTTTATTTTCACCATGTACCTTTTATATTTTGTATCTATTGTAGCTCTGATGAAGACCTGCATGATGGGTCGAAACGTCGGCATAATAATTAAATAATACTATTTCTATAATTTAGTATTTATTTGACCGCACCCCCCCCCCCCCGATCAAGTCCTCTTAAAACATTTTTATATGCATTCAAACATTTTTTTGTGTGTTTAAACAGCAAAACATTATTTCTTTATTTATGAACTTAACAAAATTTTAGCAAATTAAATTAAATTTGCGATCAGCAAATTGTTTGGCAGCTTCACAGCGTCGAATATGAACCAGAACAACAGGTCTCTTGGCAAACGCCTAGTATTTAGTATTTATTTGACCGCACCCCCCGATCAACTCCTTCTCATATTATATCACGGTCAACCGTCTCTACATCATAAAAAATGTTTTAAGTATAATACAAAACATTAAAAGAGATTTTCTCACAAAATTAATCATATATTGATTTAATATAGTAACTAAATTACATAGTTATCAAACCTTAAAATTAAAATGAAAGAAAGGCACAAGTTAACATTTCAACTATAGATAAATATATACGACCGTGATAATATATAAACAGCATAGATAATAAATAGCATACAATTGAAGATTGATTGCTTAGCAGATGGTAAAATAACTATTGTTTGAATGAGGTTAAGGATTAGAATTTGTGTATTGAAGTAGTGATCCACAGCATCCACAACTTTTATTTATTTAAATATTTTTAATACATAATAAACCAATAAAATTACTGAACATTCTAGTTCGATGTTTTTGTAATGTCGTTTTTTCCCTTTATTATTCTATTTCAGCTGAAAGCCTATTCGACAGTGGTGGTATCGATTGGTCTGCACCAGTTTCTCGCCAAGATGATGATAAGTTGGAACTTGAGTGGGAAGATGACGAGGATGATGGTATCGGTAGCGGGGATGATGATGGAGGTATACAGATGAAATCGAAGGAACCCGAACCACCAGCAAAACAAGAAAACTCCACTCACAATGATGGTATAATTATTTTAATAGATACAAGTATAGAACATATAAATATTTTTTATTTAGGGTAAATTAATCCTGCTCTAATGAACAACTTCAATATGATACTCCATAACAATATCTCAAATTTTATACCCATATTGAAAAAAAAAAATCAGTTTATTTATCCAATTAAGAGTTTCAAGAAGTGAGATTATGCAGGGTGTCTCAGTTCTTAATGTCAAAACTCTGTGGGGAAGAGGGAGGTGATTCTAGACGAAATTCCAAACAAAAAAGTTCATCTGATCTAATGGGCCAATTCCGAACGGAAAAGGAATTAGAACCAATTTAGTATTTTTCTTAACGTTAGTTTTTATTGAATAAGAAGGAATTTCTCAAAAAATGTTCAAGATAATTAAATTTTAATTACCATCAAAAAGTAGACAACATTTTTTTTTAGAAAACAGTAATTATTAAATTTTCTTACGTCAATGATAAAAGGGACTTCAGGAGGTCTAATAACACAAAGCTTACCATTATGCCGAATTATTTCTCGAATCAGGATTACAGAAATATGCTGCCTCGAGTATGGATTCTGTAACTGCTGCAGTACTGCAGTTGTATCAGACCTCCTGAAAGTCTCTTTTATCATTGATCTTGAAACTGCATATCGGAAATTTGACCTGATCTCAATACTTTCCTTACCTAGTATAGGTAGAAAAGTAAAAATACAAAATTGGTCTTAACTCCTTTTTTCGTTCAGAATTTGATCTATGAATATCTAATGAACTTTTTTGTTGGAAAAATGTTTCATGGGTATATATTAATAATAAAATTTATAATATCGAGGAAAACGCTTTATTTTACTCTTATACTTTATTCCATGATTTAATTAATTTTCAATCCATTTTCAAGTCGAACATTTATATATATATATATATATATATATATATATATATATATATATATATATCATTATTATATAATCCATGTAATCATACTTTTTTATATAATTATTGCAACAATTTATCTCCTCAAATCCTTCAAATTATAAAATTCATAAATTATTCGTGAATAGTCAATTCTAAAACAACTTTGGGCAGTCACAAAATTAAAAATTATTACACTGATGTATTTAACGAAATGTGTAGGAGTTGAGTAAATTTAAATTAATTCCTAATTTGTTGGCTGTCTACAGTTGTTTTAGAATTGACTATTCATGAATAATTTATGAATTTTATAATCTGAAAGAGATAAATGTTGCAATAATTATATAAAGAAGTATGGTTGTATGGATTATATAATAATGATATATAAATATTCGAATTGAAAATGAGCAAAATTTCCTGAAACGTCGTCAAGAAATTTAAATGAATTAAAGCATGGAATAAAGTATAAGAGTAAAATAAATCGTTTTTCTCAATATTATAAATTTTATTATTAATATATACCCTTGAAACATTTTTAAGATTACATAAAAAAGTGAAACATGTTTTTCGGCTGCCAGATCCAAACAAAAAAAGGCCGGATGGTAATCAAATGTAAATGAAAACACTTCTGAATTTATTGCAATGTTATTTCAAAATTTCTAAGTAATAGGTGAAGAACTTTCATAGATTAGATGAACAAACTAACATTTATAATTTTACTTATATATACTATTTCCAATTTTTTTTTTATTATTGATAACACGTCAATAGCTATTAAACAAAAAAAGAACAAAGAAAATGGGTTGAGAAACAGAGGAGAAAAAGGGACTGAACTGTTTTGCCTTTGTCTATTTATATAATGATTCTACTCTATTCTATTCTATTTTTATTTTGATGTTTTGCACAATTTTATAAAATTCTGTTTTAGAAGAAAAGGAATCTAAGAAACCTGTTCATCTCGATATAATGGCACAACAGCTGAAGTTCGTTGCTTGTTTGAAAATATTGATGGAAGAATTATCAACGCTCGCGACGGGTTACGAGGTAGACGGAGGACAGCTTAGATATCAGCTCTATTTATGGCTTGAAAGAGAAGTAGAAGCTCTGCGACAGCTGTGTAACTATAGTCCTGCTTCAGACTTTCCTGAGTCGCAATGTAAATAATTTCATTTCATATTGAGTTGAATAAGATAAAATGTTAATATTATTTTTTCTTATAACTAATATTCATATACGTATACAGATGATATAGTTGAGGCGATTCAGGATGTGAGGGGATGCGACACACCTACGCTGAGCAAGGAAAAGCCTACGTTACATGAAATTCTAATGGCAGAAAAATGTGATTTCGAAGCCAAAGTTCAAAGAGCTGCTAGGAGAAAGAGATGGCTGAAAGGTAAGCAGCAGATACAAAAACATTATATTTTTTTTTCTTTTTTTTAAATGCATGAGTGCACTGCAGCCATGTAGGCCTATTGTACACCTTTATTCACTGCTTATATAGTGCACCTTTAGCATAAGAACTATGTCACCACTATATATATAGTACACCTTTATTCACACCTTTATTGTACACCTTATATAGTCACTCCTGTTTAGAGCGTAATTCCTGCAGTCTCAATGAACTGTTATAAGCTTGTTGGATTGATGAACTCGTTTGCCTTGGGATCAGTCACCCTATCAATGCCGAATAATCAGAATCTTAGTCCAGCAAACCTGTCGCACCAACAAGTAATATGATAAGCTGCCTCATTCTCCCGGCCACAGTACCTACAAAGAGATGACTCCGTGAGCCCTCACATACATACATGTTTGAACCTACGATAATTCAGTTTATAGTGCCCTGTATATGCCGCTGTAATTTTCTTAAGTGAGCTCCTGCTCAGATTAATTAGTAGATTACTTCTTTTTTGACAGATTCCTTCCAGAAACAGTCTAGAGTGAGTCTGTTTTTTCAAGCACCAGTTCTTTTTAGTTTCAGCACCATAGATCTCCCCAATTCTTTTTGTTATCAGACACTGACTAATTCCACAGATGGGTTCTGGAGCTATAGGTATCTTTTGTGAGCCTATTCTAGCTAGTTCATTCACCATCTCATTACTATAAATTTCAGAGTGACCTGGAATCCATTCAATGTTTACCTTATTAAGCCTGGATAAGTCATTGAGACTTCTGACACAATCTCCAACAGCCTTAGATCTAGTTGTATAGTTATCCAGTGCTCGTACGGCTGCTTGACTGTCAGTATATATTGCAATTCTCCTTCCAATTAACCCGTCAAGCAACATTTTTGAAGCACAGTGAGTTATCGCCAATAATTCAGATTGGAACACTGTTGCGTAATTTCCAAGTGGTATTGTTACCTTCCTCTGGTTTATCCTTTCTCCAAAAACCAGCACCAAATCTGCATGTCATAAGTGACCGACCCATCAGTATAACAGTTAATCCCATTAATGAGTTTGTGTTTTCCTGAGCTGTCTATTTTTACATTATACATCTTTGTGAGAAATTCTCGAGTTTGAGTGTCAGAATGCATTGTGAGCAACCTGTCCGCCTCAATTTTTTGAACTATTTCCCAATCTCCCTCCAGGGTATTTATCTTTGAACATAAGTTTAATTTTTGTAGCTTGGAAAAAGTTTTCAAGGCCTGCTTTTCAATCTCCAGTTGCAGTGGTAATAGACCTAGCATTACTAAAAAAAAAAAATTATAAAAATATACGCATAAACATTACATACTTGTGAATTAATATGTAATTACGAATTATGTGCTGGAAAGGTTCCCATCTTACGGAGTAAGTTATAGCGGGGGCAGATTAAGACATAAAGATTTTGTCAATGACCACAAAGGTTCAAAAAAATCTATATAAAATGATCCTAATTCTATTTAAGACATAATAATTTTATTTTCTTCTCCATTCTAGCCAATGAAACTCTATTAAGAACTCTGCTGTCTTACTGTTCACTTCACGGGGCGTCTGGCGGCGGGCTGGCTTCTGTTAGGATGGAATTAGTCTTGCTACTTCAAGAGCTTCAGCAGGAGAAGACTCAGCAGCAACTGCTGTCGCCTTTACCTTTCCCGACTACTCTGCCGCTGTTGTCTGCTAGCGTTGCTTGCAACAAAACCGTCATAGCCGATCCGGTTAGACATTTACAGGTATGTCGTCTTCTCATCTTTCGAACAGCTATGTTTGTTACTGATATTTACAACTTTATCGTCATGATGAAAAAAAAATTTTGTTTTCTGTTTTAGTCATTAGCGCACGACATGCTTCAGACAATAATCGAGCAGAGGAATGCGCCTACGTTAAATTCAGTCAATTTCAGTGAAGTATTTGTTCTTAGAGATTTAGCGGTTGCGTTATCTGCTTGCATTTACCAATCCCTCTGTGATTCTGATACCTGCTCGGTTAAGGTAGCAGTGGACAGGTTATTATGATTTAGTTTATTATTTTACAGGATAGCATAACAACGGTCACTTTTGAAATAAATAAAACTTTTAAGATTATTAACATTATATTTGTTTGTTTTTCTCAAGTAAAAGGTAGTAATTTTTATCACCAATTTCTTTATTTATTTTATAATTTAAGGTAATTGTACATTGGAAATGACTTTAGCGAAGTTTTTCATTGAAATTGGTACATTCGTTTAGGAGCTACAGTCTATAGCAACGCAGGTTTTTCGGCCGCCATTTTGAAAGTAAAATGCGGATAGTAATGTTGATGAAAGAGGATCATTCTCGGGTGGTCGGACAAAAAAATTTTTATTCGTTTTTCGAATTCTATGCATCCTGAAATGTGAAACCTCTAATTTTGAGAGGGGGTTAAGTTTTTTAATTTTCTGCCCGATCACAATGGTTGATTATTGAAAATAAACCAAAATTATGTTAAAAAATTTTAACATAAATACTAAAAAGTGCATACTAAGAGGTACATATGCACACTAAAAAGTTTTTAATTATTTCAAATGTGACCATTATTATTGTTCCATCATGTATTAATTTGTCTTTTTAATTATTTAAAAGTTTATTTATTTTTTATAAAAATATTCTTTCAGCCTACATGGTTCTGCCCTCGATACATTATCTTATGTCAACTCCAGCAGTCACCTTATCGCAACTCAGCAACGCAAAAGAAGATATTCTACGGATGAACCTCTACAAGTTACAACTCAACCTTCAAAATGGCCTGGTATTTGCCATAATTAGTGAATTTCTACCTTATACGTATATGAAAGTATTTAGCTAAAGCTTTATTTTCTTAAATTCTTATTTTTGTTTTAAATCTTGTGTTTCAGGTGTTACAAATTTAAGAGCACTTTTAGCAAGAGAAAAAGACGAAGATACACCACGTCTAAACATTTTGCTGACCGAAGCGTTTGTCGCTACGTTCATGTCTTTAACGGTTTATGCATTAGCTACATGTGATTGTCATATTCTTTACCGACTTGTCGGTCAAAAGTTCTGCGATAGAACTTGGGGTACATTGTATGGAGGAGGTGTTAAAAAGCTACTGAGAGTAGCCCAGACATCAGTAAGTTTTTTTGTTTTGTTATAAATCAATTTTGTATTTCAAATACAAAAATTAGCAATTTAACTATTATTAGCCAATCAACATTCAAGATTATGAATGTATTTAGGGAAATAAAGTAAATACATAAATTTAAAATATCTTATTTTGGTTATTCATTATTAGTGTGATCTTTATGTAATTATTACATCTAAACAATCATACATTAAGGTTAAAAAAAAAAAAAAACAGAATATTCACTACTATATTTCAGAAATAAAAAATTGTTTAACAAGAAACTCTAGGGAGTCTAAGCTATTCGTTCTAAATGGGAATTGTGGATTTTTTTAAAGAGGAAAATGAAAATTTCCAATTAATCAGCTAATACAATAAAAAAAAATTGATGCAGTGTGCGCATCACACAAATTTCACTTCCCTCTCCTTAGAAGAAACAAGTATTTTCAGATAAAGAGGAAGTAAAAGTTAAAATTATAGATTTTGTTTATGTTTCATTGTGGGTATATTTATTTGTTCAAGTACTCCTATATATATAAATTTTTATTTTTTATATCGCTGTCATCTACACAATTAAATATTAAATAATACCAACTATGGAAGACTGTTCAAATCTTTCGGGCGAGCTCGGGCACGCTGGTATTCCTTTGATTCCTTCATTACAACTATTCTCCATTACGATCTCTTATTTCTCCTTTAGTTAATTATCAAATTCTTTCATATTTTATATTTAATTTTTTTTTATATTAGAGATTAATGTGAAATGGTTAATTATTTCAAACAAAAAAAATTAAAGGTACTTTAGGAGAAGCTAATATTGAAAATAGCCATTTAAGCACTGTTAAAGAAAAAAACCTACATTATATTTAAAATTGCTTAATATCACTCTGATATAATGAATTTAATCAAAATCGTTACAGCCGTTTTGGAGAAAATCGTAAAAATGTATTAAATCGATTATATAAAGTGCCATTTCTGGTAAGCCGATTTTGACGAAAAAGTTGCTGTAACGTCTCAGGCATATAAAAACCTTAAATATAAAATTGCACTTTCATACGACTTTTGTTTTTGAGCTAGACTGCTAAGATACACAGACCATTTTTTGAGAATGTGTGTTTTCATTGAAAATAGATTCAAAAATGTTATACTTTTAAATAGATCGTAATACTTTTCCCTACTATATTTTACATATATAGGTAAGTAAAAGTAAAAAAGAAAATAGAAACAGGCATTTAAGAAAATAAAAACAACTAGATTTTATGTGAGCTTTAAACAAATTATTATTGTTAACAGATGGTACCTATGAGTAGTATATTACATAGTTTTTTAAAGATTTTTAGAATGTTATTTTTCATTTAGATTATTTGAAAATAGCTATTAATAGCTGAAACCTCATAAATATTCAATAAAAACTTTTTTTTTTCAAAGATTTTTTATTGGTTAACTTTAGATGTAGTAATATTGTGGTCATTTAAAACCCTAATCTAGTATTGATTAAATTTGATAATAAAATATACAAGAAAATTGAATAGATAAATAAGCAAGTGAGGAAATAAAATATAGAATACATTTTCTTTTACATTATGCATAATGATTCTTTTTGGTAGTAATTTGTTTGAAGTTATGGAAAATATATTTTTTTCTAATCAGTTCTACTTTCAACTATTGACTGAAATTTGGCAGATGGCTTGACAGATTTTTAAAATATTTTTTTTTGCTAAGAACCTTCTTTTTATCAGGGTGGAGGCGTTAATTCTATTAACCGTGGAAGTGACGAAGGAAGCACAGAATCGGTTTGGAATACGATGACATCGTTAACGAAGCAAAGAATTCGTATGAACATGAAGCTACTCGGTCAGTTTGGATCGCAACCCGGAACGCAGAACATCAAGGAAGATAAACCCACCTATAGGGAGCAGTTCCTCCCTCCGGAAATGTCCATGATTTCATATTTCCTATCAAAGGTAAATATTGTGTTTCCAACTTTATTATTTTATTTTTTTTTGTACAGTTATGAAAATAATTTATACTGAATGATAAATTATTCAACATTAATTTGTAAAGGATATGTCTTCCTTGTTCTAAAAATTGTGTGTGATTTGAAATAGATTATAGAGTGTCAACAATTTTCTGAAGAATTTTCTGTTGTGTATATTTAATACATCAATTTTTATACATACAATCCTCCGAGACGTCTGAAAAGAAGATGTCCTCGTGATCTACTTATGTAAATATATTATTAGAGTGCTACCAATGGGGTGTTTCTCAACAAACGTTTTCATGAGATTGTATTATTACTGTGTGCACATTTACTAGTTGTATTTTTTGTATAATACAGTTGTAGTAGATAGCCCCTTGTATTTACTCCTTTATGTGACATTGTGCGAGGGAATGAGAAGGAATATATAGGAATGTGAGGTTGGACGATGAATTGTACTCAATTATGCAGTGGACAAATTATTCATTATGAAGAAGGAAGAAGGAAAAGGACCGAGCAGGTAGCAACAGCTGGAGAAGGGAGAAGGCACTTGAGGCTGGGATACAGAGGCAAGAGGACTCTAGGCCAGGACAGGAAGAAAGGAGGTTGTCAGAGAAGAGAGAGAGGCCACTGCACTGAAGATTAAGAAAAATCAATCCTGAAGTTATAAGATTTTAATAGATTCACTTATTACAGGTGTAAAATAAATTATTTTGTTAGACAGGAGTGAAAAGTTATTTATTTATTTAGTTGTCCTATATGCCTCACTATTGAAGAATAACAAACCAGGTGAGTCAATTCATTCAAAGTGTATTTACTAAGTCCCACATTTCAAATATATATTCTTATTGTTTCTTCTCACTCAGTGTCACAAAAGGTATTAGATTCCCGAATTCCCAACAACAGTTAAACACCATCAAATAGTTTAGATCCAGTGCCGGGGTTTTGTTTTAATATTCACGAGTGTAAATAACCTAGTCCCCCAATATAAAAGCGGAAGGATATTCGCTATTCCCGCCAAAACAAGTTATTTACAGTTGTAAATATCAATGAATATGTATCAATTTATATATTCATGCAACTTATTTAATGTATCGATTTATATATTCATACAACTTATTTAATGTATGAAGCCGTTTGGCCAGAAATAACCTTTTTATTTTTTGTTCAATTTTTTTATTCTAAAGGGATTTCATTCCAGAATAAATCTATTTCTATATCTTCAGTTAATTACAAAAGTCAAGTTGTTTTTTTATTTTTTTTTTTAAAGGACTTTTCCTCTACTGTGGTTGTCCTCGACCTAAATATTCCTTAAGATATTTTTCCATACTTCTCTATCCAAGGCTTATTCTTCTACGATGCCATGGCCCGCCAGGCTTTCTTCTATCGTGTCTTTCCGTTTTATCCTTGGTCTTCCCTTTTTTTCTTCTCCTTTCTACTTCCAGCTCCATACACATCTTTGGCAATCTTTCAGGCGTCATTCTTTTCACATGTCCAAACCAGCATAACCTTTTCTTTTCAATATTTGCTAAAATGCTTTTTTCCACCTCCATCATTTCCAGAATTCTTTAATTTTTTATCCTTTCCCTTCTGGGTTGCTGCTCTTCTCCAAAAGTTCATCTCTACTGCTAAAAGTCATTTTCGGTGTCTTGCACTGATGACCCAAGTCTACTAGGCATGTCGTTATTGGTTTGAATATAGGCTTGTATATTAGCCTTTTTGTACTGGGCTGTATATTCGAGCTCCAAAGGATACTGTTGAGCATTGCTGTGATCTTTCTTCCTTCACCAATTCTTCTGTCAATATCATTGGTGGATGTACCTTCTCTATTAAATATTGATCCTAGGTATTTAAATTTCTCTACAGTTTTTATACCTCTTTCTTGCCAAGGTGCTCTGTTTTCATGAAGTTAATAGTCAACCCTCACTTTTCATAACTCTCGACAACCTTCCTGAACATATAATTGATGTCCTCTCTATCCTGGGCTACGATTACTTGGTCATCAGCGAACATTGGGTTCATGATGCCTAAACTTTCCCCAATCCTTATTCCTATTTATCTACGTTTTCTTTTCCACTCTCTGAGAGCAACATCAACATAAATTTTAAAAAGTGTAGGCGAAAGGCAGCATCTCTGCAAAAGTCCTTTTGAGGTCTGGAATTTTTCTGAGAGGCTTAACCCTAGTTTAACACAGCAGGCATTATTGTGGTAAATTTCTCTTATGATGGTTATTATGGGCTTCCTCGAGAGCTTTCCGCAATAGCTTCCTTGGAACTAAGTCATATGTCTTTTCCAAGTCAATGGGAGTGTCTCTTCATCTTTAGATTTTTCAAGGTGTTTTTCAAATATCTGCCTCATTGTAAAAATATGATCGATGCACGATGTTCCTGCAGTAAAGCCAATTTGGTCTTCTGTACCCTCATATTCCCTTTCTAACCTACTTTTGACAATTCTTCCAAGGAGTTTCATAAAAGGATTGGTGAGCAAACTATAGATACCTCTATAGTTTGTGCATAATTTTTTATTACCTTTTTTATATATGTGCCATGAATACCCTAATTTCATTTCATTGGGTAGATCATTTCCAGCCAAAATCTTGTTTATTAATTCTGTGAGAATTATTGCCAATTTTTCACCACCATATCTTAGATGATTGTAAAAAGATTTTAAAGAGGAAACTGTACACCATCACAAAGACACAACATGGCAAATATCCACCGAAGATGTAAAAGAAGTCTTAAAATCTAGTAAGAATGGAAAAGCTCCAGGACCTGGTGGAATACCTCTGGAACTCCTAAAATATGGTGGTGAAAAATTGGCAACAATTCTCACAGAATTAATAAACAAGATTTTGGCTGAAAATAATTGCTAAATATTTATTTTTTCTGTTGATTATTCCTAGAATTGGTGTCGAGGTTTTTTGTTGTATAAATTAGGCCATTATTCACCAATATTTTATTTATTAGCTATTTTATTATGACAATGTTTCAACCATCACTAGGGCCATTTTAAAGTATGGAAAAATTTTAACGTCATCATAAATTAGATCAAATAATTCGATATTGCAAAACAACAGAAGAAAAACCCTCACCCTTTGACTATTCCCACCAGGACGATATAAGACAGTCCCTCCAGAAATGATGTAGGGAAACTCTAAAATATCAGGACAACTTAATTTTATCCGAAAAATTAATACAACATTAATAATGGAAATTTAATGGATGACTCAATAAGGTAATAATCAATAGTGAAAGGTTTTTAAAAAAAAGTATGCAAATCTATTGTATTGAAATTGTATGACATGGATCATTAGATTAGTTAATTGTGTGAAATAAATTTTTTTGTAAATATAAATGTAAACTAACAATTACATTAAAGTTTTTCCAGACTTGAAAATGGTCCTAGTGATGGTCAAAACGTCATAATAAAATAACTAATAAATAAAATGTTGGTGAATAATGGCCTAATTTATATAACAAAAAAACCTCAAGACAGCAATTCTAGGAATAATAAACAGAACAAATAAATATTCAGCAATTATTTCCAGCCAAAATTTTGTTTATTAATTCTGTGAGAATTATTGCCAATTTTTCACCACCATATTTTAGGAGTTCCAGAGGTATGCCACCAGACTTGGTCTCCCTTCAACAATTTTTCAAAGTATTCCTGCCGTTCCTGAATATCTATTAATTGTATATTGGTTTTATGAGACAAAAGTCAAGTAATTTGGTCAAATTGGAACATTGTCCATTTTGTGTAACTAATTTAGGCATATAATAGAATTATATGGTAAATAATAGTTATTTTCATAGTGCACTAAAGAGATTTTGCATCGATAAAAATTATTCAATTTTACAAATATGTACTTTAAAGTTTAGGTCCATCAAAAGTATACTTACAAGGAGAAGTTACAGTCAGTTGGTCATCGATTTCAACCCTAATTTTTTTTGGTGGTACAACATTAAAAAACATTAGACATATGTCCTGGTATTCATTCCAATGGGTCTTAGGAGCTGAGAAAAAAATTATTTAAAAAAAAATTATGTTAATTTTGCCTATTCTTTGTCCGGATTTCAAGTTTATTATTTACCAATCGATTTATTTTTTTATGCAGAATAAGAATAAAATATTGCCTATGGTATTAAATAAGTTGTAATTTATCATAAATTACAAAAACCTAAAGACGCTTCCAGCATATTAGACCAAGTCAATTTTAATTACGATAAAGCAAGTCAATTTCGTATTTAATGTCATTTTAAACTCTTATACACGAATTTATATTGAAATCAAATATTGGTACGGGTGTATTATTATTATAGTTGCAATTTGGGGGCAAAGATTTTTTTAAGATGATGGCACAGTCATTCGATTTTATGAAAAATTAATGAAACAAAGTACTGACGAAAATATACTTTTAAGAAATAATAAATTAAGATGGTGGATCATATGATAAGTCTAGAAGATGGTCCAGGAGTTGGTCAGAAAACATCAAATAATTTTTTTTTTTGTTATATAAATTAGGCAATTATTCACCAACATTTTATTTATTAGTTATTTTATTACGACAACGTTTTGACCATCACTGGGGCCATTTTCAAGTCTGACAATTAACTAATCTAATGATCCATGTCATACAATTTCAATACGATAGATTTGCGTACTTTTTTTAAAAATCTTTCATGTTCGTAACTTTACTCATTATATACAATTGATTTATTACCTTATTGAGTCCTCCATTGAATTTCCATTATTCAGTGTCATATTAATTTTTCAGATAAAATTAAGTTGTCCTGATATTTTAGAGTTTCCCTACGTCATTTCTGGAGGGACTGACTTATATCGTCCTGGTGAGGATAGTCAAAGGTAGAGGGGGTTTTCTTCTATTGTTTTTCAATATCGAATTATTTTATCTAATTTATGATGACATTAAAATTTTTCCAGACTGAAAATGGCCCTAGTGATGGTCGTAATATAATAGCTAATAAATAAAATGTTGGTGAATAATGGCCTAATTTATATAACAAAAAAACCTCAAGACACCAATTCTAGGAATAATGAACAGAACAAATAAATATTCAGCAATTATTTTATGTTTTTCTGACTGAATCCCGATCTATCTCCGTCTTAAAAATTATTCCATGATATATTTTTAAAAATTATTTATGTATATTTTCATTGTTTATTTTTTAGCCAATATTATCAGAAGATGCTCAACTGTTGGATTATGATTCTGGCGGTTCCGAAAGATCTGATTCTGAAAGCGAAGGCGAAGATGTTTTTGATGGTGATAAATGTGATACTCACAGTATGACAGACCCAAGAAAGGAGAACACAGAACATTCCAATCCTAACAGTTACTCCTGGGCAGTCATGAGGCTAGCGATAATCCGTGTCATCCGTGGGCAGTTACAGGATTTTATTGCTGTCGCTGGAATCGAAGTGCAAGGTATTCTTTTCATTTATAAATAATATAATATGCCTGGGATGTTTCAGCCACTTTTTCTTCAAAATCGGCAAACCAGAATTGGTACTTATATAATCAATTTAATACATTTTTACAATTTTCTCAAAAACGGCTCTATTTTGATTAAACTCAGTAGGTCAGTAAATTATTAAGTAGTTTTTAATTTAAAGTAGGTTTTATTCACATTGATGTTCTCTTCCAGGGCTTAAATGCCTAATTTTTTTAATTAGCTTCCTCTGAATTACCTTTAATTTTTTTTATTTGAAATAATTAACCATTTCACAATCAACTGTCGTATAAAAAATAGTTAAATATAAAATATGAATAATTAACTAAAAGAGAGATAAGAGATAGTAACAAAGAATAGTTGTAATAGAGGGACTAAAAGAATACACGAGCCCATCCGAATGATTAGAACACGTTTTAATACGGACTCCGACAATAATATATACATAAACATATGCGGTTTTCATAAATCCTATCGTTGGTATTATTTGATATTTAATTGTATATATTACAGTGATATAGAAATTGAAATTTGTATATGTACCAGTGCTTAAACAAATAAAAATAGCCGCAATAAAATATAAATAAATATAATGATGTAGAGATGGTTGACCATGATATAATATGAGAAGGAATTGGTCAGGAGGTGCAGTCCAATAAATACTACATTTTTAAAAAATAGTATTTTTAATTACGCCTATGTTTCGACCCACCTTGCAGGTCTTCATCAGCGCTACAAAAGATACAAAATATAAAAGGTACATGGTGAAAATAAAATAAATGAATTATAAGTAGATATTAAATAAGAAGCTGTTGTCTGATCAAGAAATAATAAGATAACATCACAGATATAGTGGGTGACAGTGTAGTTAAAATATATCTCTGATGTCATCTTGTTATTTCTTTATCAAACAACAGTTTCTTATTTAATATCTAATTATAATTCATTTATTTTATTTTCACCATGTACCTTTTATATTTTGTATCTTTTGTAGGGCTGATGAAGACCTGCAAGGTAGATCGAAACGTCAGCATAATTAAAAATACTATTTTTTAAAAATTTAGTATTTATTTGACCTAAACTCCCTACCAATTCCTTCTCATAAATAAATATAGCAACCATCTTTATTAGTGGCACTCTTGTAGGACTAAAAATACTTCATGCCACTTTATTATTTATTATAATCAAATAAATAATTGAAATATACTGTCGGAAAAGAAAATGACTAGTGTCAAATAAATAAAATATAATACATTAGAAGGCTATAAAAAACATGTGGTAATTAATTTGTTTAAATAATGTTTCTTACCATGTATAATTTTTACATTCACTTCCCTTTGTCTTAAAATACTTATTTCTACCAAGAAGACTGTCATAAGTGAAAGTTTTGTGATGCGCGAACCGTACCAGATTTTTTGTTTTTTTCTGAGACTTACAATGTGGGTATAAACATGTAGTTAAATAAATATTTATCACTATTTGATGCTAATTATTTTACCAATCCTCACACCATCCCCTTCTTGGTTTATTACTAATATTTAGTTTAATTAGGTCTGTATTAAATAGAAAATTAAAAATATGTCTGTTATTAATATTGGTGATAAATATTCAGGACACAGTCTTTTAAAAAAAATTTTAATATTTATTTGTGCCAATGTTTCTACCAAATGTGTCAGTACTTGAAAGCATTCAGTGCTCGAACCACGGTTAGTAAGAGAAAATATTACAAATTTTTATAAATTGATTATACATATTATTTTTAGTTTGTATAACTTTTTACATATTTCATTTTTAATATTGTGTATTGTGATAATAGTTAAGATTCATGTACCATCAAATCACTATAGTTTGTTATTTACCATTATTGGTCATATAATATTATATCTCTGATTGTATTTTAAAATTTTTAGCCCTGAAGATGACCCACATGTTTGGGTTGAAACGTTGGCACAAATAAAAAATTTAAAAAAATTTTAAAAGACTGTGTCCTTAATATTTATCAACCATGATATGTACAACTGTAGACTAACTTCCTTCAATCTGTTATTAATAATTTATTTTTATTTACGCCATTAGAGTTACCAGTCTGTAGCCCACTTGTCCACGGAGTATTGAGGATTGTCGGCCGTTGGGAAGAAGCTCTTAAAAAAGATTTAGAATCACGTGGGCCACCACCTTCGAACTATATACCAGGGTGCTACGTGGATAATGTTACCTTCCCCGGACCGAATATACATAAATACAGATCAATATTTGAGATAGAAAACACTCCTTTCCAGTAAGTACTTTCTTTTTATTAAAGTAGAAGTAATTATTTATATTTTTTAAACTAATAATTTGTTTAAATGCTCAGGTTGGTTACCATTTGAAATCTCTTTTTTTATATTTTGAGATTTGAGAAGGTTTCAGTGATCAGCATCATATTCATCTCACTATAAAATCTATATTCATACTATGGCGTCCAATATGCTCCAACTGTAGGTAGATAATCAACCCCAGTGTAGTAATAACCTAGAAAGGTGTGCACATATCTTATACATATGTGTATCTTATACATATCTTGTGCTTGTCGAATATCAGCAGGAGTGGAATTCCAGAGGTAGACAGCATGAATTCAAAGGATTTGTCAAACACAGCAATTTGGTGAGGAGGAGGATATAGATCAGAAGTACGACCGTATCTAGTGGGACGGGATTAGATGGAGTATCTAAATTGTAAGCTGTGAAAAATATAGGAGGGTCGATGAGTTCTAATGACCTGTTACAGAAAGGTAGCTAGGAAGTACTGACGGCGAAAGGTTGGATAGAGCCACTTCAACTCGATTTAATACTGGGTAATATGCATACCTCTTGAGATTCTGAAAACAAAACATATTGCGCAATTCAATAGGCGCTTAAATTTGTCTTTGAAATCTCCCGAGAGTCCACCGTACACCATACAGCCATAGTCAAAGTGGGGGGAAACAGGGAGTTGACAGGACTTATATGGAAGGAGATATCGTAGACAATTGAACTGTTTTAGGGTGGTAATAGTATGATGGGAAATTTGGGAAATGTGGTTTTCAGGAGAAGGTTTGATCAAAAGTAACACCTATGTTTTTAACGGAAGTATGGAATAAGATAGGTGAATTGTTCTGGAGAAGATTGGAGGATACCGGGAAGGATTTGAATAGTGAGGGAGATCGGATCATGATGGCTTTCTTTTCAGCATTCGGAGTGAGGCTGTTGCGGTTTGCACAAGCTAAAAATCTATATTCATTTATTCATTGCTGCGCTTTACAGTCCTTAAATAACCATGGTCCTCTGCTGTAGTCTTCTTCCATATGTCTCTGTAAGGGGCGAGGCGCCTCTACCCCCTTACACCCATCTCCTTCAGGTTAGCTTCCATATCGCCCAAACATCTGAATCGATGCTTTGTACATCTTCTTCTTTCTCCAAGCTTTCCATATAGCAGTTTTCTTGGCATTCTTGTCGGGTCCTTACAGAAATGGCCAAATGCTACTCTGACTACTGAGCACCAAGTGTTTTACTCAAATTGTATCGCTACTGCAGTTCAATCACTATATTCAAGACATTCAATCACTTCTTCAGTTAATCGTTTGACATCAATTGAAATAGTAATTATATTCTTTGGTACTCAAAAAAGGTCAGTATTTGAGTGAAACACCCGGTACTCAGTACTCAGAGTTGAATGACTCTTAACAACATCATGTTCACAATATGGCTCTAGGTTAGACTTAATCCTGCTCTTTGATTGGTCTATAAACTTTTTGGAGTACTTTTCTTTCATCCTTGGAGCATCCTTTTTGCTTTCTTTAGTCATGGGCCATGTCATGCTTCCGTATGATACAATAGGCCTCAGAATTGTTTTATATATAGTGAAGGAGCCACCTTGATTATTTTTCCTGAAAGTTTACTCAGCATTTCTATATCTATATATTCCTGCCCTGTTACCCTACATGCAAGTACAGTACAAACTTCCATCTCCCGTCTTGGTACTTACCCATAGCTTTGTACATAGTCATTTCAGTTATTGTTTTATTTTATTTAAATCATTAATGTTCATTGTAATTTTTGACAAATGAATTTTTTTTTTTTTACGATTATTGAATGCAGTTACCATAATTTATTAACGTTTTTGCCTTTCTGGACAGATTTTTGCAATTCAGCAGCTTCTGTACACTTTACAGACATTGATTCCCTGCAGCTATATGGGCTTTCATTTCAGTTATTTCAGTTATTATTCAGTTATCTTTCTCTACTTGATTCTTGCAGGTGATCGTGCTACCTAGATACTTGGATTCATCCCAGCTCTTCAATCTCCAATTTCTTCTCCTGTCACCTGGTCTATTCTTCAGGTCTGCATGTACTTGCTCTTGTCTGTATTAATTTTCAGACCTAGTTCTCCGTGAGGAATTCTGCAAGTGTTGGTACAGTCCGTGCTATTAAGAGAACATCGTCTGCATATGCTAACTGCTGTGTCATACGATTGTAAATTGTACCTCCGCCATTCTTTTTTAATTTTCTTATAGCTGCTTCCAATACCTGGATAATAAGATCCATAAATTGTGTATTTCCTTTTCTAAGACCTCTTCCAATTTTGAATTTTCATGAGAATCTACCATATAAAATACAAATACAACATTAAATTATAACATCAATAATAGTGTGATAATTAATTATTTTATGTCGTATTATTCTCCTAACTGGCTATTTTACTATAAAGAAATATACATACAACAAATATTACTGTATATGTATATGTATATGTATATGTAGTATATTACTGTCTTTACTAATTTAGTCATCGATTAAAGTTATGTATTTTATTTTTAATTCTAAATATATGATTTTATGTACTGATGTCATTTAGTAGATCCCAAAATATTCAGTGACTGAACCCTTTAGGCCCTGAGCAAAAATTAAAAAATTTAACGAAAAGAAAAAAAAATTAAAACATGATTTATTTATTTTTAAAAATATCACAACAATATATATTGTAATGTTTTAAGCTTTGCCCATTAATTCAATTTATCTAATATTTTGATGTTATTGAAATCAATCTTATGTCTAAAGTTATTTGCTTGATTCAACAATGCGGTAACTTTTTTTAAATTCGGTTTTAGTGTGCTCTTATGGATATGCGCATTAATTTATGTCTGTTGAAGTTATGTATGATTTATCACGATTATTTGCATGTTGTAATAAATTTCTTTTATTTATAAATTAAATTTATTTTATTTTTAAGGATGTTTAGTTTTAGTTTTAAAACTAATTTAATTTAATAAAAATTTATTAATTGGAAAATATTATTTATTCTAGAGATATTGTTTTCAATTTTTAGTCCTCGCCATTGGTCTGCCGCACCTGCTCGTAGGCTATGGAGTTACCTAGTCAGACAGGAACCTGTAACGGAACTATTCGTTAAATGTGTGTTCGGAAAGAGACCGCACAGTAGGAGTGGGGAGAGCAGAAGCGATGACGGGGTGGTTCCTCACCATCCCCCTCCCCATGCTGTCCCGGAACCCATCCGCCTCATTCACAAGGATCAAGATCAGATATCGGCGTTCTGTTTGAACCAGGTTAGTTAGGTTCATTAATACAGTGAATTATTATATTGCCGTTTATTATTTTTGAGAAGGAGTTAATTGGGAGGTGTGGTCAAATAAATACTAAATTAAAATATAGTAATTATTTAATATTTGCCGACGTTTCGACCCACTTTGCAGGTCGTCTTCAGGGCTACAAAAGATACAAAACATGTTGAAAATAAAAAATAAATATAAATAGATATATAATAATAAGAAGAAGTTGTCAGATACAGAAATAAAAAGATGATATTAGAGATATAGTGGGTGACAATGTAATTAAAATATTAAGTATTATATATGTAGAAGATACAAACTAATTGAAAATAAGTATGAATAAAAATAAAAATAAAGGAGAATATAGCATGTAAGTTAAAAGTAAACAGATTGCGATAAAAGATAAGGAATAAGTTTATAACGAACTAATAGAGATTACATTAGATTAACCCACATTATATGACATTAACCCACAGTTATCTAAGTATGTTATGTCTTTATAAACCCAATATAATTTGGTAGCACCTTTTTATAAAAATAAAGTGATTTTCTTAGATAATTCTAAGGCACGTCAATAGCTTCTATAGAAAAAAAGAAAATTAGTTTAAGAAACAGAGAAGAAAAAGGGACTGAGTTTCGCCTTTGTCTATTTATATAATTATTATTATTATTTTGTTATATTTATTATGATAATTTCATATCATATGTATTATATAGGTCAATGGTGGCCTTATCTCATTGGCAACGCCTAGAGAAGTTCAAGAAATGGACATATCGCTGCTCCTCAACATGCCATCGTGGCTCGAAGACGAATGTGAATTTGACCTCATCGATTTCCCAAAGTAATTAAATTTAATATTTATTAATTTGCCAACTGAATACAGTATTTTTTTTTGTTTTGTAGCTAATTTAGTAATCTTTCTAATTATCATAGGTACAATCAAGAAAAAAGTGCATACTTTTTGAGTTATTCGCAAATAAAGTTTCTTTTCCTTCATAACTTTTTTTCCAGAAATTTCAGGGGATGGGACTTTTTTTCACATGTGAAGGAGAAGAATATCTTCAAAATGAGTGGTCAATTGGATTTGATGAAGAATTGATGAAGTTATGGCGACGAAAAAACACCTTTTAGAAATAATATATAGCATTATTTTTTAACGCTTCGGCTCCAAGACCCATTTTCAAAAATTCTTTCTTTTTTAAAAAAAAAAACAGTCCTATAAAAAGATTATTTCTGAAAATTTCTTTAAAATATATTTGTATATAGAATACTACTCTATGTTAGTACTTGTTTTATTAAATATTATATGTTGTATTTTATTTTTATTTTTCTTCTGAAATTCCACAGAATTTCTCTTCTTCCCCCCATTTTATTAAAAATTTCATCCTGTAATGTAAAAACTCCTTTATAATGTAATAATTTAAAACAAACTTAAAAAAACAAAACACTACTTCATTTTACAAATCTTTTTTCGGGACAAAGTTTATTTAATTACTGGAGAAACATAACAAAAACCAATCCTGAAAAAAAAAAAAATTTTTGAAAATGGCTCTTGGAGCCTAAATGTTAAAAAATAATAATTTGTAAATGTTTTAAATGTATAATAAAAGACTGTGAGATTAAAAATTGTTTTGATAAATAAATAATCATATATAGATTACATAGTAAACATTTTTATTGTTTATATATTTTTTGGGATAAAAAATTATTAGTTAATTAACTTTCTATTAATGAACATTATCATATCCCATTTTTATTGTATAATATATAATAGTCCGTGGTACATGCCCCTTTTTATCAAATTATTAATATCCGGCTGAAACTTCGTAAATAGATTCTTCTCATTGTAACCTATAAAATATTTTATTTACGGAAATTCTCGGAATTGGGGCGTTTTCAATCTGGAGGTCGACCAACTTAGTCTATTTGATTAGGTACTAAAAACTCGTAAATACCCATTTGCTTTCCACTTTAATCGTAAGATAACTTGAGTACAAAGTCGATAAAAAAGATGGTCTTCAAAAATATTGAGCTGTTTGGTCTATATAACCTCATTATTTTGACAATTGACAAAACGGCTCAATATTTTTGAAAGCCACCTTTTTTCTTGACTTTGTACTCAAGTCATCTTACGATTAAAGTGGAAAGCAAATAGGTATTTACGAGTTTTTAGTACCAAATTAAATAAACAAAGTTTGCTGACCTCCATACCAATACCGAAAATTTTTGTAAATAAAATATTTGTAGGTTACGATGAGATGAAGCTATTTACAAAGTTTCAGCCGGATGTTAATAATTTGATGAAAAGGGGTCTTTACCACGAACTATAGATTTATATAAGAAATGAGTAATCTAATAAAAGATGATGAAAATGATAAGTATTTTTATGTAATTAGAGAAAACATAATTTCTTTCAGAGGCGAGCTTGAAAACGCTCAGTCTGCCAGCGGTTTCTTGGTAATTCAGACACCTCTTGACAAAATGCAAGCATCACCGAATCCTTCGAGTTCTAGTCCTCAACCGGGAATAGCTGTACAATCAGGAAGAGGAGCATCCATGGTAAAATAACTACTCATTTATTTGGTTTTTCGACTGCTATATTAATAGTATCTGTATGTGTTTAATCTTTAATCTATTTATGCAAAGCCGATTCATTAACCTATATTATCAATATTAATCGTTTAAATGTGCACGAGCCATTGAAAATTTGAATATCTCATGTTTTTATTATT
Organism: Nezara viridula; assembly: GCA_928085145.1. NCBI lineage: Eukaryota > Metazoa > Arthropoda > Insecta > Hemiptera > Pentatomidae > Nezara > Nezara viridula. The sequence continues at coordinate 180,381,155 of OV725079.1, read as the reverse complement.
TTCATGTTTTTAAATGTTATTTGTATTCAAATTGTCAGTGATCTGATCTAATTTATACTAAATTTTCTTATTATTGTTATAACGTGAAAGTAGATTTTGAATAATTAACATTTATGTCATCAGTTGGTTTTTTAATGACTAATGTCTTTGGATGTGTTGATTGTTGAGCATATGGTAAATCAAGGAGATAGTTAAGGAGGTTCGGTCAGAAATAACATAAAATTGTTATTTATTCATTTGATACCAATGTTTTGCCCCATATTGTAGATTGTCTTTAGGGATGATACAAGGAGAATTACCAATAAGTGTTAACTAAGTCTGAAGATCTTTTTTTTTTTGTTCGAGAAAAAATTGGAAAACAAAACAAAAAATTAGCATTTAGAAAAAGTGGATCAAAATGTTGGAATTGAATAAATAATTTGCAATTATTTTATGTTATTTTTAACACTCTCAGACCATTTCTTCTTGATTTAACATTATTATTTTTATTACTTATTAAATTTTTATATTCGATTTAATCGAAACAACTCAAATTAGTAATTGTTTTATTAATAAAAGAATTTTAAGTGACTTTTATATATTAAATAAGAATACTATAGTCTCTTTGAAGATGGATATTTGGTTGATGATGAGAAAAAAATGGTACAGATAGAATGTCATGTTTTATTTTTTACCTTATTTATTAAAATTCATTTTATTTATACCTTATCAGAAACAAATTATCTTTTTTTAATTGAAAATTGAATTAGTGCTTTCTGAGAGCCTCCGCTCAGTTTCATGAATATAAATAATTATTTCACTATTTAAACTATTTATTTATTTTTCCTTTGGCAATATGGATTTCATAAGCGCCTGCTTCCTTAAAAAAAGTTTAACAAAGGCAAATTCTACTTGCGTTTAAAAGAAATTTTGTTTAGTTTACTATGAAACAATTGTTAATTACCTTAATTAAATATTTTTTTAGTTATCGCTTTTTATTCAAGAAAAAATGTGACACTTAAATAACCCAAAATTTAAATTTTCTATTTATCTGCAGAAAATTGGATCATAATTTAAATGAACTTTTTTGTAGTTATTCAAGGGTGCTTATCACACCGTTATATAACATTATTTTATATTACCGTTTTCCGACTTTGATCTGCTTGGATTTATAAATTATTATCTACCATTTGATTTGTTTTTTTGTGTAAAATAAGAAAATGAAATGAATTCTAATGTATAATGAAAAAAAAATTCAGATTCGTTTTTAACATCTACTTAAACTCTTAAATACGAGTTTGTTTTTAAATAAAAAAATATTAATTTTTTTACTCAGTCTTACTGGAAGATTTTTTTTCATGCGGTTTACTAAAATATTCATAATTTCTCAGGATTTTCTCCTAAGTTAAATCTTGCTACAACCATTAGAAAGATAAATTATTTCTCTTCAAAACAATATCAATTATGTTAAGACTTCACATCTTCGTAAGGAATAAATATAGAAAAACTTTCCAAAGGTTTTTAGTTTTTATCTCCAAGCCTAATAAATTTTGCAGGTGTCTGATGATTTTCTTATTTTACAAAAAAAAATTGAATGATATATAATAACTTAGAAATCCATGTAGAGTAAAGTTAAAAAATTAATGAAATTTTTTTTCTTGACTCCTAGAGCGCATTCGCAAGAACCATCGGACATGGTTCAAATATTTTTCGACCTAGTATCACTAAAACGAGCTTCATTGAAATCGGTGACTAGTTTGTGAAACACATGAAGGGTCATAGGCATGAAGTTCTTGTAATTATTATTGTTCTCTTTTTCCATGATCTAAATGTGACTCAATTTCGGATGATAATTGTTTGTTTAATATGGCTGTTATTTATTTATTTTTTTTTTTTTTGTACGCCCACAGTGGTTTTTGAACAGCTAGCAAATGTGGTTTCAATAGAAATGAACAAGGGGTAGACTATACAGTACCTGTAATACTGCACGGTTGTGCAGGTTTTTTTTTTTTTTTTTTTTTTTTGGGCTTTAAGCACGTCGACCCCTTTGGGTCCATTGTGCGCCAATATTCGCTAGGTCGTCTTATTCAAAACGTTAGTCCTGTCGCTTCCGCGTATCTCAGTAGGCTGGTTGGGTTAACCGACTCAAATCTACTGGGGAGATCCATCTGTTCCTCCCCAAATAACGCCAGTCTCAGCCTTATAAACTTGTCACATCTGCATATGATGTGAAAAGCTGTTTCATTCTCCTCCTGACAGAATCTGCATATCGGATTCGTCATTACTCGGAGATTGAACATATGATTATTTAACTTACAGTGACCTGTGTAGATCGCTGTGAGTTTTTTAAGAGCTGCTCTGTCCATGTTCAGTAGCTGTTCACTTCTTTTTTTACATGGGCCTTTAAGGAACAGCTTCGAGTGTCTCTGTTTCTTGTCGGTCCAGTAATTCCTAAATTTGTTCCCATAGATCTCCCTGATCCTGCCCTTGGAAGTACTAAGGCTGATTCCACAGACAGGCTCGGGAGTTATAGGAATAGTATCTGAGCCCAACCTGGCTTGCTCATCAGCCATTTCGTTGCCCGGTATGCCAGAATGGCCTGGCACCCACTCCACTGCAACTCTGTTGTGCTCAGTTAGCTCGTTAAGTGCTCTATTGCATTCCTTAACGACCTTTGAATAAGCATAATAATGCTTCAGTGTTTCAATCCGAGATACTGGCAATCTGCCACTGTGTACAAAACCTACTGCAAACCAATGTGACTGAGAAAAGGATCACCATCTTTACTGACAGTCAGGCAGCAATAGGTGCTCTTGACAATTATTATGTGCAGGTTTAGAAGCATCTAAACCTCCTACATAGGTATCTGTCTATGCATATATATATATATATATATATATATATATATATATATATATATATATATATATATATATTAATTTATAAAGAATATACCCAAAATATTCAAGAATTACTTTAAGAATAATATAATAAATGATTTATTAAGGTAATTGAACTCCCTCTGATAAGGTATTTTTTATTATAAGGTTTAAATAAAAAATGATCATTTTATCTTTTTTTAAATATTTTTTTCTCAAATAACAACCAATTCTTAGGCAAACACCTCAATATTACTTGGTTTTTTTTTTTGTTTTGAATTGTTTTCAGAACGTCACTTGAGAAAGAACCTTGTGTGGTGTTTTGATTTGACAACTTGAATGATTTTTTTTTTTTTGTAGTTGTAGTTTAGAGTTTTTGTGTGTAGAGTTCAGGATTTTTTTTTTTTTATATAACTGGTGATGGTAGAAAAGTTGTTGGTGATTTGTCTTATGTTGTGCATAGGGCCATCGTGATACTAGTGGAAACGTAGGGCGCCCTTCGGTCCATCATGTAAGACAAATTTAAATATAATTTTTCACGTTTGATATTCTGAAAGCTTTTGTACTGTACTGTCATTTATCACTCTTTCTTTTTTTGTCCTGTCTTGCATCATCCTTGTGGTTCGGGGAAGCTATAATTACATTTTAAAACTATTTTTTTATACTTCCTTCCAAATGCTGGTTTAAAAGTATAGAAATGTATAAATTGTCTTAATGTTTTCACATGATCTGACATAATATTATTTAATTTAGGTTTAAAAACAGAAAATGCTGGTTTCATATACATGGTCAGATACATCTGATTTAAGTTGAAAAATCAAAAGGTCTATCACCAAAAATTAAAAAAAAGAAATACTTGATAGAAAGTGTTTTTAAAAATAGAACCTTTTTTTTAAAAACATATCTGCACCTTAGAGGTAAAAGGTAGAGAGTCAACTTTTTCTTGAAAATGACTTTTGGACTCATCTTTATGTAATATTATTTTTAATATAGTAAAAGTTCAATAGATCACTAAAACTTAGTTTTATTACCTGATTAAGTGAAGCGAAACGAAGGCTATGTATTTGGATCGTCCCATAAAAGCCAACAATTGGATTGATTATTAAGTTTGATGGCTCAAATTATTCGGTTAGATACCCTGAGTGTTTTGAAATAATTTGAGCTAAAAGTTATGTAATGATTTTTCGAGTGTATGTATGGAACGATTTTTATATTTGATATCTTAAATTATTCGGTGAAATCCCGTGAGCGTTATGAAAGAATTTTAGCTAGAAATTCCGGCAAATTACTGTGTAAAGGCTGTTTAATCAATCAGCTAAAAGATTTTTTGAGGGGATGGCATGGTCGATTTTTAACTTTGACGGCTGGAGTAATTTGAGCCTAAAACAATGAGAAAAAAAATTGACTATAGTTTACGTTTGTCGATTATAAATTGATTTGAAATGATACCATGTGATCGGTCATATGTTATGAAAATGAATTGTTAATATTTCAAAAACAAAAAATTAAAAAAACCAAATACAGAAACCGGGAAACTCTATCCAACCTAAGAGAATGTACTTCCATATATCCTTAATCTTTGTTGATTGATTGTGAAATTGGCATCTACAAATATTTAAACTTGGTGTATTATTCAGGTGCCTACCACCCTCGAACAAAACTCAAGGCTCTTAGGGATGTTGACATGCACTGATACATGGGACGAAATCTATTTGCCCGGAGCCATAATGTGTAGTGATCGACTCCCAACTATTACATCAAGTTTAAATATTCGTCCAAGTCAATTTCCATATCAATCCATCAAGATTTTTAAGTAGATATGGAAGTCCATTCTCTTAGACTGGAGTGGATAGAATTTCCCACTTTCTGTAGTCGTTTTTTTTTTTTAATTCAAATATTTTTATAATTTTATTATGTTTCGCCTGGTTGCCATCAAATCTGTAAAAAAACATTTAATTTAATATTTTGTAGTAGACATCCCCCTGTATTTACTCCTTTAGATGACAATGTGAGGGAATGAGAAGGTGTATATAATATATAGGAATGTGAGGTAGCACTGTGAATTGTACTCAATTGTGCAGTGGACAAATTGCTCATTGGAAAATCTCACATCGATAAAGAATCGAAAAGGAGTTCATTTATTATCAATTGTCAAAATAAATTGTTTTATTATACCGGAGTGAATAGTCCTATAGGCCTCACGATTGAAGAATAAACCAGTTGAGTCAATTCAAAGTGTTTACTAAGTCCCAAATTTCATATATATATTCTTATTGTTTCTTCTCACAGTGTCATAAAAGGTAATAGATCCCCGAATTCCCAATCACAGTTAAACACCCTCAAAAAGTCGATATCCAGTGCCTGGGTTTTGTTTTAAAGATTCACGAGTGTAAATAACCTTAAACCCCAATATAAAAGCGGAAGGCTATGCATCTATTCCCGCCAAAACTAATCATTTAAAATTAACTTCCTGTAGGTTATTTACAATTTGTCCATACTAAGACGAAGGAATAGTTCCTAAATACGTGTAATTATAAAAAATTAATAAACAATTTTTATGTATTGACAAAAGAAGTGTCAGGAAAAAAGTTATTCTATTGTAGAGATGGACCACCAATTGAAAATTATATGTATTTCTGATGATGAAAAAAATGTTTCCAAAATGTTAAGCAAAATGTAGCATAAAAGTAAAATATTGTCGAATTGTCTAATGGAAATCACATTGTCAACTATACCAGTTAAACAAGAATTCTCTCCATACCCCTTCCCCTCTCCCCCCTCCGCTCTAAAAAAAACTAATAAAATGAAATACTTTTTTTTTGTAACGCCCCTTGACTCTTTTGACTTCCACCATTAGTCTTCTCGCAGCATTCGAGCTGTTCTAGGCGATAAGCTGTGATCGTTTGGTTCTCTTCTTATGTAGATGATATCCAGGGAGCACGTAGTTTATAATAACCGGATGTGATCACAATCACTCCCTCTTCATCAGGATGGTTTTTAATCCTGTTGTTGTTTTTTACGGGATAGGATAATAACTCTATGCCCAATCAGCTCCTATCTGGAGGACCAAGGAGCTGTGTTGTTAGGCACAGGAGGTCGCTTTCCTTCCTGTGAATCTCAGGGTGAGGACGTTACTGTCTCCATGCGGGAACCGAACCCGGGCTGTGTAGTGGTCTAAGCAATCGAGTAGGGACTGCACTTATTAATTCAATTTATTATTAATTAATTATTATTTATATTTTTATCTTTTTTTTTTGCTATTAAATCCTGCGAACAGGATTTAAACTCGTAGCATAAAAATTTTACAGGCACATTAACTCGCTCGACCACCGTAGCCCCAAGAATAAAAAACTAAAAAGAAATTAAAAATAAAATACTCAACAAAAATTATTCATAAAAGAATACCCTTTCTCTTTATAAAATATCTATACCTCAGTGATAAAAGATAGAGTATCCATTTTTTCTTGAAAATGACTTCGGGGCTAATCTTTATGTAATTAAATAAAAGTCCAATAGATCCGTAAAACACAGCTTTATTTTTAAATTGATTATGTTTCGGCTAACAGGAGATATTCTCAGGTTTGTCAAAAATGTTAATTTTATTTATATGATAACAATAACTAAATATATATATAACCAACACCCACTGTTTATACATTCAATTTTCAATAAGTGATGTTTTTTTTTTAAAGAATTTTATCTCCAAACATGTATGTAAAATTGTTTACCTTATTTTTAAAAATAGCTTTCCTGCGTCAGCATAACTTCATAAACAATATAATGAGTCTACCATCTGCTGATGAAACATTTATTATTATTTTAAATTATATTATATCTTAACATTATTTACTATATTTGGTTGATTTTGTCAATGTCTGTTTGATGGTTTAAAGAACCATTCAGATATTTTGTAATATATATCTTTTGGTTAAAAGTTGTCAGATTATGTGAAAACTGTAATTGGATACTTGCTGAAGATTAGGTTATAACAACAAAAACCCATAAAGTTATTAATGTTTCTGATTCATATTTGTAAATGTAACTGTCAATAAAAAAAAAGTGGTGGGAATGGAGCTGTCATGAGGGTGGAAACGTGGGTGTATCGGAGACTGATGGTGCCTAGCTCATACCGCTGAGGTATCTTACATTTATTACCTTATACTACTGCTTCCAGTTTCAAAACCTCCATTCAAGAAATATCATTCCAATTTTCCCCTTTCATCCTGTCATCTCGGTGTAAAAATATTTAGTTTAAAATGTATTTTTTTACTTAATTACTTCGATGACTTCTACAACATGGGATGGAGCTAAGAGCTTCCACCTTCCACCTTAGTCTCCCGATGCCATCCAGTTCTGTTGGTGAAGTATTGCTCTCGTGTCAGTGACCACTCCGTTCATGGTTCTTCCTTCTTCTCCATGCTTCGCTTTCTCTAAAAGGATCATATATTCTTCTTTATATTTTTCTTTAAAGAATTGTTTTATCAGAGTCTAATAAAATTGTGCCTTTGTTTCTCTGGTGAGTAAGCGGCTCTTCATCTTTCTTGTGAGCCCAAAATAGCACCTGTTGGCTATGATCCACCAGGTGATTTCAAGGAGCATATTTTTAGATGAGGTGGCTGCGCCTTGCCTGGCAACCTGAATAGAAGATAATGTGATAATATCGAGTATGCACCTCCTGGCCCGGGAAACCCAGATATAGCCTAAAACGCGAGGCAGGGGAGTAAAGAAAAAAAAAGAAAGATGAGATGAAAAACGTTCCCAGATTCACAAAATTTGGGAACACTATCGAAGGAGAAATTAGGGTGTTCACTTGCTTATCCTCAGGATTCACCAGCATTGAGGGTAAATCCTCCAGTTGTCGACACCACATCCACTTTTCAGTACCAACTGGAATTATTGAAGAATATTAATGCTTTGGGAATGGTTTAGAGCTGGCGAAAGCCTCACATTTGAAACATGGATCCCTCCTGCACTCACATATTTTAGCATCTTCCAGTATTTATTTAAATATCTTCCACTATTTAAACAACAAACACTATTTATTTAGTTTTATTGGTCAACAAAATCGCTGAAGATTAAAGAAACATGGCAGGTATGGCCCAGGAAGGAGGTGTCTTATGTTTTTGGCCAAATCACACATTATTGCACAAGATCATTGTAGTTTTTTCATTCTGAAGGCTACCAGATTTAGCTCTTCAGGTTTTTGAATATTGGATTAGGGGTGCCGAAAATTGGTGCTCATGGATATTTTTTACATTAAAAAAAAAAATTAAATACACTGTTCCACATATATATATATATATATATATATATATATATATATATATAGAACATATAATATATACATATAATATAAACATATAATATATATATATATATATATATATATATATATATATATATTATATATATATATATATATATATATATATATATAGAATAGAATAGAAAATAAACTTGATTCTGGGAGGATGTCCCTTCAGAATAACAATAATGAACAGTTTCAAAAGAAAAAATACATATCTGGCCAAAAACTAACTTAATAAAGGTTTAAAAAATATATACAACGACTTAAATCATAGTATGTAAACAACTGCAAATAAAATAAAATCTTCTCAATTATGCTTATTGGAAAAAATACTGGGGAAAAAGAAAAGAATTACATGTATAGAAAGAAAAAGCAAAACCTCCAGAAAAGAAAAAAAAGATCAATAGTACGTAAATAAAAAGTGATGTAGAGATGGTTGACCGTTGATATGATATGAGAAGGAGTTAGTCGAGGGTGCGGTCAAATAAATAAAAAATTAAAATATATAAATAATTTTAATTTTTGCCTCAAAAAAAAAATTAAAATTATTTATATATTTTAATTTTTTTATTTATTTGACCGCACCCTCAACTAACTCCTTCTCACGTAAATAAAAAGTATTGACTTTTTATGTTAAAACATAAACCGCTAAAATATACAAAACATATACATCGATTAAAGATATATTAATGATAGATGAGCAAGGGGATCACAATATTGCATTATCCCGGCATAAGAGATATAAAATAAGAATAAATAGATAAATACAATTAGGAAGGGGCATTAAATTAATTTTATGAAAAAACAATTGCGACAAAAAAAAAACTAACTAAAAGAAGATAAATTATTTATATATGTTATATAATACACAATGGTATTGTAAACTATAAACAAACACGGAGATTAAGATAGTAAAAGATATATATGTATATAAATTGAGGAATGTAAAAAATGAAATACATCTAAAATATACACAATCTTGTAGATGGATAAAAACAACAAACAATCGCTTATTTTTTATGCATCACATCACAGTGCTACGCCAAAAGTGATACTGAATCTATTACTGAGTCTTTGTAATTCATAAATAATAAACAAAAAATACAATAAAATAATGCTGTATGAAAAGAAAACCAAAGAAATTTGTTACATAATACATAATTAACCAGCATCCGATTAGATTGTGAAGAGGAATTGCAATAAAAGGGTTTTGAATGTGGATAAGGATGCTGGATGGCGGATTTTAAGTGGGATGGAATTCCAAAAGGTGGTGGAGCGGACAATGAAGGAATGTTGAAATGAAGCAGATCTATGGAAAGGGGTGTAATGGTATATATATTGAAATTAGCGATATTTACTGACTTAACAGAACTGAAATTGTTGAACCAAGTAATCACGCGATTGAAAACGGGGCAAAAACATTTTAAAGTTTCCTTAAGGGTGCCGAAAACTGTGGATTTTACCCTATTTGGTTTTGATCTCCTTATCCTCTGATAAAATGTATTTTGATAGCTTTTATAAATAAATAAAATAAGCTAGAAGCTGAGAGGTTGAGCAGTATCATGCTTGGCAGCAGTATGCGTCGCCCCAGGGCTGACTCTTATTCCTGCTCCTGTCCCCACCACAGCTTCTAAATCCACTGTTATTTCAAGTTTTTAGTTAAATATGAATCTTTTTTTATTATTTAAAAATGTAATTTCAATCTAATACACAATCTTTGTTTTGGGTGCAAGTATCCAATTGTAATATAAGCTGTATATTTTTGCTTTATTTATTTATTTTATCACTTTTCTGCACAATATATAATATTTAAGGCTTTGGAAGAGAACTATTTGACTTTAGTTTATCATTTTAAATAACAATCCATTCCCATCCATATTTGTCTTTTATTTAACACTTCTAATTTATCATTTGGTTTTGGTTTGTTGGATTTTTATTTAGAACTAATGAAAATCCTTTTTATTATTAATCCTCTCATCGATATTAAGTTTGTAAAGATCTTAACTTTATTATTTTTATATCTTTTAAATCATTATTAATTTTTCTGGAATTAGAAATGAAATCAGTTGATGCTTGAAAAAAGAAAAATACATAAATATTGATTTCCATGATCGTTCTATGATCTTTCTAAGCTTTTTATTGAACTCTTACTTCAGAGATAATTTTATTTAGTGTAGAAAAATGAACAATCCTTATTAATCTCATTGTAACATTTTTTTTTATTACATGAAAAAAAATTAAACAGGTTTTTATTTAATTTCTTGTAGATGAAAGTATACTCTCTGATTTGTATTAATTTTTTAGTTTAAACTTATCCTTCAGTTGTTTTAGGGCTGTTAGATTTGAGAAGGAGTTGGTTGGGGGTGCGGTCAATATATAATACTATATATTATAATAGTATTTTATTGGATTTGCTGACATTTTGACCTAAGTTGTAGGTCCTCATCAGGACTACAAAAGAGATAAACTATAAATATTAATTGGTACAAGGAAAAAAAATTAAAGAATTATTAGTAGATATTAAACAAGTACTGATTACCAGATAAAGAAATTGAAAAACTAATAAGATAACCTAAGTGAAATTTAGTGAGTTATAGTATCATAATAATACAAAAAATTAAAGTTAATTTAGCATGTAAGTTAAAATGTAAACAAATTTGTGATAAACAAAAAATTAATGAATAAAAATATGGCATTAAGAATAATAGATAGATAGAAATTTCGGAAAGAAAATCCAATAAAATGCTATTATACCTAGTCCTGTCATAAATATTCTTACAAGGAAATATATACAGATTTCAACAGAAAAAATATTTTTTTCAAAAACTTTGTTAGAAAATTAAATGTATATCTATAGAGAGTAAAATAAGAAAGAAATCACTCAAAATGTCCCACTTTTGCCTTGACACAGGCATTTAATCTCCGTGGCCAGTCATCAATAACAGCACACAGCACTTCTTGAGGAAAGCGCTCAACTGCTCGGACCAGAGATTGTTCGAGGCTTTCCAAGTTAGGGTGTGCTCTGTGGCATGCCATCCTCTCCAGTCCGGACCAAAGCCGATAATCTAGTGGGTTCAGATCAGGGCTTCCTGAGGGCCAATCCGGACTCTGGAATGTTCTTTTGCAGCCACAGCTGGGTTGACCTGGCCTTGTGAGCTGGAGCGGAAGTATTCCTGAGTACCCATTGACTTCCAGCAAACAGAGTATCATTTAGAGGCTTGACAACAGGTTCCAAAATATCGTCCTGATAGTTTTTAGCAGCTGTTTCAATTCTTTTTTCACAAAAATGGAGCTTTATGGTGCCATTAAAACAAACTCCCCACCAAACCATCACTGAGGAAGGTTGATGACCTCTTTCCACTCTTCCAATGACTTCCTGGGCTTCTTTAGAGCTGTGTGCGTACACATGGTCATTTTGGCCAAGGAGCACTTTGAATCTATCCATTCTAATTATTTTTAGGGAAATGGTTAGCCTTTGTCCTGTCATTCTTCGAAATCCACCAATCCCAACGACACTTTTTACTTTGCGAGACATTGATCTTATAGAGATTACCATTTCCCGAGACATGATTTGTTGTTTTTTAATGGGATTTCTTCTGATTCTGGCAGCCACTTCTCTCACTGCATTTGCTGTTCTCACAGTGCATGTCTGTATGTGACGGCCTGGTGGAGGTCTGTCACATACCGATAGGGTCTCATTACATCTATTTATAGTGCAGCACACGAACATATGGCTGAAAAACCCAAACTTTTCAAAGTGTTGAAAATCTCTGATCTACATTTTCCAACTTCCAGCTTACTCCATGTTAACTGTGCTAAAGGAAAATACAAACTGATTGGATTATTATCCTGACATGTAAAGAAAATAACCTGATAGAGGTAAAGATTATCTAAATAATACCCAAGGATGTAAATAAAGTTCAAGTTTTGTAACAGTATTTATGGCAGAATTAGGTATATTGACGGCACCCCTGACCAACTCCTCAAATTATAATCACTGGCAATCATTTCTACACCATCATGTCAAAACCTATTTATGTTTATCGTTTGATAATCATACTTCAGAATTGTAATCAGTTTTTGTTTAGTTATTGTCTAATTGAAATTACTGTTTCATATGAAATTATTTTTAAATAATGAAATAATTTTGGAGATTTTTATAATTCAATTAATTTAAATTTTACAAAGGTGGATGAGATATAATTATTAATTATTATTTTATTTCTAAATGTTTGCCTTCATTCTAAAAGCTTGGAGATTCCTTGTTTATTATAAAAAGTTGGAAAGGGAATTCTCTGCCAATTGCCCGTGTGATCCTCAACTTCTTCATTGTCTAGAAACCTTTTTTCACTGATTATGACATTTCTATAAGATTTTTTTTTTCCCATTATATTTCTAATATGATCAATGATGAATAAATCTTTATGCTGCATGTTCACTAATATCCAAAAAGGGCATTAGAATACTTTTCGCAAAAATGAAAGGCTGCCGTCACTAATATTTTTGTGCAATATTATGAGGGATTCTTCACCAAATCTTACATCCCTCTGTCCAAAATTTGATTGAAGCTAATTTTTAAAAGGTATAGAGAATTTCAAGATTTCAAAACAATCTTGCATTTTCAGAAATGCAGAAATATGGTATCAAACAATAAAAACAGATAATCCGTGGTATATACCACTTTTTATGAACTTGTTTTAACATCCGACTGAAAATTCCTAAATAGCTTCATCTCATCGTAACCTACAAATATTTTATTTACGAAAATTCCCGGAATTGGGGCGTTTTCAATCTGGAGGGGGGCCAATTTTGTCAAATTTATTAGGCACTAAAGACTCGTTAATACCCATTTGCTTTCTACTTGGATCCTAAGATAATTTGATCACAAGATAAAAAAGATGACATACAAAAATATTGGGGCATTTGTTCAATATAACCTTGTTATTTTGAAAATTTGGGGATGTAGATCATGCCAAATGGCTCAATATTTTTTAAGGACATCTTTTTTCTGGATTTTGTGATGAAATTATCTTACGATCCAAGTAGAAAAATGTATATGTACGAGTTTTTAGTACCTAATTAAATAGACAAAGTTTGCTCCCCTCCAGATTGAAAACGCCCCAATTCCGAGAAGTAACAAACAAACACAAGAAACTGAGTGCTTACATATTTCTGTATTTCCAGAGAAACAAATATAGCAGGTTTTGGGAATTGCATCCAGAGAAACAAATATAGCAGATTTTGGGGATTGCATTTGCCCTAACTTTTTGTAATTTTAAAAACAAACAAAAGGAAGCAAAAGAAATTAAAAGAAGGCAAGATTCGTCAACGGTGTTGATGGATGAAGGAAGATCATTCAAATCATATCAGGAATCATTAAATTCAGCATTTCTCAGGCAAGAAAAAAATAGTAAAGAAATGTCTAAAAGCGACACTAGCGCTTGCCCAAGCTTCTATTGATTTCTCTTGAAAAACTGACAGCAGATGGAACTAGAGAAACAATTGATTTAGAAATTTTAGAGGAAGGAAATGATAGCTGTCATAAAAAGACTAAAATAGTGAAAAACTATTTTATTTATAGCCAATGTTTCTTCGTTTTTTCACTAAATTAGTCTTTTTATAATCGCCACCTTGGACCATCTCCTTCCTCTAAAATAATGGTCAGCTCCTCCTAATATTGGTCGAATCCTCTAAAATGGTCAACCATCAATTATTAGATTTAGAAATTTGTGTAATGTCTAAACGTACCTACATATGTATGGCTACTATTAGTGCCGCTTTTAGTGAGTGATAAACTTCTATACTAGGTGGCCTACAAAAACATTGGGCTATTTCGCCTATACAACCTCATTATTTTCACATTTTGGGGGTTTAGGTTACGCCTAACGATTAAATATTTTTGAAGGTCACCTTTTTTCTCGAGTTTGTGCTCAAATTATCTTATAATTTAAATGAAAAGCAAATGGGTATTTATGAATTTTTAGTACCTAATTAAATAGACAAAGTTTGACAATCTCCAGATTGAAAATGCCCCAATTCTCAGAAATAAAGTAGTTGTAGGCTACGATGAGATGAAGCTATTTACGAAGTTTCAGGCGGATGCTAATAATTTGATAAAAAGGGGTTTGTACCACGGACCTATTACACTCATGGTAGAGTATAAGGTTTCACCAATGTTGTGTGTTTGTAGGGACTATCTTGGTAATATTATATGCTAGATGCATTAGGGATAAGGATTGCTATCTAATCAGAGTTCTCACTAGTAATAATTATTTATGATGAGTTTCTTTGAATGCAGAACAATAGAGAATAAAGTTGCAACCAGAGGATCCTGTAAAATTTCGACAAATTTCATTTCTTTTATTGTATAACACACTGTTTCTATTTTGTTTTTCCTGCTGCTCATCTTTACCACAGATGAAAGGACTCAACTTCCCCGGGTCACACGATCCTCACTTCTGTCAATTTGTCATAGATCGCAGTCGCCATTTGTTAAAACCGGTGAGGAATCGTTACATCAGTCGACAGCATATTTCTGATATTTTATAATGTACTCATATGGCTTAATGTTTGTTTATTATTTTTCAGAAATTAACATTTCGAATTTCCATTATCATCTTATAAGGAAGAATTATATTAACATATTTGTGAATTTTATCTTGAAGAAATTTCTTCCATTTTTTATAAATAAATTATTTATTAATATTATTCTACTGCCAACATTTCAGACTCTTTTAACACATCTTCAGGAAAAATTTTACTAATTATTTTTCTAATTTTTGTTTATAGTTAGCATAACAAAAATAACCTTTTCACTTATGACTAAAAAATATTATTTTTTCAAAAGGATCTGGGATGGCTAAAGAGCTTGCAAGAAGTAATCAAAGTTAAGCTGTGTCGAGCATAGTAAGTACTTGGATATGTGACACTCCAAATGGGGTGATTGTACACCGAGGAAAAACAAGGGGTGAGCGAAACAATATTCATGTTCCCCTCTCCCTGATGTTTGCGCCTATGTTGTCTGCTATGATTTGGGTTCTGGGTTTGATTCTGACAGATAGTTATTTATTCTGTTTCATTATCTGTGGATCAACTGTTTGGTCAGGAGACACACCTGGTGCACATCCAACATCTATAAATTGGATACATTTCCACATTAGGTCATTCCACTACTGTTGACCAGTAACAATACTTCCATACAAAGTACTGAACCCATGACCCGTGAAGAGTTCAACTTCTCTTCAATATATATGTACTATAGTCAATAATTAAATAAGTTTACTTATTACCAATATCCTTCGAGCGAGCATCTCTGATGAAGATCTGAAACATCGTAACAAAGGAAATAAAAATGAATATTATTTATTTATTTTTATTTTGTATTTTCTTTGACTGAAATCCTCAACCAACTTCTCTTCAATGTTAATAAATAATTTATTGTAAAAAATTAAAGAAAATTCTTCAAGACAAAACCCACAAATAATTTTATGATATATATATATATATATATATATATATATATTATATATATATATATATATATATATATATTATATATATACATATATATATATATATATATATATATATATATATATATATATATATTGGAAACAATTACATTGTTTAAACTTGCCAGTAGTACATGTAGACCTTATATAATGTTTCATGCTGATCTGAAATTTGTTCTTTCATTTTCTCATTATGCAAGGACTTTGTGCTTTAAGATTAATTTGTCATTATTAACACTAATAATGACAACATAGTATTGATAATAATTTATTCTATTGATTTTAAGAGAAGGGATGATCGGGGTTATCAAAAAAAAAATTTCGAATAATGTAAACTATATATTGAAATCTATGTTTCGTTCCACTTTCAAGGTATTCTTCAGGGCTTGTAGTCGACAATGAGTCATACACTAGTCCTTGACTGCATGCCCTGAAACGTAGGTTTCAATAAATAATTTACACTATCTGAAGTTATTTATTTTATTGACAATCCGTACTATCTCATTCTTCATTATATACATCCTCGACTATTATATATAATGATAATTAATTTTGAAATGATTTGTCGTGAATTTGAATATGCTTAACTTGTTTAAAATAACACTAAATTTTTATCATAACAAAAATTCCTTGTATAGTGGGGGTAGAATAGGTTTTAGATCTGAATTCAGCTTGAAATATCATATTCACATATCAGTTTTAGTCATGTAAATTTTTTTTTTTATAATATCATCTTTCTTAACCATTTTAAAAATATTATGCGTTTTCATTGCATGATGTATTTTCTTGTGTGATTTTTTTTTTCCCGTTTGGTTTTATTTTCTCTATTTTATAAAACTTGAGCTTGCTCTTTTCTTCTCGCACAGCTTTTTCAATATGTCCTTTTTTCGTTTTCCTTCCTATTATTATTATTATTATTATTATTATTTAAATTATTTAATTGCTGAAACCAATGCTGTTTTATACACTCAATGTTTTTTTATATAAACCTAAATGTGAATGTCCACAATATAAAAGTTTCACTAACAAATTTTATTTCTTGTATATATTGTTAATAATTCACAGGGCACATATTTTGCAATTGTGTATATATGTGCACAGTTTTGTTTTATTATAATTACTGCACAAGATATTTTTATGTAATGGCTCTTTGTTCAAATAGATTCTGAAGCATCGTGTCGACGGCATTAGAAAAATGAGTGCACATCCTCTCCTGCCATTGTGTAAGTAATATTTTAATTTTGTATAAAATAATTGTCATTTCATGTTAGATTTCATATATCAGTAAGAATATTTTTAATACCGTACTTTCATGTTTATACCAATTTATTTTTTTAATATGACATTTTGGAAACAGTTTTTCTAATATCAAACATTTAATTCTTACATTACTATATTAAAAACATCAAAATTATTTTTAAAATTATTATTGGGAGAATACCCCCTGTCCACTTAACGTGGACCAAGCCCCATTTAACAAATTATACATCTGTTAATTTCATTACATATAGGTTGATCTCCTGTAAGTGCCATACTCTCCTAATACAAAATTAAGAATTTAGACCCGAAATGATAGTTTGCATTATTTTTTATATATATTCTTTATATACAAAATACAGTTCTTATGCTATCTTATTATTTTTATGCTATACTTTTTTGTTATCCTGTTATTTATTATTATTTTTTCATTTCCTTAGTTTTGTAATTTACTAATATTTTATTTTTTACTATTTTCTGTTATTCATGTTCTTTGTTTCTTGCTTTTTTTTTTTTTTTTTCTGTTCTCCATGATATCATATATATGTATTCCTTTATATCATATTTGTTCATTACCATTGTAGATAGCAAATATATCTTGACATATTGCATGCATAATGCATGTATCTTATAAAAAAAAAATACAGTACAGTATATATAATATAAGTACAAAATATTATATTATTCAATAAATAAATTTAAAAAACGTTCATAGAAACTAAACAACTCTCAGTTTTGACTTACTCCTCTTTCTATGCCATTGGCATGACTAATTACTATCTTTTCAATGACAAATGATTTTTTTACTTACTACCTTTTTCATATCAATATTTCAATTGATATGTTTTACATTTTGAATTAATTGAAGTCATTTAAACGACATGTTATAAATTTATATAATTTAAATAGCAATACATGTAATTTTTTTTTTCAGATTTGACCGGATCGCAGGACGGCTCGGTACAGATGTGGGAGTGGGGTCATAGCCAGGCGGTGACTATCCCGCGGCCTGGTGGTACCTTCGCCAAGGTGACGAGGGTGAGGTTTTCTCAACATGGCAATAAATTTGGAGTCGCGGACGGTGATGGAAATCTGAGTCTCTTCCAAGTCGGAATCGCATCGTCCACTGCTAGACCATTTTTTGTATGTATTTAATTATTATATTTGTACTTAAAACTTGAAGAGTTATTTTCAATTTTTATGGTTTTGGCTTTATCACATTCACTGATGATCACTCCAAATGGAATGATGAAGTACAATATAGGATAAGCACCATAGGAGTGAACGATTTCAAGGGCCCCATTGATCAATGGCTCTACCATTGATTATCACCATACAATGGAGCAGGGATATTGAAACATTATCGAAATGTGTTATTTTTCCATCCCCCTAAAAAACTCTTTTTTTCTCAAATACAAAGCCTTTACTTTTTTTTTTTTTTTTTTTTTGTAGCGGCACGAGTGCACTGCGGCCATGTAGGTCTATTGTACGCCTTATTTAAAGTCACTCCTGTTTAGAGTGTAATTCCCGCAGTCTCAATGAACTTTAATAAGCTTGTTGGATTGATAAACTCGTTTGCCTATGATAATTCACTTTACAGTGCCCTATATATGCTGCTGTAATTTTCTTAAGTGAGCTCTTGCTCAGATTAATTATTAAGTTACTTCTTTGTTGACAGATTCCTTCCAGAAACAGTCTAGGGCGGGTCTGTTTTTTCAAGCACCAGTTCATTTTGTTTTCAGCACCATACATCTCCCCGATTCTGTTTGTTATGAGACATTGACTAATTCCACAGATGGGTTCCGGAGCTATAGATTTCATTTGTGAGCCTAATATAGCTAATTTATCGGTCATCTCATTACCATGAATTCCAGAGTGATCTGGAACCTATTCAATGTTTACCTTATTAAGTCTGGATAAGTGATAGAGAATTCTAACACAATCCCCAACAGCCTTAGATCTAGTTGTATAGTTGTCTAGTGCTCGTATGGCTGCTTGACTGTCAGTATAAATTGTCATTCTTCTTCCAACTGACCCGTCAAGCAACATTTTTGAAGCACAGTGAGTTATCGCGAGTATTTCAGATTAGAACACTGTTGCGTAATTTCCAAGTGGTATTGACGTGCCAGCCTCTGGTTCGTCCCTTCTCCAAAAACCAGCTCCAGATCCGCATGTCATGAGTGACCCATCAGTATAACAGTTGATCCCATTAATGCGTTTGTGTTTTCCTGAGCTGTCCATTTTTACATTAAACATCTTTGTGAGAAATTCTCGAGTTTGAGTGTCAGAATGCATTGTGAGCAGCCTGTCCGCCTCAATTTTTTTAATTATTTCCCCTTGTCCCTCCAGGGTGTTTATCTTTATCTTAAAAAACTCAAATGACAAAAAAAACAAATCCAAAGCCATTTAATCATCAATTGTTTTATAATTTTAAAGATGACGTTCTGGCCAGCACTGGAGTCATTATCATGTCTCTAAAAAGTACATAAATGACCATTAAAATGTTTATTATTAATTTTAATAAAAGATTATGTTTTTACAGAAGAATCTTAAAACATAATATTATGTCTATTATTATTTTTTTTTATTTGCAGACGTGTCAATGCCATAACAAAGTCACTAGTGATTTTGTTTTCCTTGGATCTTGTAGTATGGTCGCGACCGCAGGCCATAGTTCCGAAAGCAAAAATGTTGCTCTTTGGGACACCCTACTTCCACAGAAAAAATCTCTCATTGTTGGTAAGCTGTCTATGTAAATTAATATAATCATTTATACTTTTTTTATTATTATTAAGCCTTTTTTATTTATTAAATTTTGAAATTTAGAGTTGTAGAGACCATT
This sequence comes from Nezara viridula, assembly GCA_928085145.1. Classification (NCBI taxonomy): domain Eukaryota; kingdom Metazoa; phylum Arthropoda; class Insecta; order Hemiptera; family Pentatomidae; genus Nezara; species Nezara viridula. The sequence continues at coordinate 180,361,379 of OV725079.1, read as the reverse complement.
GTTATAACAATAACTTAAATGTCTCTGAAGAAATCAGTTAATGTTCTGTCCTTACTTATTTGAAATATTTTATCATTTCACATTGGTAACCATTTAGAAAAAATCTGGTGGAGTAGTAATGTCATGGTTTTCGAATTCAGAGAATCGTATCGAAGATGGGAGAGTACTCAGAAATTTTTAATGAAGTTCATTTCATATAATTAACTAGAACAAATTTAAAATATTTTTACAAATCGAATATTATTAACGAAGTTGACTGTACCAAATCCGAAAAAGTTTATTTACGTAAACTATTTAAAAAATTGAAAACACGAATCAAACATAAATTTTATTATAAAAACATGAATAAAATACTTTTATTTAGTTGTATTGAATTACAAATAATAAATATTTGTATACATGACTATAATAAAGCCTATTTGGGCATCCAAAGTTGAATTTTGGAGCTCCACTAACCTATCGAATTTCTCTTGTATGCAATCCTTACAATCCAAAATCCCCATTTCTCCTTGCTTTGTTACAAATAAAATCATCCATAATGGCCTTAATGTTCCATGTTTTTCCAATTAAGCCCAATCCAGATACTCATCTTTCTGTAATAAGCTTCAGAACAACCCGAATCATCTCGTTCCTAACCTTGCTTCGTCTTTGATCCCTGATAACCCCCAAGATGTCTGAAAAGTAGATGGCTTCGTGATCTTCTAATTTAGATACTTTGAATGCTACCAGTTAGGTAGGTAGAGTGCTACCAATGGGTTGTTTCTCTTAGTCTTTTCATTGTATTTCTCTGTTTCTCGTTTATTGGATGTATATTTATTTTTATACATTTGTAAATTTTATGAATAATATTAACAAAAAAAAAATATTTTTTTAAATTTCTTTATTGAGTATTATAACAATCTGTCTGTTGGACATTGGTTATAGTGAGGTAGGATGACATTCACACCATATGTACAAAAAAAATAAAATAAAAAGAACAAAACAATAATCAAAAGTATATACAATAGACAATAAAATAAAATAATCTAAAAAATAAGAAAATTAAAACTAAGGAGAAAAAAAAAAAAAAAAAAAACACACATGCATACCTATATACAATCAGGCGAGGGAACTCCAGGAGAACCCTGCGCTACTCTCCCAACCGCGTCACTGGTACTAAAGCCAGCGGAGATTGGTCGAGAGCACTTTAGCCACATACACACATGTCTTGAGTGAAGAATCAGGCCATTGCCAGAACTCCAATTTATATAATCTACAAAAGGTCGCGAGGCCACTGCCGTTTCAACCTTCTTGGAGGATTATAGGGATGGGAGATGCTTGATAGGGATTGTGCAAGAGGATTTGGGTGGTAAGTAAGGTTCTGGTGAAATTTGGAGAATTTTTCTGGGATAAGGTCTAGGACAAATGGGATGTTAAGGTCATGATGTAGGGTTTTGTTGGATACATAGAAAGGAGCATCGACTATTGTTTGAAGGACTTTAGACTGGAAGGATTGGATGCGCTTGATGTTAGAAAATTTTGCTGATCCCCACAGTTCTAGTCCGTAAGTCCAAATAGGTTTCAGTATTGTCTTGTAGATCAGTAGCTTGTTTTCAATGGAAAGTTTAGATTTTCTGCTTAGTAGTCGGTATAGTTGGCCGTATCGTCGGTTGAGTTCTTGTCTTTTGAGTCTAGTATGCGGGTTCCAAGTTAGTCTTCGGTCTAAATGAAAGCCAAGATACCGGACTGTGTATGAATAAGGAAGCTGGATGGAATTAAAGAGTACTGGTGGACAGGAATTGCGTCGGAGTGTAAAGGTAATATGTTGGCATTTAGATTCATTAACTTTAATGCGCCAGTTATTACACCAGTGCTCAATCAAGGTGAGGTGACTTTGGAGATTTAAGGATGCTATTTCGGGATCAGAGTTGGATGATAAGATTGCGGTGTCGTCAGCGAATGTTGCAAGAAAAGTATCGGGATGAACAGGGATGTCAGCAGTAAAGAGGATGTAAAGCACGGGACCCAAGACGCTGCCTTGGGGAACACCGGCTTTAACGGAGTAGATATTAGAAAATTCTGTTCCACAGCGAACTCGAAAGGAGCGGTCAGAGAGGTAGGATCGGAGGACTAGGTACAAGGACTGAGGTAAATGGATTTTAAGCTTGGAGAGCAGTCCGGAGTACCATACCCGGTCAAATGCCTGTGCAATGTCCAGAAAGGCACCCGAACAGTATTCCTTGTTTTCTAGGGCTGAGGAAATATGATCAACAACTCGGAGTCCTTGTTGAACAGTAGAATGTTGAGAGCGAAAACCAAACTGATGGGAAGGCATATTTTGGGATTCTATAATGGGTAGGATTCGTTTCAAAAGGATCTTTTCAAAAATTTTTGAAAGGATTGGGAGTAGGCTGATTGGTCTATAGGATGTTGAGCTATTGAGAGGTTTTCCTGGTTTTGGGAAAAGGATAATAGTGGAGTGTTTCCATAACAGAGGGAAGTGGGTGGTGCGTAGGATACAATTGTAGATATATGTAAGGAATATGACTGCTTTGGATGGAAGTTGTCGAAGGATTTGAGGTGTAAGGAGATCATGTCCAGGAGCTTTACGGAGGATTAGTTTTTTTAATTGAAATTTTACTTCGGAAGGATGAATAGCTTTTGGGGGCAAGGAAAGTGGGATTGGTGATGTAAGGAGTTCTTCTACTGTTACGGTGTGGGCAGGATGGGATTCCGGATGTGAAATAAATGTATTGGATAGGTGAATGGCGAACTCCTCAGCTTTATCTTCGTCAGATGCTGCCCAGGAGCCATCACCTCGTCAGAGAGGATGGGAAATGCGGTGAGGATTTAGGATTTTTGTTGTGGTTTTCCAAAGGGAATTGTCGCGAGAAGAGAGGGAGGATAGGTAGGAGTTGAAGGATTGTGATCTGAAGGTGGCTAATTCCAGTTTTAATTGTTTGCAGTAGTAATTATAGTAGCAGCGGTCGGTAGGATGTCGGGTACGTTGCCATAATAATCTGGCACGGCGTTTGGTGCGGATTAGGTTAAGGATGTGTTGGGGTAGAATGGTCTTTATAGGAATTCTGGAGGAGTCTTTTGGGAAGGAGGCAGTCCAGGCGGCTTGTTGGATTGTGGTAGTAAAGGAATTTACGGCACTATCAAGGTCATCGGGAGTTTTGAGGGATATGTTGAGATCAATATTATCGGAGATTATTTGGCGGAAAAGGTCCCAGTTTACTGGGCCCCTAATGAATGACGGTGGAGAAGGTTTGGGAACAGGTTCAAGTGAAACATTAAGGATTAGAGGACTATGGTCAGAGGAAAGTTCATTTAGACGTGTAATGGAACAATTGAGGGGACTTAAGCCGCTGTGGATAAAGAAATCAAGAAGATCAGGATTACGGTTGGGATCTGTGGGCCAGTAGGTAGGAGAGTTGGGGGAAAGGAGGTGAAAACATTGGGAATTGAGTGCAGACAGCAGGGTTCGGCCACGAGAATTCGTGGTTCTGGAACCCCATTGTTGGTGCTTGGCATTTAGGTCTGCACCCAAGATGAAGTGATGTCCTAAGGAGTCGAGGAGAGAACTGAATTGGGCATTGGATATGGATCGGTTAGGAGGGCAATACGCTGATGCAAGAGTGACCGGAAAGGAGAAGGTTTTTATCACGATAGCGGTGGACTGTAGGAAATCATGTATTGGTAATGGGAGTACGTGATGGGAGAGGGATTGGTGTACAATTACAGCAGTACCGGCATGTGCTTTTCCGTCAGGGTGGTCAGTACGATATGTCAGGTATTGTGGTATATTGAAGTGCTGTTTAGTGGTTAGTCGAGTTTCAGTAATTAGTGCCACATCAATGTTCTTGTCAAGTAGTAAAGTAGATAGTTCGTCTGTATGATTTCTAACACCATTCGCATTCCAAAGGAGAATGGATATGGGTTTAGGGATGTGAGTCATTTAAGGATTTTTCAAAGGAGGGATGAGGTGAGATACGAGATTCATGAGGAGTGATATGAGTGGAGTAACAAGGGATTTGAAATCGGTGAGGAAAGATGCTAACAAACTTGTGAGATCTGTTGCATTTGAAGGAGGAGGAATATGAGGAATTTGTTGTTGGTGGTTAGGTATATTAGGATGAAGAGGATTTTGAGGTTGGGTTTGAGGTTGTTGTTGTGGCAGGGCTTGACATTTATCGGTTAAAGTCTTACCTCTAAGTAGTTGGGAGAATGATACATCATTGTTTACAATTCTGGAAGGCTCTCTCTCTCTTCTTGTTCTTATTGCTTCATCTTGAATCCGGTTTTTCTGGTGTCTGGTTTTGAGATTCTTGTAAATTTGGCAGCCTTTGTAGTTGGCCGGGTGTCCCTCCAAGCATAGGGCACATACTGCTGGATCTTGTATAGGTTTGGTGCACTCTACAGATTTGTGCTGTTCACCGCACTTCACGCAACGCGGCAGATGGTGGCAATATGTCTTCGTGTGGCCATAGGTCTGACAATTATGGCACTGCACGATGTCTCTCTTGGGATATGGCTTCTCAACTTTCACCATTGTGTAGTATATTCTTGTGATATCATATATTTTTTCGTTATCTGGTGATGGCTCCAAGTCCACGAAAAACAATGGTAGTGGGATCCTATTTCGTAATCCTGGCTGCTCCCTGTCCTCCTTCAAAACGTTTGTTACCTGGCGTACATTGAAACCAAGCGTCGTTAGTTCTTCTTTAATAACTTCAGTGGGGGTTGAGGAATGTAAATTTGTTATCACTACTCGTAAAGCTCTTTCCTGCCTCAGCTGGTAAGTGTGAAAATTCGCATTTGTTTCTGATAAGTACTTCACTATTTTTCGGTAGGCTTCTGCAGAATCAGGTGTTATTTTGGTGTCATTGGTCCTGTTAAGGCATGAATAACTGCCAGAGCAGATTTTATTTAGTTGGGTGCAGAACATCTGGAAATTTTTTATATTTTTCACAAATATCGGAGGAGGCTTTGGTTCTCTGGGTATTGCTGCAGACTCCATTACTTCTCTGTCATTTTGAAGCACTTGGTAGGGGTTTGGAGTAAAGAAAGGTGATTCTTCAATCGTTTCTTGTGCAGACGTACCTGGTTGGGGCTGAGGTTCTGGTTCTGAAGTGTTCATTTTGGTCACTGGAGGTATTTCTCGTAGGCAGCGACGAGTCCTTTGTTTGGCTGGTGAGCTAACTCCGTCTGACCGAGACCTCTTGGGCACCTTACTGGCCATCACTTGCTGATCATACCGCATATCATAAGAGAAAAATAAATAAATAAATAAAAAAAAAAAATAAAAATTTTTTTTTTTTTTTTTCTTAAAATAACAAAAAAAAAGATGTCAACAGTAAATATCAACTGCTCTGATATACACTTAACTGTATCACGTGAATAATCAGAGAGATTCCGCTATAAAATTGGTAAAAACTGAGAGAGGAGTTGAGGAGACAACCTTCTCATCAGCTGATGGCTTCGTGATCTTCTAATTTAGATACATTGAATGCTACCAGTTAGGTAGGTAGAGTGCTACCAATGGGTAGTTTCTCTTCAAGTCTTTTCATTGTATTTCTCTGTTTCTCGTTTATTGGATGTATATTTATTTTTATACATTTGTAAATTTTATGAATAATATTAACAAAAAAAAATATTAAAACTATTTTCAGGTAAACAAAATATTTGAATAATATTAAAAAAACTTGTTTAAATGGCCACTTACGATTGCTAAGCTATAAAGTAGCTGAGCATTATAAGTAGGCTTAATAAATGGATTTGAGATCCTTCTATGGGTCAGATCAATATCCTCTGTTCACAGAGTTATTCAAGCTAGAAGTTTGTATTATACAGCCAAGGCTCTTATCATGGTAAATTAAAATATAATGGCAGAAAAGTAATATTTAGAAATTAAGCTGTGAGTGACAGCTAGTTGATCAGAACTTCATAACTTAGTTCAATATCTAAAATAAAAAATATAAATAAAATATGTTTACTATAAAATTTCATATGTACCCAGTGGTTTAACTAATCTATTCTCTTTGTTAATACTCCTAGCTTTCACATGCCACGATCAAGGGGCATCATCGCTTGTATTTGCTCCTCAGCATCAACTGCTTATATCCGCTGGTAAGAAAGGAGATGTGTGTATTATCGACGTCCGAAGTCGAGCGATGAGGCAGAGATTTGCAGCTCATGATTCAGCAGTTAAGTGCCTTGCTGTGGATCCTGCTGAAGAATTTTTCGCAACCGGAGCTTCAGATGGAGACATAAAGGTATTAACCGTGGTGATATCATTTTTACTTTCACTTACCTGCATATGAAATTAGGGAAAGTTATGCTATTGAAAATGAGGGAAAATTTTTTAATCCAAGTTTTCTACATAAATAAACATTTTGAGGTTCCCCGAGTCAAAATAACCAAGTCTCACAAAATGGTCTGTTTGTATTTGAACAGTCTAGCTCCAAAACAAAAAATCGTATGAAACTGAAATTCCATATTTAAAATTTGTATATGCCAAGTATGGTACAGTAATTTTTTTTTCAAAATCAACTCACTGAAAGTGCGATTTTATGTAATCGATTTTACAATTTTTACCGTTAACGAGTTCTATCATTTCCTCTTGATAGATAGTGGTTTTTGAAAGTGTTGAAATCCTTATATATCTTAGGATCAGACAAACAGCAAGGAAATGGTAAGTGTCTTCAGGGGTATTGATATTACGTAAAGAGCACATATAAATTCTATCGAGTCTCTAGCATTGACAAGTCAAATGTAAAATTTTCCCCCTTGCTAAGAAAATTATTTTAACAAAACCTGGGCTTGCATCATTTGTTATATAATGATTAGTTAAACTATGATCTAGCTGGGCATAACCAGGATGAAATTCTGCTCTTCTTGCTCTTTGCAAATCATCCTTATTATATTTTTCATTTATTTTATTAAACACAGCTTGAATGGTCTACCTATCCAGTGTGAGAGTATGTATAGTCAAATTAATCCCCAAAACTCGTCCTAAGTTTATTAACTCTTTATACGAGTATATTTTTTTTTCTATTATTATTTTTGCTATAAAGTTGGTGTATCTCTCCGGGCCATGAAGGTTCAACACTGAATTTATATACCTGAGATGTAATGAGAGGAGATATAGGTGCAATCTTTAAAACCTGTATCGATGTAGAGCATGTAATTAGGAATACCAACTGGTAAATTCAATAATTTTCCAATGAAGTACCTATTCAATTTTTCTACCTCCTCCACACATAGCAAGCCCCAAACTTGGGCCGCATAGCCTTCAATTGAATTGGTAGCAGCATTATAAATGGACGCTTTCTTGTCTAGAGGTATTTCTTTTTTCATTATGATTCCGCCTCATATACTGTTCTATAACTTTTCTATCAATATACCATTACAGTTAATAGTATCACAGCCAACAATTTTACAAGAAATATAAGAGTAATCTGTATTATTTATAGTTTACAGTTACGAGGGTGCTCTGAAAAGTTTCCAACCTAACAAAAATACAGGCCTTTTTTTCTGACATTTGATTTTTTATTTTTCGACATAGTCTCCTTGTAACTCTACACACTTCTCACAGCGATGCTCCCATCTCTGTAACCTGTCCAAAAAGTACTCAGCGTTTTTCTCTGCAAAATAATTGTTCACGAAGGTGCCTGTTGCCTCTTCATTTGAAAGTCGCTTGGGGCTAGATCTGGTGAGTAAGTTGGATGGTCAAGCAGTTCAAACCGTAATTCATGGATTTTCGCCATGGCAACTGCTGAGGTGTGAGATGGTGCATTGTGTTGGTGAAACAGGATTTTCTTTTTCTGCAAATGTGGCTATTTTTCCACAAGTTCTGCCTTCAGCTTGTCAAGTAACTCCATGACTATCCCAAAAACCAGTCGCCATCACTTTTCCAACCGAGAAAACTGTTTTTGCTTTTTTTGGAGCCAGTTTCCCCTTTGCAGTCCACTGTTTGGACTGTATTTTTGTTTCGGGCTTATAATAGTGTATCCAAGTTTCATCTACAGTAATTAATTGGTGCCAAAACTCAGATTTATTGCGCCTAAACTGTGCCAACAGAGCATTGGAAATGTTCATTCGAACACATTTTTGGTCTAACGTGAGCAAACACGGCACTCAACGTGCGGACAGCTTTCTCATACCTGAATGTTGATTTAATATATAACAAACATGTTCTTTTGACATGTTCATAACCTCTGCTATTTCTCTCACTTTAATTCGGCGGTCGTCTAGCACCATTTGGTGAACTTTGCCGATGTTTTCGTCGGTAGTTGCAGTTTTTGGACGTCTTGAACGTTCATCGTCTTCCAAGCTCTTACGGCCACGTTTAAATTCATCTGCCCAAAATTTCACTGTGGTAAATGATGTGAAAAGTCCCCATACACAGAATCCAACTCATCTTTGATTTACGTAGGCATTTTCACAAAAACACTCACATCAACTCACTTGAACGACTGTTACATAAAAATTGCACGTCCAAAATGGCTGAAACTTTGGTGGGTAACTGTCAACAGATGAACAACAAAATTCACCTGCTTTTATTCACGAGAGCTGCCATCTTCACATTGCGGTCGGAAACTTTTCAGACCACCCTCGTATAAGTATTTTAATGGCAGAAAAGATATCGGTCATCTTTGTACTCTTTCAGATACAACGGTTTACAGTTGTTATATATAGTTTAGATAGACTCTTGAAGAAACTTTTAACCTATTGCTGTGACCATTTTTAATTTAACTTTTCTTTATTTGTTTAGGTTTGGAGCCTAACTCTTCATCAAGTTCTGTACAACTTCCCCGGAGAGCATGCTAAATCCAGCTTCTTCAAACCTATCGGTCAAGGAGTTACACAGTTATATCTAGATGGAGCTGCAAGGTTATTTTCCTGTGGTGCTGACGGAAGTATGAAATTCCGTCAGTTGCCGGAAGAAAGAGATTATCACACTTAAGCTTATTGTGTTTCACTAGTCATCCATTGCATGGAGGTATCGTTTCTTCCTTTAATATTTGTTTTGATAAAATTAAGAATAAAGAAAGAAATAAAAAGAATTTTTTTTGTTTACCAAAGAAATGCTTATCAAAAATTAGAAGGTTTATAAAAAAAAATATATAAATATAATAATAAAATAAAACCTTTACAGGTGAACAGTGATAACATCCCAAATATTTAAAATATTGTCATGTAATTAGAATTTCAACTGTCTTCAAAAAGCAATGGAAAGTACAATAAATTATCTATTTGTAAATATTATTTATTGTAAATAAAGGTTTATTGTTAAAATGAAAGGCGATAATAGAATGATTTGAAAATATAATTTAAAAATGGTCTATTTTAATTAAACAGAAATGAAGAATTTTTTCCCTCACCAGTTACCTCGTATTATTTAGATTATTTTTATTTTATTTTTTAATACCTTTAAAGAATTGATATTATGTAATCGTTATCTCTATTCACTTGTATCTTAAATAATGATGTTAGTCAAGAATATTAATATTCCCTATTAAGTTGTGTATTAAATTATTTGAAGTGTTAAAATTGATCCTATCGCCTAGTCTTTAAATGCAATTTTTTTTTAAAGATTATGAATAAATATAATGTTATCTGTAAGACATTGGTGATTATAAAGATGAATAACTTCGTCGAAGAATTATTGTTGATTATTAATGCTTCAAAGGGTCCGTAAATGTATATTTGAATTGTTAAAACTATTTGTGTATACAATGTATGTACATATATATATCCTAGTTTGTATGTGTCTGTCCGTGTATATGCATAGACATATTTAAGTGTTTGTTCATAATATTTCAACCAAAATCTTATGTATTACGTAATGTAAAGTTTTTTTTTTTTAGTATAATTTATTTATTGATAGTAATATTCAATTTTTGAGTTTATTAGACACATATATACGCAAGTGTGGAAGGGTTAGCTGTTTGTTATTAGATAAAACTTATAAATACTTATCGCAAATAAGTAATTAATAAATAGAAAAAAAGTTGATATTGATTATATCAAAAGATTGTTATAATAAAATATGCTGTGCCTCTATTTCCTAAATATAATTATGGGATATATGGTATAATTATAGGTATATATATTTACTGTTTAAGAATAATATTTAATCGTCAAATATTTTAATTCAATCTTTTCTCACTAATCTTCCAATTGTATCGACAATTTACTCCCTGTCTGTATTCAAAATATGAAATATCGAAAAAAAAAAAAAAAAAGTTGTTCGCTTTTAAATGTATCTTACGACAATACTGTTTACGCTACCGATATTTTTAAGGATGTATCTATTTTATGGTGAAGTAAATAGGTAACACTTGATGCTATAGTCTATAAGCACTTTGGAGTTTTATTCTATTACTTTTTTTTTTTCCTTTAGCGCACTTGTTATATCTAAGCACTTCATCTCATTTTTAGTTCTATTATAAAAAAAAAAAGTATGATAGGCAACCTAAATATACTCTCTCTTATCTGGTTTAGATAAGATGACCAACTTGTGGAATATCAGATATTATCGATTAACCAGAAAAAGTTAGTAATATTATTGTTAATACTCAAATTCAAGATAAAAAAAGAACTTTACTTTAGCCATATATAGTCGAAAAAAAAGTTTAAATATGAAAAAGTACTCATGATCTTTTCATTCTATCTGTCATGTATAAACTAAAGTCCCAAAATAGAACAGTACTAAACCCGCAGAAGGTAAAAAAGGAAATGATTATTTTCATGTATATATTTAATGACAAATTTTATAATGAAAAATGATATACATCTTACAAAAAACTTAATATGCTGTGCTTAATTTCTAATAACTTGAGTGACACAATATTTCTTATAAATTATATTGTGGGTTTGTTGCAAAAAGTATTAAGTGACATTTTATAACCTTAAATCACCAACAACTTCGATGAATTTTTCTTTTGTGAAATCTAAAAATCGTGTGCTTGTAACTATATTTGATATGTAAAAGAATTTGTGTCATTTTATTGCACTCATTGTTTTTTTTATTTTATCAATAAATGAGGTATAAATTCTCAAAATCTCTGAAAGTTCAGTTCTATCTAAAATGTACTAAGTTACTTTTTTCAATAAACCAATGATACATAAATATGTAAGTTTTTTTTTTTTTTTTGTGAAATTACTTTTTCTGTTTTTATACATTTTTTTTTTTTATGCCTCATTGTGGACATTTTGGGTTATAAGCCCCGTTTTAATGGATAATTTCTATTTATGTTATATTTTCCTTATCATAATAAATTTCGTCATTTTCTTAAAATTTATTCTGAATAAAATTTGTCATCTTATAGATGTGCATTTAGTTCCTGACAGAAACAAAATTATCGGAACCACATAATATGAAATTTGGACTTGATTATAATAATTTGAAATAGAAAATGCATTACTAATGAAAGTTGGAATTCTGTAAACCAATGTAGGACGCTAGACGGTTCATACATATTATAGGATTTTACTACCAAAAGGATGCCTGGGAAATCTAGTAACATGCTAAATATCACAATAGAAAACAAGTCCAATTACATATTTAGTTTTTGTTTGTTTTATAAAAATAAAAAACGTATGGAAATTTTGTTTGTTTGCTTATATGTTTTCCATTTAACACAGAATCCCCAAAACTTTCTTTATTTTTGGAAACTAAAATAAAATACTCATAAAGGTTTTTTAAAATGGTTTTCTTACAAATTTGATAAAATTGAACCGATTCATATTTTACAGAAAATCTGTAATATTGTTACAATCAATAAGTTCTGATAAACTTTCACATAATCTTGATACCTCATTAATTTTATGCATAAATAAATCTAATAAATATGTGAAAAATTGAGATTTATTCGAATAAAAAAAGAAAATCCAGCAATTGATAACAAAAGTAAAGGTTTCATAGAAACAAGGTTAGTAAATCAAAATAAAATTATACCATCATACCACAGACAGCGCCATCACGTGCTAAATAAGTTTGTGAGTACTTCTATAATTATTTTGTTTTATTTCTCAAACTAAACTTCTTTTTAAGCTCAGACTTGAGGAACTATGAAAATATTTGAAAATTACAAAGAAAGTATGATACAACAGAATAAAAAATAATTTAAGTTATGTAAACTGTAAAAGTAAAATTCAGTATGCACACTGCAAAACTCAAGTTATTCATAAGACAAAATAAACTAAATATTTCTTATTGTGTGAACTTGATTTTCTATTCAGTATTTACTACATGCATAAGACAAAGATGTAATGTTTTAAATAACTTTTTTTATTTTTATTTATTATGATTTACCAGAAAATCTTAAAACTATAGTTCCTGATAAAATTTTACTTAATATCTTTTACAGCGTGGTTGTCTTTATGATACTTTCCTAAGCTAGCCATGTTGCAGAGTTAAACAACATATTTATTGCTGTAAAATTTATATCTTACTAATTATTGGATTAAAATGACTTAATTAATTATTTATGCAGTTTTATTTATTTGTAATGCTATGAAAATATGGAAAGTGAACAATTGGGTTTTATAACTATATAAATGAAATACAATAACAAAAAAAGTACAAATTAATTATAAACAGTGCCATTTTAATTAAAAGTTTCATTAAAGTTCCTTGAAAAAAAAATTAATATATATATAAATTTCGGTATATAGAAAGATTGCAATTATTCATTCTTGTCATACTCAAGAAATTAACAATTTATTTTAAAATATTACATTTAAGTACCACATCATCAATTTTTTCAAACATTTGACTTAATCACAATTTTTGTAAATGTATGTATTTTTACTGCATCTTCATTTTTCACACCACTTTTTACGTCTTGAAAATTTAATTTATTTTTGTTTTTATGAGCAATGTTATTAAGGTAAAAGTTAAACTGAATTCAAAATGAAAATCTCATTCCTGTATATACTTTATTGTTTCTTCTCTGCGATTTTTTTTTCTTGTTTAATTATTAAAATTGTTATGAATGTAAATTAAAGGCCCTTTTTGGTGACAATTATATCTATTATATATTTTTAAATATGATTTCTTATTCGGTGTATAGAGATTTTGACCACAGAATTTGATCTACAAACATTTGACTTTATTTAATGAAATTAAATAGAAACTACAAATTGTATTTAATGAAATTATGAATTTCAGATAGATATAAATTAAAATTAAATGGAACATTACTATCGATAAGTTATAGTGCAATTTAAAATCATTGAAAGTCATAAGTTTAAATATTACAAACATAAACATTATCTGATTCTATAGAAAGGATATCATGTAAGCTATTCCATATTCAAAATGACCAAAACAAGTTTGTTTGTTTTTTTTCTTTTTTTTTATGAAAGTAAATAAAGAAGAATTATTAAATAAAACCCATGAAATATTTAATTATAGAAATTAAGAGAAAAGTTTTTTATTATATACACCACTCATTACTACAAAGTTATCAATGCTATCTTGATCTTATTAATTATGTCATGGCTATCTTGATCTTATTACTGAATCTGTTTGTAATGGACTGTTGGTAATAAGTTATAGAATTTTATAGCCTGTGTTTTTAGTTTTTATTAAATAAACATAAAATGTTTATTTCCAACAATATCTATTAAAGTTAAATGTTATTCTATTAATAACAATCTTGTATCAGATACATAATAATGAAACATTAGATCTAGATTACTTGAATGATTAACACAATTAGTATACTTTAATACTGTAATGGCACTGAATTCATTAACAATTCAATTAATAATTATTATTTTACTAGAAAAGTTAATGTTTTGTTTATTGCTTACAAAAGATATCTTGTGGTAACTGACATTATCAGAGATAATTCTTTATAATTTTATGTTAAAAAAATATTGGAAGAGTTAAAGAAAAACTTTAAAAATAAGATTTAAAAAAAAGTGGTATACAGACTGAGCGAGCAGACACATATGAAAGAGGCATGAACTTAAAAGGACAGGAATAACACAGATTCTTTGGACATGGCTAGGATAGGAAAGAAACCAACTTTGTTTTATTTTTTAAATTAAATGATTTGTAATTTTTTTTTTTCATTTATATTTAGAGGAAATATTACCGGATAAGAGAGAGTTGATTATTCTTGTGAATTAAATATTAAATAAAAACCCTTCATTTCAATTAAAGAAATCTCGTATCTTGCGAAAACATTCCATAATTTAGAATAAGATTATTTTTTTTCTTTATAAATATTTTTAGAAAAAAAAAGAAGAAAAAAGTTCCATTTTAGACTCAGGAGTTATATAAGCCAGTTCTGTTTCAGTTCCAACCCAATTCAAAAATTATAATTGTGATAATTTTCCTTTTTTATTATTATGATTTTTTTAGACAGTAAGTAGTAAGATGAATGAAGTTATATATATATTGTCTATATTTTAACTTTACTAACAATAACTAAAATGAAATTATTTTATTTTAGTTTAAAGTTTATTTTTATCATTAAATTTAGTAGCTAATCTTATACTGTCATTTATTATTCGACGACTAGTAAGTCCGTTATAAAGTTGAAACAGTTATTGGTTTGAATATCATTGGGTAAGCGATCAAAATCTTCTAAAACTGTTTGTGAATTATATAGTATTATTTTATATGTATTTTACTAAGGCTGTTTCTAAATTTAATTATTAAGAAAGATATGAGAGGTTTCCATAAGTAGATATTCACTGATTGTAACTAACAGTTTAGTCCGAATTTATAAAATTATAAAATATTTATTATTGACAATTATTTTACTAAAAAATAGAAATATTTTAATTTACCCATATAAGTTTGACAGGAAGATTTGTTTAATATTTAATAACTATATGTGTTTGTTACTGTCTAAGTAATTAAATTAACGTGTATTATAGAATTATTATTTTTCATAAGATATTTGATATTTTTCTTAGTCTTATTTTTGAAGGATTGTTAATATTCTTCTAGTTATAATTTACCATTGATTTTTTTTTCTTACCACTTTTTTTTAGTAAGCTGATTTGTTATTTTGTTAAAACGTCACATTTTGTTTTCAAAATTGCATTCAATTTTTTTCTTTTACTTAGAACGGAGCTTTGTCCAGTGAAGACAAGGTGGGTAAGATGGTATACAAAAATTAATAATTGGAGTAATAATTAATTCTTTTTCAACTATGATTTTGCGCCTATCTTGATCCAAAACAATCATATATTAGTTTAAATTAACTTTTATCTCATCCATAGGGAATTTTTGACGCTGTTAAAACTAGAAGTTAAAAAAAAAATGGTGAATGAAGTCCGAAAGTCAGTATCTAATAAAAGTAGTAATAATTAATTTTAATAATCTAAAAAATATATGATTCCTTGATAGGCGATTAATTGTAATCTAACCTAAACAATTTGTATGAGTGAAGATATTCCTGTCATGTTAAATTAACTCGATATTTAATACTTATGAGATTCCATCTACAGTATGATAGATTTTATCTTGTGCCCAGCTGCCTTATAGAAATAGTATTTAGAAAATATTACCAAGATTTTTTAATTAGATATTTAACACTATTGTAAATTAAAAAAAAAAAACTTATAAGTAAAAATAACATTATTGATTGAATAAAATAAGCATTTAAACTTGGATGGTCTTGTAAAAAGGAAATTAATAGAGTGTCTTCATATCAAAGATGGACATATGTCACTTTCAGAAAGTAGAAAACAAAAATAAATTTTTGTTTTATAGGTTCGACTGAAACTGTTTCAGATTATTTTATTTAAGAATGAACAAGTTGAATTTGAAGCTATGTTAGAAAACTTGGCTTTTTAAAAATCACAGATGTTCTTGAAGCCACTCATACGTTTTTATAAGTATAAAGTTATATTGTCTCTGGAATTTGAAACTTCCGATTCTTAATTTCTTTGTCCTATTTTTTGCTGAGCTAGATTATAAATTTCTTATAAAATGTTATAATAGTTTTTAATTGAATTCAACAGGAAATAATTATTTAAAAAAGAAATATCTAGATTCAACTGTTATATAATCAAAATTTTACAATAACATTTATCATATAAGGAAAAATTATTCGCCATTTCTCAATATTTGAAGAGTTCATAATGAGACATGAACCTGTTTTTCCTATTTATACAGTATTTATTATTTTCACGCAGGTGTTAGGCTGAGCTTATATTATTTTTAATAAAATACTTTTATCCGCGTTGATAAGTATTATAGAAAATATCTAGGTATTACATATATTCAATTATATTATCAGGTTTATTTAGGTGATTGTAATGTATTTTTATTTTATTTTTTGAAACAAGTTAACACGTTACACAGTGAGGTTAGCTATTAGGCACAATGAGAGAAATAATAAGGTATGCACAATATATTTTTTTTTTTTGTTGTATAATCAAAGTTTTTAGTTTTTATTAATAATTATGGTTTAAGAAGTTTTATGTTTATTTTTAATTGATAAGGTATAATAAACTATTCTTTTAGAAAATAAGATTTAATGCATAATTAACCTAAATTACCTCTCGTATCTTTCTATAAATGATTTTCTTAAATAAAAAAAAAAAAAATTTTAAATAGTAATTTAATTTTAAAATGTGTATAAGAATAAAGTGTGTTTATTGCCTGCGGAATTTTCCTTAATGTTAGTCCTCAAAAAGTTATTTGTTCAGTCATTTAAATATGATAATATTATTAATTTTTATTTATTTAATTGAATTCTCCTTAAAGTTTATTTTTTGAAATGTTGTTTGTTTGTAAATATTAAATTTCATTCTAGCAGTTTATATATGTGTAAACAATAAATAAAAAAAAATTGAAGTGTGTTGTATTTTATATCCCTTTAAAAAACTATATCATTATTCAATTCTGTAAAAAATTTCAATACTACCTTATAAAGAGCCCGTTACACGGTCAATATCGAGTTTCGTCAATATATTGACCATGTAAGGACTAAATTGGCATCAATTATATTGACGTCGAAGAGGAGGAGGAGCTAATGGAAAAAGAACAGGCGATCAAGCTTTACTTGTTGTAGTAGTGAGATGTTAAGCTGACCTGCCTAACATCTTATTACTGCAGATACCCGTATTGCCTTAAAGGCGTTGCAGCATTTAAAATAATTATATTATTATAATAATGACAATTATTTAATCAAATATTTTAATATTTATATCGATTGTAATATAAAAATCATAAGACATCCAATGATATGAGCTTGGCGCTGACAGGGTATGATATAGCTGTGTCTGCATTCTCCTGATATAGCTTTGTCCCCACCACTTATCTTTAACTCAAATTATCTTTGCAAAGATGCATCAGAATAATTCAGGACTTTTTTCGTTTTTATTGTTATATCCTTCCTTATCTTCACGGATGAATGAAAATTGGAAACCCACTCTCAACCCTTACATACGAGATAAACGAGGTCAAAAAAATACCTAATAGGTGCTCATATGGTTGTAGGTATCTTCAGTTTTTTACCTCCCAACCTCAATATCTCTTTGAAATTAGTTCGAAAAGATTTGCAAAAAGTTGAGTATACCACTGGAAAGCTGATAAAATAAAGAAAATTTTTAATGATGTAGAGATGGTTGACCGTTGATATAATATGAGAAGGAGTTGATCGGGGGGTGCAGTCAAATTAATACTAAATTAAACAAGTAGAATTATTTAATTTTTGCCGACGTTTCGACCCACTTTACAGGTCTTCATCATATAACACATTCATTAAGGAAATTTTTAGATTGATCTTGCTTTGATGTATATATTTTATATAATAAACTTTGTTATTAACCTAAAAAATTTCTTATAAAACTAATTAACCCTAACTATAATACACCTAGAATACATGGATTAGTAAAGTTACATTGCTCCGCTTAGACCTACATTAGTAATATCAATGGGAAACCTGAAAAAATTGGCTAAATACCTCTGCGCTATTATTTATAATTTATATTTTATATTATTGATCTCGCCTTATTGCTGTTTTCACTTCTATCGTGTGATCTAAAACATACACCTCAGTTTTTTTTAATATTTCTTATTTCACTATTTTTTGCCAAATCCAATATTATAAAATTCTTTTAAAAGCAATTGCTTACAAAACTTTTGCCTTTAGAAAATTATAAACGAAAACAAATTTCGAAATCTAATTTACATTCTTAATTGAGAGTAAATATTAATAAACCTTGCATACGTTTTCGCTATTATATACGTCAATTAAGATAATCAGTTTCCTAATCTTGTAAATCTCATAAAATTCACAAACACTGTCAGAGAGGATAAATTAATTTGTCTATATATTTTTTTTTTTTTAATAATAATACAATCAGCCTACTATAAGTATTAAGGCTAAAAGTTCTCATTCATACAATATATACAAATAATATAAACATAAAAACTATAAATATAAAAAAGTAAATAAATAATAATTGGTAATTGGTTGACTGTCGTGGATAATGAAGAGAAGAATAGTTGGGGTGGTCAGTCAAAAAGGAAGGCAAAAATATAACATGTAAGTTAAAAGTAAACAGATTGCGATAAAAGATAAGGAATGAGTGTATAACAAACTAATAAAGATTACATTTGATAAATGTAGATTAACATATAAAGAAAATGAATGTTAACGAATAAATAGAATGTAAATTGAATAAGAAAATTTTTGTAAAGATTGTAGCTCGAAAGCTCAGTGAGCACGATTCTAACAAGTATTTCTTAAAAGTATACATTTTTACTTGTTAACTTTTGCTATGACAGCCTGATGAAGTGATATTTCTCGACAAATTGGTTGCTATATTGTTGAAAAGTCATCATAGATTTAGGAAATGGTGGTAAAAGCTTTAGTTATATAAAATAATTTAAATATTTTTGTGGGAAAATATGTGTAGTTAGTTATTCAGTATGAATTGAGTTGTCTTATTAAATTAAATTTATTAAGACAACCCTAAATTTAATTAAATGTTTTATCAAATTAAATGTATTGGGTTGTCCTGAAAATAATACATGATTTTGAGTTTTCTTTAAAATCCCCTCTATATTACAAATTGTTTGCATTTAATGGATTATTCATTTGTATGAATGTCAATACTTATTAATCCTCTTCCAAACAATAATGTTTGTTTACCTCTGTAGCGTTTCACTACTTAGAAATAATTCATACTTTACTAAGGTTCAAAAAATTATGGGAAGGAGACTTCAGCCTTGAAGAAAAAGAAGGTCATAGAAGTTCTTAATCTCTTAATGACCATGTTCTGAGGGCTTTGGAGGAACAAAACAACTTCTCGAGAACTTGCAAGGAAACTTAATTTTAGCAAATCGACCATCGATGACCACCTCAAGGCGATTGGAAAGGTTAAAAGTTTGGAAGTTAGGTTTTCCACACAATTAAGTGACAGCTAAAAAAAAAAAAAAGTATGAAGTTTGTGCTACACTCCTTTGCTGAAACAAAAACGACCCTTTTCTGTCCAGAATTGTTACTTGTGATGAAAAGTGGATATTTTACGATAGCAGTAAACGTTCTGGACAGTGGCTTCACAAAGCAGAAGCAGCAAAATATTTTCCAAAGCCCCCCGACTCATCAAAACAAGGTGATGGCTACTGTTTGTTGGGTTTCATTTGGTTTGATACACTACAGCTTCTTAAATCCTGGAGAAACTATCAATGCCGAATCATATTGTAACCAAATTAATGCAATGAATCAGAAATTGGCAATAATGAAAACATCTTTGGTCAATCAGAAGGGGCCCGTTTTGTTGCATGACTGCCTGGCAACATGTCTTAAGTGTGACATCACAAAAACTTTTAGAGCTTAGATATGAAACTCTGCCACATCCTCTCTACTCTCCAGACCTCAGACACCTGGACCACTCTACTTACGTGATAAAAAATTTAATGAAAAAGGAATTTGAAAATGCTTTTTTGTAGTTTATCAACTCTAAAGATGGAATGAAAAAGTTGGCAGAAATAGAAATGTATTGATAGTAGTGGAGACTATTTTGATTTAAAAAGAGTTATAAATCTTTCTTTTTTAAACCAAAATACTGCATTATTTTCCGGAGAACCCAATAGTTTTCGTTGAAAATTCTTTAAAAATCGTATCTCAACCAAGTTTGAGATAGAAAGGTTCGTGCATATTTAATGATATTTCTCTCTGGGACAAGTTATGGACTAAGTAGTGAAATTTCAATAACTGGTTACCGTTTAGCAGTTACCAAATGATAACGTGTCCCAATAACCTATTATAAAAGTAACCTTTGAATATACTATCTGTCACTAGTGGTGGGGTAGAAATAAGTTAACGATCTTAAATAACGCTTATTTGAATATATCACTTAACGTCTTACCACCAAAACAACGTTATTGAAATCACCTCTTTACTGTTGAATGTTGTTCGATGGCGAAGAGAGTAGTTTAAACTCAGGATTAAATTTAGTGTTAGGGTTTAACCCACAGCAAATAACTTTTATTTAAAAGCGTAATTAGCGATTATTCTGAATAAAGATTAGGTGGATGGGGTGAACTCGATTAATATTACATAATATTTAGGTTTATATTAATCCAATGATTATTAATTGATTTTAAATATTGAAACTAAAGCGATTTATTAGTTACTGCTTCCAATTAAGTGAAGGGGATTTTATCATCAATGTTTATCTATTAATCTTTACAATAATGCCGTGTAAATTATCCTACAATAATTAACGTAAAGTAAAGTCTTTTGGCCAAATATAGACATATTAGATTTAACATTAAGTAATAGCTTGTTGATATAAATTTCAATAATTTTTCTATTCTCTTTTTCAGTTATAAAGACGTCGAAGCCTGAAGGAGTTGTGAAAGAAGTTGTTTATTTTATAAAGGCAATACCACACCAATAATGTTTTTATTTTTAATCATTATTTTGGAATGATGATGTAACCCTCTCAAAACTTTTGTGGTGCAACTGGGCCATGAAACTCCCTCCTGGGCACCTCTGTACTATAGGATTTATAAATAAGAAACTGAAATAAAATACGACAACGGAATAAAAGATTTTTTTTTATTTATTTTTTACTATAAAATAGCTTTCCAAAATATCTCACCAAATTAATAATTTATAGTATTATAAATAAAGCTAATAAGCATTGTGACCTAGTGAACTCAGAGGTTATTAAAATAATCTATTACTGGATCACGTTATTATTTGATAACTGCTAGTCTGTAACCTATTATCAGAATTGCACAGTTAAGCCTTCACCATTAGCGGATCCAGGATTTAATTTGGGGGAGGGGGAGACTTCAGCATTTTTTTTCATACATATATAACGGTAATTTTTGGGGGCTTCTGCCCAAAAGTCCTCTCTCCATAGATTCGCCTGTGCCCTACATTATCTGTCACACTACTTTTTGGCTTTATTTATAATCCTATAGATTGTTTAATTAGAAAGATAAAAGTGATGCTTTCAATTAAAAGTGATCCTCACGTGCATGAAAGTGGTAACGTGTTACCAATATTTCACAGGTTTTGGGTTTGCTGCCTTAACCGACACACAAGAGTGAATGAGTGATTTAAATAACGTGATTATGTTGGTAACTCGTTATCATGTTCATTGCTATAATATTTTTAAGTAGTACGTTATTTTATACCGTTATGTTATTTAGAAACCTGTACTAATTGGAGCTGTTATAGATTTTGACTATTGATGGCGAAACTGTTAATTGTGTAGCAGTTCATTGTAACAGTTCTACCAGTGTCTGCTACTATCAAAAAACAAATACAAATATTTCAAACTATACTGAGCAAAAAAATTGTATTCTTTTTGTACTTTCAAAACACCCTTAATGAATGTTTTTTCGGTTTCTAATATTTTAAAAACTTTTGTATTTTAATAATTAATTTTCATTCTCAAAATAATTATGATTTTAATTGTAGAATCACATTATGCGTACAGAATATATAAACTTTGTGAAGATAAAAAAGTTTGTGCTTATAATTACTTAAAAAAGTCAAATAAGCATTTAAGTTTAAATTCCGAATCATAATATATTTAAGCTGGCTTATTTTATTTCGACCTCTTTGCATTCATGAGTTTCTTTGGAATATATTTTGAAATGTTGACATTGAAGGTTTTTTCTTTAGAAATTTTTCTTCTTTTATGGGTTTTATTTATTACTTGAAAATACATTTCTTATTGTGAAATATTGAACTTAAATTGAGTTAATATTAATTAATTTTCAACATATAGATTATTTATTTATTTAAATTAAATTACTTAGCTTAGATGGGAAGTGAAAAACCTGAAGAGCCCAGTGAAGAGGATTGTTGCCATAGTGGGTGTACAAATTGTGTATTTGATATTTATGCTAAAGCCATTGAAAGATGGGAATCAGGACAACGCTCTAATGAGCAGTTCAGGCATGATCTACTGTCACAGACCCGTTTCAAGCCATTTATATTAGTTGAAGTTAAGAATCTAACATCAGATACTAATCTTTACCTTTTCAAGCCCCATACTTCCAATAATGAAACTATTAGTGGTCTTCTTCCCTATTCAGCGGGTCAACACTTATCATTACGCATCGACAAGGGAAGCAACAGTGACATTTCTTCAGAAAACCCTGGATATCCTTATATAATGAGAGATTTCTCCATAACTTCATTGACTCATTTACAGAACGACTGTATCTTTGAAGTTTTGATTAAATTGTATGAAGGAAGGTTTTCTTCAAATTTCATCAAGAACCTAAAAATTGGTGACGTAACATATTGGAGGGGACCTTATGGAAATTTTATTCACAATCCAAATAATTATTCCCAGCTGATAATGTTATGTATAGGGACTGGCATAGCACCTCTCTATCCGATAATAAAAAACATTTTGTTGGATGAAAATGACGAGACTATAATTAATTTATTATATGGTTGTAGAAATAGTTCAGAGATCATTCTTAGAAATGAATTTAAGAAATTCAGTTCTTATTGGAATTTCAAGTGTTGTTATTATTTAAGTGAAGAACCTGATCTAAATAGGAAATTATATAATGAAGAGTTTGCTTTGAGTAGAATCTGCATTTCATATATAAATGACCTCATCAAAAATAAAGAAAACTGTTTCTTTCTTATCTGTGGTAGTCAAAGTTTTGAAATTGATATGAAAGAAATTTTAAATAAATTAAGTATATCTGGAGACAAAATTTTTGTGTTCTGATATTTTTTTCATTTGACTGGTTTAAATATTCAGTAGAAATAATATGGTATCAATTAAAGCGACTAAATATAATTAAATTAGGAACTATTTAGGAAATGTTACTTCATGATGTTTGCAATAAACCAATGACATACTCTCACTAAGATGTCGATCTCCTAAAAGTTACATTTTTTTATTACGTCACTGTTCTTCCAAGCTAGCAACAGTTACATCAAACTGGTTTAAGAAGTCTTTTGAAATTGTAATTACCTTCAGTTTGAAATAAGATAAAAATATTAAAGATGTCGAATCCTGAGCATATTATGTTACAATCAAAATTTTGCTTCTCTAAATTATAATTTAACTGCTGGTAATTTTTAATTAAAAACAAAATTATTACTATTACAAAGATCAGACTGACGGATATATTTTTGTGAAGGGGAAATGTGCTTTAAGTTAATTTAATTTCATCAATTTATATCTTCCTTTCGGACGGAAATATTAATGGTTCTGAATATGTTTCTCAATAAGTTTGAAAATTTCTTAAAATAAATAAGAATAAGATAATACATTTAAATTGATTTTATTCTCTATTAATTTGTTTTATTAAAATGTTAAAGTTTTATGTATTTATTAAAATGAAGATACATCTAACTTTTAAGATATTTTAGTGCTGTAAGGAAAATATATATTTAAATAAAAGATTAGCTTTTGACTATTATTTCTTATGTTAATCCATAAAATAAATTTGAACATTCTGAATCAGTTAAAAAGTATTAATTTATTCAAAATATAAACATATTAAAATTAAAAATAATTTTATTTTGAAACTACAGTTCCCTAAGAATAATGACAGGGTTCCACAATTATGAATATTAGTCTGGCTTAGAGAAGAAAAAATAATGCTTAATTAACTGTTAATTGCAATTTCAATCGTACTGTTAATTAATTTAAAACTTAGAGGACAAGCATCAATCCATTTTTTTATTATGTGGAATTCGTTTCAAGCATAATAAAATATTTTAAACAATTTGATTATGTTTTAACTCTATATCAATACCATTCTATGTAAGTATTAAAAAATAACCTATTTAAAAAATTGTTCACATCATCCTAAAGTTAAGCAGCATATTACTTGAAAAAGATTTATAGTATAGAATAAAATGAAGGGAAAAAATATTGAAAGTAAAAGAAAAAAATAAAATTGAAATTTTGATTGATTTGGGGTTGGTCACATTGAAATTCAGGGGTGTCCATCCTCCCCAATTTCAATGGCACAAGACCCTACTTGCTTCCCCCTCCTCAACCCAAGATATTTTATTGCTTACCTTTTCATAAAAACAGAAGAAGCTAAGATAAAATTAGAAAAAATGTAGATCATATACAATTACACTTGCTGGGGTTTGTTCTATGTTTTCCCCTTGTCCCTTAGTTCGTAACTCCATCAAAATATGCCCCCTCAAAAATTTTGATGGCGCAACTTGCACCATGAAACACCCTTCGGGGTACCCCTGTTCAATTATTTTATTTATTTTGTGTCGTTTCAGGCTCGAGGAGAAAAGACAAGATAATAACCAAACAAAACATGTTAGGAAGAAACTAAAATATTAAAAAAAATTGTTCACCAATAAAAAAATACAAAGAACAAATTGTGTTTTTAAGATATATTTTACTTAATTATTAAAATATATTTTATAAAAATAAAAAAGCTGTGCCTCACTACAATGGAGGGTTCAGGAAACAGGGGAGAGGGTGGGGGGATCAATACTGGAGTTAAAACCTTCTGGGACTGGGATGCACTCTTAATTATCTCATAAATTCTGTTTATCAGGTGGCCGGACAATGCTTTATTTATGCCAATGTTTCAACCCAAACATGTGGATCATCTTCAGGACGTGGTTTGAGCACTGAGGATGTTCAGTACTTGAACAAATTCCCCTGCTCGGGAAAACCCCGTATAGCCTCAAAGGCGAGGACCCAAAAAAAAAATTCGGACCACCAAGGGAAACTTTTTACAGCCAAAAAAGACAGATATTTTTTTACTTTTTCACCTATAACTCCTAAATTTTGCGTCAAAAGAGTACAAAAACATGATAATTTGGTAAGGTATAAAACCACGGTCAACCAACGTAGATTTTTCCAAATTTGTCAAAAACTGAAACAAATTACTCCAAATGGCCCTGTAACTTTGAAATGAGTTCCTTAAGATGAAAACCCCATAGAATCAAATTTTGTGTCAACTGAGTACTGACATTTTTACTGTCAAATAAATTACAAAAATGTGTAATTAACTGATCATAAATATTGTAGTAGTCGAGCAAAAATCACCAATTTCAAAAATGAAATAAGAAGTTAGTCAAATTCACTTAGCAAATCATATTTTAGCCTGGCTTTGACAATGTTTTTCTTCATCGATATGCCTTATCATCGCCAATTATTCAGCACGCATTTTAAAGATCTTCAAATATTTATACAGACTGATGGAACAAATATTTTTTAAGAAGTAACATAGTTGAGAATTATATTTCATGTCTCGAAAAATCCTCGAATACATACATAGAATAGAATTAAAAGAAATCCAAAAATAAGAATTTTTACCTGCTCCTCTTGGATTTTTTTTCGAAAATAAAAACTTGATCATGACCACACCATACATTCTTCATACACCTTTCCAGAGGGAAATAAGCAGGGATTTAGGGCCATGCTAACACGAAATGCAACAAAACAGAACCCCGTATACATATTAGATCTGAAGATATAAAATAAAAATGTGTTTTTATTTATATATTACTTACGTTGGTGTTAAATCTAAATTTTATTGATGAGCAATAATTCAGCTTTCCGATAAATAACACTTAATTAGGAGAAAATCCAGAGGAGTTGTGAATGTTTTATAAATAAATATATATTTATAAATATAAAGCGGCTAGATATTTTTTTCAACCAGGAATTAAAAAATATTAAAGTAGCGCTAGACAAGTACGGAGATCTGAGCTTCGAAGTAAACACTAGGCTATCTAAAATTGAAAACCACTTAGAGGGACAATCTAAAAAGCTTGAAGAAATAATTTCAGAAAATAAAGCCCTCAAATCTAAAGTCGGTGAACTGGAGGTCAGGCTGAATAAAGCCGAACAGGGCTTGCTTAGTAGATCGCTCGAGATACGGGGCATCCCGGTTCGAGCAGGTGAGACTCCCGCAGCCCTGGTTACAAGTATTGGGGCCGGTCTGGGAATTAAAATCAATGTCGAAGATATAGATACTGTGCTGCGCCGAAGAGCAAGAAAAGATGACCCTCGACCACCGCCTATAATCGCGAAATTCGTCAGGCAGTCAGTGAGAGACGACCTGGTGCAGAAGCGAAAAGTAAAAAGGGACTTCTCGACGCGGGAAATCGGTTGGCAGGAAAATGACTGCCACCGTATTTATCTCAGCGAGGAAATGACCCCGACGAACAGGTACCTCTACTGGCTCGCTCGGCAGAAGAAATCAGCAGGGAAAATAAAATATATATGGTTCTCCGGCGGCAGACTGCGGTGTCGAAAGGATGACGGTCATCAGGTTGTCTTTATCGACCAGAGTCAAGACCTAGACGTCTTCGGCTGACTCTTCGATCCCTGTTTACTCCTCAACATCGATAAACAATTTGGCGTAGTTCACAGGACTTACACTGAAAATCTGAAAT
Source organism: Nezara viridula (assembly GCA_928085145.1). NCBI lineage: Eukaryota > Metazoa > Arthropoda > Insecta > Hemiptera > Pentatomidae > Nezara > Nezara viridula. Next base: position 180,334,533 of record OV725079.1, on the reverse strand, counting down.
GTATGTTATGTTACTACCGGAAATTTTTGATTAATTTATTTCTATTGATTATTGCATTCAAAATTTTTTTTTCTTTTAATGGTTTTTTTTCTTATATTTTTATTTTTACATTATTTCATCTAATGTATCATATCCGATCCAGCGTCTGCTCACCAAATTCTGACTTTATTTTCCTCAAGCCTAATCATGTCTAGCATCCTTAATACCTGTCACGTCAACTCCCAATCCCTCCCTGCCCACTATGATGAATTCCTTGAATACTTTACCCATAATTGTTACCATATCATTGCAATTTCCGAAACCTGGCTCAAGCCTTACATCCCTTCCTCATCTGTTTCCCTTCCTAACTACACACTAATCCGCCACGACCGGACGAGCCGGACTGGCGGAGGTGTAGCGTTGTATGTTCACGAATGCATGAAGACCCGAATACTCCACTGCTCTCCACCATCCGATCACCCACATGTAGAGTTCCTAATCGCTGAAATTTCCTTTGATACATCTCCTATCCTTTATGTCGTAGTGTATAGACCTCCTCTTGTTCCCTTTGATCCATCATTTGAATCATCCCTCTTCAACTTTGTTCCTCTTTATACCAAAATAATCATCTCCGGAGACCTAAACACTAATTTCCTTTCCGATTCCAGCGATAAATCATACCTCGAAAACCTTTTTTTCTCTCTTCATCTTTTCATTGTTCCTTTTTCGCCCACTCATCACACCCCCAGGTCCGATACCTGGTTGGACCATTACATTATCGACTCCGCTCAGAACCTCCTTTCCTCCTCACAAGTACCGGTCTCCTTTTTATCCTCTCATGACCTAATTCAAATTTCATATAATATCCATACTCCTCCGATCCTACCTAGAACCATAACTTTCCGTAATATTGATGTCCTCACTCGTGAAAAAATCTTACCCTACCTGGAAACCCTTGATTGGAATGGAATATATTCCTGTTCATGTATTGACGCTATGGTTGATATTTTAACTTCCAACCTCCGTAATATCCTTGATTCCCATGCTCCCATCAAAACCTCTACCTTTCGTCGCCCCCCTGCTCCCTGGATGTGTCAGCAAATTAAAGATCTTCAGAAGAGACGCGATGCAGCCCGCAGACGCTTTAGACGCACTAGACTCGCTGACGACTACCAAGCGTTTAGGGTGCTCCGTAACCTGACACAAACCAATATCCGAAGAGCCAAATCCTCCTATTTCCACGAAGCCCTTTCAGCAGCTCCTGATTCCAAAACCAAATGGCAACTCCTTCGTAAACTCTCCCTCTGTGACTCTTCCAGATCACCTTCCTCAGCAGCCTTTCCAGTCAAACCTGATGATTTAAATTCATATTTTATATCAGCTTCCTCCTGCATTCCTCCATCAACCTTTTCCTTCTTTACTCCTGGAATATCATTTAACGACGACAACTTTTATTTTTCAGATATTTCTCCTACAGACCTCATATCCGCCGTCATGAAATCTCATTCCAATTCCATTGGTCCAGATGGTATTCCCGTCAAATTAATCAAATTATGCCTACCTGAAATCCTTCCCGCTCTACTTTTCATCTACAATTTCTCCCTTCAGAACGCAATATTCCCTTCCTCATGGAAAAAAGCCATTGTCCGTCCTTTACTTAAAAATCCTAACCCTTCTTCCCCTGAAGATTACCGTCCAATTTCAATTCTGTCTAACCTTGCAAAACCTCTAGAACGAATAGTCCAATCCCAAATTTCCAACTTCCTAGAACAATCCAATCAACTTGACCCTTACCAGTCTGGTTTTCGACCAGGCTACTCCACACAATCCGCCCTAATCAAAATCGTTAGTGATGTTCAGTCAGCCATAGATGATAAAAAACTAACGGTCCTTATCCTCCTGGACTTTTCCAAAGCCTTTGATACCATTAACCATTCCATCCTTTTCTCCAAATTGAAATCGTTATCCTTTTCCAACAGCTCTATCCTTTGGTTTCAATCATTCCTCTCTCAACGTACCCAAGCAGTCTCTATCCCGAACCAACCTTTATCATCCTATCTAACTCTGTCCTCAGGAGTGGCACAGGGCTCCAGCATATCTCCTCTCCTTTTTAGTTCATATATTAACGACCTTCATAAATCAATCCTTCACTGTTCACATCACCTTTATGCCGATGATTCCCAAATTTACCTCTCCTTCGCTCCCTCTGAATGGCATGATGCGTTTGCCAAAATACAAGAAGACCTAAATCGGATTTGTGCCTGGGCAAGTGAAAATGGATTAAGATTAAACGTTGCTAAAACCCAAGCCATTGTCCTCGGTTCCAAACCCCTTCTCAGATCAAATACCAACATTCCTCTCCTGTACCTGAATGACCAACCCATCACCTTCAACACTTCAGTTAAAAACTTAGGTGTTATCATAGATCAAACCCTCTCCTGGAATCACCATATTTCCCTCATATCCCGACGTTCAATTTCCATCCTGAAACTCTTCCATCGCTTCCGCCATCTCCTACCCATATCCACACGTAGACTCCTAGTATCCGCCCTCATCTTCCCCCACATTGACTACGGCTGTGTAGTGTACGGTGGCCTCTCATCGGAACTTGGAGTCAGACTGAAAAGAATAATGAATGGCTTAGTACGATTTGTCAATGGGACCCCGAGACGTTCTCATGTTTCCCACTACTACGCCGAGTCAGGGTGGCTCTTCCCCTCCTTCAGAAGACAGTACTTCCTAGGTACATTCCTTTACCAAATAATCTATAATCATCGTCCTTCCTACGCATTCAATCTCCTTCAATTCAAGTCATCTATCCACTCCCTCTCCACAAGATCTCGTCCTTCCGACCTTTATACCCCTTTCCACAAATCGGCCTCATTTCAACACTCCTTTATTGTCCGATCCACAACATTTTGGAATTCCATCCCACTTAAAATCCGCCATGCACCATCCTTATCCACATTTAAAACCCTCCTTTTCCAATTCCTCCTTACAATTCAATCAGACGCTGGGTAGCCTATATTGTATTATTATACTATTGTTGCATTGTATGTATGTATATGTATATATATATTAATATATGTATATTGTATATATACTATTGTACTATTATTGTATTCTCACTATTATTGTATTATTGGGTGTATATATTGTGTATGTACGATTACACTATTATTGTATTTCGATTATACTATTATGTTCTACGAACATACTACTATTACTATAACATCTTTATTATTATCTGTCGCTCATTTATAATTTCATAGCGTATTGTGTATAGCAACTATTTTGCAGTATTAGGACATTATTTCTCATATTATGGCTTCCGATATCTGTACAGTTATGTAAACACTTCTTTTATCCCTTATTTTTTAGTTGTTTTTTTTGTTTGTTTGTTTGTTTTTGTTTATTGTAATATACATTTTGGCCAGATGTAATGTTTAATTTTATGTACAATATTATTATTCTCAAGGGACGTAGTCCCAGAATAAAGTTGATTCTTCTATCTATCTATCTATATATATATATATATATATATATATATTATATATAGTCTTAGTCATAGAAATTGCATCGCCTAGTAAAAATTTTATTTTATTTACCAAATTGCTATCTACAAGATCTCAGGATATTTCTTTACCAGTTATGAAACCATATTCTAAAAACAATCGCACCATTAAGAGGTCATATTGTTTGTTTTCTCCTCCTAGTTTTTTTTATTTTATAAATTAGGCTGTTTTTCACCAACATTTTATAAATTTATGATATGGAGTTAGTCGAGGATGCGGTCAGATAAATAAAAAATTAAAATATATTATGTTAATTTTTGCCGACGTTTCGACCCACTTTGCATGTCGTCTTCAGGGTGTAGGATGTGGCACTGCCAGTGTTTCAACTGCCTCCCGCAGTGCCACATCCTACGCCCTGAAGACGACCTGCAAAGTGAGCCGAAACGTCGGCAAAAATTAAAATAATTAATATATTTTAATTTTTTATTTATCTGACCGCACCCTCGACTAACTCTTCATATTATATCAACGGTCAACCATCTCTACATCATTATAAATTATATACTTTATTTCGACCAACACTATGGTCTGGAAAAATTTAATGCCATTGTTAGATTACATTTTATTTACAAAATTAATTTCATTTTACATAATTATTTAATCCAATGATCTATGTCATTTGCATTAAAGATATTTATATTGTTCACATATGTACGGTTGTTTACGGAACTCTTCAAAGTTTTAGTGATATATATAGACTCAATAATTAATCTTTTCTTACTATTTTTCTCATATATTATTTTAGCATTTTTAAAATCAAATTGCTGTTTGTTGTATGTTGCTATCTACAAGATCTTTGGATATTTCTTTGCCAGTTTTGAAACAATATTCTAAAAACAACTGCACCATTAACCAATCAAATTTTTCGTTTGGTTTTCTCCTCCCAGTTTTTTTATTTTTTGTAATAATGTGCCCTGATAAAGATTTTTTTCAAACTACGATTACTATTGATTGGTGGTACCATATCCTCGTTACTATTTCCTATGAAATTTTTTTATCCTGTTATTAGTTAAAACTGAACTGAAAAACATTGTTTAATTTTTGTTGTAAGTAAAGAAAAACAAAAATAAATTCAATATTACTATCATAAGAAAATTGAGCAATTTCTAGGACCCAAGACTGTATATATGTATGAAAAAAAAAAAATTAATATAATCAAGTATAAAAGATCTGAACAAGAATATACAAATAAAAAAATAACTTTTGTATATTTATAATTTAAAATCACATAAAAATGATACTTTACACATGAATCTAATAATAATAGGTCTTTGTAGGTATAATCAAAATTCAAGTCCATAAATTCACTATAAAATAGTAATTCACTTTAATAATTAACTAAACGCAATAGCTACTACAGAGGAAAAAAAAAAAAAGAACAATTAAAAATATACAATGCTGATTAAAAAATTTACAAAACATCTTCAAATTCAAATTGGCTTTAACACACTACTACTGCATATCAGTGCGCGAATAAGAAATTAAAAATTCCTAACACAGTATACATGATTTTTCTTCTTTATTTTTCATTTTTTTGGGCCGTTTTCTTATCTTATTTTTTTGTAAAATACAAACTCCAATTTCATTTGATTTAAAAAGATCTCTTATTATTATTACTCTGGTTCTTTTCATACATATTTCTCACAATATGTACTAATCAATATATAATATTTATATATATATATATGCAAAATTTTATACATCGTATTTACAAAACAATAAAATAGGTAATTTCAAACAGGCCGCCTTGACGTTGATAATAATGTTGTTATTGTCATCGTGTCTGGGAAAAGGCTGTGGTAATTTATCAGTGGTACATAGGCTGCGGTGATGACTCGGCCTGTAAAATAAAAAAAATAATTAAACAATATTCAAAAAAAGGTTAAATTAACAAAACTAAAGATTAAAAAAAAAAAAGGATTTACCTGCGAACCATCGTCCATGGAGCGAATTGACAGCAGCTACGGCAGTTGTAATCGTAGGGCATTTAACGTAAACATTACCAGCTGACGCTTTGTCCACGTACACATGTAAGACACCGCCATGTTTGTTACATTCCTCTATTACGTCATCACGTATTTCATTGTCCCAGTTAGGGTTGGTTTCACTGTAATAAAAAATCAACAGTTATTTATTAAAATTATATATTTATTTATTTAACGCAGAATTGCGTGAATTGTATCAGGGTAATATAATTGAGGTAATTTCATCGCGGCGAATCATATGGGCTTGTAAAATTGTTGGGTTTAGTAACGAGAGAATTCCTAAAAGGTTAATATTTGCTGTACCGAATGGTAAACGTCTGAGGGATAGACCGAAGCGAAGGTGGGAAGATTGCACTAAAGCCAATGTGAAGGGATTGGTGGTGTCGGCATCGAACCTTCGGGTTCGCTAAGCCTTTTATTATAATCATTAATTTTTTAAAAAATAAATAAGTATTACTATTTATTTTTGACTGATCCCCCTAACCATCCTTCTCTTCATTATTCACTACAATCAACCATCAACCCAACAGTTATTTAATTTAATATCAATGATATGATGTTTATTTCTTTTAATGATCTATACAAATATTTCAGTACCGATTTTAGGCCAGGAACTGGTTACAGTAAAGATGTAAATATTTATCATAATAATTGATATGAATCAATAGTTTAAAAAAAAAAAAAAGTTCAAATAAACTATGAGGAGTTAAAATGAACTAAGAAGTAATTTTTATTTGCTGGAGCAGATCCTCAGAAGCCTTAAAATTTTCTTTATTTCTGCATATTTTCAAAGATAATCAGTGTTAATGAAAAGTGATAGGGATGAAGCTACATTACGAGAGTGGAGACACGGCACTTTGTCAGGACCTGCCAGCGCACATTGCGACGTCGTAGTGTGTTCTCACAATTCATCTTTTAAAATTATAAAATAACTTCGATGAATTAGTGCCTTTCATCTCCAAAACAATAATTTTAATTTAATAAAAGTTTGCAATGATACGTTTAATCGTGCCATACAGGTGATTAAGCTCTATACAAGAAATTGTTAATTTAGTTCTTCTTGATCAAAGCTACCCAAAAAAACATAACATTATAAAAAAAAAAAACTTCCAAGTATATAACAGATAGTTTATTTGCTATAATTCATTCCAAGTTGACGTTTCGAGAAATTCCCATCTTTAATAAGCAATTAATGCCTAGAAAAGAGTTTCATTAAAATGAATGTATGTTACAATGCTTGTCAATGTAATGTTGCTACATATTTGGTATATTTACCTAAAACCTCGTGTGCTCCTTTGTCATAATTTAAATTTTTGTATTATACATAAAAATAAAAATATCTGGAGCATTACATTCATGAGACTAATAATTGGGTAGCTGCTAGCTACTTGGGGATTTTATTGACCTTTGTATCTAATTATTTACTATTTTTATATTGATCTTTGTATGACTTTTGGTTACGTAACAGCATTCCATTTACTATATTTTACTTTATTCTAGCATTCCATTACTATATTTTGATTTTGTAATATTGTAACTGGATGATTGTAAAAATCTTTATAAAACATTTTAAGAGAATAAATATTGCTTACGTCGTAGGATCAAACATGTTGGAGAGCATGAAGCACTGCGTCGCTATAGGAGGTGCGATATTGGAGGCCATAGAGGTCATGCTCCCGGGAACAGCAACGTTCAAGGCTGAAGCGGCTGCAGCAGGAATCTGCATACCGGTACCTGTAACCAAAATTATTATTTTTATCAAGAAAGGTCAAGACTATAAACTAATAAAATTGTTATTAATAATTAATCAAAGTTAATATATATCGCTGATTAATTTATTTCAGTTATTGAAAAGTGAGTTTGATTCTAATAAATGTGAAATCACTGATTCCAGATTATATTTTCATGTCGACAAGTGTCAGTTATATTTGTAGTTTAGTAAGGATAAAGGGTGATAAGAATTTTATTGAAAAAATTATAATAGATTACACTAATTGAGTAACTTTTTATCGTTCTCTTATAAATTAAAACATCTGCTGTGTCCGTCCTATCACACAGCTTTACTACCAACTCAGACAAATTTTAACCACTATTAATTTATAAAAAAAAAAAAAAAAAAACATTTAAATCATTGTATAATAAAATAATATAAATCAATAGATAAAATTAATACACTGCCAGGCCGCCAATAATGGTTCAACGTGGACATTTTTATCCATATTTTATATGAAATTTAAATCACATAATTTTCTTCTAAGATCGAGTTTTTGTCATTACACCTTCCACAGGCTTATTTGTGATAAGTCTTCCTTTCTTGCTTGTCAATTGAGGACACAGAAAATAACAATCTCAGTCCTCAACTGAAAAGAAAGAAAGAGAGGATGACAATTGGTATTAATTAACCTTTGGAAGGTCTTACGACTGAAATGGGTCGTGGAAGAGAATAATAAAATAACGTACAGGAAGATTTATTTTATTTTAATTGGTAAACTTCTCTAATACCAGATCTCAGTTCGATAACTTCAATAACTTTTCAAAAATGATTTTTTAAATATAAACAGTGTTTCAGGGTTAAGTGGCCAAATGCAAAAATGAACTAAGGACCTCAAAACAAGAAAAACATTCCTCTGAAGGTATGTCCGCAAACGCTCAGTTTAGGAGATTCACACCTAAAGATTTCCGTTGTTATGAATTATTTACGTATACGTATATATATTAAGTAAATAAAAGTTACGTATTTATTACAACTACTTTTCTAGCAAATAAGACTTAAAAAAATATCTCCTCGAAGAACAGAACAGGCGAAACCTGGAATCATTTTAATACATTATTAATTTAACGTAAACATTAAATTCTTAGTAAATGTTGTTCAAAGTGATTTCTTTGAGCATTAGGACAGGCTTGGCATCTTTCTTTAACAGCAATAGTTAATTAATTAATGTCATTGACCGGACTTGCATAGACTTTTTGTTTAATATCAGCCCAAACAAAAAAAACTAGTGGTCAGATCTGGAGAGCGTGCAGGCCAACCAAGCCACTGGTCAAAAAGTCTATGCAACTCCGGTCAATGACCTAAATTCCTAATGAAGAAGTATAATTGAATCTTGTAAAACAATAAGACATATCCAATGCCGTTCTGCCACTGCTGCTGTGGAAAAAATTGGGGGTAGAAATTAGAAAACACGAAATTTCTAGCAAATAAGACTTTAAAAAATATCTCCTTGAAGAACGGAACAGGCTAAACCTGGAATCACCAAAGAATCGGTCAACTCCATTACAAACAGATTGAAAGGATAGCTAGAAAATAATGGCTTGCCTACGAGGTGTTGAACTAAATTAATAGTATTTAAATGTTAATAACAAGTAAGGTGAATCTTTTAATTTTATTGAGTTTGTACATATTTCAAATGAGATTATAAATGAAGGAAGGAGATGGTCCAGGGTGGCGGTCATAAATAGGCTAAATAGTGACAAAACTATTTTATTAAAAGCCAACGTTTTTATCCGACTTTGCAGATCTTCAGGGAGGTTTGTTCAGCTAGGAGTTTCATATAGAACTGAAATTCTACTACTTAGAACTTCAGTTTGAAGTGAAACTCCTAGCTGAACATACCTCCCTTAAGAAGACCTGCAAGTCGGATCAAAACGTTGGCTTTTAATAAAATAGTTTTGCCACTATTTAGCCTATTTATGACCGCCACCCTGGACCATCTCCTTCCTTTATAATGCAACGGTCGGCTATTAAATATTCAATATGAGATTATAAATTAATCTATTGACGACTTTCTGTGGTTTTATTTATTTACTGTAACCATTGAAATCTTGTTTCTATTTTTCTATTGGGTGTATATGAAAATTAAAACGGTTCCGAATAAAAGATTTTCAAAATTGATTCATCCGTTCAAGAAATAATCATGAAACTGATCTACGTGTTTCTTGGACTTTGGAGAAAGGACTCTGAAAAGTTATTGTAGATAAAAAACAATACAAATAAGTCATATCTAATATACTAACCTTCAGCTAATTTGAACATGAGCTGCAATCTGCCGGTAGCACCGAGATCTATCCCTGACCTGTCCAGCTCGTCAGTGTCTATGTGAGGCGTGAACGAGTGGCCCATATCCATTCGTTCGGAAACTGTTCCTACTTTCATTGGTCTGCCCGCTAATTCAAAACCGTTCAGCTGTTCGAGAGCACGTTTTGCGTCTTCTGAATGGTGGAACTGAAAAAAAAATAAAAAAATAAATAAAAAATAAAAAAAATAATAATTACAAGTAGCTTGAAATTATAAAAAAAAAAAAAATGTAATGTTTATTTTAAAACAACTTACAGTTATAAAACCGAAACCTTTGGACCTTCCAGTTTCGGGATCTGTCATAAGCTGAATACTATCTATCTTTCCGAATGGTTCGAAAATTCCTCGTAGCATATCTTCGGTAATGTTGAAGTGTAACGAACCGATGTACAGCCTCATCGGTCCCGGAATTCCTCGAGGTATTAAATTTGGCATTGAATTACCAGTCCTATTTTTTTCAGCCTGTGTTTGCTGAACAATTATTGGTACACCTAAAAGTTTCTGACCTGTCAGTCCTAAAGCCTGAAAAAAAAATATAATAAATTAACTTAAAAAAAAAAAATAATAAAAACTAACTGTAAAACATTATATAATAAAATTATAAACATTTTATAGCATTTTTAAGCCTAATTTAGAATTTCCCAAAATAAAATGGTATTGTTCCAAATCAAATTTAGAACTTTCTAAACCAAATTGGTATTTTTCCAAATCAAACTCAGAACATTCCAAAACAAATAAGGATTTTAGTTTTCTTTAAATTCCTTAGACGTAGTACTTATTACGAATAATAAGGTTGGGCATTATAGTATTTAAAGACCAATTTTAGAAATTTTCAAATTAAAGTTATAATTTTCTATTCAAAAAAATCAAACTACCAGTTTCTAAAGACCGATTTTAGAAATTTTCAAATTAAAGTTATAATTTTCTATTCAAAAAAATCAAACTACCAGTTTGTGCAATTTACACTTGAAATTGTAGAATTATTACAGCTTCTGGAATTAATTTAGCCAAATTATGCACTACAGGTTCACCAAGACTATTTCTTGTCCAAATTTTTATTTAGAAGGCTCTCTCTGGGATCCCAAAGATGAATGGTATAAAGCAATTTATCAAATGTTTTAGTTTCGCCTCGAGATACCCAGAGACGCCCCCATATACCGTACAGTAATAGTCAAAGAGGGGAAAAAAGAAGTGACTAAGAGCCTACGGGTTTTAAGGGGAAATAGGTGACGGAAGTAACTATATAGAAATAGAACTATGAATATAGGTATCAATTTTCCCACAAGAAATATCACTAAAATTAATAATAAAAAATATTGAAATTGGAGTTAAGTCATTCTGTCAACTGAAAGACTCATATAGTTTAAAATACAATTATAAGTATTCGTTCAAACATAGCATATCTTTGTAGCTATGTACATGCTTATCTTATTACTTATGTTTTAATTGTTCTTTATCGTAATAGATTTAAGGTTGTATGAACAATATTGTTATTCTTAAGGGATTTTGTCCCAGAATACAGATAGATAATTTTTCTATTCTATATAAAACAAATGGTTTACCAGCGGCACTGAGTCAGGATCCTTAAATTCTATGTAAGCGATGCCTTTGAACCTTCTTGTTTTATTGCAGGTAATCAATCGAACATCCCTCACCTATAAAATAAAAAATTATTATTATCCTAAACAAACAAAAAGTACATTTCATGAGATAAATAATTGACACATAAACCAAAAAATTTAACAGATTCGATGGGCAGGAAAAAAATAGTAATTAATTGTTTTAAATGAAGTTGTAACATAGTTTTAACTTTGCCTTCTTAATATATATGAAAATACCGATCCACTCTTTCTTTTTTCCTCTACTTCCTTGCCAATAACAACTATAAAGAGATTTTCCGGGACGAGGGGATAGAGGGCAGAAGATCAATGTTAGTTAAAAGTTCCCAGGCACCGGGAATCCAACACTGTGATATTTTATAAGTCGAAGAAGATCAAAAAACCAAACTACAGTCTATTTGCAATGCAATTCTCTTCCCCATTCTACATAGAGTGATTACCGTTCAGGAACCAACAAGAGTGGAAGATCAGGATATAATTATGCTCAAATCTCTCTATATTTAATTTCAATTACTCTTAATCAACCAGCCTTATTTCTTAACTCATGAAAGTCCAAATTTGCACAATTGTAATATACACTGACAGGCAAAAAATTCCACCCACTTGATTTTTTCATGTTTTCATCTAAAAATATTTCGGCTTTGGATTGGTCTATTGTTTTTAATGAATAAAAAGGTAATCTTTTTGTTTGTTTTCAATTAGCAATGTTAATATAGAGGACAATAACCCTTAATCCTTAATTCAATGAAATGATTCTAGATTCCAATGTTTACTTTCTATGGAATCAAAATGTTTATTCAGTATCATTAGTTCAGTGCTGTTTCTTACAGTACATTTCTTAGTCCCCAGCTTTTAATTTTTTTAATATGAAGTTTAAAAATGCCTCTTAGTGCTGAGGATGTTGCACGTGGTGTGGCACTTATTGATGATGGACGTTCCATTAGATATGCAGCTAATGCCATCGGAGTTCCATATGAAACTTTACGAGACACCGTCAGGGGTTTTCGGGAAACTGATTCTTACAATAGAAGGTCCAGTTCTGGACGGCCTACGGTAACAGAACTACGGGATGACTGGTTTTTGACTTTTAGAATTTTACGAAACCGTCACCACCTTACCGCTGTTCAAGCGATTCATCGCCCCGAAGAAGTTCGAGGTGTGCAAATTTTTTAATGTACCGCTCGGAAAAGATTAAATGAACATGGATTAATGGCTTTTCGCCCAGTAAGAGGACCAGAGTTGACCAGAACTCATAGAGTAACACAGCTGGCTTTTGCTCGAGAACATAGCCATTTGACTGTGGACGAATGGGGTGCTGTACTTTTTACAGATGGGTCAAGATTCGCTCTTCGATCTCTAGACGGGCGTGAAAGGGTGTGGAGAAGAAGAAACGAAAGATATGCAGCCTGTAATTTTTCCCAGAGCCAACCTTTCCAACGTGGTTCCTTAATGGGTTACAAGTGGGTAGAATTTTTTGCCAGTCAGTGTATAAAAATGTGGTGTGCGAATTACACGACTTTCACTTACCACCCTCTCCTTAGCAAAAATAAGTATTTTCAGACAAAGGGGAAGTGAAAGTAAAATTATAGACACTATATTCATTTATATTTCATTGCGGGTATTTTTATTTGTTTAATTACCCTCATATATACAAATTTTAATATTTATATCGTTGTAATCTACCCAATTAAATATTAAATAATACCACAGATAGAATTTATGAAAACCGTATATTTATATATTGTAATGTCAACATTACATGGCATTTGGATAGTGGCGCGAAGGTGGTGATGGCGCGAACTACGGGAAGAAAGTGGGGGAAACAAGCTTCATGTAAGGCAGAAGGAGACAAGCTGCCAAGGGGGAAGGTGCCAGCCAGCAAGTGGAGAAATTAGGAAAAGGAGTCTTAGCCGGTTGAGGCCACTAGTGAAGATTATTTTATGTTGGAAGAAAGAATATAGCAGAAATTAATTAAGTGGTACAGAAACATTAAGTGGACAATCGTAAGTAAGAAGAGATTATTTCGCTGGCAGGCGTAAACATTTGGGTGAGTGCTAACAATGCCATTTATGTTGACAGAGGGATAGAACCAAAAGTTTAGACCAGAACAAATTATTTAATAAAATATTTTAAATTATAAATAAGTGTAGTAGTAATTAATGAATTAGTGTACATTGTCTTTATAAATAGGAATGAGTGTTCAGGTGTCAGAACCCAACCTGAGATTAATGTTATAAGTGTAAAATAAATAAGATATTCAAAAAGGAAACTCGTTTGTTTGTTTTTGTTCCTTTTGAAAACGTTACAACATGAATATATTATTTATTTTAACACATAATATACATCTTTAGGTTGGGTTTTGACACCTGAACACTCATTCCTATTTATAAAGACAATGTACACTAATTCATTAATTACTACTACACTTATTTATAATTTAAAATATTTTATTAAATAATTTGTCCTGGTCTAAACTTTTGGTTCTATCCCTCTGTCAACATAAATGGCATTGTTAGCACTCACCCAAATGTTTACGCCTGCCAGCGAAATAATCTCTTCTTACTTACGATTGTCCACTTAATGTTTCTGTACCACTTAATTAATTTCTGCTATATTCTTTCTTCCAACATAAAATAATCTTCACTAGTGGCCTCAACCGGCTAAGACTCCTTTTCCTAATTTCTCCACTTGCTGGCTGGCACCTTCCCCCTTGGCAGCTTGTCTCCTTCTGCCTTACATGAAGCTTGTTTCCCCCACTTTCTTCCCGTAGTTCGCGCCATCACCACCTTTGCGCCACTATCCAAATGCCATGTAATGTTGACATTACAATATACATAATATTGTCGGGGTCCGTATTATATTAAGCTCATGTTACATATGGAAGCCACTACTAATCTTTCGGGCGAGGTCGGGGTTATTTCTTCTTTATTTAATTTTCAAAATTAACTAGTACTGTTATTAGTAATGGAGGGAGGGGAACTAGGCTGGCAAGTGAGACTTGTTGTGATCCTGAGACCTCTGAGGAATAAATGTTAATGGATCGAGGTGGAAATCGGTCCCACAACGTTCAGAACCGGGCACCCTGGGACCTATAATCATACCCCAACTTGCTCAGCCATCCCATTCTCTAATTAATGAGATCAAAAGAGGAGGACACCCATACAAAAGATGACACATCGAAAATGCGAACCTATTACAAAATAAAATATAAAAACTAAGAATAGATAACATACAACAAAAACTGGTATTGAATATTACCTTTCCCACAGACGAAAAGAACTCTTCAAGGTCCCGAGCTCTGACTCTTTGGGACAACTGCATACAAAAAACTGTGCGTGCATCTCTTTCCTCGGGAGATAAATCGTCTAATGGAGGCCTGAAATCAAGAAAATAATTTTACTTCTTTTAGACTGAGGTTATTTATGGCATAACCGTAGAAGTTTTTAGCTATACTAATAATAAAGTTTTCACTGAAAATACTCATGCATCACTGTCAAAATATCAAATCAGATAAAAGAGCAATATTGATTAACCTATGAGAAGGAGTTAGTCGAGGGTGCGGTCAAATAAATAAAAAAATTAAAATATATAAATTCTTTTAATTTTTGCCGACGTTTCGACCCACTTTGCAGGTCGTCTTCAGGGCTACAAAAGATACAAAACATGTTGAAAATAAAAAAATAAATATAAGTATATATAAAATACGAAGAAGTTGTCAGATACAGAAATAAAAGATGGTATCAGAGATATAGTGGGTGACAATGTAGTTAAATATTAAGAATTATATATGTAGAAGATACAAATAAATGGAAAATAAGTAGGAATAAAAATAAAAATAAAGGAGAATATAGCATGTAAGTTCAAAGTAAACAGATTCATTGCTATATTCTCCTTTATTTTTATTCCTACTTATTTTCCATTTATTTGTATCTTCTACATATATAATTCTTAATATTTAACTACATTGTCACCCACTATATCTCTGATACCATCTTTTATTTCTGTATCTGACAACTTCTTCGTATTTTATATATACTTTTATATTTATTTTTTTATTTTCAACATGTTTTGTATCTTTTGTAGCCCTGAAGACGACCTGCAAAGTGGGTCGAAACGTCGGCAAAAATTAAAATAATTTATATATTTTAATTTTTTTTATTTATTTGACCGCACCCTCGACTAACTCCTTCTCATATTATATCAACGGTCAACCATCTCTACATCATTGATTAACGTAATTTTAAAATTGATATTAAGCATGATCCAACTGCGGTCCAAATGGACCCCTCATTAAATCATTCAGTTATTTTCTAAAATTAAACAAAAATCTATTTTCAAATAATTACTTAAAGTTTGTTTATAAGTTGATATGCCTCGGAGCGATCTTTTATCTCAATTAGCCTTAGCCTTTTTGAGACTGTTGACGTGAGTCGGGCTCGTTCCGATCTGCATTTATGAGATTTTATCATTTTCTCTTCAGATGATGCCTGAATTGGCCAAAAATTGATTGCTTAGTAATTTACTACTATTTAACTAAAGGCTTTGATTTTAGAATAATTCAAAAACATGTTAAGAAAAATTATTAAATAAAAAATTCGATATTTTAAATAGTTTGAAAGGATCACCGATTTCCTGTAAAAATACAAAAAAAAATTTTTTTGATTTAACTTAAAAACATTTATTTGTTTTTTTGGAGGGGGAGGAGGTGAGTAATTTCTAATTTTTGATCAACAGCTACCATAAAGCCACATCCACACCAGGCAGACAGAACAGAGCGAACATAAGAGAATAAAAGTTCACCGATCATTCAGTTCGAGATTTGTTTTTTTATGGTAAGGTCAAGTCTTGCTCTAGATGTTCCATTGGGCACACATAAGAAAATAAGTTTTGTTCCTTTGCTAACAAAATTGACGCTCAATGGATAGTACTACATAAATGTAATAAAGGATATATTAAATTTAAAGATGGAGAAAAATAAGAATACCGGATCAAATAATGTTACGATGGATGAAACATAAATGACTAAATTGAACGATACTAACAATCTAAACTACACATTTAATATTTTACTTAAAATAAAGATTACAAAAACACACTGTTACATCAAATTTTATTTCAAGTCAATGAGATCCAAATTAATAAAACTTTAAATTTGACTTGATTTGATCTTCTTGAAGCAGATAATGTGTTTTGAGTTTCACAAGATTGCATGGATCTCCATCTAAAGCAACCAACAGCTGCTCCAATAAAATTTTTTTTTAGGTTCAGATCATCATGGTAGATGTGGACGTGGCTCAAGAAAACGAAAACAAAAATATAATTCAATAAATATTAAAATGTACTGGTACTTACACTCCAACCGGAGGGGACTTTTTGTACTTGACGTAGGGTTCTTTCCTGCCGGGTAAAAGAAGAGGAGTGAGCGACCTCTTCCTGCGCGGCCTGTCCCTCTCGCGGTCCCTGCTCTTGCTCCTCTTCTTCTTGTCCCTGCTGCGGCTCCTCCTCTCCCTGCTCCTCTTATCTCGGTCCCTATCCCGGCTCTTATCTCTGCTCTTGCTACGTCGCTTGCGATCCTTATCCTTATCTTTATCCCTACTTCCATGTCTTCTGTCCCGCGATTTGCTTCGGTCACGATCCCGGTGTTTGCTCTTGCTGTAAAAAAAAAATTAATACATTTTTTTATTAATACATAATCGTATTATGTTATAATTGTATTATTCAAAAGTTCCTTTAGAATAATACATAAAGACAGAAATGTGGACTAAGGATCCTCATAGATACATAAACCAAAATACTGAGTTATTAAATAGTCATAGTAAAAAAATAAAAAAATTATAAGTTACTTTCTAATTTTAATCAGTTAATGACAAAAATCTGGTGAGAGCAACACACAACTTTCATTTACCCCTCCTCTACTTTGAATAGAAATTATTTCCTGGCAATATTGGGCTATTATAAAATTTTTGAAGTGCATTTTAAACAAAAGCTTAAAGCTTCTAGATAGCAAATCATTAAGACCATTAAAATTACAAAAAGTATATTTATTATATCGACGGTAGGCAATAAAAATCTAGTTACTTTTATAAATTATACAACTTCAGTCTCTGAGCCTTTCAATTGACAGAATGACTAACTCTAATTTCAACATTTTTAAGTAATGTCATTTTAGTGATATTGCTAGTTGAAAAAGTAATATCTATACAGACAGTGAGTAAAGTTGATTTCAGAGTAGGTGAATGCAGTATGCAGTAGATATAGATTTTAGGACTATTAGTTATTAAACTGTCATCTTTTATTATAAAGTTTACTAAAATGAAATTACGAGATTTTCATTGCCTGCCATGGATAGGGCAAAAGTTGTCACACTAATTGTAAATGGATATTGTTGGGATTTCACAAAGGGAAAATTTAGAAAATGATTTACTAATTTAATTTTTTAAAAGGTTACTTGATGATGTTTTGGAATAAATGGCCAATAGATACCGAATTATTTAACTATAATATCATATCTAGAATTATTAAACTACAGTAAATATATTTAAGGTTATAAACATATCCATGAAATATTTTTATATTTCAGTTCTTCTTTCACACAAGTACAATTAAATAGTATTTTAAACAATGGCATTGGTATGATTCAGTGAAATTTAAATACTTCTTTTAAAACTTGGAAAAAAATTTATTCAGTAGGAAAATTTCATTTGTAACATGTGATATACGTTAAATAATGTTAGTTTTCTGAACAGGAAGCCTTGTTATTCTTAAAATTGTCAACAATCAGGAAAACCTCCTCTGAATATGATTTATGTCTATAATACATTGGGGGTTTTTTCATCCTGAAAAACTGAAAGGACTTATTTGCCAACCCAATATATGATTTTTTAAGAGGGGAATCGTTTGACAACTGTAGTCATCATTGTATTGTCATAACTTCCTTATAATGTAATATGAGTTTTTTTAGAATATGATAGATAATTTTTTTTAAGTCAGATTAATACTGTATTATGGACATTCTGGGTAAAATTGAAATATAATGTAACAAAGGCAGTAATAGAGACTTGACTCTCGGCAATGGTCCACCAACTATATAAAAAGAAGTTTCCTCGTGAAAGAAGTTATAATTGTAATCAGCTCTCAGATTTAAGGTTACATTGTATGCTAATTACGAATTTTAAATTATGTGAAGTGAACATTTGACACAAAGCCTCCATTAAAATTTGTAATTTAAAATAATGAAAATTGTAAATTATTAATACACACACATCTTATTAATAATTGTGCTAATTATTGCTATTACATTCTTACAATCAAACATATTTTATTTATATTATCCCAATAAATAATAAAAAATGAAGCTACCCTTACTGACAATGAAGCTACAGTCACATTGGTTTTTAAATGTTATCTCTTGTCAAAATTATAGCACTTTCTCAGAATTATTTATAGAGCTCTATGGATGTTTGTTAATCTACACTAGCGTTCACCGAAATTCGTGAATAATTAAGCTGACTGGCCACCGAAAGCGTAGCGGAGCAGAGCTGAGTCAGCTTCCGCAACCGAACCAAATCAAATGCTCTCAATAGGTGGCCCGGCCACCAGAAGCTGAGTGAGTCGAGCGGCGCAGCAAGGGTCAGCTCAGCTCAGCTTTGGGTCGACTCGGGTTCGGTTTTGGAAACTGACTCCGCTAGGCTTAGCTTCCCCCACCACACCTACTCTGTCACAACCGTGGAGCTTTGTTCCACAGTGTCATCCTAGTTTTCACTGCACAACCTCTCAAATTATTTTATTTTGGTTCAGTATAAAATATGCAATGGATGTGGAAGAATTCTTAATTGAATGTGTAAGAGAAAATATTCTATTTTATACACAAATATTCGATTTTTCTTTTTAGCTCTGATATGATCATCTTTGCTATTTTTTAAAAATATTATATATATGCTATATATACTTTTTTATAAATGTTATCCGCTTGTTTTCACTGTACAACATCTCAAACTATTTTGTTTTGTTTCATTATAAAATATGCGATGCATGAGAAAGAATTCTTAATCGAATCCCTAAGGAAAAATATTCTATTTTAGACACAAATAATCAATTTTTCTTTTCAACCCTGACATGATCTACTTTGCTAATTTTTTAAAATGTTTTATATTATATACTATAAATTTTTTCCTGAAAATATTATCCACTTGTTTTCACTGTACAACCTCTCAAATTATTTTATTTTGGTTCAGTATAAAATATGGAATGCATGTGGAAGAATTCTTAATGGAATGTATAAGGAAAAATATTCAATTTTTCTTATCAATTCGGACATTATCAACTTTGCTAATTTTTTAAAATGTTATATATTATATACCATAAAGTTTTTTCTGAAAATGTCATACAGAATATGAGAAGGATACCGATGCAAGGCAAATTGCTGTCTGAGCTGAGCTCCGCTACGCAATCGGTTGCCGACAACCTCTTGCTACGCTTAGCTCCGCTGTCCTTTCAGTGGCCAGTTGGCTTAATCATTCGACCATAATTAAAGGAAAACATATAAATTTGCATGTTTCTAGTTTGCACTTTTATATGTACTTACAATACAAAACAGTTCAGTACAATTTCTTTAATTTTTTTAGTTATTTGCTAATAAAATTCTGAATCTAACGTACATATTTTTCCAATTTTTTTTCAGGAAAGTATGTTATGTACATGAATTAAAATGGCTTTAAGGAGAAGACTTCAACAGGGATTAAATGGACGATTACAATGGTTGATTAATGAAAATAAACCAAAAATATTTAAAAACGCTGATATCTTATTAACTAATAATGCTCTGATTTCGATGAAATATTTTGAGAAGAAACAAATTTCAAGGTTCGTTTTTGAAAAAAAAAAAAAAAAAAAGGTTGATTGGGGTTTGTCTTGGAGTAAAATGATCTGAAGGGTAAAAGTTATAAAAAATAAACTTTTTGGTTTACAATAATGGAAGTACATTCAAATAAATTTATTTTTCATTTTCATTTTCATAAAACGGTTAAAAAGGCTTTTGATGAATATTTTTTTTAAGCACTTAAGAAATGCAAGTTTCATAACGGTACAATTAGTGGAAAAGGTCGTATGTAACAATATTCCAAATTTATTCTATCAGTACAAAAGGTTACATTTGGTAGTCTGCAACCGTAATAATAAGTAGTCTCCTACGATGGAAAATAGTAGAGGAAAATAAAATATGAAATTATACTAACGAACCATAAAAAAATAATACATTTTTATCATGGATGATAAATATTCAGGACGCAGCCATTTTAAAAAAAAAATTAAAAACATTTGGGTCATCTTCAGGGATGAAAGTTTTTTAAAATACAATCAGAGATATTGCTCAAACCACGGCGAGTAAGAGAAAATATTACAGATTTGTATAAATGGATTATATACATTAGTTTTTTAATTTTTAGTTTGTATAAATATTTACATATATTATTTCTAATATTTGTATTGCAATATTAGTTAAGATTCATGTACCATCAATCACTATAGTTTATTATTTACCATTATCTATTGCATAATATTATATCTATTATTATATTATACTATATCTCCACATGTTTGGGTTGAAACGGCGTAAATAAAAAATTAAAATATTTTTTTTTTTTTAAAAACACAGCGTCCTGAATATTTATCGCCCATGATATGTAGAACAGTCGACTAACTTCCTTCAATAATAAATTTTTATGCTTTTCTGTAAAAAAAATTTTTTTTTTTTTTATTAACGAAATTTACAACTGTAATTAATAATAAATACAACAAGTAATATGACATGTACAACATGAGGAGAAACTACCCATTGGTAGCACTCCAATTCTGTAAAAAAAAAAACTCATTTTTTATGTACGACCTTTTGCACTAACATTCCTTATTAAAAAAAAAAAAAAAAAAAAAAAAAAAAGAGGCTGGTTTCAAGAATACTTTTTTTAATATTTAGTTTCGTTTATTCATTGGCCGATTTCACAAGGGAATAGATTACTATCTTAATTTCCATAAAAATCTATTACGGTTCACTTTGGAAATAAACGACTCATCTAATCATTTACTATTTACTAAAAACTAATACTAAATAAACGAAAAATTAAAATAATTAAAAACAGGTAATACTCACCTCGACGACTTATGTCCGCTGGATACTCCGTTCTCCTTATGCTTCGAACTGACAACCAACTCCTCCTAAACAGCAAAATCCAGGTAATCCACAGCCACCGCAAAAAGAAAAAGGAAAACAACACAGAAAAGTTAATATTAATAACAATGTATCAGTTAAAGATATTGAGGGGGATAAGGGGACAAGGTAATAAGTAAAGAAAAAAGGAATAGTAGTGATGAGAAAAGGTCATGTTTGTTTCCTATTCGCCATCTTTAGCTTACTTCCGGTTCTATCTTACCTTTGATGGCGCATCCTTCGAACCCAGTCCATTATTTATGTCAACAACAGCCTTATTTCTGCAAAGATGAAGGCCAATGAACATTTTGTTTTGAGAAAATAACAGATCATTAATTTTCTTTCCATAGGCCAATTAAAATATTTAAATTATATATTTATTTCCAAAATTAAATAAGTTAAATCTATTTTAATTTATTATTTTTTTTTTTTAAAATGGCCTTTATTTGCAGTTAAAAAAAATTTATCGTTACGTTAATTTACTTAAAAAAAAAAAATTAAGTCTTTTGAGATATGATTTACTAAATTAATCTACAAATAGCACTTATCCACAATTTACCAGTTCTTCGTAAATATGCTGATCGAAGTCCTCTCTTCTCAGTTTACTGAAATGGCTTAACCCATCATTTATCGTTTCCTAAGCCGAAAGAACGGATTTTATGTGGTTTTATAATAAAACGGAACTCAATTGTATTTTAAATCAATACATACATAAGAAAAAATAATAATAAAAAAGTCTCTTATGGACTTTTCTTTTCTGTTTTGTCTATAATTGGGATGTGTGTATTTTAATTCTAAGAAAGGGAAATAAATCACCACCTTACCTTAATAAATAAATTATGTTTTAATGCTCTCAAATAATTTGTAGTAAAAATGAGCTATCAACTTCAGAGGAAATCAGGATAGACTAATGCACAAGGTTTTCATCTAGGAAACATAAATAACAATTCAGTAAAACCTCAATATGGACACACTCTTTTCTTTTTTTTTAATGTTAAATTAATAAAATTAAAAAAAAAAATCAATTCATACCTAATGGAAAAATCATCATTTGGAAAGTGTTAATCCACATATGAATTAAAAAAAAAATTACAATGAAACAAAAGTTTATTTTCTTTTATAAAGGTTAATACAGCCGAACCTCGATATATTGTTGTTTGCTTTAAATGCAGGAAAAAAATTATTTATTTTATTAATTATAAGTGAAACTTTTCTTTTTTAGCAATTTCTTTTGAGTTGTTGTTGTTGAGTTGTTCATAAAGTAATAAAATTTACTACATATTCGATTATAATTGTGTATAAACTAATTTCTTTCTATCACTATTTTAATGACCATCGTCGAAACACTATCAAGATGCAACAGAAAATTAAATAGAAATACCTAATTTCTTTTTTTTTTTTTATAGCTAATTAAAAAAAAAAATCTATATTTCCTTCTGCAAATTGTTTTCAGAATTCTCCATGGTATTTAAATTTTGAAATATTTTAGTCCAAATGCTAGAAAAAGGCATTATTATTTATTTTTTCCAATTTCCGACTATCTAACTCGGCCTCACATCACAATACAATTTTGAATTAGAACTCATTACACAAAAAGGATGAAATGCTGAATATTTCTCTCGCTTACAGTATGCAGGTTCAAATTTTATTTTAAACCATATGTTCAACGAAACTCGTTATCATTTGGTTTTCGATAGTATATTTTTCCCTTTTTGCCTCTCTAACACGGCATCACGTTAAGATACAATTTTGAATAATTGCTTATTACAAAGCGGATGAAATGCTGAACATTTTACCTCGCATTCCATATGGAAGTCCGATTTTTAGTTTTTAAGATATTTTAATCCAAATGCAAAAACACTTCAATTAGTCGACTCCAGCCGACTTTACCAGAGTGAGCATTACATATCAGAGTGATGGCTCAGTCTCATTCACTACCCAGAAAAAAAGTGCAAAGCACACCTAAAGAAGTTTTCAGTTAAAAAAAAAAGTTTCATTAATCTGCAATTATTAATAAAACAAATATTCTTTAATAATTTCTTGGGACACACAGAGTTAGAAGAACCTACCATTCTGTTTATAGAAATTTTATTCAATATATAGAATATTTTATCTAATAAAATTTTCAATTTCCAAAAGAAAAATTTAATACATATTTTCAATAAATGGAATTTCAATATACAGAGGTCCAACTGTACATTATAATCAGATGATTCTCAATGATATAAAATTAAGTGTAATTACAAAATAATCCAATTTCATATGTGGTCGATGAACATAAAGTTCGTTATTTTTTATTAAACGCTCCTCCATAGAAAGAGGAGAGAAATATGAATAGATGATAGTTTCCAACAAAATATATAGTTTATTTATTGAACATGATTTCACCAACACAACGACTGCAAGAAAGCAATTCTTTCATCTGAAAAATTCGTTATTTTCTTTTTAATATAAGATAATAAAACAAAGATGGATCCTTGAAGAGAGAGAAAAATTAATAAACAACAACCACCAGAAAAAAAGAAAGTTTTAAGATATTAATGAAATTCAATAAGCAAACTAGAATTCCAAAGAGTCCAGAAGAAATAACAAAGAATAAAGGCAAGAATTATTTAATAACAATATACTATAATAGAACGCTGCTTTCATCGGTATTCAGCTTTATGAAGTCTTCATTTTAATAACTTCCCAACACGATAGAAGAATATTTATTTATTTTTTAAATAATTAACCAATATATAAATTAACCATCCGTCTATATCATACCTTTTTTATAACCAATTTTTTCAATTAATCGAATAAAAATATTACAAGTAAAACTGAAAATAAGCATAACCCGAAATAATTTCTTGTTACATAGAAATTTTAATTATAAATATTTTAATTCATATTTTCTCGCAACTTTATTAATATAATCTTCTCTCGGTTATCATCCCAACTTAAAACTTATCAAAAATGTAATTTTGGCAACATACTTACGCTAATCACAATACCATGAATATTTTGCTTTAAAACAAAAATATAATGAAAAGCATCTGCCTAAAATCAAACCTTTAAAATAATAATTCCGATTAATTTAAACATTAAAAAAATGGAAAACTATATTTATATCCCAAACCCATACTGTTAGTTTTTGTAGTCTTATTTTAGTTACCATGAAGGACTTAGTTTTTTTTTTTTTTATTCATACTACTAACAGGGAACGCTGTTTGTCCATAGTTACATAGGGAACGCTGTTTGTCCATAGTTACATAACTACAGCTATATTATCTCTTAAGTAATGCCTATTACCAATATTGTGGAAGAGGGAGAATATTGGTAACAATTCAAAGCTGTTTATTGGTGCTAAAATAGGAATAATTTCACAATGCTTATGATTATATACGTGATATTTTAAAACATTTGTTTGAAAAATAATGAAATAAACTTAATATGTACAGTATCATTTTGTTATATTAAACAATTTTGAGAAATAGAATAGTTAAAATAAGTAAAAATAAAAATAATGAATTAATGAAAGGCAAAATTATATATTTCAAAAGTTTTCGTTTTCCAACAAAACCCTAAGGTTCTATTTATATCAAACAATCATATGATAAATAAAGGAAAAGCATGACCCTGAATTCGCGGTATGAAATAAAAACTCAAGAAAAAACAATAATAAAAAATTTTCTATTGGATTCTAATCTCATACATGCATTAATAACCTCATAACCTTTTTACAAGTTTAAAATTATTAAATACAATTCTAGTTGCCAATAGCAACCAAGGCAAAAGACAACAGCTGGAGGATAATTATAAGGTTACCATGGTAACTAAAATAGAACATAACCTTCACATTCAAAAAAATAATAATTTTACATATATTTATTATCCTTAATTATCAACACTTCTTAGCTAATTACTTGGATTACACCAATTTAAAACTCTAGTTTCTGCCATTGAATTAAGTTTAATCATCCACAATTTCACTTTTACTATGCACGCATGATATACAAAATAGGGCAATTAAATCAACATGGAAATAAGCTAGACTTATACATTAAAATAAAAAGGGGGAATTAGAATAATTTACATTTATGCAGAAAAAAAAATTATAAACGTTTATTGCCTGAAAAGATAAATGTTGAGTAACTCTTTTCAATAGTCCAAGACTTAGAATAAAATATAAATAAATGTATAAAAAGAAAATATAAGAGATACAACTTTGGTTCTAATTTACTTTGCTGCCACAAATCACTTTTTAATAAAAACATATGATTTCCTTGTTACATACTTGTTAATAAATATCGTTAAGTACTTAAAACATCATTTTAAAATAAATAGATATGTTTTCTTTTTAACCAATAAAAAATGAAACTGACAATATTTATTTGAAATTTACATGAATAATAAAAGGTGAACAACAAAAAAATTCTATTTTACTCATGAAGAAGACCAGTATTCTTTTATGTTTTCCATTATAAAACTTTGAAGAGGTCTTTTTTCTCATGCCTTCCACGCCAAACAAATTTATTAGTTATATGTACAAGTTCTCTTCACTCTAGCATGTAGCATATAATTGTAAAAGGATAGTTATTTTTAGTATTGAAGCACGCCAGAACATATACAAAAAATAACACAATCAATAGATATCAGCAGTGCCGATCTTCAAAGGAGCTCCCTACTTGTTACAAATTTAAAAAACTACAAAATGTATTAAAATAATTAATTTTGCCAATTAATACAGCAACTGTTTAAGAGAAACATTGAATGAAATAAAATTCAAATATTACATAATATTAAATAGCTTAAGAAATAAATTAAATTTTTTAGGGAAAGGGGGAGATATGACGTCATTGTCCGGGGGTGCCTAATGTATAAGGCCGGCACTGAGTGACGGTTAAAACAATTGAAACTAAAATCACATATTCTTATTGAAAAGTGATTTGCGAGTAGCGAAGTAAAAAAGAACCCACAGCTTCATTCCTTAATATGACAATTTAAAAGCCTCATGAACATATGTAGCAGGTTCTCGCAACACCATAGATTCTTCAGATGACGAGAAGTGGAAATGCATTTCTGTAAATAATGTGGTGAGTACAGAAGGAAGATTAAATAAATTGAGGCTAAAACAACCTACCTAATTCTGTGAATCAATAACAATAGGGGCAAAGCCACATAGCGTGTCCCTTCCCAATCATACTGAAATTACTTCGTATCTGCAAAATATCAAAATGTGGGTAAAACACTTCTCAGTTTACACGATCCGAAATCTTAACAATAATAATAGAAGAAAAAAAAATATAATGAAACATACGTGTTCTAATCAAACGATAGATAAACTTCTAGCCACATCTTTACACTACAAGACGTCAATGACAGATCAAGTAAAATTTTTTTAACAAAATGCATATCACTAATAGAGAAGAAGACAGGTACAACTCAAAAAATAACTTGGCTATTTAATAAAATAGGTTGGTATGTTTATGAGTGTATATATATATGTGTTGATTTGAAAAACATATAAATACTTATATATACGTATTTATAAGTCGCTACTTTAGAAGAAAGCCTGCACATTTTAAAAATTAATGTTTTTTCCACAATATTTTGATCATTATCAACATGATTATGATTACTCAAGAGTATGAATAATGTTAGTTTTCTTCCAAAAGAAGCGAAACAAAGTCCATCACATTAAAAAAAAAAACATTAAGTCATTCTCGATTTTCATTAGAATAAAACTTATGTTTACAATGAATAATGAATGTTTGGAAATAAATTTATAATTAATCAAGAAATAAGTCGTCAAACAAGAGTAATACATCATAACTACAGATGTTTGTCTCATAGTAGTGGCTTACAATCGATAATTATCAAATCAAGTAGAGTAAAAATATTATGAGAAAATAACAAAATTAAGATGAACTTAAGAAGTGTTGTAGTCCACCATAGTTTGAAGGATCCATTAATAATAAAAAATAATTGTATATCGATATCACCTTCCACGCTAACTTAAATAGTTCTAATATTGCTTATGATAAGAAATAGAACAAGTAAATATCAGAGTAAAGCACACTTTTGTTAATCTAAACACATATATTTCAGTAATCATGGAACTCGTCCATTCCATAATAGAATATCTATCTTTTTTGTTAATAATTTATACCAAGTGAACAACATAATAATGACTGAATCTGAATTTTAAAAATAGTGTTGGTTGAGGGAGAGATGAGATTAGTCAAAAATCAGAAATCATTTACTAATTAAATTTTAATTTTTTTCTACAACCCTAATTAATAATTTATAATTTTAGTCTTTATAATCAAACGAATATTATGAATTCAAAGGAATAAAAATTATCAAGTAAAAAGAAAAAAAAAAAAAAAAGAGTAAATATTTGTTCCATGGGAAATCAATGTAGTTGTTTACAGTAAAAAAATGTGATATTAAAAAGATAATAATTCATATAGAATTTTGATATTAATTATTAAACAGAAAATTAATTACATACCTAGTCAGGACAACAAAAAATCAATGTTAAAGATGAAATTTAAAAACAAGTTAGGGTACATTAAATAAAGAAATAGAAAATTATTGGTACTAGTTGGGAATCGTATATCTAAGAGGAAGTTGGTTATAAGATCACATCGAACACACTATAGATGGAATCCCAAGAAACGGCTAAAGTAATCAAGTATTGACAACCATATTTTTATACAAAGACATAAGTTTCTTCTCTTTTATGATGATTATATTATTTATAATTGTAGGATGCAGAGAAATGCATTTCAAATAAAAATATTATTTTGGTTATAGCAGTACTTAATCACAATTATTTTAATCTAATTCCTTGTTTTAATCAAAATTAAGTTTATAATTTGTGGGTTTGTGGTTGACCGTAGTGAATAATTGAAGAGAAGGATAGTTGGGGTGTTCAGTCAAATTGAAATGGTAAAAAATAAATAATTTTATTTATTTTCACATTCGCCGACGATTCGGCCCGAAGTTCAGGCCTTCATCAGGGTTGCTGTACAAGAAGTAAAGTCAGACTTATAAGAAGTTAAGTCAATAATATAAGTTTATTTTGGTATTTATATCTTAAGAGGAAATGAAAGTTTCACGAAACATTTCAATAAGTCGGTTCATCATGATACTTGAAATACCAAGAAGTTAACAGAGAGAGTAAAAAAAAACAGTCATTTCTGTCTGCTTTTATAGTTATTATCTACTATAGACACAGTTAGGTAGGATTCATCTACGGTATGTTCTATGTGATTTTAAAACCAATCGAGAAACGAACAACTGCATTAAAAAAAAAAAAAAAAAAAATTGAATTTGTTTAACTTCTTATAAAACATACCATCATTCAATCCAGGGAAACAAATTGAATAATTATTAGTTTATCTTAAACTGCAAGATTTCCTAGTTATATAAAATTTTATATTGGATTTTGTAAATTTTAATTTTTTTTAGTCTAGTAAATACATTTTCACAGAAAAAAAAGAACTAAGAATAAAAATTATATAACCCACAAGATAAGCACATCAACATTCCTTAATAATTGAAAAAACAAATGATCTTAAACTAAGGGGGGGTTGCATAAAAAAGGGTTGCATGAAAAAATCTGTAAACTTAAAAA
The DNA here is from genome assembly GCA_928085145.1 of Nezara viridula. Taxonomy (NCBI): domain Eukaryota; kingdom Metazoa; phylum Arthropoda; class Insecta; order Hemiptera; family Pentatomidae; genus Nezara; species Nezara viridula. The sequence goes on along the minus strand of OV725079.1, from coordinate 180,305,475 downwards.
TTGTAACATTGATAAATTTGATAAAGGCAAACTAATTATGACCATAACTTCACATAAAATATCAATACGAGGCTAAAAAAAAATAAAACCATAAGTTTATAATATCGATAATAACTTAACATCCATTGTTTATCCATAATTTATCATTACTATTTTCTTTTTATTTTTTAATCATTATTACCTTGTGTATAATTTTAACAACAATTAACAAAGAACAAGAATTAATGAAACAATAAATTATCATAGGTTTATACTTTTAGAAAAACAATAAAGTAGAAAAATACAAGTAAAACATTATTAGATAACGACTTCTATGGTTATATGAAAAAAAATATTCAGTTCAAAACAAATTTAGTTTCTTTATTTATATATGTTCAATAAGCAAAAGAGGTTTCATAAAATATATCCACAATATTACGTACAAAACTCATTTAGTAATATTGACAGATGTTAAGGACATAGTTAATTACCATAATAAATTTTTAAAATAGCTAATATGACAATACGGATATTAAATTTTAAAGACAGCAATTAATAAAAAACAATTGACTCTGTAGAACAATAGTCATAAAACATCAAAAATAAAATAAAAAGAAGTTGTAATTACCTTAGAATTGCCAATAAATTTTATTTAAACATTAAAAAATTAAGTACCAAAGACATAAGACCATAAAATATTAATGCTATTCATGATAGTAGTAAAATCCAATGAAATAAAATTTAAATTTTTTACTAAAATAGTTGAAATACTAGAGTTAAAATAATTAGAATATATGGAACATTAAGTGCATTCATTTTATTAAAACAACTGTGAAATTCATATGAGTACAATTATAAAACATTTAAACAGCAACACTATTAAAAAAAAAAAAAAAAAAATTAAGCGCTTCAGTGCATTCTATCCTGGTGATTATTTCCCTGTTTTAGAATACCAATACCAAATTATACTAAAATTTTCATTATTTTTTAATAAGAAAAACTTAACCATTTTCAATTATACATATTATGGTTTAAAGCAAAAGAGGTAAAATTTATTTTAGAAAATTAATAAATGGTTAAATTTTAACTTGAAAGACTAAGTAACTGATAACATTTGAAACCAATTAATTTCAACTACCTTATTAGAGAGCAGGAGCATCAAGAGACACTGGCTCAAGCAGAGACATGTTAACATTCTACAAGATAGAGAATGGGTATTGTGTCAATCATTAAAAAAAAATTATATAAATGGCTTAATGAGTAGAAACTGGTCAAAGTGGTGTGGTAGTAGTAAAGAGTGCAATACAGACTAAATTTAACCATATATTGCAAAACCACACCTTCATAAGTAAATATGATAACTACTACCATTAAAACATGTGCAATACAAGAAAATTTAATAAATAATACATACCCCTTTCTTGTACGGTGCTTCTAGCATAGCCTCAACGAAGTCTTCTGCCATTACGACCTAGAGAATTGAAACTGAGTAGAATCTTTAGGAATAACTTCACTTGATATTAAATACTAAATAGAAAGCTTATTGTTTTCGGAGTTATAAAAAACAACAACAAAAAACTGCCTTTTTACCTCCTAACGTTTATAACAATAGTTAAAATACTAATGCTGGGCGTGAATCGAAATCGATGAGTTTCTTCAAAACCTCTCCAGTTAAAACAGAATTCTTTCCAAGATAGAGAGTAAATATAAACTGCAACAACAGATAAACTTTAACTGCTAACGTATACACATAAATGAATATGAAAGCCCTCAACAACTATATCCCCCTAAAATAACTGCTCCAATGGCGTTTTCAGCGACCATTAAAGAATGACTAGTCGATTGCAAACCAATGCCTACCAGATATATTTTTTGACTATACATGCTAATGAGAAAGTAAACTCTGTTTATTTCTAATTAAAAATATTGTAATCTTCGAATTATAAATAGAAAAATATTTTTAATATATTTATAAAAGAAAATATTATTAATATTCAAGAAGTTATACTGCCGTTAAAGAGGCAATGCGGCTCACCAAGGTCGGTTCACGATTCACTGAGCAGTGATCATATTATTTGTTTATTGTTTCGTAGCAATGGCTCTAAGTAAAGATAGGTTATTAATTTTTTTTGTTGGTCTTTAGGTTAATATTTATTTTTAAAAAAAGGTTATGTTAATGTGACCATAAATCAAAAATTAATTAATTGAAATAAAAGTTCAGAAAGTTTTGACTACATTCCATTGAACTCTCTATCTTAATTTTACTTGTTAAATTAAAAAAAAAATTGCTGCATAAAATAACAGCAAGTGTAATGTTTTATTATCCTGCTCAATGTTAAATGTGTAAAATATTCTTAATGGAGTATGACCGAAAAGTGTTAATAGAAAAGTGTTACTTTTCTAGTTTTGGTTAAAGTACCTTAATACTCATCTTCATTTTCAATGTTATGTAATATAAATATTTCATAATGATAATTACATATTATGTAGATTAACTGAAATCTTTTTGAAAAATGTATGTTTATTATGAGCTGTATATTTTAAGGTGCGTTTAAACATTTCTCAAACTATAGGACAGACAGATTTTACTATTCTAGTATATTTGTTTCTTGTTTTTAATATTTTCCATCTACTGTCGGTATCAAGAGAAATAAAACAGTTTGGTTCAGTAATAATGTCACTGTAAGTTAAGTTAGATAATTGTGCTTCCCATAGTTTTTGAAATGTCTGAATTCACATACTAGAAGTATTCAAAACGTAGAAGATAAAACCAAGTTATTTCAAGTACATACATGCTTTATTACCGCCTACAGAAACAAATTAAATAGTTTTTAATATGATTTATTAAAAGACCTTATAAACATGAAAGATTATGAACTCGAAAATCCTAAAACATTACTATATTTAAATATCATTTAAAAGCAATAAACAACTATCGTTCCTAAGTATTCATTGAAAACTTTAAGTAAAATATGAAGCACATATATTTAATTATTTTTATAATTACGTTTTAATAAATTCGTCCTATGAAAATTCATTGATTTTTAGTAACTCTAAAATATTTATTTTTAAAATACCTGAAATCTGTTTTATAAGACCTAGGCAATATTTTTTTGTCAACTATAATTGTACTTCTAATTTAAGTTTGAATTAAATTTTTTTCACAATTTCTTGTTGAATACTTTTTCATAAAAAAACTTCAATTTTTCATTTTTACTTTTGATTCATAAATACGATCTCTGGACACAGAAACATTATTATTTTTTTAAATAAATATAATTTATTTATTTTTTACTTTGTTTCTTTTTGATTAAACTCCAATGAAATAAAATTTCATGAAACATTTTTTTTTTTAAATACAATGCATTTATTTGGTTCAGAAATGCGAATATTTACACTTGACTTTAATAATTTTCTTTTCTATTCAATTACACTTTACATCTATACATTAGCGGATCCAGAATTTAATTTTTTTTTTTTTTGGTGGGGGGAGGGGGCTTCAGCCCGAGAGCTTTTTTTTCATATATATATAACCATAATCAATTTGAAAAAAAACAAACTATTTATATGACATGGTGTTTAAGTGATTCTTGTAGTCCTATTAAATGTAATTACACGAATAATAATACTTTAAGAGATAGTTTTTAATATTTTATTCTATAAAACACGGTTATATTTTACCATTTGGGGAGGGGAGGAGGGGGCTTCAGCCCGAAAGCCTTCCTAAAAATAATTTGCTGTTGGTTTCAAAATGTTTTACTTCAATTGTCGAAATTTGAATTACCTTCTAAATTTCCTAAATTATTGGATGGGTGGACGCCTTCTCCTATCCTTTCTCTTCCCAATACGATTTCTTTTTATATATATTATATTAAGTACCTAATTAGTTGTAATATAAGTTAGTAAATATATTCATATCATTTTTGTAAAAGATAAGTGTCATCAACATCAAAACGATACACATAATTATTTTTATTTAACGAAAGATTAAATTAATAATACACTTAAACTTTAAACAGATTCAGTACATCATGCTGTTACAATTTTCTTAAACTAGATTGGTTTTTTTTTTTTTAACGATTAATATATTTATTAATATAGTGTTGTACATAGAGTGTGAATGTGATCTGTGAACACTATTATTAATGTTCCTGAGACAGATTGTAATATATTTCAATAAATAAGCTATTAGAATATAGTGTAGCTGTTATGTTTTACTTCTATTGCGGTCTTTTACTTATCAACCACAACTAATAATGGCGCAGAATCAAAATTTTTATAATAGTTAATTATTGATAATAAGACACAGCATTCTTTACACGGCAAGATAATATTAGTATTGAAAATACCGATATAAAGCATTGAATATTATATTTAAATTTGCTCATATAATTTTAAAAGTGTGAAACTTTTATCAAATCTCAACTTGTCAAAATAAGAAAAAAAATTGATGGAAATGTCGAATTTTGACATAAAGAAAAAACGCAGACGGTGGATGAACAATTTTTTTTTTTGGTATTGGATTTTTGGATTCAACGTATCTTGAAACTTCAGACTTCAAATTTTGTGTGAAATAAAAATAAAAAAATCCTGAACATAACTAAAGTACATTATTGAAAAATAATAAAACAAAATTAACAAATTTATTTTGTAATATTATTGTATTAGGTTATTTTTTTTTATTAGGCATCGGTTAATGCTTCTTCAAAGCTCTTTATAAAGTCATAAACCTTGCCTACTTGGTCTAAAAGCATTCTCTGTATAGAACTGCAAGACCCAGTAACCGGAGAGGATCCTTCACTACCAAACGTTGATAAAGAGTGATAAATACTTTGTTGGACTTGTCATTAACTTTCTTTGGTTTCTCTCTTCCGTTGTTTGGTCCTCCACTTCATGGAAGATACTTCTATTTATGTTTCTCAGAAAAGCCATACAACAAACAACTCTTCGTATGTTTCAGAATACCCACTACTATATTCTAAATGGTCATTAAGGCTGAATATCTAATGTTACAGAAAGGGTACCCTTACAACTAAATCATTATATTAATAGGATGGTTTCTATTCACAGTTCCTATATAAGGGATACTATGGATCATTGAAACGGCTATAAGACAACTTTTTCCCCTCGCACCATTCTGGAATTATGTTGGCTCTCCATTGTTCTTCTTGTAAACCGGTTTTGAAGAACACAAATGCGACCAAATCATCACTTTGGTCTGTGGCAGGGAACCGCTTTTCCTCTTGCATCCCTAAATACTCGTCAGAAACTAGCTTCCACCAGGCACTAGCGGATCTAGGATTTAATTTTGGGAGGGGGGCTTCAGCCCGAAAGATTTTTTTTCATATACATATAACAATAAATAATTAGAAAAAAGAAAATTAAAAGAAAGAAATTGACGACCTATATGAAATGGTGTTTATGTGGTTCTCGACGTCCTATTAAATTTAATAAAATGAACAAGAATATTTTAAGATATAGTTTTTAATATTTTTTTTTCTGTAAAACATGGTTATATTAACCATCTTAGGAGGGGCTTCAGCCCGAAAGCCACCTCCCCCTGTCGTAGATCCGCTGTGCCACCAGGTTAAAGTTCTCGAACTGTGTTTCACGAAAGTAGTGTTCAATTTCAATGTTAAAAATTATTAATTTGGTAAATATACTTACTAAACAGTCATACTTACTAAACATTTATTACTAAGAGAATTGAAATTCAGATAATTCAAAATTTAAACTCTATATATACACTGACAGGCAAAAAATTCAATATAAAAATTAAATATATAAAAGCAAAGTGTGAACAGTATGACAGCAAGACATTAGTAACTTGCAACGAGATGGTAGATATTAAAGAGAAGAATGGGATGATCAGTCAAAATAAAAATTAGTAAATTTTTTATTTATTTTTTGCCTTCCTTTTTTTGACTGAGCACCCCAACTATTCTTCTCTTCAAAAATTAGTAGAACTATATAATTATGTTTATTTTTATATTTGGCGACTTTTCGTCCCAAAGTTCATGCCTTCATCAGGGCCAAGAAAAGAACCAGATAACAATAAGTATGAGAAACTATGAACATTGAATAAAAAAAGTATTTAAATTAAAAGGTGAAAGGTATAGACTAAAAAATGTAGGTAAAAAAAAAAATTAAAGTAAAATGAAATAGATAGAGTGAACATTAAAGTAAAATAAAGTAGGTAGAATAATAAAAATAACAGAGAACTTAGAAATAAATAATAATAACGGCAACAAAGTACGGACTAATGAAATAAACATAATCAAAATAACATAACATAAGAAATGAAAAATAGTAATAGAATAAAATGTAAAACAGAGAACAAGAATATGAAGTTATATAAGGAAATAATAGATATAAATAGAAATTTGACATATCGTAAAATCTATCAAAATACACTAACAGATAAAAAATTCCACTCACTTGTAAAAAAAGTTGTATTTGTATATAATACATGGTATTTGTAGACAATACTTAGTATTTATGGAATTTTATAATCTTTTTTATCTTTAATAATCAAAATGTGATTGGGTAAGAAAGATTAGAGAAAAAAAATTGAAAAACGAACCATTATTATTCAAAAAGAAATTAGTTACATCATCGTTTAGTAGCGCGTGTTTCCTCCTCTTGCCTTCACTACTTCTTGAAGACGCATACTTTCCACCAGTCGGGAAATGTCCCTTTGCTGGAGGATAGCCCATTGCTCCCGAACAGCCCTTCCAAGGTCCTGCAGTGTATCAGGCAGTGTTGCACGCGCTCTTATTCGTCTTCTGAGGTTATCCCATAAATGCTCAATGGGGTTCAAATCTGGAGAACGAGCTGGCCAGGCTAAAACCTCAATATTGTTCTGTTGAAGGAACGTCTGCACTATGCGGGCGACATGTGGGCGTGCATTATCGTGCATTAGAATAGAATGATCGCCGATTTCGTTGAGAATAGGCAACACATGAGGTTCCAGAATCTCATCTACATAGCGAATGGCCGCCAAAGATCCTCCACGAACAACAACCAATTCTGTGTGGCGCTCCATTGAAATCCCAGCCCACACCATTAAGGAACCACGTTGGAAAGATTGGATCTGGGAACATATCTTACAGGCTGCATATCTTTCGTTTCTTCTTCTCCACACCCTTTCACGCCCGTCTGCAGATCGAAGAACGAATCTTGACTCATCTGTAAAAAGTACAGCACTCCCTTCGTCCATAGTCCAATGACTGTGTTCTCGAGCAAAACCCAGCCGTGTTACTCTGTGATTTCTGGTCAATTCTGGTCCTCTTACTTGACGAAAAGCCATTAATCCATACTCATTTAATCTTCTCCGAGCGGTACGTTCAGAAATTTGCACACCTCGAACTTCTTCGAGCTGATGAATCGCTTGAACAATGGTAAAGTGCCGGTTTCGTAAAATTCTCAAGGTCAAAAACCGGTCATCCCGTGGTTCTGTTACCCTAGGCCGTCCAGAACCGGGCCTTCTATTGTAAGAACCAGTTTCCAGAAAACGCCTGACGGTGTCTCGTAAAGTTTCATTTGGAACCCCGATGGCATTAGCTGCATATCTAATGGAACGTCCATCATCAATAAGTGCCACACCACGCGCAACATCCTCAGCACCAAGAGGTATTTTTAAACTTAATATTGAAAAAATTAAAAGCCGGAGACTAAGAAATGTGCTGCAAGAAACGGCACTGAACTAATGATACTGAATAAACATTTTGATTCCATAGAAAGTAAACATTGGAATCTAGAATCATGTCATTGAATTAAGGATTAAGGGTTTTTGTCCTGTATATTAACAATTCTAATTGAAAACAAACAAAAAGATTACCTATTTATGCATTAAAAACAATAGACCAATCCAAAGTAGAAATATTTTTAGACGAAAACATGAAAAAATCAAGTGGGTGGAATTTTTTGCGTTAGTGTATATATAAATCCTGTGCCATTACAACCCATGAATGGTCTTTGGATGGAGTACTACGTGAGAGGAAGTACTGTTACAAGGCCAATGGTTGTGCTGGGGTCGATATCACGCTCAACCGCCAGGTTTTCCCCTTAATAATTTTTTTTTAATTAATGGTACCCACAATGTAGAGGCTGGGTGTGCTCCAGGAGGATCGATCCACGGGCTAATGAAAAATTACTATTCATTAGCCGGATTCGAACCTAGGACCTTAAGCTCTGGAAGTCAGTGCTCATCCACTGAGCTACCCCGCTCCCTATATATATATATATATATATATATATATATATATATATGTATTTCTATTTTTTTTTATTGTCATTACAGACGATGTTGATCTTTTGCCGCCTTAACAAGCCTGCTCCATCTCTACCTGCCTTGGGCTATTTCTTTCCATTTTTCTGCACCCAGCTCTGTTGGATCTTTATTGATTATATCTATCCATCTGCGTTTTGGCCTTCCACTGTATTCCATTGGCCTTCCATAGTCTTTCACCTTCTATTGAGGAATTCGTTGTTACGTAGAGGTTTCCAGATGGATTGGTACGAGTTACGTACCCCGCCCATCTTAACACCCGTGCCTTCATATCATGGGATATTGTTTGACCAGTTTCTGTAAGCAATTTTGTATTGGACTCTCTTCTCCATGTGTTAGTAGTCTGATCCCAGATTGCTCCGGTTATCGTGCGGTGTCTAGGTAGGAGTTATAGGTGAAAACAACAAAAAATAACGAAAAAATCTCTTTTTTGGCTGTAAAAAAGTTATCCCTTGGTGGCCCGCGTTAGCAATTTTGTTTTTTCACATGTTTAAATCCATATATAAAAGTTAAAAAAAATAAAAACTTTTCTCACAATTAAATCAGCCGCCATTTTTGAAAGCAGCGGCTCTGAAACGGCAGACAAGGTTCTTTTTACTCAGAATAACATACACTTTGGTTATTTACAATCAAACCTACGATCAGGTCGATTTTTGGGCCTTGGCTCCAGGGCTACTAGGACTTGGTACTTATGCCTTTAAAATGTGGTATTTCAGATATCAGCTACGTTTCCTCACAAAGCCACAATATTAAAAAAAAATAATATGGTTTTCACATATAAGATAATAAATATACTCTATCATATTTGATGGGTTAGTTGTCTGATTTTTTTTTTAGTATTAGAAAGAGTACAATGTTTAAAGCAAAGGAAGGTATTTATTTATCAATTGTAAAGACTTTATTTTTTAATGTTGACACACAGTTTAAGGACATTGAACTGTTGAAGACCTAAAGGAACATTCTAGATCATACCCTTTTGTTGAGACCTTCTATACCTGAAAAACCATGGTCGCTTTGGAGGTTCACAAGAGTTGTCCAAGTAACTTTAGTTGTTCTTTGCTGACCAAAACAGTAACAGCTGTTCGTTCCTGTTCTTTTGATAGAGATTCACACCATTAAACAAAAAAATTCTTTTTTATACTTTTTTCATCAAATATTCAATGTCAAAATATTAAAATTTTCCCTCATTTTTGAACATTTTATTTTTAAATAGCCTTCTGCACAAGACATTATAAGGTTATAGTTCTGCAGGTTTCATCTATCTTTTGTGAATGTTAACTGGAGGTCTGAAAATGATTGTATATGACATTATTTCGAAGAGAAAAAATTGTTCATTTTAATGACATAAAGTCCTAAATAGAATGTTATTTTAGTTGTTATTTTTGAAAGTGTTCTCTCTGAATTGTGTCAACCATGTTAAGTGAAGAATCTGAATTTTCTTCTTTGAAGACTGTGTCTTCTTTTGATAAAGGTTTGATATATATTTTGAGAATATTGAAAAACAATAAACCTTAAAGCGCACTGTCCATTCTCAGAAATTTATAATAACTGCAAAAATTAAAATTTATTATTTGTGGTTTATTATTTATTTTAATTCATATTTTCCTATGTTGTACAACGATTTTATTGATGTAGGTTTTTGAGCATTAAAAAAAGAAAAAAAATGATAAAGCCAAAATATGAAATAAATGGACTTGTGTTCTGTAAGGTATTAAATATATTCAAACAGATTATGATTTACATTAACTGTTATGTATCAATGTGTATTCTATGATTTATTTTAAGGAGATGATTCTACATTAGCTGTTAGGGTAGATTCGGACGAGCTACAGAAATTTTCGCCTTCTAGTCTACTTGTCGAATCGTTAATTGAGCAGCTATGTAAGTTAGTGGAGAAGAACCCAAAAAAACGCAGGAAACTGTATTTAGGTATGTCCTTAATGTGATATTACTTAATTTTATCTTTTTCTGTATAATCTTAACCTGGGAAAAGTAGTGCTTGTATCGACTGATAGATTACATATTTTCATAAATTTTATTAGAATTCTCAACTCTTTACTGGCTGTCTTTGGTATTCTCCGATTGTTTAGGATCTTGACAGTTTCTTGATGGAAAACAACCTACCTAAACTCACTTTTTTTTTTTTTTTTAATTTATTTATTACCAGATCGGCCTGGTGGGCCTTACATGGTTGTTGTAACAATTTGATGATTTTTAATAATTTGTTCTGGTGGGGTATAGTCTTTGCAAAAGACACCCCTAACTATTTATACATTATAATTATTGAATAATTACAATTAATAAAGAGAAAATTATTAATTGTTCATAACATGATGTCTTGGATCAGTCTGGGCTTCAGTCTTCGAGATGAGGTTGGGTCCTAAGTTGCAGGCCACTGCACCTTTAACTGCTGGTAGCTGCGTATGGAATTTTTTAAATAGTTTTTTGATGAATTCATCTATTGTTTCCAATTTTAGTTCTCGATGTAGTTGAGCGTTTCTTATGAACCAGAGGGCATCTACTGCAATTCTTAATACCTTGTTTTGAAAGGATTGTAGTTTTTTTCTTTTTGTAGCTGAAGCGGCTCCCCAGACTTCACATCCGTACATTAGCAAGGGTCTTAGTATGGTTTTATGAATAAGAACAGTTGTCTCTGGTTTTAAACTAGATTTTCTATTTACTATGGGATATAACATTGCTAACCTTGCGTATGTTTGGGTCAGTTTATTATTTATATGGTAATTCCACGTAAGGCGGCAGTCCAGATAAACTCCGAGGTATTTTACTGCTTCACTAGCTGGGTTCCATTTTAGTTCTTTATTTTTGAGAATCAGTTCTACCTAAACTCATTCATTAACGCTACCTTTCCCAGGTCAATGATCTTACTAATTTTGAAGTGATATTATGGGGCTAAACAATTGTAGAAAAACATTTTCTAATCATACCGTTTCTTGGAAAACTGTATCTTACAAATCATTTTCATATTTTTTTTCTTGATTTTCAGATGTATGCGAAAAACTGCACCAAATGAATTTAATTGACGAAAATTATGAGAAAGAAGAATTTGCATTTATGCGCAGTTACTACCAAAAAGCTTTATATCACTTTCTCACTACTGCGAAAACTACCTCAGTTGATACTAAAGCTGCCATTCTTTCTGCTGTGTGTGTGTCTTTACCTTATTAAGAGTTTTATAAATAGTTACTTATTTATTTATTATTTTCTAATGGTGAATATTTTATTTTTTTTTATAGGCCAGATAAATTAAACATTCCTGCAAAAGGTGTAATTGAATGGTCGAGATATTCGACAGAATTTGAAGAATTAGATTACATTGCAAAAGGTGGTTTTGGACACGTCTACAAAGTACAGCATAAATTAGACGGAGGTTTCTATGCTGTGAAGAAAATTTTTCTCAGGTAAGTTATTTATATTAAATCAATATTTTTATTGAATCTAGTTGATTTTTTAAATTTACATATGATGTATTGATTAACTGGATGAAGACTATCACAAATAATATGCAGGGTCTGGGTTTTAAAAAGATTAATTGAAAAACAATTTTTTGTTGCATTTACTTAAAAGACCAAAAATAGAAACAAAGAAACAGTGCTTCCAGGTAATGTGCTCTGTAATTTTTTATCGGTTTTAATATCCTTACCTACTCTACCTAGAGGAGGAAGGCGTGGTTATCGTATGCGCTATTAAACAACAACTCTAGGCAGAGTGATAAGGTCGAGATATATTAACATGGTTTGCAACAAATCGTGGTCAATTCTTTCAAGCTGAAGGAAATATATCTTCGGAAATAATTGAATTATCATCATTCGTGGTACTACAACATAGTTGCCGCTGCTCTCCAATTGGAAATTCCCAAAACGGACCTGGCATTCGCTGCAACTCCATCAATCCATCGGAGCCGAGGTCTTTCCCCACACTTTTTGTATCCTATAAATACTTTCGTCTAAGACCATCCTAGGATCTGATCCTGATTCTAATCATATGATCTGCCCATCGAATAGATATCTTTACGATATCTGGGCTCTTTATAGTCTTGTTAGCTCAGAATTCATCCTTATCCTCTAGATTCCATTAGCACAAACTGTACCATAAATTCTCATAGACAATTAAATAGATCTATTTAACCATACATCTATTTGACTGATTTAAGTGATATTGGATTTTACTAGTTTATTTGATGATAGCACCTTTATAATTGAAATTGAAATTTTATTTTTAGGTACTATAATGTCCCTGATTTTCTTCAAAACTTAAAAGAAGTAAAAATGTTGGCAAAATTCAATCATCCGAATATCGTAGCTTACAAAGCAGCCTGGTTAGAACCTTTTAAGAAGAAGAAAAAACTAATCCCTGCCATCGAAATGAGGTATGAAAAAATATATACAATAAACTAAAATACAATATACAAATATAGAATTTGTTTTTATTAAAAATATTCTTTATAGTATGTCTAGTGAGGAAAGCATGAAAGAAGACTCTCTTGAAGTTGTGTTTGAAAGCTCGGTTAGCAGTAAAATAGAAGAAATCGGCGATGAAGTTTGTAAATTTTCTAGTAATGTAGACCTCATGTACAGGTGTAAATATGATTACGAAGATAAAAACGCTGTCACGGAGTGGGCCGTTCTTTATATTCAGATGCAGTTGTGCCAACAGACTCTGAGGCAGTGGTTGGATATAAGAAACGTTGACTCTCCTGAAATAGATATCAACCAGTGCGTTGAGATATTTCGACAAATTGTTAAAGGTGTCGAGTACATACATTCACAAGGAATTGTACACCATGATTTAAAGGTATTTCTAAGTAGTATTCTTGTTATTTTTACTATTAATTTGTAGTCTTTCATGTTATGAGCTATTATTTGAAGCAAAGAGGTAGCGAATTTTTGAGGAAAGAAATAGTATTAATTCCATAGATAGATCAGAAATTAATTCGTGACCTGTCCAGCCAGTGCTCACTCATTTAATCTACAAGCTATTGTTAACTGTGCTATGGAAGTAAAGAGATACAAGCCACAATTGGACAAATTTTATTTAAATTTCAAATAAATATATATTATCTTTTAAGTATCCGACTGATGAGAGATAAATTATTTATTCTGTTTCATCAGCCGTGGATCGATCCTCCTGTGGCATACCCAGCCTCTACAAAGATGGTACTCTTAATTAAATAATTAAGGGGGATCACTTCCTTACAAAGTACTGAACCTAAAGATTAAAGACCCTTCATGGGTCGTAGTGGTACAGATTATTTAGATAAAATAGCCATTACCCTAATGCTTCCCTTACGTACCTCCCATCCAAACACAGATTTCCATTAACCTCTCAGTTCTTGTCTCGACATCCGAACGATAGGTAACTGTTTTCTTTTCTTTCCTCTGTCCGCATAAGGCACTACGACCCTTTAGGATCTATTGTGCGCTATGTGTTTTCATCCATTTTATTCCTAAAATGTTAGTTTAGCCTCTTCCGTGCATCTTAGTAGGCTTAAAGGGTTGATAGACTCCTAGTTCGGGGGAAATCCACTCGATCCTCCCCAAATAGCTTAATACCTTGCAAACCTGTCACAATATGAAAGGCTGTTTCATTCTCCTCATGACAGAATCTCCATAGCGGGTTGTTTTTGCACACTTCTTATTTATTGAATTGATTTTATTATTGTCATTCACAATTAATTGCTTTTTATAATTTTCTGTATACTTACCTTTTTCATTTATTTATATCAAAAAATCATTTTACTATTATTCTTCACTCTTATTATCCTTACAGTTTTATATTTATTATTGTACTAATTATCGTTTTTGTTTCATTCTCATAATTGATTAGTTGACCATTTACCCATCTCTAAAATTTTCATATTTCCTTTGTGATAATAAAATTATGCCTAGTTTTTGAAAATGCTACTGATTTTAGGATAGCTGGGTCACATTTTAATGTATTTGTACGTATCAGAGTTCTTCGCTACTAAGGTGTACCATTGTATGAACGGAAGCGAAGGTTTCGAAAATACTTTATGCCAGGATGTGCTGCTTATAGTAAAAATAGGATTTTAAAGATTTTTTATTATTGTTAATTATTTATTTATTATAGCTATAGTGAAGTGGTTGTTATATCAAACATTCGAATTTAGGAACATTTATATGGCCTAATTTATTTTTTGAATTGAAAATGTGAATAATTAGGCTTTATTATAATAATTTGAAATTAAATGAAAAATAATTTTATTCTGGGACTGAAGTCCCCTTAGAATAATAGTAGTTAAAAAAATATAGGTATCATATAAATGTATATAAAAAGTACTTAGGAAATTGTAAATATATATATACACACATATAACCACAAAACATGAATATATACGATAAATACTGAGATATAAAAAAAGTGAATAAATAAAAATAAAATGACTTCTATCAATTAACTGCTGGTGAGCAGCATAATTATATAACCCAGAAATTTTTACAAGCTTGCGGAAGTTTGAATTTGTAGTAGGTGGAGGAATAGGAGTTGTTTTAAGGAGTTTATGGACGTGGTTTGACGTTTGGAGATGGGTAAGGAGTTCCATAAGGAAGTAGCACGAATGATAAAGGATTTACTGAAGGAAGTGGTTTTATGTGAGGGGATATATAAATCTATAGGTTGAGATCTGGTATTGAGAGAGTGGATAGAGGAGCGAAAGTAAGTTATTCTAAGATGTAGGGAGGGTTTTTGATTCTGAGGACTTGGAAAAGGAAAACACCAACAAGGAATTGCTGTCGGGAAGTAGTGTGTTATTATGTTAATAATTACTATTTTATTAATAATAATAATTATGTTTTATATTTCAGTAATTAACAGTTTTAAAAAAAATTAAATTTTGTCTTTTAGCCGAGCAATGTGTTCGTGAGCCATGACTTGAAACAGATACAGGTCGGAGACTTTGGGCTGGCATGTAACCTTATAACTCATCATCAGCCTAATATATCCGTTGTTGAAACTCATCAGCCCGGTCAGTTAGGAACCAAGTTGTACGCAGCTCCAGAGCAATTGAACGGCTACTGTCATCCTAAGGTATCAATTTCTGTTTTAATTACTACTAGTAGTCCCGTGCGAAAAATTCGCACAGCATATTGTTATCAAATGCCAAATTAATAATAAAATAAAATAATGCAACATATCCACACCACCTTACGTTAATTGTAGTACTGTCATTGAATACATGTTTCATTTCGTCTATTTGAGGCCTCTATGATCGGCAAGCCATATCATCGTTAATTCTTCACCAAATCTCAAGAATGAGCCACCAATTTCGAAGGCTTCCTTCAGGCGGGCAAAATAGTCCAATCACCCCGAAAATTCAGGCAAACGAGTTATGAAGGAAAACAAACTTTATTTGCGAATAACTGAAAAATTACACACTTTTCCCTTAGTTGTGCCCATGATTATATAAAAGATTACTGAATTCCCTACAAAAGGAAAAAAAAATCATCGAGATCGGACAATTTTTAGCAAAGATACAGCTTATTGAAATTTGTAAACATGTTGGTTCCAAACAAAAATGAAGATTTAAATTAATTTTTGTTTCCTTTGTCGATTATATTTATCAATAAAGTAATAATTGATTTATTTATCTTTTGATACGTTGCATTATTTTCTTTTCTTATTAATTTGGCATTTGATAACAATATGCTGTGCGAATTTTTGGCACGGGCCTACTAGTTAAAAAATTATTTGCTTTCAAAAAGATGCCTTTAGGTGTCAAAATTTTTAACCACAACTTTTGTTTTTATAAATAGTCTGTTGTACTTATAATATTGTATCAATATAATAATTAATAAACTAATTATTGTTCTTTTCATTTTCAGAGCGATGTTTATAGTTTAGGTATAATTTTCTTCGAACTTCTTCAGCCTTTCTCTACTGCGATGGAAAGAAGTAAAGTAATTGGTCAATTGAAATCAGGAAATATACCATCAGATTTGGTTTCATCTTTCCCCATTCAGGTAAGCTGCTATATGTTACTATAATTATTACGTTGTTGTATCCGATGTTTTAAAGCAGGAGTCTTCAACCTAGAGGGGTCGCTGACACTGTGCACACGAAAAAACTTGTGACTGTCTAAGATTGAACATGTGGTAGTTTAACTTACAGTGGCCTATCTAGGTCATAACCTTTATTGGCGATCATCTTGGCAACAGTTTTAGGGTTCTACGGCTCTAACATAACTTTTTTTTTTTTTTTAATTTGTTGGCTTAGAGCACCTCAACCATCGAACGATCTATTGTGCGCCAATTAAGCTGTTCATTTATTCTCAAAACGTTATTTTTGCCTCTTCCTCTTATCTTAGTAGGCTAGTTGGATTGACCGACTCGTAGCTACTGGGAAGATCCATCCGTTCTTTCCCAAATAATTTCAGTCTAAGCCTTGCGAAAATCTATCACATCAGCAAACGATGTGAAAGGCTGTTTCATTCTCCTCTTGACAGAATCTGCATAGCGGATTCATCGTCCCTTGGCGATTGAATATGTGGTAGTTTAACTTACAGTGGCTTATCTAGATCATAACCTTTATTGGCGATCATCTTGGCAACAGTTTTAGGGTTCTAGGGCTCGAAATAAACACGGATAAGACATAATATATGGTTAACTGCAAAAATAGCGATAATGTCGGTGATATCGATGTAGAAAGTAATATGTTTGAAACACATAGAGAAGTTTATGTATCTAGGATCCATGATAACTAGAGAAAACAAAGAAATTGAAGAGGAGATTAAGATTAGACTGAAGGCGGGAAATGCTTGTCATTTTTCCATAACATAACTACTTCGCTCAAGCTTCCTGTCCCGGAAAACTAGAATCTATAAAACCATTCTCCTATCTACGGTTCTGTATGGATGTGAACTGTGGCCACTTACATTAAGGGATGAGCAACGTCTTAAGGTTTTTGAAAATAAAGTATTGCGTAGAATATTCAGACCAAAGAAGGATAAGTTAACCGGAGAATTTTGATGGTTACACAATGCCGAATTGTGTGAACTGTTAAGGCCGATCTGAAGGGAATGGGGTTGGACGGCCACCAGTGGAGAGAAGTATATAATAAGTGATTAATGATATTGAACCTTCAGGTTCGCTAAGCCTTTTATTATTATTACTGAATGTATATATTATAATAAATAATAGTGTAGAGATAAAGTACTATTTATAAAACAATAAAGTACTATTTTGATATATAGTATTCATTTGACCCACCAACTCCTCATATTATAATAAACTGCTTACAATTAATTTCAAGTATGGGTGATTTCTTTGTATATAATGATTTATTTATATAACTACATTTTAAAGTTCTTTTCAATCATTATTGTTTTATAATGGTGTTGAGATGGTTGACCGTGATTATGTGAGGAGTTGGTCGGGGGATTCGGTCGTATAAATACTGTATTATAAGAATAAAAATATGGCGTAATGAACAAAATACTATTCTTATAATATAATCATGACCGCACTCCTCGACCAACTTCTCATATTATTGTTTTATGTGGCAAGATGCAGATACATGAATTTAAAACTAAAATGTTTTTTTTCCTTTAATATATGTATATTTAAAAAGCTTACAAGATTATATATAATTCAAAAGTCTAAGTCAATCATTTGAAAATAATAATTCATTTATCGATATATCATCACTATTATTAGCAATAAAACAATATAAAGACACTGTTAGTAACACTGCATTCAACTTATTTCATACCTAATTATAACCCATTTCAGTACTTGTCAGATAGCTGGATGGGACTGACTGCTATCTGCCAATGTTTATAACCTGAACACTAATAATTCTGATAAGGTACTGATGATTTCTATCTTCCTATTCATCTTTATTGTATTATAATATGTCTATTTTGACGATAAAACACTCCTCTGTTTCTCGGCAAACTCCGCCATACATCCATTGCACAGGTAGAACTCTCCCTACATGATCTTTTCGTTAAGAAAAAAGACTCGTCTACTTCAACGACTTTGCCAGGCTCTCCAATTTTTTTACTTGACCTGTATAACATGTTATAGGCACAAACCTCTCTTAAAAATTTGTTCCACGTTATCATAGTTGGCTTAGATAGTTTCAGCTGTTCTTTTTCCTACTGTATTGTTCTTAAATTATGGGTCCACTCATAAATTAATTTTAAAGCCGTTAAAAAACAAAATCCTCGACCCCTCTAACCACGTTCGTTTCCTTATAAAAACATTTTTTGTTATAAGTGGTATGAAAGCGTTTCCATTTCGTCTTATGTGATAATCTTCTTTGCACAATTTCACGTTTGTAATTATCCCGACGTTTTGAAAATATTCGATAGCCTCTTCTTCTGAAGACTAATTCCCAGAATGTAACAGCACCCATAATTTGACTAAAATCACACAAATGGAACAAAAATAAACAATGGAATAACTCACAGCTTGCATGAGGAACAAAAATAAACTATGGAATAACTCACAGCTTACAGGAGATAAGAAGGGAGGTTTCGTCCTGCCCAGCTATCAGAAAAGTACTCCCATTTTACTTATAATCATTTTCAAATTTTGATTTAAAAAACTGTAAATCTAATATAAGAAAACTGTATAAAATTTTGAAGAGTTGGTTGGTTGGGGTGTCAGAAAAAACAAAACAAATATCATTTATTTATTACTGATTTGTTTTGTTTTTTTACTGAACACTCCAACCAACTTCTCTTCAATTATTTACTACAGTCAACCTTCAATCCACTATTATATAAAATTTTACCTGACATTTTCTTTTTTCAATATTTTAAAGATTAACCTCCCTGCCATTCATATTTAATATAAAAAAACAAAGACAGTAATCACCGCGTACCACATAACCCATGAATGTGCCTGCAGATGAAGACAGGTTGGGGACCCCTGTTATAAAGAATATCCTGTGTAAAAGTTTAACCTTCTTTAATGTCTACAAATTAATACTTATACTATATATAGCGCTATTGTACAACAAATTATATTTAATTGAATATAATAAAGGTTTTCCATTATGTTTTTAGGCAAACATCATAAGTCAGGCGATCAGCAAAAGTATCAAAAGGCGACCTTCATCCAGTGAACTTCTTGCAGTACTCGATGAATCTCAGATTTCGGACACCCAACGTGTCCTGGCTGAGCAGACCGAGACCATAATGAAGCTGAAAAGGGAATCAATAGCAAAGGATGAAGAAATCGCTTCTCTCCGTGCCCAATTAAAAGAGCTTGCATTACAAAGAACAGCGGTTTAAAAATGCCATGTATTGGAAACCTATACATGTTTTTAAAAAATCTATTTCTTGTCTTTGTAATTGAAAAGTTTGACTTTTTCTATAATGAAACAAGCCATAGAGACTGAAATATTGTGAATTTTGTAGTGTTTAATTAAAAAATAAAAAGACAAAATATAAATAAATATATTTATTTATTAAAATGTTTTTTATCAATGTTTTCTTACTTTTTTTTATTTTTATTTTATAAATTAATAACGATAATAATCTGGTTTGTAAGGTCCTTCGACTGGGATATCTAAATATTGTGCTTGCTCAGTCGTTAACTTGGTTAATTTAACTCCAAGATGATCTAAATGCAAAGCAGCTACCTCTTCATCCAACTGAAAATAAAAGAAAGTTATATTAATATTTTGCAAATCATAATAAAGTATTATGATTAAGAAAAATTTAGAATGAGGATAATAAAAATTAAATATATAAAAGCAAAGTGTAAACCGTATGACAGCAAGACATAAGTAACCTGTAACGAGATGGTAGATGTTGAAGAGAAGAATGTTTGGGATGATCAGTCAAAATAAAAATAAATAATTATGTTTATTTTAATATTTGGCGACTTTTCATCCCAAAGTTCATGCCTTCATCAGGGCCAAGAAAAGAACCAGATAACAATAAGTATGAGAAACTATAAACATTGAATAAAAAAGAATTTAAATTAAAAGGTGAAAGGTAGACTAAAAAATGTAGGTAGAAAAAACTTAAAGTAAAATGAAATAGATAAAGGGAACATTAAAGTAAAATAAAGTGGATAGAATAATAACAGTAACAGAGAACTAAGAAATAAATAATAATAACGGCAACAAAGTACGGAATATTGAAATAAACATAATCAAAATAACGTAACATAAGAAATGAAAAATGGTAATACAATAAAATGTAAAACAGAGAAAAGGAATATGAAGTTATGTAAGGAAATAATAGATATAAATAGAAAATTGAGATATTGTAAAATCTAACAAAAAACATGTTTTTCTATAGACTAGCGCCAAAACGGCTTTAACGATTTTAATAAAACTTTCCTATAATGTTCTAATCAATTTTCGTATATGGACTAAATTGCCGAAAAAATTCAGGAAAAAAGTTATAAAGAAAAGAAAAATGTTATGGGGCCTAACTCCCTAAGTATATATTATACGGTAAAATTCAATAAGCCGTTTATATTGCAATCGTGAAAATTTTCGAATCTCAGTTTCCAATGGAAATACATGTTTTGAGGTCCCCTGAGTTCAAATAACCAAGTGTCGCAAAATGGTGTGTGTGTTAGCTCATAAATGAAAAGTAGTACGAAACTGATATTAAGTATTTAAGGTTTGTAAATGGGCCGGATGTGACAGCAACTTTTTCGTTAAAATCGGCCAACCGAAAGTGCCACTTTGTATGAACGCTGAAACATATTTTTACAATTTTCTAAAAAACGACTAACGATTTTCATCAAACTCGGTGTATCATTGTATAATTAAGCGGTCTTTAATATAATTTAGGTCTTATCCCCGTTGATGTCACTTTACACGGCTTAAATGCCCAATGTTCATATATGTCTTCATCTTAAGTACCTTTAATATGGTTTATTTTAAAAAGTTAACCATTTCCCAAGTACCTAAATTTATACCTTTATTCTCAGTTCTATATTTCAACACTGCAATCACCACCTCTGGAATCAACTTACTCATTGTCTGCATAGATAACATTTTCAACTAAAAATATCACTAAAATGACATCACTCAAAAATGTTGAAATTGGAGTTAGTCATTCTGTGGTTTATAAAAGCAAAGAAAGTTGTGTGGTTTATAAAAGCAGATGGAGTGACTAAATTTTTATTGCCTACTGTCGATATATTAAATAGACATTTTGTAATTATAATGGTCTTAATGACTTGTTATCTGTAAGCTTTAAGCTTTAGCTCCGTTTAAAATGCACTTCAAAAAATTTTATAATAGCCCAGCATTGCCAGAAAATAATTTCTATTCAAAGTAGATCGGTAAGTGAAAGTTGTATGTTGCACGCAGCAGATTTTTTATCTTATAGTTCTAGAACTATTTTAATATGATAAATTTGTTCAAGTTTTTTTTCTAAAAATTATGAAAACATCATGAAATGACCGATTCAAATATGTTACACACAAAGACCAAATCGTTATTAATAATATAAATGATATAATTTCATATTTAATGCTCATTAAAATAATTATAAATCAAGTTCGGCTACATAGTATAGAAGTTAGAACCTTCTCAAACCAATTACTTTCAAAAGTTGATCAGCTGATATAACCACGTAACAAGGCTAGTTTCCATACATTTCAACTGATGGAACTAAAATTCATTTGCACTATAAATAACTTTGTTGGTAAGAGATTTCTGAGTGAAAACTCAATTTGCTTAAATTTGTTAATTAGAACTTTTTCAAATCAAGGCCAAACAAGACAACAATAGATTATTGTTAAGTTTTACACCATTAAAAAAAAAAAAAAAAAGATAAAATCGATAATCGAAAAATGTACTAACTTTCTTAGGTAATATATATACGCCGACTGGATATTTTTCATTCTTGGTCCAAAGTTCAATTTGAGCCAAAACTTGATTCGTAAATGAATTGCTCATGACGAAAGATGGATGACCGGTAGCACATCCGAGGTTGACTAGTCTTCCTTCAGCCAGCACAATGATGTGTCTTCCATTCGATAGCGTATACCTATCAACCTATTAACAAAAGTAACTTTAAAAGATAATTATAAACAACATGTTTATAGATAGTAAATATAAAACAATAGAAATTAAAATCCAAACCCATCAAAGCTTTAAATAATATTGCTAACATTTAGGCGGCTTGACACCAGAAGAACAGATTAAAACAGAACATAGCGTATATGGAAATTGTTAGAGTGATTACATTAACCCAGTACCTGCCTAATTTAGCCTGTAACAGCAATTACTACTGCAACCATTTTTACGGAATCGCAATTCAACGATTTTTTAAAATATCTTAGTAAATAATTGAAAATATCACACTTTTTTGTAATATAACAGTCGTTTTTCGAAAATAGTCACTGATATCATAGCTTCTTAATAATATTTTCTAAAATAATATCTTTATTATTTTTCAAGAATGAAAACTAAATTAGAAAGTTGGTCATTTTTACATTCAACCTATATAATCACTAAATACAGCGGCCCACAGTGAAATTGATACACCCCGTAGACAAATAGAAAAAAATACTTAAATGAGTTACAGTAAACAAATAAAACCAGAAACTCATCAATAATTTATTTAAAATCTCATTTTTAATATGTACAAATTCAAAATAATTAAAATATTTAACTGTGATCATTTAAAAAAATTAATAACTGGATAATTTTACCACACAGTCAAAATAATAAACCTAACTTCTTATTAGCTTTTAAATACTATTAATTTATTTCAATACCTTGAAGGCAATACATTTTCTACCACTCCTTTTAGTCTGTTCTGTTCTTTGAGGAAGGCTTCTTTGTTAAAAATTTCGTGTTTTTCTAATTTCTACTTCAAATTTAAAATTTTTTTATTAATTAGTTATAATTATACAAATATAACTTTATCATACCGTTAATGCATAATGAAATGAACAAAAAACATAACATAAGAAAATAAACTTTACTAGTATGTTTACTGATTACAATAAATTATTGTAATATTTATTTATTCAATAATTTCTAGCAAAATATGAAGGAGTATCATTTTGACTGTGAACCACTGTATTTGTAGATAAGACGATATCTTATTTTACTGTTACAAATTATCATAATTTTTGTTTGTAAATTATGAAGTACGTACCAATGAAATGCAGTGAAAATATCATATTATCTAGAGTATTTATATTTATTTATTTATATTATATAAGATTAAAAGTAATATTTTTTCAGATGTTAAAATTATTCTTTTTTATTACTACCTCCATTTTACAAAATATACAACTGTTCATTTAATTGTACTACTCGTCGCTCAAATGGTAAACTATAATGGAGATGCATTCTGTAGTTCAAAATGTATTGTTTTTTATCAACATAAAATAAACTGAATGAAACCACAGTTCGGACAAATTTTTAATTTCTTTAAAAATTTAGATTATACATCACACCTTATAGCCAAATTATATTATTATATAGTTATAATTATTCTGATTTCCAATTTGTAACCGTAATAAGGGAGAAATAATTGTGGGAGTAATTACGGTCTGTGTATGTAAAATAAAATATGACTCACCAAAAACTTTTTTTTTTATAATAGAGAGATTATTAAAAATATCAAACAATGAAAAAGCTAGAAAGAACACAAAAAAAAAAAAATACTATTAATTAACATGTAAATGTTCCCTCGAGTAGAAAAAGATTGAGGACTCTTGGTTTAACCTATTGTGATTTTTAAAAAATACAAAAGAAAACGAAAGAAAGTTAAAATTCGTCAAAGATGGTGGATGAAGAAAATTAATTTAAATCGTACCAGGAAATATTAATTTTAACACTCCTCAAGATACACAAACAGTAAACAAATGTGTAAAAGCGACACAAATTCTTACCCAAACTCTCTTTGATTTCTCTTTAAAAACCGACAGAAGATGGATTTTGGGCACAAACACTAGCCTTGAGAAACATCCCTTTTACACAATTTGGTTTCCCATTGTTTGTGAAATTATTATATACAACCACAGAGTAATGGGAGCTCTAATATTGTACTAGATATAAGTAAATAACAATAATTCAAATTAATAATATTTCTTTAAATGAAACAAAACATACCTGTGGTTTTATATTCACTTTTTCGATAGAATTTTTTTCTAACCAGGCTACTTGAATTTCGATATCAAAATGGCCTATATTACAGACGATGGAGTCATCCTTCATTTGAACAAAATGTTTATCCGTAATGATATCTTTACAACCTGTAGTAGTGACGAATATTTGACCTATTTTACAAGCCTCCTCCATTGTAGTAACCTGAAAAAAAAAATATATATAAAAAATCATATATGTAGTTATAGTAGACATTGGTTGGGTGTGCAGTAAAAAATGAAAGTATGCACAAAAAAGATTTATTTTCTTGTGCACATTAAAGTAAATAAATAAAACTTTCTTTTATTTATTTATTATCTTAAAAAAAAAAAGCATGAACAATGAAAGGAAGGAAAAAGGAAAAAAAAAAAAAATAATAAAAATGTATATATATATATATATATATATATATATATATATATATATAAGTTCATATATTGTCCTAAGGATAGAAGAGTATGCTGTGTATATAGCAACCCAATATAATTGGGCAGCAATCCTTTATATTTTATGAAAATAAAGTGTTTCTCTCTATCTCCACCATCATACATATTTGTTATTTAATTATTACTAATATGAATTAATAGAAAACAACTAAAGTAATAACCAGAATTTTCAATTTGCATTCATCAGTGAAGATAACAATAACCTAACTACAATAAAAATTCAAAAAGTTACAAATGTTTGTGTATTTGCAAAGATTATTAGCGTTAAAGAAATATAATGTGGATGGAGCTACGTCACGTGAGGGGAAACATGGCTAACTCAAAGGCTGCCAGCGCCTAGTTCATATCGTAGGATACCATATACTTATTATCTTTTACTTGTGTTTCCCAGCTTTAAAACTTCTATCTGAAAAAATATCTTCTTTTTTTTAAACGTCTCTGACTAAAGATATTTAGTTTATAATGTATTTTATTAGCTCTTATAATTAAATAAAATAAGCTGATTTGAGAGGTTGAGCTGTTGTTTGTTAGCAGTATAAGTCATCATAAGGTGGACTCTAGCTCTTCCAGTCCCCACCACACCACCCGGAGAGTAAAATAAAATAGTAAAATAGTGTACCCAAGGATAATAAATTAAATTAAGTCCTTTATCATACTAGCAAAATGTATTGTGGCGCCTAGACTAGAGACAGTTATTAGTTAAAAAGAACTATATCTCAAATAAACACACAGTACTATTGAAAAATAAAAAATTTGCGATAAGAATTACATTAGATTAAACACTTAATCGTATACAGGATGTTTCAAGGTTAAGTGGTCAAACTGCAAAAATGAACCAAGGTCCTCAAAACAAGAAAAAAATTTCCTCTGAAGGTATGTCTGCAAATGCTGTTTAGGAGATATTCACACCTAAGATTTTCGTTGTTATGAATTATTTACGTTATATGAAATAAATAAAATCTATTTATTTTTTCTAACTACTTTATTTATTAAATTTAAACATTAACATTCATATTAAATGTTGTTAAAAGTGATTTCCTTGAGTATTAAGACAGGCTCGGCATCTTTCTTCAATAAAAGCAGTGGCAGAACAGCACTGGATATGTCTTATTGTTTCACAAGATTCTATTATCCTTTTCATAAGGAATTAAGGTCATTGACTGGACTTGCATACTTTTTGTTTAATGTCACCGCAAACAAAAAAAAATACAGTGCCATGAGATATTTGCCTTTTTTTGGGAGGGGATGACATTAAGCAAAAAATCTATGCAAGTCCAGTCAATGACCTTAATTCCTTACGAAGAAGGATAATTGAATCTTGTGAAACAATAACACATATCCAGTGTCGTTCTGCCACTGCTGCTGTTGAAGAATGATGCCGAGCCTGTCTTAACGCTAAAGAAAATCATTGTGAACATTTAATATGAATGTTAACGTTTACATTCAATTAATAAAGTAGAGAAAAAATAAACAGATTTTATTTATTTCATATAACGTAAATAATTCATTACAACAAAAATCTTTAGGTGTGAATATCTCCTAAACAAAGCCTTTGCGGACATAACCTTTAGAGGAAATTTCTTTCTTGTTTTGAGGTCCTTAGTTCATTTTTGCAGTTTGGGCACTTAACCCTGAAAAATCCTGTATAATATGATAAATGATTAATAAGGAAAAAGCTGAAATAATGCTAAAACTAATTATCAATTATAAAAAATAAATAAACAAACCTCATAACCTTCCATTGCAGCTTGAAGGGCATTGATCGGATCGATTTCAGTTATAATCACTCGACTTCCGAAGGACTTTAGAGACTGAGCACAGCCTTTTCCGACGTCGCCGTATCCAGCTACGACACTCACCTTGCCAGCAAGCATGATGTCCGTAGCACGTTTGATTCCGTCGACTAGCGACTCTCGGCAACCATATAAATTGTCAAATTTACTCTGAAAAAGTTTAATACAATGTAAATTATAAAAAGTAATAAATATGTATTACTTAGAAATGAAATAGCAGCAAATACTGTACTTCTTACACCTCACAGAAATCCATTAATAACATCTCTTATTATGTAAAACCGTCTTGATGAGATTTTTAATTTCGCTACCAGGTGGAAAGTAAAAATGAATGAGACAAAATAGTTTGAGAAATAGAAGTCCTCGAACCATCATAGGCAGAACTTTGGGGAGAGGAGGGGGAGGGGTGGCCGAGCGAGTTATGTGTGTGCACAGTACCGGCATTGCCCAGCAACCCACATCATAGATAGACAAAATAATTATGAGTTCGCATCCCAGTGCCAGGGGTAGCTTTTAACTGAGGCATTAATCCTCTGCCCTAATCACTCTGATCCAAGAAAAAATCCTATAGCCTAAAAGGCGAAGAAGAGAAGGACAAAACAAAAATAAGATCTTTCAATGTCTATCTACCTAGTTCTGCCATAAATACTGTTACAAAAGTTGAACTTAGATTACATCCTTGGCTATTACTTAGATAATCACAACTAGTTTGTATTTTTCTTTAACTCAGTTAACATGGAGTGGGGTGATAAAGAAAACCGAATTGCTGTGATCGCCTTACACTAAGTTGGAAAATGTAGGCCAGAGATTTTCAACATTTCGAAATCTTTGGGTATCAGCGGTATGTTTATGTACCGCACTATAAATAGATATAATGAGACCCTATCTGTATGGGACAGACCTCCACCGAGAATGGCAAATGCAGTGAGAGCAGTGGCTGCTCAAATCAGAAGAAATCCCATTCGAAAAAAACAAATCATGTCTCAGGAAATGGGAATCTCTGTCAGATCAATGTCTCGCATAATAAAAAGTGACCTTAGTACGGGTGCATGTCAAAGAATGAAAGGACAAAGGCTAGCCACTTATTATTTGCATGTTAGTCATGGTAGAAATTAAGGAGATAATAGGGAAAAAGAGTGTGGCTCAGACAGAAGTGCGGAGTGGGTTGTTGATGTCTCCATGTTGTAAGAAAATATAGAAGTTCCTGAATCATAATAATTCCATAATTATCTCTCAGTCGTTATTTTTATATATATAAGAGTATAATTTGGAGATATTTATATATATCATTATTATACTGGTCAAGGAAAGTAGAGAAAAGGAGCGGCTAGAGAAGAGCAGCGGATTTGTTTGTCGAATAAATGCGGTTTAGGTTGTTGGGAAAGTTTAATTTCCTGAATTATTATAAATCTAAAGAAAACAAGTTATCAAACTATTGTCACCTGTTTTCAAAACTTTTCTTTCTTAATAAAATTAATAAATATAAAAAAACATAATTTTTATGTTTTAGACTAACGATAAGATAATAACAATATTCTATACTCATTGATTTATGAAGTATAATAATTGCAATACTATAAATTTATTTCAAATAATGGAGGGTCCTCAACCTATTATAGGTCATTTTAGCCTTTACAGAATATAAAATTTAACAATAAACTTGAAGGTAGAAAATATTAAAATTTCAAAAAAAAAAATTAAATTTTGTTAAATGGTTGTATTTTTTGAAGAAATAAAAACAATTTTTATGCTATTTTGGTGAAGTTTGTAAAAATATAAGCAATATTATTTTACAACTCCACTTCATAGGCATAACACTTAGTCAATAAATAGCTCATTGTTATATTTACCGTGCAAGAAAAACACTGAGGGGGTGGCCCCTTTGTCATTAGGTGTTCATATGTTAGCCTTGAATATCCGATCCATAGTCTTGCTAGGTTCTCTTCTCCTGTTTTCAACAGATCTGCTCGATTTGGAACTAATAGAGGAATCAACCACTAACAACCTATTATTCCTTAAAACATGCCAGAGAAACTGCCATTTCTCAAGAGCCTTTCTCTTTAGCAAAGCCACTACTTCCTTTGTAACATCATCCTCTTATGGATAACCTTCCTTGATTGCGTTTTTTTGCCATGGTATCGTCCAGCTTATTATCTTTAACATCTGAGTGACCCGGTAACCACAAAAATTGTATCTTACATCCAACGGTCTCCAATGTTTTTGTATGTCTAACAACACTGTGTTTGTGACTAATGGATTAGTTGAAAACAAATTTTTCATAGCCTAGAGGATAGATTCTGTGTCTGTAAATTCTATTTTAATTATTCTATAATAATAAAAAGAATTGAGCAATTAGCAATATTGAGTAATAAATCTTTCGCTGTCTATATCTGTGTATGTATTTATTGACTATACAATCTAAATGTATAAGCCAAAATTTATTTATTATTTTTATGTTGGTCCTGGTTGAAGCTGAGAAATGGGAAGAGGAGAAGGGTAAAGACTAGTGCTCAGAAGTGTCAAGTTTGTTTGTCGATGCCTACATTTTGTAGAAATAGAAGTCCTTAAACCTTCATAGATCTCGCACAATCTACATATTATATTTTTATAATTTTTTTAAGTATAACTATTTATTTTATATTAATCATGATAGAAACTAAAGGAAAGGTTGTGGTACAGGCAGAATTGGGTAGTTGATTGTTGAAATTTCAATATCGTAGAAGATATAGAAGTCCCTGAATCATAACTCTATAATTGTCGCTCTTTTTAAATTTACTTATTTACATACAATTTATCTAAATATACAAACCAAAATTTACTTTTATACTGGTTATGGTAGAAGCTTATGAATGGGGAGGGGGTAAAGGCTAGTGCGCATGAAATAAATGGTGGGAAAGGGTGTGGCTCAGAGAGAAGAGTGTCGTCGGTTGTAGTTGGAGAAATAGAAGTTCCTAAACGACCATAGATATCTCATTCTCTATCCACATCTGTACATGTATGTATTTAATTATGTATAATTTACCAAAATATTGAAAAACAAAATTGATGTATTATTTTTATATTGTTCACGGTAGAAGCTAAGTGAAGAGGAGTAGGGAAAGAGTGTGGCTAGGCAGAACAGTGGAGTTGGTTGTTGATATTTCTAATGTTGGATAAATAGAAGTCCCCGAATCATCATAATTTTATAACTGTCTCTCTTTTTATGTCTGTGTAGGTACATAAGATTAACATACAGTTCATCTGAATATATTAGCCAAAATTTATTTTATATTTTATTTATTTATTTATTTTATTTTATTTTATAGCGGCACAGACAGAATTGCATAGCTGGTTGTTGAATTCTTCATGTAGAACATATAGAAGTACCCTGAATCATCATAACTTTATAGCCGCCTCTCTGTGTATCAACATATGATTTGTCTAAATATACAAGCCGAAATTTATTTATTATTTCTATCTCAGCCTTGGTGACGCCATGGAATAGGAGGAGGGGAAACGTTATTGCGCATGAAATAGTGGTGGGGAAGGGTGTGGCTTGGACAGAATTGCACAGTCAGTTGTAAGAGATATAAAAGTCACTGAATCATCATAACTCCGTAACTGCCTCTCGTCTCCCTGTATGTATATATTAACATATAATTTATCTAGATATAGTGATTAAATTGATTTTATATATATGTATTATTTTTTTGTTGGTCATGGTAGAAGCCAAGGTAATGGAGAGTGGGGAAAGGGTGTGGCTCAAACTGAAATGCTGAGTTGGATGTTGGAGATGTCGCCATTTTGTTTGAAGAAACAGAAGTCTTCACTGGTCTTTTAGCTATGTCTATGTAAGTACATATATATTAAAATGTAATTTAATTTAAGTTTAAGAAGAGATTAGAAAAAAATAAATAATGCTTTTCTCAACTATGAATATAAATAAAAATTAATTGTAAAAAATCTGGTGTGTCCACTCACACGACTTTCCTACCTATTTCAGAAAAATTTTTATATCTTTACATATGTTCATGAAGAAACAAAAAAAGAATTGAACTAGATAAATTTTCCTGAAAATTGATCTAACATAAGATTTGAGCACGATTTATTTGATAAACTAAAGCAATGTAAACCGGCTTAAGGTAGTTAATTTCTGTTAAATGTAGAGGAAATAGTGAAGATTGTGCGATGCGGGCAGTAGATTTTCTTACATTCACTTAGTCATCTTTATTCTCTCACTCACCCCTTTTTGACACCAGGATATGAAAACGTAATCTTAGATTGGAAATTGAATAGCCGTAACTTCGTTAATAGTTGTCCAAAATGAATGATTTTTATATGGCTTTGTAAGGAATTTCATTACCTTTCAAATTTTTAGGAATTTAGTCTATATATGAAAATTGAAAGGACAATGATTAGAACATTATAGGACAGTTTCATCAAAATCGTTAGAGCCGTTTTTGCGCTAGTCTATAGAAAAACATGTTTTTCATTTATTACGCGCAAGCTATTGCGCATGAGCACCGAATTTCTGTCACAGGCATCGGTAGTCAAAACCCTACAAAATAAAAAAAGAAGCAACAAAATCGGTTCAGAAGTTTCCGAGAAAATCTTGGCACAGACAGACAGACAGACCAATGGCTAAAAATGTTTTCCGAACTCAGGGTGCTCTGAAACGTATAGATCCGTCGAAAACCGCATGTCGGAAATTTGACCCGATTGCAATACTTTCTTTACCTAGTATAGGTAGGAAAGTAAAAACCGATTACTGATAAAAATAATACTTCTTATGAGATGGAACTTACTTTAGTAACTGAATCATTAACATTGATAGCAGGAACTTTAAGCTTTCCTTCTTTTAACATTCTATATAAGTTGTGGACTCCAGTTGTAGTTTCTTCACTGATGCCCTTGATATTAGGCAACAAATGAGAATATTTAGTATGGACCAGGTTGGTCAAATCTCCTCCGTCGTCAAGTATCATATTAAGGGGCTAGAAAAACATAAAATATAGTATACATTATAATAACAAATGAAAAATAAATTTGTTCAGAACATTTAAAAATAATCGAACAAGCATTACAAATATTTAGTAATACTAATGTCCGCCAAGTGGTCGAGATTCGAACATAATCATAATTAAACATTTGAGGAAAACATAAATGAATTTGCATGTCACCAACAATTTTTCTACTCTTATATATTCGTGCATTCACTTTTATAAGAACTTAGAAAAGAAAATATAACAGTATCATTTGGCAAATAGAAATGTGAATCCATCGCAACTTTTTTAGAAAAAAAATAAAAATATTGGAACCCATTTTCCCTCACTCAGTGAACATTTGAGGCAAACAATTTGTATTTTTCTATTGTTGAGAAAATCCGTATCTGAGTGTTTTTTGTGGTACAAAATACCAATCTCAATTTTGTTCCTCCTTTAAAAAGTAATTTAAACCCACTTTTCTCCTTCTGTCAGTACAATTTTATTATTTCAATACTGCACTTATATTATACCTATAATTCAAACATAAATTAGGCACAATAGATCAATCGTAAAAAATATAAAATGAAGAAAATGTAAAAAAAAATTCTATAAAATATCTTATAAAACATGATTCTTAACGATTTCAAGATCCCTGCACCAAATTGTCCGATTTCAATGAAATATTATTCATTTTGTAGGGAATTCAAAAAGCTGTTGAATATATATGGGTATTATAAAAAGTTGTGTACTGTTTGAGTTATTCGCGAATAAAATTCTGAATTCATCATAACAAGCTTGTTTTTCAGTCACTTTTATTATGTAAATAAATTAAAAAAGCCTTCATTAAAATCATTACAGCTGTTTTGGCGTTACAGTCTAAAGCGAATCATGTTTTTTGGCTGCCGTTTCGAAACGAAAGGCCGGATGGTAATGAAATGTACATAAAAGCACTTCTGAATTTGATTGCAACGTTGTATCAAAATTTTAAAGCTATCAGTGAAGAACTTTCAGAGATTAGCTGTTTATACAAACTAAAATTTATATTTTTATTTATTATATACACTATTTCCAAGTTATTCTTGCAGTCCTATTAAAACGTATTTACACGAACAATAATACTTTTAGAGATAATTTTTCCATTTTCAAGTTTTAATCTTTTTTCTAAATTATCTTTTCAATAATTTTTTGCCTGTAGCCAATGTAATAAATAATAACATTTATGTTTCGATTATTGTTTATTAATGAACGTTTTGGGGAATCTTTATTCCGTCTTCAATATATGATTGACATGAAATCGGGCAAGTTCAAATTACTGATAAGCTAAGTCAATGGCTTAAGTTCAACTAATTTTTTTAAGAGACGATTAGGGAAAATTAAAATTTTATAGTTTAACTAAAGTTATTAACTAATCTCACAGGCGGGGCTTTCGGGCTGAAGAACTCCTCTCTCCTCCTAAATGGTAAAATATAATCAAATTTTATGAAAAAAATTATCTCTAAAAGTATTATTGTTAGTCTAATTATAGTTAATAGGACTTAAAGGAATCACTTAGACTTTTTTTTTTGGTCCTCCCCTTCCTCGCCGTTAAGGCTATACGTGACTTTCCCGGGCCAGGGAGTGTGGGCAAGGATTTAAAAGATTCCCCCGGCACCGGGACGCGAACTCGTGACTATTTTTATATCTTTGATTCATATATCTGGTTGCCGGGCAACGGCGGTGCAGTGCACACGCTTTAGCCCATTCGGTCACCCCGCCCACCAATCATTTAAAAACTATATCATACGGGTAGTTAGTTTTTTTCTTTCTTCCTAAATAATTACGGTAATATATTTATACAAAAAAAAAAATCTTTCAGGCTGAAGCCCCTCTCCCCCAAAACTAAATCCTGGATCCGTTAGTGACCAAACTTATCAGTAATTTCATTTGGTAAAGAGGATGACTACTCCTGAGTACCCCAAAACGTTAATCAAAAACGAAATGTGATTATTTATTAGATTGACATATGGGAAAAAAAATTAGTGAAAAGATAATTTGTTGATATTTTTTTCATAAGACATGTGCGTATATATCTGTTTGGGGAGAGAGGGCTTCAGGTCTTTAGCTCCCCCACCCGATTAGATCCGCAGGGTGATATGGAATCTCTTAGTTATATAATTATAGTAAATATTTAACTATTACCTTTTTATCGGAAAATCCTTCTAAAGTTTGTTCTATACACCAGATGTACTCTTCGTCTGTTTCACCTTTCCAAGCGAATACAGGCACTCCGCTCTTTGCCATAGCTGCGGCAGCATGATCTTGCGTGCTAAAAATATTACAACTAGACCATCTTACCTAAAAAAGTTATGAAAAAAAAAACCCAGATAAATATAGAAATAAATAATAATTTTTTGTTACATTATTGATGAATAGAGGTCGGGTTTCCATGTTATAATACATGCTTGCGTGTAAATACTTCGGATTCAAATATCTATCCATTTCAGGATCTGTGCATATTTAAATTTTATAATGATGTAGAGATGGTTGATGACACTTGATATAATATGAGAAGGAGTTGATCAGGGGGTGCGGTCAAATTAATATTAAATTAAATAAGTAGAATTATTTACCTCCCTCATCTTTTAATTTGAACAATATAATAAAATAAAAAAGTAAATATTAACACACACATTTGTATTTATAAATCGTTAATTCAACAAAAATCAAAATCGTGTAATTTAAGCCAAAAACGGCCAAGCCTACAATTTCGTGAAATACCATTCAAATTTTATATTTCACGAAATTGTAGGCTTGGCTGTTTTTGGCTTAAATTACACGATTTTTGTTGAATTAAACGATTTATAAATACAAATGTGTATGTTAATATTTACTTTTTTATTTTATTATTTAGTTCAAATTAAAAGATGAGGGTGGTAAATAATTCTGCGACAATCATAAATTGATTTTAACATTGCAAAAGGAAGAAGTAAACAATATTCTTGAAATAGAACTTGCATGAAGTAATGGAAATAAAAAGGTGCTTTTCTAGAATAAGCTATTATGTTAAAAAGAAATTTATTGCTATTGCCATGTGACTTGAATTCTCACTCATTTGTTCACGACTTCAGTATCCCTTCTGGCTTTGAATTGATTTGTAAAAGTTTGATTATTATAAAAAAAAAATTAATTATACTGAAAGTCTCTTAATCTCTCATCAAAAATTAAAAGTTCCGTGCCTGTTATGAAAAATCAATTTGGCTTGATAGGAAATCACTGATAGACGCTCATTGTAGAACAATAAGAAAGAAAATATTCCTATTTAAGAATTGAATGTTTTTTTATTTTATTTATTAGAAAGAACATAATCCCCAAAAATATTTTTGTTCTGTGATTTAGAAAAACAGCTTCATCATTAATATTTGACCACTTGAAAATTTCAAATATTACAGTGTATTCCTAAAGTTTCTTAAAAATTCTTTAAATTTTAATAAAAAAGTTTTGAATGCATAATATTGGAAATTTCAACTAGATTAAAAAATAAAGTTTTCATAATTATTTTTTATAGAAGTTAAATATCTAAAATTGGTCTGGTCTATATAATATATATTGGTACCAATAATTCCTTCCTTCAAACTTCAATGTTCTGCATTATCTCATTCCTTGTATGTCAGACAATTAACCACTTTACGAATTTAAGGATTATTCAAACAAATATATTCGATTATTTGTCTGTTAGTTATCGAGACCTGTAGAGAGAAAAATTAAG
This sequence comes from Nezara viridula, assembly GCA_928085145.1. NCBI lineage: Eukaryota > Metazoa > Arthropoda > Insecta > Hemiptera > Pentatomidae > Nezara > Nezara viridula. Next base: position 180,270,142 of record OV725079.1, on the reverse strand, counting down.
AGATGTTTTATCCAACTGTTTTTGTTTTATCTTGAAATTTTGGTATTTTCGGGAATCAAAGAGTAGCATGTCATGGGCGAGCTTAAAACTGGCCATCACTTTAATGTAGTGAAACAGAACTAGTACCTTTTTATGTTGCTTTTGACATTTACCATCGCTTCATAAGTATTTTCCAATATTTATGGGACACCCCATACATGAAGTTAAATTAATATAAATGATAATTCATTCTTCAATTGTTTTTTAAAATGAATAACAAACACTGAACACAACAATAATCAAAATAAATTTGCGAGAAAATGTTACTTTCTTGGCATACTTAGGGCCAGTTGCACAATTGACGGTTTTAACCAAGATTCAGTTATCTGAGCTTATTCTACCAGTAACAACTCAGCTCTGTTATCACCTCTTTCAGTCGTTGGTAAAAAGTTAAACCTAAACCGAAATGTAGAAAGGAAGTAGGAGGTTACTAATAAGTTTTTCCACAGTTCCTTGTTGTGTGAGCCTCTCAATGTCAAGTGTTTGTTTTTGTTTAGCGAAAGTCAAAGTTAAATTAATTTGTGTTAATTATCCAAAAATGTTTATCTAAATCTATCAAAAAATTCGTCATCAAACCAATGGATAAAATGATTCATCCGAGGACGATATACTTCTCCATTAGTAAAAATGCAATTAAATCGAGGAAATGCTCGTCATCTTTGAGGTCGTAAAAATCTAGCATATCCCTTTTTGCAAGAGAAAAGACAAATAAAAAAGATTAACACAATTGATACAGCAAAAATACTATGGAAGGTTACTGTAGTTGAAAAGTGAAACTCTAAGTAACTAAGTTTTTCATCAAAGTATTAATCAAGATCAAAATTAAACTCGATTGCAAAGCTGAGCTTCGTTTGAGCGATGGGTGAAAGTTGGTCTAATCTTAGATAACACTTAATCTTAATCCCTAAGTTTTACTGTGTTGGAGCAACTGGCCCTAAGTAGACAAATATGTTAACTACAATTCCATCTTTGTCTATGAAACTTAATTTTGAAAAGGGTCTGTAAACTCTGTGATCTCCCTTACTGGTTGAAAATCCTAAGTAATAAACTAAAATTTCTAGGACAAAACTTGGGTCAAGGAGGTTTTATTTTATTCTTTTAATACTAAATTTAGTTTAAAACTCATTTAATTCATACCTCAGCACCTAATTCAATCAGTGTTTCTATTAAAACTCCAGTTTGGATCGTCATGTGAAGACATCCAGCTAATCTAACTCCTTTAAGAGGTTTTGTTGGACCATATTTTTTTCTTAGGGCCATTAAACCCTGGCATTTCTTGCTCTGCTAGCATAAGTTCTTTCCTTCCAAATTCTGCTAGACTAATGTCGGCTAAAAATAATATAAAAATTGCACATTACAGTTCAAAATTTACTAAACTGTATAAGCCATAATATAAGTTAGAAGGAATTTTATTAAAAATTGATAAACTCTTTATGGTGATAAACAAATTATTAAGTTTTAATGCAAACCTATGTGTCAGTAAAGTTGAGAACAAGCACTGATTAATATTGTAATTGTTTGCATAGAATATTATTTATTATATACAAAAATTAAAATCTATAACAATATCGAACGTAAGCCAAACTGTGCACAAAGGTCCATTATATAAACTAATGACACTACACAATAGTTGCATTATATTTTGTTTGAAAAAAACTGCTGATGAATAAACTCAATGTTTTTCTCTCATTTGTTGTTCCAGTTTTACTACTCAATGTAGAACTGCAAATAAACCATTGTGCATGACTTGATGTTTAACTGTGAACCACACTATCTTCTTATAAATTAATATTACAAAAAAAAACAGAAATTGACAGTTTCAGAAGTCTCTTAATTGAAAACATGCATTAACTAAAATAAATTAAAATTTAGGAAAAACTGAATACTAATATGTCTTGATTGTTTAAACAAGCATATACTTTTCAATGCAGTACTTTTTTCATTCATCAAAGTATTCATTTTCATATTGATAAGAATGTTATTCATATCGAAATTTAAAATAACTTAAGAAGGAACAAATTTTTTAAAAAGAAATACTAACCAACTTTGTAGTCGGGAGTACTCGGCATTTTTAAAATTAAAATTAGAAGTAACTAGTTCTTAAATGAATTAAAAGAAGTAGGAATATATCGAACTATGAATTAAATCGAAAGCTACTTATCATAAAATCTACAGAACTAAAACTACAGGAACACGTGTAACTGATATCTAGGTTTATAAATAGCAAAGGTAAGCCGACTTCGAATTCGGCGCTGGTGTGATTACATAAAACCGATAAGCAGTTTATTTACGCGGGAAACTCAAAAAGTAAAAGATATCCCATGAATTTTTAAATATTAATATATACAAAATAAAGTTAAGTTTAACAATTTATATCACTAGTTTGGAATAAAGCCGGATTAAGTCAAAAACCAATTTTTTAAAACTTTTGTGTAATCATATTTCTCTTGGTTGTGATAACGAAAAATTGCCTTTCTTTTTGCATTTTTACTAATCCATAGATGTATATTATTATATTTATGTACTTCAATCCGGGATTGTATAAATGCCAAGTCAAAGACACGATTAAACTCGACGAGTTTACAAACTGCTTGCCGGCGAATTCATTAACTGATAGTAAACTGCCATTGTTTACTAGAGGATCCAGGATTCAATTTTTTTTTTGGTGGGGGAGCTTCATCCCGAAAGAGTTCTATTTTATAAATAATGATTAATACTTTGGTAGAAAAAGGAAGAAACTAACTAATTACTTATATAAGATAGTGTTAAATTGATTCTTGAAGTTCTATTGAATGTAATTACAGGAACGACAATACTTTTATAGATAGCTTTTTAATATTTATTTCATAAGACACGGTTATGTTTTAACATTTGATGGGAGGGGGGCACGGGCGGATCTACAGGGGGAGGGAGGGGAGCTTTCGGGCTGAAGCCCCCCACAAAATGGAAAAATATAACGATGTTTTATGGGAAAATTTTTTTTAAAAATATCTCTTAAAGTATTATTGTTCGTGTAATTACATTTAAAAGTACTTTAGGAATAACTTAAACACCATTTCATATAGGTAGTTAGTTTCTTTCTGTTTTTCATAGTAATTATCGTTATTTTTGATGTAGAGATGGTTGACCGTTGATATGATATGAGAAGGAGTTAGTCGAGGGTGCGGTCAAATAAATAAAAAAATTAAAATATACAAATAATTTTAATTTTTGCCGACGTTTCGACCCACTTTGCAGGTCGTCTTCAGGGCTACAAAAGATACAAACATGTTGAAAAAATAAAAAAATAAATATAAGTATATATAAATTACGAAGAAGTTGTCAGATACAGAAATAAAAGATAAAGAAAATAAATACATGATAAGAAAATAGATAAAAGAAAATAAATACATGAATGTTAACGAATAAATGAATGTTAACGAATAAATAGATTGAAAATTGAATAACTATTGTTACAGTAAATATACTGTAACAATAGTTATTCAATTTTCATCATTGTTACAGTAAATATACTGTAACAATAGTTATTCAATTTTCAATCTATTTATTCGTTAACATTCATTTATTCGTTAACATTCATGTATTTATTTTCTTTTATATATTTTCTTATCATGTATTTATTTTCTTTATCTTTTATTTCTGTATCTGACAACTTCTTCGTAATTTATATATACTTATATTTATTTTTATTTTTTCAACATGTTTGTATCTTTTGTAGCCCTGAAGACGACCTGCAAAGTGGGTCGAAACGTCGGCAAAAATTAAAATTATTTGTATATTTTAATTTTTTTATTTATTTGACCGCACCCTCGACTAACTCCTTCTCATATCGTTATTTTTATGAAAAAAAAAGGTTTCGGGCTGAAGCCCCCCCCAAAATTAAATCCTGGATCCGCTAGTGGGAGGGGGGGGGCTTCAGCCCGAAATGGGTTCCACAAACCTTCAAGTTCAATGAGATCAGATTTCCTTAATTTAGATTGAAAATAACGAATTGTGTCACGTCTACGTTTTACTTGTACAAGAAAGCTGGAAAACGTATAATCGGACATAGGTTTTGATTATAAGTTGGTTTCTTTGAATATAATAGCGTCGCAAGCTGGATTAATGGCAATAACCGGGATGATAACTGAATTTCATGCTGGTGTCCTACAGTCAAATTTATTTCAACTCTGAAGCCAGGATCATTAGCGGATCCAGGATTTAATTTTTGGGGGAAGGGGTTTCAGCCCGAAAGATTTTTTTTCATATATATATATATATATATATATATATATATATATATATATATATATATATAGATAGATAGATAGATAGATAGATAGATAGATAGATAGATAGATAGATAGATAGATAGATATATAACGATAATTAATTTGAAATAAAAAGAAAGAAATAAAGACCTACCTGTATGAAATGGTGTTTATGTGGTTCTTCAAGTCCTATTAGATTTGATTACACGAACAGGAATACTTTATGAGATAGTTAATACTTTAAGAGATAGTTTTTAATACTTTTTTTCTGTAAAACATGGTTATATTTTACCATTTTGGGAGGGATTTCAGCCTGGAAGCCCCCCCCCCGTAGATTAGCCTGTGCCCAGGATTAAATATATTTGCATGACAATTAACCTTTCATTGGCACTTATAGTTTCTCGGAAAATATACGAACGGATTAGTCAATCTAAGTAATTCTCTAACATTTTATTCATGCATACGTAGAGGATCACAGGCGGATCTACTGGGAGGGGCTTTCGGACTGAAGCCCCCCCAAAATGGTAAAATATAACCATGTTTTACAGAAAAAAATATTAAAAACTATCTCTTAAAATATTCACGTTCGTGTAATTATATTTAATAGGACTTCAAGAACCACTTAAACATTATTTCATATAGGTAATTAATTTCTTTATTTTTTTTTCAAATTAATTATCGTTATATGTATATGAAAAAAAAGTCTTTCGGGCTGAAGTCCTCCAAAATTAAATCCTGGATCCGCTAGTGTAGAGGATTAAAAAAAATACAATTGTATTTCAGTTTTTTTGTTATATAGTTGAACCAGGATGTTGTCAATTCAAAGTTTAATTTCTTTTGTTTACATCTAAACACAGTTGTGTGTCCTTTTTTATCTTAATTAGTTTCTTTAAAAATCTTTAAGTACTAATCACCAACCATTTGCTGATAAGAATGCTTTTAACAATGTGTAATTTATATTTTCTGTTTTTTTAATATAATTATTTTCTACTTTGGGGGGAGGGAGCAAGTTGGAATTGGCGCCAATAGGTCTGTTGGGGGGGGGAATATTGCTATTGTATATCGATAATGTTATAACTATTTCCGCAAAGAGAAAAAAAATATATTTAACCGATTTAATTTTTGAATGAATTATTTCAACATATTAATTAACATTTGAAGCTAAAAATTTATTTTAAATGGAAGGGTTGATAATTCAAAAGGCATCTAGTGTCAAATGTCGCCCTCCCTTGTGCACACCCCTCAGTTCGGGGTTGGTTGTGATTAAAACTCACGTAATCAAAGATGTAATCACTGATTGCTTTTGGCATTTGTTGAATATTGTAATCGTTCTCGTAGAATATTACATTTTGTTTTATGATATGCATAAAATCTAAAATGTAATTTGAACGATTTACAACTATTCGTAAGTTGTTTTATTTAAAACTCATATATTTACTTATTGTTAATATTGAACAATTGGTTGTTATTAAAGTTAAATTTTTTCTCTTATTTAGAATGCTTATGAAATGTCCGGTGGGGAAAGGAAGAAACGTATATCAAAAGGTGCAGGATGGGAGGAGGCTGGGGGTGAATTCTACCAAGAGTGTTATCCTGGTGCTGAATTAGATATTGAACACCTCCCGAGAGACCCTCACTATTTTGCTACTTTACTTCCGAGTAAACAGAACCGAGCAGGTATACTTTTAATTTTTACCTTGTATCATACAGTTATTTGTCTTGATTTATTGTCAAAAGTTTCTAAGTACACTTTCGATCAAGTATAACTCAAGTGCTTTGTTAAGTGCAACTTTACAGGTATTGCACCACTTTGATGGCCGGGCACAAGAGCTCATAATCGCACAGGATTTCATTAGTCAGATCATGATTAAAGACTTTCGTGACCTTTCAATTGGTACTAGTTCACAAAAGTTGTGTACGATTACTCGTGGTTCACAATCACTTCGGTCACACTTGTTCATGGTCTGCCGAATACATTTAGTTTTATCCAAAAGAGTATGATGGCGGCCGATCTCTAATAATAAGTTAATAATTTTCCTGCCATTAAAGTACTTGTATATCCTAGAGTAGAGTTATACAGAGCATGAGTCAACTTATATTCGACATTCAGTTTATATCACGTAACTTAAATTGAACTTATACATATATTATACAGCTGTGGAATAGAAATACTAATAGACAAAAACCTGTAATTATTATATCACTGAATACTATTTGATGATATTTGTTTTTCTTATTGATGATTTCCATTATTCAGTATCATGGAATTTTCAGATATTTGTAAAACTCTTATTAAAAACCTTTTTTGAAAAACTCGTATAACGAATAATAAGATGATAGATAACTTTAAATATCTTATAATATTTGATTCAGATTTTTTTAAAATTATGAATGACGACGAAATTATCTGTTAAAAGCTATAAATAATAGATACAAATTTATTATATAATAAATTTAATAATAATACGTATGACCGAAATAGATGTGAACCACGCCTAATATGAGTGGAACTCTTGTAAACCATTACTCAGTTGAGTTTGTGGTCTTGTCTACATTCCCTTATTCTCGATATTCCATTTGTAATGTATTATGAGACCTTAACCCACCTAAACAGGCAGAATAGTACCTTTAGTTGTGACTTCTATTCAAAACTCATTTAAATGCATCATAATAAAATAATACGTTATGAACTCTTAACTTTAAATGGTATGTTCCTAGAACATTGCATTGTTTTCATTGGATTCTTCCTTGAGTGAACATTGATGGAAGCTTATGAAGTTAACATGGTGAATCGTTTTTAACAGTTTTGTGGTAATCAATGTAAAAAATGTTCATTATCTCTTGGTATAAACCTAATCTAGTTTATGAGACCCAATCTCACAAGTTTTTTATGTTTTACTTTCACTTACCTATGTATGAAATATATAGTAAAGGGGAGTATTGCGATCATGAAAATTTTCAAATCTCAGTTTTCAACAGAAATACACGTTTTGAGGTCTCCTGAGTCCAGATAACCAAGTCCCGTAAAATGGTTTGGGTATGTTATTAGTCTAGTTCAAAAACAAAAAGTCAAACGAAAGTGAAATTGCATATTTAAGTTTTTTATATGCCAGAGATGTTACAGCAACTTTTTCTTCAAAATCGGCTAACCGGAAGTGGTACTATATAATGGACTAAACACATTTTTATTATTTTCTCAAAAATGGCTCTGATGATTTTGATTAAATTCATGATATTATTGTAAAATTAAGCAGTTTAAAATAAAATGTAGTTTTATTCTGGTCCATGTTCTCTAACAGTGCGTAAATGGCTAATTTTCTATATTAGCTTCCCCTAAAGTACCTTTAATTTTTTTTATTTGAAACAATTGACCATTTCACATCAATTTCTAATATAAAATATGAAAGAATTTGATAATTAACTAAAGGAGAAATAAGAGATCGTAACGGAGAATAGTTGTAATTGAGGAATCAAAGGAATATGAGTGCACCCGCGATCGCCAGAAAGTAGAACACGCTTCCATTAGTAACATGAGCTTAATATAATATGGACTCCGACAATATTATATGAATATACATATGTTTTTTTCTTAAATCCTATTGTTGGTATTATTTAATATTCAAGTGTATAGATTACAGGGATATAAATATTAATTTTTTTATATATAATGGTACTTATACAAATAAAAATACCCACAATAAAATATAAGTAAATATAGCGTCTATAATTTTTATTTACTCTTCCCCTTTGTCTGAAAATACCTTTTTCTGCTAAGAAGAGGGTGATCAGCAGTGTAAGTGAAACACTAGGGCAAACCCAGCTTCTATAAAGTAGGTACTCTTAATTAATTAAGGAGGAAAATCTGGCTGGGCGGTTGAGCGTGATATTGACCCGTTGTCTCCTTGCATAACCGTTGGTCTTATATCAGTACTTCCTTAAACTGCACTGAACCCAAGACCCTTCATGGGTTGTTAGTGGTACAGGTTGTCAAAACGTCAACTAACTTCTGGTTATCTTTAAAAAAAAATTTATGTTATTAATAAGAGTGTGTGAAAAACTTTTTATCTGCTATTTAGCTGCTCAATTAAATTGTGGTAAACTAAAAATTGGTATGTGACATTTTAAAGAAAAAATAAAGAATTATGTGAATAGTAGATTAAACACAGAACTTTTAATGTCAATGCAAAAAAATAATTTTGTAGAAATGCAGGTTTTTCACAGATTAACATATGAATGATTTACTGAGCTCATACCTTAATCTTCTAGCATTCGTACTACCATTTCGAACAATTATACTCACGTTGCACTTATGAGGTAACCATACGTTTCTGAAGTCTCATGAAGAGTATTCTGAATCATTAATGCAGGCGGAAAAGCTCTAAAAATCAAATTATCAAATGATTAATGTTGAGTTTTTTTGATTATGATAGACTACTGTAATATAAAAGGAATGTAAATAAATAGCTATTCAATTTAAATTAGTCTTTTTCATGTTTAATTTTGCCCTATTTAATTTCTAGTTTAATAATATGTATGATTCTGTTATAGCTAGTATTTTTAATGACAAATTATTATTCATTATTTTGATAGCGACTACTAGAAGAAGTCGATGCGATACGAAATCCACTTATAAGAGGTGTGCAACTAATAGATCTCAGAACTACAGCACCATGCAGCAGAATACAATGCAAAACGATGTCCACGTTGCTATGATGCCTGATTTGTCTGGTAATTGCACCATCATTTAATAATTATAAAATTTAATGTTAATTGTTACATATTATTTTAATAATTTTTTTTTTTTTCATTTTTTAGAAAATCTGGCTAATGAAGAGACGACATGGGAAGAAATGATGCTGATAAAAACGATGCCTATAAACATGTCTCAGAAGAGAGAAATCAAAGCCAAACTCCTGGTAATTTACTAACCTTAATAAAATAAATTATTTTTAGATATTATTATATGATAGATTGGAGAAAAAAAATTAATCTGTGATTTGTTTCTAATGATTTAAAATTTTCTTAAAAGATCATATTTTCAAGCTGCCAAAAATAATTTATCCCTTCTCTGCTGTGGTTTTACTGTAAGATATTAAATTAATTTTTACTATTTTATATTACTTTTCTAGAGCGCAGATACCTTCCGTTTGCAAGGCTTAAAACAATTTAAATTGAAGAAACGTAAACTATGGGAGTATTTGAAAGTGAGAAGGAAAGAGTTATATAAGATGATCGAACTCTGGAGGCAGTGTTTTATAACTATCGAAGGGAACTTTGGCACGGGAGTCGTCGCCTTCTTCTTCTTTATAAAATGGCTAATGTTTCTTAATTTGACAATTACAGTTATTATAGTTTGCTTTGTTGTTGTACCAACGTTGTTAATGCAGGAAAAAGAATCAGATCCTTGTGCTCAAATCAACGACACTTCTTACGAATGTTGTCCTAAAATATATTTTAATAGTTGGACGAATCTGACGATTACTCCGTACAATATTTTGCAGGGGAATGGTTGGCTCGAATCAACCATTATGTTCTACGGTTATTATCCTAACTCTATCCTTGAAAATGTTATTCTGAACTATAACCTTCCCCTTGCTTACATTGCAACAGCGGCCGTATATTTATTGTTAAGCTTGTGTGCGATGATAAAAAAAGCAGCGAGCGGTTTCAAAGACAGATTAATGGAATCTGAGGGACAATATTACAAATACTGTAGTATGGTTTTCGGAGGCTGGGATTTTTGTATTTCGAATGAATCATCCGCCAAAATAAAACACAAAGCCATTTATAAGGAAATTAAAGAAAATTTAGAGACAGAACGGAGAGAAGAAGAAAAGAAAAACAGAAATGAGGAAGAGGAGTTGAGGTTTTTCTTTATTCGTGTTTTTTTAAACGGTATCAGTATCCTGATCTGTGTTTTTGCTGGACTACTTATATTTTATACCTTTCAATATTCCGTTGGCGAACTTCAGAAAGACGTTCATGATGACTTACACAGATTGTTATTAGAATTCGCCCCATATCTTTGTATAGTAGGATTGAATCTAGTTATTCCTAATATATTGAATTATTTCGTCATTTTAGAAAATTATAGTCCCATATCTGCTTTGAGAGTAGCATTTTTTAGGACTGTTATCTTGCGTTTATCGTCACTTGGTGTTCTATTGGCGTCATTTTTTTCTTTGGTCCGTTGCACATCTGACCCAGCGACATGTAGTAGTCCTATCTGTCAAAAGCCGCTGTGTTGGGAAACGTACATCGGGCAGCAAATATACAAACTTCTGATATTGGATATTTTATCTAATGCAGCCATTACATTTCTTGTGAATTTTCCGAGAATGTTGCTGGCCAAACATTTAAAATGCAAGTTTACTCAAATTCTTGGAGCGCAGGAATTCGAATTACCGAAACATGTATTGGATGTTGTTTACAGTCAAACGTTGGTCTGGTTTGGTAGCTTCTATGCTCCACTTCTTCCAGCGTTAGCCACGGTTTTGTTCTTCTTGGTTTTCTATATAAAGAAATTTGCTTGCTTAGTAAACTCTTCTCCTTCGACTACCATATATCGAGCTTCAAGAAGTGATTCGATGTTTATGTCTGTTCTTTTGGTATCGTTTACCGTAGCCGTTATACCATGGGCTTATACTATGACAGAGTTGGAACCTTCCAAGTCTTGCGGACCTTACATGGGTCGACTTTCAGTTTGGTCTCTGATACGAGAATTTTATAATAGTTTTCCCTCTTGGGTTATTTTCTGTTTCGAAGGGATTGTTTCATCTACGTTTGCCGTTCCGACGTTCTTTATTCTCATTTTATCTTTGTATTATTATTATATTGTATCAAAGGCCAATAAACAGATGGTTAATGTTCTTAAAAAGCAACTTATTCTTGAAGGTCACGATAAGCAATTTCTTCTGAACAGATTGAGTGCTTTTATAAAACAGCACCAAGAAAGGCACAAAGCTATCAGATCAGTAGATCCTCCAAATAATAGTAATTAAAAGATTTTTTTTCTAACAATTTAATTTTCTAAAAACAAATTTTATCACTACAAGTATCTTTCTTTATGAAATGAAGTTGTGTTTTAAAATTCATTTAGTATGTAATTTATCTTTTTTTTTTCTTCTAACCTGAACTATTTCTTGAAAAACATGTTTATTGAATTATAGAAATTTAAGGATGAACTAATAATGAAGACGAATAGTTTTATGTTTGATTATTGTATAAAAAAACAAAACAACTTTATTGCATCAACAATCAGAAATGGACAAGTGGGTATATAAAATGGCTTTGAATTTTTATAAATAAATAAAATAATAAACTGACTGATATATTGAATATATTTTACAAATCAAATTTATTTTTCTAAGTATATTCAATTTATTATAATATTATTTTATTTTTAAGATATATTTTAATCCTTGTTTATATATTTTGCACCATGTCTGAGGTTGGCGTTTCAGGCTATCTGTTCAGCTTCATGACTTTTTTTTTCATTATTAATCTAAAAACAATTTTACATCATCGATCAATCTTTCATACATTTTAGCATCATGAATTTTTTTTTTTGTTATTAACCTAAAAACAATTTTACAGCATTTATTAATTCCTTATACATTATAGTATTAATGAACCAATAATTGATATAAACCATTTTGAAAATTAAAAAATGTCATGAAGGACGGATAGTCCAATAGGTCGACCTAAGAAGTCAAATAAATAGCAACGATTACAATATTACAAACAAAAATGTGGCCCGCAATTGCAATTGCTCTGATTGTCTGTAGCACCTGTATTTACTGATTCATTTGATCCAAAAACATCCATAAATCAAAGAAAGAAAAAAATAAAATAACAATGTTAAGTTATTACCATTATACTTGCAGAAAGTTTTCGGCAGGAAGATTGATAATGTTCTACAAGGGTGAAACCGATAAGTTTCAAGTAATCCAAATTAGAGTTAGATAAATTAAAAAATCATGATAACTTTACTCATTAATCATAAGAACTTAAATCTTAATCACAGACAATTTCTTTGACAAATGTAAAATTTTACTGGACAAAAGTTATTTGGCTTAAATTTATTCAACAAAATATTGATTGTTTCCAATATTGGATCTATTGAATATTTTAGGTTCGCTAAAAAAAATGAAATTGTCTTGATTAATAATATCTTTTCTTATTTGTCTGTCTTCAGTCAATTGTTAAATATATATTGTGAAAATTTCCCTCAAATCGAAATCATATAAGATAAAATTAACCAAACAACATCGCCCGGTCTCCAATGGCTACAAAATTATATTGATTGAATGAGACATTTGAAGATAACAGTAATTGCTTTACATTTCCTTATTTTTCTTCCAAGTTTCATGGTTGTTATTTCCTTCTACGTTTTCGCTTTAGGATTACTATTAACTAATAGTTCTGTAAACATTCTTCTTTAAATTTGAACGATTGTGATTTACCATCTTAGGGTAATTGTCTACGAACTCTGGTTTTTTCCCCATTTCATTTATGAAATGCCATTGAATTTTATATGAAACTTTATTATAGCAATAGGTGACTGTATCGTGTCAACAGTGATTTATTACGCAATTCTGTTCTGTTAGAGCATACCACAATAATAACAACCATTTTCCTTTTTCTTTAATTACGGCTCCTTTAGGGGAGTTTGCTTATTGAAAATATCTATCTTGGAGTCTCTAATAGTGAAAAAGTGTCTGGGATTTCTGATTTAATTTTGAAAGATTGTTTCAATCTGCATCTCAATGTTGTTGCTTTCAAAACTTTAGATCTGTCGTGTACTAAATTTTGCGATTATTCGCATTGATTCCAAAAATTACATCAGGGTATTATGGATCAGTCATTACTGATTATTCTCCCGAATCTTAAATATGGCAATGTAAAATGCCAGAAATTTAAGACTCAATTTAACATGGCAAAGAAGAGTAATTAATGAATTTATTGTAATAAATTCTATAATAAAAGCAATCAATATTTTACTAAGAATGTTTTCTAATGATTCAAGTTCAGTCGAATGATTTTATTCTATTTCTCCTTTTAGTTTGATCTGATGTAATGAATGCTTAATTAGGTTAATATGTCTTTTACTATATTTTTAACAAAATATATTTAAGAATTTATTTTGAAAACAGCTGTTTTTTTTTCAAAGTTATGATTTTGAAAACAGCTGTTTTTTTTTTTCAAAGTTTATAGGAAGTTATAATCCTGAACTGCTTGTTGAAACAGACCCATTATAAACTCTAGGCATTAGAAGTTACATTTTTCTTCTTTATAAAATTTAATCATAGTTTAGATTTTTGGTGAGTAACTATAGTTTTTTTTTTTATGATGTAGAGATGGTTGACCGTGATTATAATATAAGGAGTTGGTCGGGAGAGGAGGGGGTCAAATTATTTATTCGACCGCACCCCTCGATCTACTCCTTTATAGTTTTTTTTTTTTTGGTAATAGATGTATGAATGCAATGTTTATTGCAGTATGTGAAGAAAAACTGGTTTTGAACTTTTTGTGAACTTGACTCATTAAAGAACATTTCTCAATAATAAAATTTAAGTAAACTTTTTTCAAATACAATTTTATTCTACCAAATTGTCTGTGTCAACTCTAGTTATAGTTCTTATGATTAATGAGTTTGTCTAACTCTAGATATATTTTTTTCTAGAAAAAATCGTCCTAATAAATCTGATATATCATTAGAAGAAGGAGGGGTAGCAATTAGCATCTATAAGTTAATTAA